>PVKZ01000055.1:1200000-1800000 GCA_004027375.1 Macroglossus sobrinus | reverse complement strand
TTGCATTTCTAACGAGTTCCCAGGAGAAGCTGCTGCTGCTGCTACTGCTGCTGCTGCTGCTGCTGCTGCTGCTGCTGCTGCTGCTGCTGCTGGTCCAGCCCGTAATTTGTAGCCTTGAGCTAGATCAGAGGACCTTCACCCTGGTTGTATATTAGTATCACCTGGGAAAGTCCCAAAACTCCTGATGCTCAGCTTCAGCCCCAGAGATATAGTTTCAGCTGGCCTGGGCTGGGTCACTTCTTTTCAAAAGCTCCCATTCGATTGTAATGTGCAGCTAGGGCTAAGAAGGAAGGGTGGCCAGACTTCTCTTCTCACAGACAGAAGGGAGCTGTCACAAATACTGCTGAAGCCCAGCGAGGGGAGGGACGCTCCAGGGGAGCAAAGGCAGTGAGTGGCCAAGCAGGCTTTTTCCTCCCTCTAAATGCAGCCTGCATTTTCCTAAGGTGGTCCAGTGGGACAGGGGCAGACTGGTGTGGATACCTCACCCCTCAATCTAGAAAGCAGCTCCTAAAGCAGCTCTGGAAGTGAAGACACACATGGTAAGGCTGATGAGTGAGAGATGCCACTGGGCACCAGGCAGAATTGTAGCTCAGGGGACAATACCATTTCAATATATCCCCATTTTACCGATAAGGAAACAGAGTCCTTGAAAGATGAAGAGAGTTGTCTGAAGCCCCATGAAGTAGGAAGGAGAAGACCACTCTCCTGCTTTGCCTGCTGGGCCCACTGCCTGAATCATGCATGTTGTCAGCCACAGGTGCCAGGGCTAAGAATCCAGGCAGTTGGATGGCAAACACAAGGTTGGGGTAAAGAATTGGCACAAAAGATATCATGTTCCAAAGTGGGATAAGACCACAAAGCAGGGTCTGCAGAGATGTCTGTAAACAGGGTATGCACACATCAGGGGTTTAAAAAGTGTGTGTATTGTGGGCTGGGGGTGGGTGGTGGTGCTGGTGGGGCTGAATCAAGAAGAGCCTTTTTGGAAAGAGGTGTCATGATGCTATGAAACCCACACACAGGTGAGAGGATAAGGTGTGGGGATGGTTCCTCCTGGATCTCAAATCGAGAGAGAGGCTTTATGGATAGAACTTAGGTGGCTTGATTGATAGGAGTTCCTGCAGCCTGGGAGAGCCAATGAACTGATGCCTGACTCCTGCTTGAGAAGCCTACAAGGGGAGGACAGGCTGGCCAGCTGCTCTGAGGGGGCAGGGGAAAAAAGAGGTGTAGCTGCTACCATAAGCTCAACACAAATCCCTGAGTTTGTAGGAATGAAGGATGTACAAGTGTTTCCTGCACAGAAGATGTAGCCCACCCAGCAAGGCAGGGCTATGTGGCCTGCATAAGACAAGCTGGAGGGGCAAGGGGAGCCCAGGAGTCGGGGAACTGCCAGATGCTCGGGGCAGAGGAAGACACCACAAATGGCCAACTGGGCAGAGTATTTTACCTACGTCAAGGGCACTGCTGGAGAGGAAGTCCCAGTAATGAAGGGAGCTTTGAAACACCCACAAAAACACCTAGGAGAGTCTAAAGGGTCTGCTTAACCTCTGCCAGGCCCAGTAAATCCAATGCCAGCTCCTGGTAAGTAAGATCATTCGTGCTCCTTCCATCAGTCCAAGAGCCAGCTCTGGAATGACTGGGAGAAAACTCAGGCTGGCAAAAGAGAAGCAGGCCACTGGTACCCCCACTCCCAGGGCAAGTGTCAGGCCTAAGCTGGGGGAGGGAAAAGCTGCATCTCTGAATGCAGTTTGAAGTTTGGATATTATGACACCACATAGTAGTTACTGAGCAGAGGACCTTCCAAGTCATGAGACATGTCTGAAATGATATCTAGGGTAAGGGGTGGAAGAGCACCACTGGAAGACTTAAAAAGGACAGTGGTGGAGAAAGTTTCTCTCTGCATACCTAAGAGTCAAGCTTAGTCAACATGCTGGTTATACCCAATCGTATGGTGGCAAATGCTTTCCACCCACAGGAAGGCAGAACTCTTGTCCTCCAAAGGCCTCTTTGAAAATGGAATCATTAAATCAGGTCCTTGTCCTGTGTCATGTCCCTCTTTCAAAGGCTCTCACTGCCCCAAAGTTAAAGCTCAGATTCCTTACCATGGCTCCTGCCTTTCCCTGAAGTGTCCCCTTGTAACCTGTCCCCACAAACCCCACGTCCCAGTCACATCAAGTCTCTCTCAGCAACATGGATACACCCCTTCCTTCCCAGGCCTCTGTAAACAAGGCTCAAAACTCCTCAGCTTCTGTCTGGCTAATCCCTACTCACCAGGTCTCAGTATAGGTGATACTTCCTACGTGAAGCCTTCCTGAGTGCTCCTACCCCAGTACCCACCATGTCCCCAACCAGGCCTTATCATCATGCACTGGAAAGGTTTTGTTAACTGCTTTTCCTAGGTGGCTGAAGGTGTTGGGGATTAGAGTTATGTTCATCTTGAATCCTTAGCAAATAGCCCAGTGCCTGGCACACAGTAGGCACCTAATAAATGCTAAGTGAACATTGCGGACACCCTGAAACAGAAGGAATGATTACCTTCTTCTTCATTTTCACATTTTTGAAGATGGCGTGGACCCTCCAAGTCTTTGCAAACATTGCCCCAAAGGCAGTTGTGTAGCCCACGGTGAGAATCCAGGTTCTGACCTAGAGGCCATGAGAAAACAGAGGCATTAATGTCTCCTCGGTGGACCGAGAATGTCCCAATGGGACATGCTAGATGAGACCAGATACTCTACTTATCGGAGTTTGCTGGCATTAATAGTCCTTCAATCACATTTCAATTTGATAGACATTTAGTTCTATCAGCCACTTGCAGGGCCCTGGGCACAGGGCCATCTGAGATTCATATCCTGCCTTCAATGAGCCCACAGCCCAAAGGGAGCCATTCATAGAGAGAGGCACCAAGGCCCCTCAGGACCACTGATGAATCATTAACAGGTGACAGAACAGCCCTCTGGCCTTCCCTCCTCCATTCCTTCTTGAGTGCCTTTCATGTGGGGAGACAGTCCTGTGGAGGTGAATACAGTTGCTGACTTCTATGTCTTCTCACCTGAGTCTACAGGAGACCAGGTATACCCAGGAACCTCTTCTACAGCACTCCTGGGTCCTGGGTTGTGGGCAGGAAAGGCACTGAGCTGTGAGGGCTGAGACTTGTTTATAACAGATGAACAAGCCTGTTGTGAGCCTTTTTCAGTGCTTAGCAAACTCACTATTCTGGTAGAGGAGGGCAGGACTCAGCCAGAGCTGGCTCCGGGAAATATCTGATTGGCAGCTCCAGGCCTTCACTAGGAACTGTTTAAGTTAGGGAAGAAGGCCAGAGGAAAAGGGCGATGACCTTTCCACCACACTCTGGCCTGTCTCCTCAGGCCTTTGGAGGGAGGAGCAATGCTGCCTGGGTCCTGCTGCCCAGCCCCTCCCACCATGGTTAGGCTCCTACTGCACTGTGTGACCTCAGGAGTCCAGTTACTCAGTGCCAGGTCAGCCTGGACACTGAGCCCACCATAATGGACCATGACTCCCTGCTCAGTAGTAAGGCCCTGTCTGGCTGTCGTTCATTCCCCAGGACAAAGATGTACCCTGATTCCGAGCTCTGGGCTGGTGGCTGATGGGAACTGCTATTCCTGTTAGGATCCAACAGCCGGGATCCCTGCAGGCTGGGAAGGGCTGGGCACCATCTGTTAGGTCTTGGGAGCCTCCTGGATGCCCATTCCCTGCCTGTATTGCTATCAAGGCCAGACCCCATCCTTTCCAGACTTCATCCTCACTGGTTGGACTGGACACCCACCAAAATACCCAGGAGACTCACCTGGCTCCAAGCTGGGCCCCACATCATGGCCCAGCCCTGGGCTGTGTGCCACTAAGTTCTGGAGCCTCCTGCTCACTGGGACAAAAAAGCCGTGTGCTCTATGAGCTCTAGTTCTAGGCTTTGGTTTTTCCTCTGCTCTCCCTCAGTGCTGTTGAGCTAAGTTTCCCTTCAGAAGTCCCCACATGCCTTAGCTGAACAGAGCAGGAAGGTGGATGTGGTAGGGGAGAGAGATAGCCAGGCTCAAACAGACAGGTCAGGCCCTCGATATCCAGAGGAACTGGACACAGTAGGTTTGCCCAGCCCAGGGCTGCTGTCAGCACATGCTTGAAGTTCCCAGAAATGCTCTGGCCAAGTCCCTTCGCAGAGTCCCTTCACTCTGCCTTTCTAGCAAGGTGGGACTTTAGCTTTTCATGGACAAAACATTTCCCCTTTCTACTTTGTAAAAATAGGAACTGGCTGGGTAGATTGCAAGGCCGACCTCTTAAATCCAAGAGGATGACAGCATTACAGTTATGTTTCAGAAACATGAATGTGTGAGGTGTGAATGCTGACAATGGTACAGGTGGGCACTTATCCTTTTTTTTTTTAATTTTAAAAACAAGGAGAAATCAGACAGGCAAGCATAAATTACAGTCCTTTAGAGAAGGCACAGGATGGCCATATTATTACCCATATAATAATACAAGTATACAAGAAAAGTAAACAGAGCAGAGGGGAAAAGGAGCCAATTACTGCACATTTAGACTTGAGCTCATTCAATCACCAGATCACATATTCCTAGCCTGTCAGAGTTGTCTAGGACATTATAGATCATCTCATTCCTTTGCCCTTTTCTTCCTTCCTTCCTTCCTTCCTTCCTTCCTTCCTTCCTTCCTTCCTTCCTTCCTTCCTCCCTCCCTCCCTCCCTCCCTCCCTCCCTCCATCCCTCCTTTCTTATGTTCATTCAGTAAGTACAGATGCTCCTTGATTTACAGTGAAGTTATGTCTCGATAAACCCAACGTAAGTTGAAAATATTATAAGTTGAAAATACCTGTAATATACCTAACTTACTGAGCATCACAGCTTCCTTAAATGTGCTCAGAATGCTTACATTGGCCTACAGTTGGGCAAAATCATCTCACCACCACTGCCCAACATCATGAGATAGTATTGTACCACATATTGGTAGCCCAAGAAAAGATCAAAATTCAAAATTCTACTAAATGCGTATTGGTTTTGCACCACTGTAAAGTTGAAAAATCCTAAATTGAAGCTCTGTAAGTTAGAGACTGTATTATTAAGCCAAGAACTAAGTATATAATGATAAATACAAATAAAACAGGGTGATTTTGGGGGAGTATCGGTTGAGTGAGAAAACCACTTTGCTGGTGAAGAAGTTGAGACTCAGAGCGTTTAAGATATTTCTGTCAACCACACCACACAGCTCCTGAGCTGGGCCTGGAACTCAGTCAGACGCTCTCTTTCTCAGGTTGTGCTGCTTCCTTCTCAACGAGAGTCTCCTTAACCAAAATCAGGTTCATTCACGCCCAGAAGTCAGCTGTCAAAGGGACAGGACACACCAGGATACCTGACCAGCCTGAAGACACCTTTCTGGGTGATCTCAACGCACTTTTAAAGCTAACGAGTTGACATGACTATTAAGAGCAATGGCTTTCAAGCATTTTTACCATGTTCTCCTACCAGAAAAACAATTTTCATCATGAACATGCAGAGAATATGAACATTTAAAAAAGGATGGTAAAAGATGAAATAATATTATTTTTTATCTCATCATCTGGCTGACAAAGATCTCTTATTTCAGGTAGAAGTGTTATTCCAATGTGCTTATCAGCATTATTATATTTGCTTTGACTTATGGTTATTTTTTTAAATAATCATTTTCAGGCCACTTGTCTATTGTCTATTTTGTGAGGGCTAAATTCATCAAGACTCAATAATATAAATGAAGTAAGTTAGTTAAAACTCAATTATATAAATTTAACCCAGCATCTGTAACTGCAATATGTTGCCATAAACTAAAGCAAAGAATGGCTGAGGATTTCCTGGGAAGAAAGGAATTAACATAGCAGGCCTGAGGCTGTGTCTTTAGGAAGGCCTGCTGGCAAGGCTGGCACTTAAGCTGGTGTCTGGAAACCTGGATTTTGGGAGGGCTCCCACCATTCCCTCGGTGATAAGAATGACTCTGTGCCTGAACTGTTTGTGCAAACAAACACGGTTTTCAGGCTGCATATCTGTCTTCCTCCTGAGAGTCTGGAATTTGGTACGTAGTGGGCGGAGGGTGCCTAGGTGACCGGCCCCCAGTGAAAACCCTGGGTACCGGGTCTCTAGTGAGTTTCCCTGAGAGACAACATTTCACACACGTTGTCACAGTTCATTGCTTGGGAATTAAGTGAGTCCTGTGTGACTCCGCTGGGAGGGGCTCTTGGAGGCGTGCACCTGGTCTCCCCTGTCTTCACCCTATCGCCTTTTCCTTTTGCTGAGTTTACTTTCTCACTGCCATAAACCATTGCTGTGGGTACAACTACATGCTGAGTCCTCCTAATGAATTACTGAACTGGGGGTCACCTTGGGGACCCTCAATGCAACACCGCACCACTGTCTGGTATAATGGATTGACCAACCACTCTGTTCTCAGGATCAGAGTTCCTGCGTAAAGACCACCAGACACACCCACTGAGTCAGGGCCGCAGGGTCAGTCTGAACATCAAATATTAGTACAGCTTAATTTCTTTCTTTTTTTTTCTATATTAAAAAGAGAAGTAAATAAAAGTTGTAATATATTCTTCCACAAGATGATCCCAGTGGGTTCGCATCCCATTAGGAGACTGCTCTTCAGACAATGATGACACCACTCTAGAGAAGGCAGGACAGTGAGCTCTAGTTCTTGGCCCACCACAGAGCCGCCCATCCCAGGCTGGCTCTGCTCAGGGTCAGCCCTGGGCCAGGTCTCTGCAAAAGGGATGTGTTATATCTCTTTCCACTCCTCCACCATCTCTTTAAGATGGAAATGGACCCTAGAGTTCAGCTCTGCCAATTTAAGGGCTCTCCCTGGGTTATCATTCTTAATTTCAGGCTTTAACCATTTTCCCTATGCTAGCAATTCCCTTATCTCTTTCTTAGTTCCTAGCTCTCTGAGTTACAGACCTACCTACACATGCCACTCTCACTGGAGACTTAGATGACACTTAGGTGTCCCATAAAACCTTTGTACTCCATGGCCAAAGCTGAGCCTATCATCACTTCCCCTGAGCAGCTTTATTTCTTCCTGACTCAGGGACAGGTGCCATTATTCAGGTGCCATTATTCAAGTTAGGGACCTGGAAGTCCCCAGGAATCCTCCCTAACACTCACTTTCCTATTCAATCCTTAAGCCCATCTCCTTCTGCCCCTCACCCCACACACTGCCGTTCCCTGTGCTCTGAGAGGTGGGGCTCCCTGCCAGCACCTCCTAGGCTCCCTTGCCCTCTGGCTTCTGGCTGGATCTGGAATGCCCCATCAGGAGATTGAAAGGTGTCAGAAAATAGAAGACAGGACATGTGCTCTCTGCTGCCACTGCTTCTGTGCTGTTTCTCTGGCTGTAGCTGGCTCCTCACATGGCTCCCATCCTCTCTGGGCTCAGAAAGTCAGGCCTCTCTTTACCCTTTCAGGCCTCGGAGTGGCGAGTCTTCCTGTGGTCTCCAGGGGCTTCCATACTCGTGTTTGCTTCCTGAACCCCAACCTCCATCCCAGCCTCCGTAGGTAGTCCCTTCACTAGAGTCTCTTCATGTGAACCACACATGAGTTCAAGTCCTGGATTTGTCACTTACTATCTGTGAACCTGGGCAGGTCTGTAACCTCTGGGAGCCTCGGTTTTCTCATCTGTGAAGTGGAGATAACAATAATGTCTCTGTCTTCATAGAATGGTTGTGAGGGTTTGATGAAAAGTGTGTAAAGTGCCGAGGTTCTTATATCTGATTTTTGTTCATGTGTTTCTTATCACAACTCACTGGACCACTGCAGGAGCCTCAGCTAGCTGGTCTCCTTGCCTCTGTCCTCATCCATCCAATACCCACAAAAGAGACTGTTATCCAAAGAAAATCTAAGCAAGTCTCCCTTTACTACTCTACTGAGCCTTCAGGTTGAACTCCAGAACGAGATTTAGCACAGTGTAGCCCCCATCATCCCACACCGTTTCTGCCACTCTCAACATGGCACTTCACACCCAGACAATTCCATGCTGTTTCAACATTCCTCATATACCCTGGCTCATGCTGCCTGGGCCTGGCATCAGCAATTTCCTCCATCCAGAATGCCATTCCTCTTTTTATCTCTTTCACACATTATCTATCATTTGTTCTCCAAAATCTAAATTCACGGGCCACGTCCTCTTAGAAGCCCTCCCAGACCTTGCAGGGAGGTCACAATTGCCTTCTCCTTGCAATTTGTGCCCTAGCATACATATCTACTGTGCTGGTCACACTGAGATGACATGTACCCGATCACCTGTCTGCCTCTCCCATGAGATGGTGCTACTGGGGGGCAGAGCCTGCTTTGCCCACCTTTAAACCTCTGGAGCCAGCACTGAGGGGTGATCAGGCTGGGTGGCCCAGCTAAAGAAGTAATAAACTCTTTGTCACCAAAAATGTGCAAGTGGAGCTGAGCAGGCACGTGGCGGGAAGGCTACAGAGGGAACAGCATTAAATTGCAAAAGATGCCGAGTTCATGGCTTCAGTGGTCTCTTGCACCCAAATGAAATATGCTATCTGTGAGACAGTGAGCTCCCTGTCACTCCATCGATTCAAGCAAAGCTTGGAGGACTCCCTATCAGGATTCTGTAGGGGCGTTTTCTGCACTGAGAGAGGTTTTATTTGATGATGTGCCAGGTGTCTCCCTTCTGTGTGGCTCTATGATGCCAAATAAACTAGGAGGTTCTAAAGGGCTCTAATGATTCTGTTTCTAATATGCTGCATCTAATACAAGTCTCTCTTGATTCATCAACATAAGACAAACAGCTCCTTCGTTTCTCTCTCCCAGTCTTAAACATATTTCTTTAAACTCTTCTGATGTTAATATCTTTCCTTTTCTCTCCTCAGCCATTAAGAACTTGGCCCCTCTGCACACTGCCTTGAATATATACATCCAAGGGAGGGGGAAGAACTTGAAGCAGGCGATGCCCATCTCAGTCTCAACTATAAAAAAGGAAAAACCAATTAGAGCAAATCTCCAAATGGAAAGAAAAATCTATGCCTGAAACAATTCTGCTCAGCTGCTTGTTCAATTGATTTTGGAAAGGGCTGCCTGGTAGAGAGAAGGGCTTTCA
Organism: Macroglossus sobrinus; assembly: GCA_004027375.1. Lineage (NCBI taxonomy): Eukaryota > Metazoa > Chordata > Mammalia > Chiroptera > Pteropodidae > Macroglossus > Macroglossus sobrinus. The sequence continues at coordinate 1,790,898 of PVKZ01000055.1, read as the reverse complement.
AAGGGCTTTCATTGCCCTTTTGGGGATCAGCAGGAAAATGGACACACAGCCTCTGTGGTAGGTCTGTTCTGATAAACAGGGGCTGTCATGCTATGGGCCTCCTGTCACTACAGAGGCACATGGGCCCTAGGCTGAGGAGTCTGACAGCAGAGGACGAAGCCCTGGCTGCTGGCCTGATACTTGGGGTAAGCTGCATTCCCGCTGTCCAAGGTGCTGAAAAGGGCCTTTCATTGCATTCTGACCGCTTAAGGCAATCGATAGAGAGGGCAGGGAAGGAATACCTAAACTCTCCAAAAGCAAACCCCAGACCTCTGTTATGTTTGAGGTGGGGTTAAAGGTATGTGCCATGGGGTTCAAAGGCCTGACTCAGCCTGGGATCCCCAGGGCCTGCCTTGTCTTCCTGGGATAAGGGCTGGTGGAGAAATTTAGTGTGTGCCCCAAGGCAATAAACCAGGAAGAACACACTATAAATAGCTTTAGAGACCTTGTCTTGCCGAGGGTCTTTTAAGATCCGCACAGAAAATGTCCTCTGTGATTTAGAGTACAGCAAAGCCTTTCTGGGGGAACAATTCAGGGGCATGGGAGATTCTGGGCACAAATAAGGGTATTCTGGACCCCAGTCAAGGCCAGTTGGGCATCTTAGGAGTCTTGGGGCCAATCAGAGAAAGGCTTCCCTTTGGGAGGAGAAATTTCTGAGAGCTACTCCTTTGGGACCCTTTTGGAAAGCACCCCCTCCTTAAGGCCATCCCAGCTGGACAACTCATCAGATCACAGGCTGAAGTTCAGCTCCCGCCACCTCTGATGCAGACACCCTGTACAGTGCACAAAACACACTGCACATGGTGGTCTTAGCTCAGGCAACAGAACAACACAGAGTGAGGAAAAAAGATTTTCTTCCCATTCCTCCCATGACTCCAGAGGTGCCTCAGCCACTGGAGGTGGGAAAGTTTTCTAGAAGTGTGACATTTTCGATATGGGCAATGACAGAGGGGATAGGGGGAGTGTGCTAGGAAGGGCTGCTGCGTGTCTCCAGGCAGCTCTGTGGACTAAAGACATGGGAAAGTTGGGTGCTGGGGCAAGTGAGATAGGAGAGGGTTGGTGCACTATGGCAACTGCAGCTGCTGTGTAATTTATGGGCGAGTAAAAGGCATCTGTAGAAGGCATCTGTAGGACTTCCAGAAATAACTGCAGCTCATTCTAAGAGGTCCCTTATTTTAAATCTTCCCTGGTCTGTCCTTCCACTTTGGCCTCACTCCTTCCCTATGCCTGTTTACATTAGAGCATACGATGCACTGAATGGGAGTTATTTTTTTACCTACATCTTCCCATCTATACTGCCAATTTTCTAAGGGCAGTGATCTATGTGGTCCAGCTCTGCATCTGTGGGTCCTGGCACATAGTAGGTGCCTGGGAAATGTTATCATACAAATGAATGACTTATAAGACAAGGACCAGGGCTCTGAGTGGCCTATCTGAAGATATGTGAGATGGGAGGACATTATCTGCCCAAGGGGCCCCTGGTGCCCTTCTCAGCCCCCTCTTCTGGAAGACAGAGGGCCCAGGGAGCTCTTCACAATTGAAGGCCCTGGATGGCCAGGAACAGAAGAGATGGGGGTGGGGAGGCCATTGCTGTCAGGGGAGCTGCAGCCTGTCCGGGATCGCTAGCTGGCCCAAACAGGCCCTGTCAGCCAGGCTCTGGGGCCACCTCCCTCAGTTGGTCTAAACCTGCTAGCCACCATGAAACCATTCCTCAGCCCAGCCTTCCAGCCACCTTCTGTAATCACAGAGTACTTTTCCATGGCCAGACAAATGCATGGGATTGCATGCTGAAATAGCCCCCAAACCATGTGATTACATCAGGTTATATCTCTCAACTGCCTGAAAAGAAATTTCCAATAAAAAATTACTGTTAGTTATGGCCTTTTAATTGATATCACTAATTCCTACTAGACATGAATTTCCTGGTAGATAGGTTGGATATTTCTCGGGAGCCTTTACCTTTTGAGTTAGAAAATCCTAGCATCTCCAGGTGGGCTGGAAGATGTTCCCTAGTCCAGTGCCTGGCCCCATCCCTTCCCAGCGGCTGCCCACTCTGAGTCTATTCAAACACCTCCAAGAGCAGGGTGGAGGGCTGAGAGCATGCTTCAGGATCCAGAATCTGACCCCGCCTCCTGTGAGGGGGCTGCCCTGCTTCCTGAGATCCCAGGAGCCCCTTTCCTCCCTCAGCTGATTCTCACGGGACAGGTCTTTGGTGCTTCCATTTTTCTTCCACAATCAGTCTCCAAGAGACAAACACAAGAATAAAGCACAGATTCTAATCTAGACCTAGCTACACTGTGGTCTGTGGGTGCAGCCTTAAGGATCACCTGGGAGCTTGTGAGAGATGTGGCATTTTAAGCCCACCCCAGACTTACTGAGCCAGAATCTGCACTCACCAAGATGAATGATTCACATACACACTGGGCATCACTGTCTGTGCAAGTAAAAATTAGGATGGTGGTTAACCTTGAGGGATGTGTGGATAGTAACTGGAAAAGGTAGGAAGAACTTCTGGGATGCTGGTAATGGTCTGTTTCTTGATCTGGAAGTTGGATTCACAGTTGAATTTAGTTTGTGAAAATTCACAGAGCTATATACACTTATGATACACTTACTTTAATAAAAAGTAAAAAGGAGTCAGGATTGTTAGCCAGTGGAGGCAGCTCAGAGATCTAAAGCTGAGCCATGCTCCTCTGAGCTGCCATCAGAGCAGCCTTGGGCTGAACTGGCTTCTCGTAGCTCTTATGTCGTATTCCAATGACTGGGGACTCACGTCCGAGCAAGTACTGTCAGAGGTCCCATCTTTGCCATGCTTACCTCCTTCACAGCTTGTCCCAAGGTCCCTTACGGCAACCAAGGCAGCAGAAGTACAGCAGCATGGCTGTGACTTAGGCAGGCCTGAGTCTGTTCCTGACTGGTTCTAGCCAAGCAAGGGCGAGAAGTCGCCATGGATATACCTACACCCTATTGACCAGCACCAACCTAGTTGTCCAGTCACTCCTTCATCCAAAATTTACTCCATTTTATCAGTATCTCTCCTAGCAGTGTCCAAAGGTGAACACAATCAATTATCCAGACATAATCTCATCATTTATTCACTCATTCATTCATAATGATAATGGTTAACACTTATTGAATCCTAATTATGCAGTAGACACTAAATATTTTTTACACACTATCTCATTTAATCCCCACAAGCCTATTGTTATCCCCAATTTACAGAGGAGTAAATTAAGGCTCATAGATGTTAAGTAACTTAAAGTCATATAGCTGGGAATTAAGAGAGTTGGGATTTAAATGCAAGTGGTCCAATTGCCACTCTCTTCATGTGTGAGGCATTCTGATATATTTTGGGGATGCACTGAAAGTGAATCAATTAATATATTAAAACCCTTGAATTGTATCCCTTAAAAGAGTGAATTTGATGATATATGAATTATATCTCAATTAAAAAAATCAAAACACAAAAATTTTGGTTGGGATATATGTTGACCACATTCCTAAGAAATGAGTTGATGTTTCTCCTGGTATAAACCAGCTTTAAAAAAATCAAAATATTTCTTTAAAAAAAAGATGAATGAAATGTCTCAGACATCTTTGTAGTCCTACAGAGCTGGTTCCAGTCTTCAATCTTGCCACCTGGCTGTTCTGGTTTTCTCTCCTGAAAGTGGGGACATTGAACCTGGACTTGCTAGGCAGTTTTGAGGATTTGAAGGAAAGCCTGCATCTGATGGCAAGCTGGCCTTGGCAAATCACAGTAGAGAATACTGAATTTCATGAGGGCACAAGCTTGGGGCATTAACACAGCACCACTGCCAGGAACATTCTGAGAGCTCCCGAAGCTGTTGAGATCCACACCTGCTGGGATCCAAGGCCCTCCTGGGTCTTCTCATCCCCCCTGTAGAGTCTCTCCTTACCCCTCCACATTCATGCTGGAGTTTCCACCTACGGTTCTACAAGGAAGATGTGACTTTCCTTTTCCCCATCCACCTTGTGACCCCTCTGGGCTATCAGGGAATGAGATTCCTGAGACAGATCAGTGTGTAAGCTGCAAATGGGCCCTTCTGATCTGCTGGCTCCCAGGCTCTGGCCCACACCCAGCACTGTCCTCATAGGCAGCTCTGTGCCCACAGGGGCCATGTTGCTATGGTGATTCCACTACCCACACAGTGTCCAGGGAGACAGCACGGTGTAGCTGAGCTGTTTGCAAGACTTGATGAAACCAGGCTGGGAAGATTCCAGAAAGGGTCAGAAGAAGCGGGGATGAGAATTAAGTGTAACTATTTCCCCAGTAGCTCTGTGTGTGCGTGCGTGTGTGTGTGTGTGTGTGTGTGTGTGTGTGTGTGTGAGCTCACACATATGCTCACACATTACTCACCCCACTGTCCAAGTTATAACGGCTCTTCGGAACAGAGGCACATCCCTAGAGAGGCATCAACTCATGACTATCATAGGTTTCTTCCTGGGGTGATGTTCACAGTTTATCTTTTTGTTTGGCACTCATATGGCAGCAAAATAGACTGAATTGTGAATTATATTGCTCTACATGTGAAGCTGGCTTCATGGTCTACCTCGTTCCTTATTCTATAAGATGTCCTATAGAACAGAGTGGTACACCAGGAAATTATACTATGAAGGGAAGAAAGATGACAAACTGTGATGCCTACCCTTCCTTCCTCCCTTACCCCTTCAGGTAGCTTGTCTGAATCATCTTGTTTAACCCACACCACAATCCTGCATCTACTATGCTCATTTTACAGATGACAACACCGAGGCTCTGAGAGGCTAACTCACTTGCCACGGTCAGGAGCTAGTACTTGTAGGAGGTGGGAGCGAAAGCCAGGCTGTTGTTTGAGATCTCTGCTTACTGCACTAGTTGACCCTGCTTCTCCTTCCTTCTCCTCCTTGGTGGGAATTTACTGGGGGTAGCCTTTTGGGTCCTGAGGGGACAGAGTCCATGGCACCAAGTAAAATAAAGGCATCAACCCCCTGCAATAGCAGGTGGAGCACAACTTCGGCTGCTCCCACTGGGGACTGATGTTTGGGCTCTAAACTCAAGGGCTTTTAGTTCCCTTTTCTTGACGATATTGGAATTATTAAGAAAATGACCCACGTACATGTTTGTGCTGACCCAATTCAATCCACAGTCATTAATCGGTGCCTTTTCCCCACAGTCATGAATGTGGGCTCTACTCTGCAGAGCCTCCGAAACAGGCCTGACTGTGAATAAATGAATCCTCAGGGGTGGTGAGAACCGGGCCCTAACATCTTTCAAGAACCCTCATGTGCGGAGCTAATGCTGATTTGTAAAGCACTTTATGATTTATTCATACCGCCTAGCCAGGCTTCCCAGGACAAAAGTCCCCTTGCACAAGTGAGCTCAACTCCCAAAATAGAATGTCAGGCTTCATTAAAACAATTCGGTGTGTGGGGGATGTCCCTTTTTTGCTCTCTAGTTTGCGTCATCCAGTGTTTGTGGGATTCAGGTCAAACCCCAGAAAGCACCTATGTTTTAACAGCTTGTGAGCTGTGCAAGATGTCAGGAGCTTCCTTCTGCAGGGGTTGGGGAAGGAGAACTCCACGAGGGCTGGGCCTCAAGTCTCTCTGTACCTTACGCTTGAACTCGAGCCAGTGGATGTATTCTCAGGAGGCAGGCAGCAAGTGATGAGGAGCTGGTCAGGCAGAGAGGCTCCCAGGAGAGACAGCATAGATCATTGCTCCCCTGATTCTCAGGTGGGAGCCCGAGGTGGGCCCCTTGGCCTCAGGGATGCATGAAGCAATCAGAGCACCAAAATTATAAGCCACCAAATTAAATTATAAGCCACCAAACTAGCACTCAGTAGCATTTTCATTATCATCATCATTGTTGGCCTCTTTGAACTTGTTGGAGGGCATCCCCAAACACAGAGGGAAGAAGGAGGTAAATTCTCGCTCTCCTTACTTAGCATTTTCAGGGTGCCAAAGGAGCAGTCCCTTGCCCAGCCCTCATCAATGGACAGAAAAGCTGCCAATAGACACACATGACACCCTTGGAGTCACAAAGCACCCCAGGGCACAAAAGTCATGCTGATGCAGAAATGTAGGGTACTTAATAGGCTACACCTTCCCTAAACGAGCAATACTTCCACATGCTGTGGTCATTATTCTTGTGCCCAAGGGTCACAGTTTTGAAGGAACAAACTGCTAGTCTGCACCTGCAAGGACTTTTGAGCAGCTCAGCTTCTTTGGAGGCTGACTCCAGGTACCCTGATGCCAGCCACATGAGGGACCTGTGACTCCTGATTTTACTTTCTCAACTGTCAGAAAGACAGACTAAAGCAGAGGAAGCAGTGCTGGACTTGGCATAAAATAATTGACTAGGGAGTGTGAATTGAGTGAGCCTTGGAGCACTTGGGGTTTGACTGTCCACCTGAGAGGACAGAGCCTGAGCACTCCAGTGACCACACCTCTCTCCTTTGGGTATCAGAGACACTCACTTGTTGAATGGAACCTTTCAAACAAAGTAAGCATTGTTCGAAATGTCTGATCTCAGTCACTAAACAATTCTCACTGTCACACTGGTAACACTAACAGTTTCTTGATGCCATGTAAGAGTCAGTTCAGTCTAAACATCTATAGGACTCAGAAGAGCATCATCACATACAACATAAGATCCCTGGAGTTTCTCTCCTTTCCACCTGCTGTCTCAGAGCACAGGGATCCAGTGCAGTCTAGAAAGTCCAAGGCATGAGGATGACCTGCAGCATGTTTTAGGGGTCCTCTGCTTGTTTATCCCTAGCTGCCAACTGTCAATCCATCACTGACCAATAGTGGGCAACACTGAGACCTTAGAGCAGCAAACACAAACTGCTTTGGAAAAAGGGGCCTATGTTGCTCTTAACATTTTAAGAGAAAACATCAACAACAAAAGAGTTGCTTTTGGATTAATCTGATCAATACGGATCCTCTGATCATCCCTTCTAGCTCGGGTCCTCCAGGCAGGGAATCAGATGAATCATTGCATTTGGGACAATAGGGAGACCCAAATGGCAAAACCAGTCTTGAGATATCACAGTAGTCAAAATCCAGAGATAAATCTCAACTGGTCATCCTCACCTTAAAAAGCATACCAATGACAATTTCCACAGAGAGTTAGTTCTACACAACTGCCAACTGCTAATGTGTAAATTCTTTAAAATAATAATAATAACTAGGCAACGACCATTTAAAACATGTTAATTTTCAAAATAATATTTCTAAAATATAATAGAAAAGTTATACTGTTTTGGGCTTCCTTAAATATATGCATTCTCAATGGGGGTAATATAGTTCCCAAGGGGGTTGACATTGGGTCTTGAATGTGAAAAAATATTACTCTTTTATGTAGAAACTATAGATACACATATGGCACACAAACAGACATATAGTATGTGTTTGCTATTAGAATTGCAAGGGGATGATTAGGAAAAAAATCTAAAAAAGCTCCATAAGGAGATAATAAGGAAAAAATGGTTGAGAAACACTTAAGTAGATGATAACAATTACGATATTTTTTATATGACTCAAAGTCATCCAAACAGACTTTCTCCGTATGTTCTGTGATGGTTATTGGGGTCAATGTTTGGATGTGTTTCTTCTTAAACCCAACCCTGACCCCAGGTGCAGATGATTTTCTGGGTGGTAATTTTTTTCCCCTTACTTTTCTAGGTTATCTGGTCATTTCTCAATGGACTGTCTTCTAGCAGTGACCTGTTAAATCCATAATCTTAATTTTAGAGGCAATACTTAAGTCTTTTCTGGCTGAGAGCAACAACCTACTGCCCCACTGAATTGTGTAAACAGCTGAATGGGCTGTCTTCTGCCTGTTCATGTATTTTCATGCATTTCTGGGTTTGTATGTGTGTTTTTTGATGATTGTGGTCACCAGAAAACCTGATATTGTGTACCACTGGAACATGCAGAGTGACTTACAGTGCAAAGTGTTTCGAAGGTCTTTTCAGAGACAAAGGATCCATCAAGGCCAAAGAGAAAGATGGAGGCGTACGAGAGCATTCCTCCGAGGATGATGAGGTTGTTCATATAAGGGCTCGACATCTTTATCAGCCTGACAAAGAGAAGGAGATGCTATAATTAACGAAAATGTTAATGTAGTTATTCCTTAGACAAACATTTTCTGACTGTGTATATTGTTGCCAAGACTAGAGGGGGAGACAAAAATATAAGCCCTGGTCTCTTCCACCGCCTCCTCCCCAAGACTGTGCCACCTACTAGAGGCTATTTCCTCTCACTAAAGGACCCTGCACAGTTATCAATTTCTAAATGTTTATTTTCCTTCCACCTTGGTCAAGTTCACCTACCACTTCTCCAGGGAGAGCTTATAGCATCAACTTCTTCAATTGATAATTTTTAGTTTACACAAAAACATGTCAACAGTTTTTGTTTTTGTTTTTTTTTTTTGGCTAAGACTAGAAAGACATGTCAAATCTAGAGAATTCTACATTTACAAATTCAGCCGCCGTGCACAATGAGGGAGAAGATGCCCCGCCCCTCTCCACTTCCTGTGCTGAGTGGACCAGGTCTAGGAGGCCTGCAGGTGAGAATTCAGGACTGCTCAGGAATATGGTCACCAGTGGTGAGTGAGCACCCACTTCAGCTACCTGAAGCTTATACTGTCCCGTGCACAAAAAGGGCCATATACCTGTGTAGGCACACCTTACCCAGTCACCAGGTGATGAGGGTGGACAATGGAGTCCCCATGCCCACCCCCTACTCCTGTCTTCACCAGTTGGCGGTTTGGGGCATTCTTTATACTTCCAAACTCTACGTGCTTCGCTATTACTCCCTTCAGAAATCCTGCTGTTGTTCTGAGCTGCCCAGCAAGCAGGATTGGGTTAAACAACCATCAAGTGGCTGGAGTTCACCTTCAGAGGTGCCTGGCTCCCCAGCACAATCCACTCATAATGTCGGGGTTTTAGGCACCCTGTGGTACAGGTATTCTTTTGTGGTTTCAATTATGGTCAATTGTTCCCTGAACATTTTCTTTTGCATTATGCAGTTCTATTAGTCCTTCCACATTAAAAAATGTTATGTGTCAAAGTGGTAGAGAGATAAAAAGCCTGCTGTAATTTGTGAACCATGCATGGCTTTTTGGTTAGGAGCACTGGGTCTAGCCTGTGGTCTCTGCCATACTACAGAGCCTCACTTATAAAAGCACAGATCACACTGCCCAGGTCACAGGTGAAGCTGAGATGAGACTGGGTTTCTGGAGGTCTTTTTGCAAACCATGAACTGTAAAGCACCTTCATTTTTATTACCACAGGAAGCTGGGGGAAGGGAGAGGCCAGGAGTTGGGCAGGCTTCCTGGAGAAGGGGACCCTAACGGATTGGATAGCGTCTAGAAAGATAGACATGAAGGGGATTGCAGTTTTTGTTTTGTTTTGTTTTGTGCTTTACCTGCAAAGTCAGTCAACAAATTCACATGGATGCCAGCCTTTGGAAAGGGTAATGGCTATTTCCCCCACGAGGCAAAGACAGGGTAATTAAGCAATTAAAGGGGTTTAGTCTTATGATAGGGGCAATCACTGTTGTGATGGGAATTTTTGAAGATTATAGGAGTGGAGTCAAACATTGAGAGCTGCCTATATGCCAATGCTTGGTGCCAAGTGCTCATTATTTAAGGTTTGTATGGAGTACACAAAGGTTGCTTTAATTTTTGTGTGTGTGTGTGGCAGTATGTGTGTTATTGGTGATAAATAAAATAAAACAACACATGAATAATTTTTTTCTTGTTCTTCAGGAAATAGGTTTGACTTAAGCAGTTGTACCAAAAAAAAAAAATCCCCAAAACAAAAACAATTAACACAACAGAATCTAGAGCCCCAAGTTCCTTCTTTGCAAACAGAGAAAAGTAAAACATCTGTTCTCCTGGAATCGGGCTTCTTCCTGGCAGCCCCGGAGGTAATGCAGCATGGCTTCTGGGCATGATGGCAGAACTGTGTGGCCTGTGGGTAGGCACTGAGGCTGTGTAGGTGATGGTCCAGATCTGAAACCTTGATCAGCTGCTCCCACAACAAGGCAGGGAGCTAGGTTCAGGGATTTGCAATGGAAACCAAAGAAGCTGGCCATGCTCTGGAAACACTGCTGCCTGGGGTAGTGGTTTGTTCTACTCACCAGTGACCAGAATAGCTAAGTAAGCGAGCTGCTCTCTTCCAGAGAGTGAAAGGTATGTGTGAGGGAAAAGAAATCAAGACCAAAAACCAAAGGAACAGGTTCTGCCACATTCAGCAGTATGGCCTTGGACAGTGGCCCTTGTCACTGAGCTTCAGTGCTCTAATCTGTAATCCAGAGAGTTTTCTGGAGGGTCAACCATGATGATGTGGGGGAGATGCTATACAGATGAGAAATGACTAGCCCTGAACTCAGTGATCCCCTCTGGCAGTGCTTCCCCAAGATGCTGGGGGGTGGGGTGGGGCAAAGACATTGGGGAATTCTGTGTTCTAGATTTCTCCTCCTGGACCACCACAAAGCACGCCAGTGTAGCTAAAGCTCTGAAAAGGCCTATAAACTTGAATTGTTTAACCTACCTTCCCCAAACTTATCTGACCAGAGGCTCCTATGCAACCAGTAGCCCTGTCTCTGTGTATGTATGCACATGTATGTGTAAGTGTACACACATGCTTGTGAAACATCTAATAACACCCCTGCAACTGAGAGGCACACTTTAGAAAATGACCTTTCAAACTTCTGTGCCCCTTGAGAATCTGTCATGTGATGCTCCTATACTTTATAAAGTTTGTCAATTCAGAAGGCATAATCCAAGTGGAAGGTATGAGTTGCTTACTTCTGATTGCGGTTCTTGATGTTGAAGAAGAGAAAAGCGCTGGCCATGATCATCCCCAGGATGGTGAGGGCAGAGAGGATGCTGTAGAGAGGTAGGGAGATTTTCCGGAGCTGCTCCAGGATGATGGTCTTGTCTTTTGGTGGTTCGGATCCTAGAGGGCCAAGGGAAAGATATCAGCTGAGCCCAGTGCACAGTCAGTCCCTGAGAGCATCTTTGCCTGGATGTCCTTGTCATTGCCACCTGAACACCAACTCTGTGCAAGACATGTCTACTTACCTGGTGAGTGGGCTCTGGTGGTTGGCCAGCCTGCCCAGCAGGAAGCCTTAGCTAGGACTTATTTCTTTCTCTAAATAGAATCAATAAGGGATTTATGATGCATTTAATAGCCATTAGAAGACTAGAATTTGATTTGGTCTAATTACCCTGTTGAAAAACCATTGCCATTTATCCTCAAAGGTAACAACAGCTTGGAAGGCACAGGGCTAGGTGCTGTGAATGGATATCATTGGGTGTCACTTGGGGTGGGAAATTTGGCTTTGGCTTTCAAGGGATCTGCTCTAACACATGATAATGACTACCTCTCAACAGGGCGGGTACCTTGCCTGTCAATTCCATGGAGATGTATATGTGCTCTGGCTGAAGATTTTCTGCCTCAAGGTCATTATGTTATAAAAGCTCTTTCTGGTTTTCCATTTCCATAGGACTCAATAACTGTGGGAGGCAGAAGCTACTGGCACATCTTCCCCTCCCTGCTGTACCAGGACTGGACCGAAACTGTGGGATTCCATTTCTCTGTGTGACTGCAGAGCTATCCCTGATCATTCTTCAAGGGCACCAGGAACTAGGGGGAGCCCAAGGGCTGCAGAGCAAACTTATCTTTATGGATGGGGGTAGGAATGTCCTGTTTTAGTTTTACCAGGTACAAGCTGGCTTGGGAGCGGGATGGCAGGGACTCCCCCACCCCCTGCCCCACCTCTTACAAATCCTTTCTCAGCTGCTGTTTCAGGGCAGGTTTCTGCTGTGGAATTGTGAAATGTTGGGGCTTTTCCCTCCAGTGGAGATGTGTGGAGTCAGCAAGGCGCCCAGGAATGGCCGAACCTGGGAGCCTGGGGAGACCCACTAGGGGTTACAGTGACGCCCCTCCAACCCCACAACCAATGACTGTGCCATGGGTGTCAGTCTCTCTTCCCAGGAGACATGCAGAGAATGAGCAGATGTTGTAGGAGTTGAGAGCTCCCCCAAACATCTGCATTTAAAAAACTCTGTTAACAAGTTCAAATGGTTTAGAAACATTTGGTGGAATTTGAACTATCTAAATAGTCTAGAGAAGTTTCCAGGATCTAAACAGCTAGGAACCTGCTTGCAAGGTGAATGTAAGCTTTAAGCAATTCTTAGTAAAGTAACATTTTTTTTTATAGGCGAGGCAACCCTTGGTTGACCTCACAGATTGCAAGGATCTTGTCAGCTTACAATCCCTTGTTTTTTATTTTTTATGCCTACAGCACCTGGTCTTCCTAGGTGGTCTCCCATCCAAGTACTAACCAGGTCCAACCCTGCTTAGCTTCTGGGATAAGTAACATTTTTAAGAAGTGGCTTCAAGGATGGAAAGTCAGGATAAAAGCAGGAACAAGGTGATAGAGGAAACATCATTTCTTGCTTCCAAAAGTGAAAGCTCAACATCTGGAAACTTCTTCCCTCACTCTTCCTCCCCTGCCCCCCACCTGTAGTCTAGGCTGTATTAAGCTGGCTCAGGCACCTTCTGGCTCCCAAACACAGGAGCCATCTTGGGTGCTTCCTTGAGTTCTTGGCTGGAGATAAGCCCCTCTCTGGAACTGAGAAAGGGAGCAAGGTTTGTATAAAATGATATATGATAACTATGTCCACTAGTTATTTGTATAGAAAAAACTTCAGAAAATTGACAACAGTTCCTCCTCCTTACTCCATTTTCTCTTCCCTAAAATAGCAGCTCCCAGCGTTGCATCAAAAGAGGCTACAGAAGCCAAATTGTCAGAAGTGTTAGTAACAGCGATAGTCTTGAGTTTTCTTTCTTGCTCCTCACCCAATCCATCCATTTATTATTCTATTATTCTTCATCATTTGTTCATCCATAACTATTCCTTCACTCATCATCATTAACGATGACTGCTCATCATTAATAATCACCTTCTAACTGTCAGGTCTGGTGTTGGGCACCAGAGGTTCAAAGATAAGCAAGACACAGTCTTCGTCCTCAAAGAACTTAAACATTAGTCATATAAAAAGAAAAAGGCAATAATAAGTAATCATGTTTACTGAATGCCTATCATGGCCTAAACTCTTTATAGAGTTTGTTTTTTCATTTGATCCACCCCAAAATCTCACAGGTAGAGAAGATCATTCCCATTTTGGGGTGGCAATAGTTTTCTAGGTGTTAAGTGGCTTTATGGATAGTAAGTGGCAAAGCTGGCAGGACTTGAACCCAGGTCTGCTTAACTCTGAAGCCTATTCTCTAACACTACACAAACTGCCTCCCGTGACAGCGTCCAGGTGGTTGACAACGTCAGGCACAAGGAGGCCTGAGCAGAAAGCAGGAGCAGAGTGTAACTCCACCTAATGGAGTCAAGAAAGGCCAGAGATAGGAGAGCTGAGCCTTGGAAGATGAGTAGCTGGCTGTTCACCAGGAAGACAAAGAAGAAAGCGTATTCTGGGCAGAGAATCTGGCAGAGGCAAAGGCATGATGGTGTTTTGGCATATTTGAGGAACTGTAAGGGGTTTGGCTCTGGAGATCTGAAAGAGGAGGCAGAGAAGAGAGGCCTTGGCCTAGGCCATGAAGTGAAGCTCCTTATTGTGAGCAATGGGAACTGTGCAGGGCTCCGATCAGAGGTGGGGCACTCAACATGGCATGATGACAAGGGTGCTTTGGCTGTTGAGAGAAAAATGGCCTTGAGGGGGTTAAGGATGGTTAAGCCCATCCACTCACCCATCCATCTTCCATCCATCCATCATCTATCCATCTATCCATCCACCCACCCATCCACCCACTACTTCATCAACTAATATGTTCACCTGTTCATTCATTTTTTCACCCATCCACTTATCCACTCACATGATCAATCATGTATTCACTTTTTCATTAAATATCATTGAACCTCCAACATGTGCCAGTCCATGGCTGGTGCCAAGAATTTAAAGTCAAATATAGTCAGGAAGCTCATGGTCCAACAACCTAGAAATTTCAATGCAAAGTGGTAGTGGCCATAGGAAAGGCAGAGACAAAAGACGGTGGAAACCAAGAGAAGGGAGACATTAACTCATCTGGGGGGTGCAATCAGGGAAGGCTGCACAGAAGAGGTGCTACTTGATCTGGTTCTAGAAGCTGAGGAGTTCTCCAGCAGAAGAAGAGAGGGATGGTCTTCTAGAAAGATTAGCAGGTGGAGAGGCCTTACTATTAACTCAATGAGGTCCTCTCCTAGAGGAAGGACAGAGCTTGATTTAGCTGGGCCATGTTTAGAAAGAATTACTCCTGGCCATCCTCGGTTTAAACATAGATTCCTTGGTGAGAGCCAGCACTCATGCAAATTCCAGTGACCCATTCTAGGATCTGGAATCCGGGAAAGGCCAGAAAAAGGAGAGCTGAGCCTTGGAAGATGAGTAGTTGGCTGTTCACCAGGAAGACAAGGAAGAAAGGGCTTTTGGGAAGAGAATCTGGCAGAGGCAAAGGCATGACGGTGTTTTGGCACATTTGAGGAACTATAAGGAGTTTGGCTGTGGAGATCCATGTGAGTGATGGGGACCCTGTGCTCAGTGAGTCAGTATGTGTTGAGAGGAGAGGATGTTCCCTCTTCTCTATGAAGCCAAAGACTTTGAGCTTGGCCTCAACCTTTAGATAATTTTGAGGCTTCAGGTTAATTGAGTAGGCCCCTTCCTCCAAGAAGCCCACTTGCCTTACCTTGGAACCTAATGGTGTCATTGATGATCTCCAGCGTGTCGGCCACAGCGTTGTACTCTCCCACCTTCACCTCCCTGCTATCTGTGGGGAGCAATAGATAGTGGCTGGTTAGATCCAAGTTTGTGTTTGCATCTGGGTGCTCTTATTCTAGCTCTTGCTCCCCCACAGAACCTGGCTATATTCTTGCAGGCTTTTCCTTTCACCAGTGCCTCTTCCATGTAAAATTACAAAACTTCCAACATGATCTGGGCTGGAACAAACACTCTCTCACACTGTCTCACAACTGGTCACCCATCCTTTGCTGTACATCTGCAGATGGGGAGCCTACTTCCCCCATAACCACATTCTCTGCCTGTTACCAAGTCCTTCTTGATCATTGAGCTGAATGAGCTCTCTGTAACTTTCTCTTGTCATCTGGCTCTGCCCTCTAGGACCACACAGACCACCTCTGTTCCCTCTGCCCCAGGACACTCCTAAAGATTGAAGACAAAGACAGATCATCCCCCTGGTGCTAGCTCCCCAAATCACCTTACTAAACACCATTTCTACTTCCCATACTATCCAGGCCCTTCCTTGTACCACACTCTATAATGTCACTGTCTGCTTGATGGACTGCACCCTAAAGGACTAACTAATGTACTTTAGGCATGACCTCGTCAGCAGCAAGTAGAGGGGACAATCTCCTCCTTCATTCTGCATATTATATTACTATTAATGCATTCTGAGGTGGAATTAACACCTTTCAGAGACTACATTGTTCTGCTGTGTTGCACTGAGCACAGAGTCTCCATTGTATGCACTTGTTCCTTAGTTCCTTCATAGGCACTTGTTCAGTTGTATTTTTAGACGTAAGTGATACATTTGAATTTACCTTTATCCTTTGATACTATTCGGCTGGTGGGTTTAGGTCATTGTTTTGGTCATCACCAGGGATAACGATGATGAGAACTGGATCAGGGTATTGGCAGGAGAATGGGGAGTGGGAATTAGATTTGAGAAAGGTTTTTTTTCCAAGTGATGATCACTGGGTGGGAAAGATGGGGAACAGAGGGTTAAGCAAGTGACTGGGCAGCTCAGGTGCCACTGAACGTGCTGAGCCCAAGGTGTTTGTGGATCGGCAGGCTGGAGCTGTCCTTGGTTCTGGAGTCAGCAGAGAGACCTGAGCTGGGGAGACAGCGTTGGGGCCATCAGCATGTAAGCTGGGAGTCGGAGCAGGGGGTAGGGAGGACACCGCCAGGGACAATGCTGAGTGAGGAGAGAGCCAAGGGCTTAATCCTGGGGAGTGCCAACCTCTGGGGGTGGGCAGAGCAACTGTATTATAAGGGGACTGGGAAGGAGTGACCAGGATGCTGGGAGCAGGACACTAGAAAGTGTGGGCATTGTAGAAGCCAAGGAAAGGGACAATCTCACAATGGAGCTGGCCATCAATGTCACATGCCACTGAGAGGCTGGGACAATAGGTTCCTCAAGCTGGGGGTCAGTGGATTTGGCATGTGGGGGATACTGGTGACCACAGATAAAGAAGATTCGGGGTAAGGTTGGGTTAGAGATGGAGACCCAAAAAGGAGTGTGGGAGTAGAGAGTGGAACCCCCAGGGCAGAGCAGGCTTTGACAGGGTTGGGGAGTGGGCAGGGAGGGACGGAGGGAATTCACTGAGCCCCACAGTCTGCCTGGATCTGTGCTAGGAATTTTATGTGCCATTCCTTGTTCATTTCTCACAGTTGAGTGAAGTAGGTGGTTTTAGTTCCACTTTACAGATGAGAAAACCAAGGCTCAGGTAGGTTGTGGCTTTGCCTAGGGCCCCACTGATACTGAAAGCAGAGTCCTAGGTTCAAACCTCAGACTATTCACACAGCCCATGCTCTGCCCTGACATGGGGCTACCTCAATGGGATCCCAGTTTGTGCCAAACTGGCCATTCCATGGGCCATGTTTGCCTCTTGAGTGTATTAACTGCCGAGAAGAGTGCCTACCTGTCTACCCACAGAGCAGGTGGGTCCCCAGAGCTGCAGATCCCGGTCCTCAAAATGCCTAGAGGTTTTAAGGTGACATGACAACAAGAATTCCAAGTGTGCACCCAGAGGAACTGCGTGTTGGGGCTCTTGCTCTAAATGAATCTCTTTGTAGAAATGCAAGTGCACTGCTGGTCCCTTATAAACATTCAGGAAATGGAACAGGGAATCCCATAGGCCAGCCACACTTCTGCTTGTGTTACTTTGACTGTGGGATGGAAAATAGGGCTGAAAAAGTCACTTCCTTCCCCTGCAAAGGTCTCCCTGTCACTTGGGGGGCATCACACTGTGGAGGCGGCTGTCACTTGCCTGGGTCCTTCAGCTCCTAAATGTCACATTAGCAGAACTGCTGGGAGCTCCAGTATCCCTGCTCTGGTCTTTTGAAGTCTCAGCCCCAATCAACTCCTGCCCCTCAGAGGAGAAGGCCCTGATTTATTTATTTGGTGTGGGCAGGCAGCACATGAAATATGCAGGCTGATCGGAACAAATCATCAGGAGGCGGGAAGCGGCGTGGCTGTCTCCCCCTCTGCGCCCCCAGCCACACTGCCCACCCCTCTGACTCACACACCCTGCTATATGTCCCATGGCACCAAAATAATACTTAGCTTCCCACCATGACCATAATCATAATAATCTCTCCCTGGGGGCAGTGCTTGGAGGCTGACAGGCGCTTCATACCTTCCTGAATTTAACGCTCATAGCAAACTATGAATTGGGCATAATTCACCTCAGTGTGTAGATGAGGGAGGAGCTTTGCATAGATTAAGTGCACATTCAGAGCCACGTGCTGGGCAATGACCAAGTGGGCACCTGAACTCAGAGCACTTTCACCACCCATACTGAGCAGGGCTTTCAGTCATTAGCCCACATTTGTTGAGTGCCTACTGCATGCCAGGCCCAGCCTGAGGTATTCTATAATAAAGAGCCCCTTAAAAATCAGGAGCATAGGTGGTAGAAGGTTAGGTTATTTCCTCAACCCTCACTAAGGTGGCCCTGGGCATGTGTGCTGGAGGCTGGAGATACAAAGAATTAAGGAAAATATCGTAATCTCTGACCTTGTAGTTTAGTGACTGCAGTGTTGCTCAGAGCTGCCAGGGAGGTCAGAGTTACTCCTATTTGCAGATAACATTCCCCTTCCAGCCCACGCCCTGTGAGCAGATGGCTAAAACTGTAAAATGGGAACTTTCAGAGTGGCTGTGAGAATACAGGCAATTGATAGCTTGGGGCCTAACTCAGAGTAAGTGTTCAATACATTGTAGTTGTTTGCACTGAGCTATTTGCTAGGTCCCCAAATACTCCGTTTTCTTACTGCCATCTTTTCCCACAGTGGTCCCTCTGCTTGGAAGGTAGCTTTCCCTTCTGTCTACCAAACCAACATGTTCAACCCTACCCACCTCTTCCAGGAAGCCTCCCCTCCAAGCACCCCAGTAGCTGTGGGCTCAGGGCTCTGGGTGACAGACTGCCATATGTGCTCAGGCCTTAATTCCTGCCAGCCAGTTGGTTCCTGAGTGGAACCTGAAATCTTCCTTCTGACATTCTGGGCAGCATAGAATCTTGTCCTTTGAACCCTGTGCAGGGCTCCTCCCAAGTCTGCAGGTGGAAGGGTGGTCCCCTGTTCTTCCATTCATCTGCAGCCCAGCTGGAGGGGATTGTGATAGACACTCAGCACTTTTAACTTTTGATTCTTGGGCTCATTGGAAAACAACGCTAATCACTCATTTGGATACAGACCAGCCTTGCAGACTGTAGACCAGGGGATTTTTTGACAGACTATAAGGATCCATGGGGGCTCAGGAGGTGGGAGAATTGAGCAGGGGGAAAGAGTCTGCAGCACGGGGCCCATCCCTGGCTGGCATCTCTGCCCCATAAGCCCTGACTCACTACATGACCCTGGATAGACCACTGACTTTCTCTGAGCCTCAGTTTCTTCATCTGCAAACTGCACTGTAAGGGTTCTAGTGGTTCCCAGCCCTGGGCAGACATTAGAGTCACCTAGGGAACTTCTAGACCATATAGATTACTGGTCCCAATGTGAACCCATTGTATTAGAACCCTGGAGGACTGAGGGATAGATCCTGGGTGGCAGTAATTTTAAAAGCTCACTAAGGGGCCCTAATACACAGCTAGGGTTGAGAACCACTGGATTACACTGACACTTTCTATTCTGAAAAGCTAAAAATTACTTTAAAATAATACTGGTTCTTTGTTGTGGGCAAAAAATATTGTTATCTTTTAAAAATGCATTCTTTTTAAATGATAATATGTAAAGAAAATAAGGTCCTATTTGTGAAAATTAAGCTGCCAGAAAAAGTCTAGTCTGAAAATATTCACTGGCCAAGGGCCTGAGAGCATCCACTAGATGGCCAGAAAATGGCTTCAATCACAGAGTGATTCTGTCTCCCTCCTACTCTGGGCGGGAGAACCAGCTGTAAGGTCACCAACCTCCGGCCTTAGCTAGGTCCCAGTATCCTGCTCCAGGGTCTCTACTCCCTTCACCCCAGATGTCCATTGATCCTCGATTGATTCTAGATCTGGACTGAGGGAGGGGTATGTGCCCTTAAAAGTTTAATAGTTGTTGCAAACATACAGACTCAATGCATAACTCTGCAGCGTAAAGCAAAGGATGATCTTGAGTCAAAAATCAATGATGTTATAAAATCACTCTATTCTAGGACCTCCAACAAAATTCCAAACTCAGGGATAAAACGAGCTTTGACAAGGAGATAGGACTCTTGGAGCTAGGAGCCCTGGGGACATCCTGTCCCCTGCCTGAGTTTTGCTAAAGTGAGTAGGCTGGACAAGGAGATCTCTGTAGCCTCAACTTTTGTTCAATGATTCTGCAACTGCTTCGAAGGGTCTTCCTTATTCTGAGCTGAAAACTGCTCCCTGAGGCTTCTCCTCACAGGCCCTGGCTCAGCCAGGAGGTTTTGCATCACATCGTTTCCTGTACCTGGCAGTTCTTCAGAGATGGAAACACCGTAATTTCAGGACTTGATTCTGTTCTTTTCCAGGAGTGCCAGCCATTCCTCAGGAAGTGCTGTTTTACTCCCATCCTGTTCCTGGTATGGTCATGTGGACAGGGTCATTTTCCTTGCCCTGGGTGGGTGCAGATCAGGGTAGCATCCCTCAGCAGCACCCAGTAGAGATGGACTTGCACTTCCTTGGCCTGGATTCTCACCCACACTTGTCCTTGTCTTCACAAACAATATGCCACTACCACGTTTTTAATAGGTTAATTTTATCAGCCTTTGTTTTGAGGGTTTCAACGGGCCAGGTGGACACTGGCCAAATGCCCTGTGAGTGTAACAGCCCTGCCAAGGAATCTACCCTCCATTGACTTACTCAAAGTGGCCTATGGGCAAAAACTAATACCTGAGGGGATGCAGGTGACATACAAATACAATAGGTTATTTGTACCTAGAACACTTTTTCATCTTCTTGGCTAACTCTCACTGGTCCTTCAGAACCTAACTAGGTGGCATCTGTTAGCCTTCCTAGACTAGGTGGAGCCAAATGCTCCTACTCTGAAAGTTCTTCGCATGTGTCACACTCAGTTGGGGTCCTATGTCTGCTCCCTACTGGTGCAGGGGCTCGCTGAGAAAAGGGGTTGTGTCTCACCCATTTCAGCACCCCCTGTGCCCAGCCAGCACCTGGCATGCAGATGCCAGAAAATGATTGTTGAGAAACTTCAAAATCCCAAACCATAGGACACCCCCCCAAAAAAAAACATCAAAATTAAGAACTTCTGTTCAACAAGGACTTAGGTCTACAGACAAATGACCAAATACTTGCACAGCCTAAAGCCAGCAAAGGACTGATATCTAGATGGTATAAGAAACTTTTGCAAACCAGTAAGAAAAAGATAGTACCTTCAAGATAAGTGGGATCAAAAGATCATAACAGACAATTAACAAATGTTGAACAAGCCCAAACTCATTAGTAATCAGAGAAATGATATTTAAAATCATAATATATCACACTAAACCTTTAGACTGGCTAAAATGAGAGAGCTGGGGACACTGAGTGTTGGTGGGAGGTGGGGACACAGGAATCCTCATGCCAGTGGACTGGAAATGGCATGGGCACTGAAAGAGCCATCTGGCACATTTTCAGCATGTTCAGGGTTTACACACCTTTTGACCCCAAAATTCTGCTCCTGAGCATTTGTACTAAAGAAGTGCCCAGTTGGGTTCATAAGGAGACATGTACAAGGACCCTCATTATTTGTGGAGGCAGGGGGTTGAGGTGACCTAGGTGTCTGTGACTGAGAGAGGGGATGGGTGCATGGCAGGTACGCCCCATGGAATGAGCAGTGAAAGCCACTGTCCAGGTGTACACATAGGAACATGGAGGCCTCTTAAAAAACACAATGCCGAGTAGAAGAAAAAAAGAAACAAGAGATATGTAATTCAGTTGTATTGACATAAATTCAATACACACACACACAACAGTAATATACATTTTGTAAGGACACATACAAATACACATATGCATTAAACATTTAGAAATGTTTGCCTTCCATCGGCAGAGGTAAGAGTGAGGTGTAAAAATAAATGAGAGAAATAAGAGTATAAACAAATGAACAAAAGGGGCTTTCATGGACCAATGATGTAACATTGTATGGTGTGTGAAGTATGTCCTAAGGAAGCAAGATTATACTTTTCTCAAGAAATTCTGAAAGAGGTAAATCTGGGGTAATTGTCAAAAGTGCCCAGGAGAGGAGAAAAAAGCCAACAGCTGCCATAATCCTTCTCTGTGACAGTCACCAAGCCAGGAACATTCACAGCATGACATTGAATTCTCACCATCACTCTCAAGGCAAGGAAAATGATCACCTTTCATTTTACTATTTTTAAATGGTGAAATGATGGCTCAGAGAAATTAAGCCACCGTGCCTAGCTAGTAACAATTAGACATGCCTGCTTCAAAGTTCATATACTTTCTACATGATGGAAAGTGAGCTCTCCATCACTGGAGGCATTCAAGCAGAGGTAATGCCATAAAAGAGAGTTAGGGCTCCCTTCAACATGGAGAGTCGAAGGCTCAATGAAACACAGGGGCTGTTAAATAATTCTGCCTTATAAGCCATCTTCTAAAAGGTAAGACCTGGATCATGAGGGCTGGGAGATGCTTCGGTCAAGGTCAGGCTCTCAGTCTGAAAGAACCCACATTCACATGTATCCTTCTATTCATGCCAACCCACCCCTCTGCCTGTGTATCCTGAAGTTTGGCAGACTATGTCTCCACTCAAGTTGAGTAGCAGTCGACAAACTGTCCTTTCCAAATCCAGGGCTTGGTGAAGGGAGCTACAACACTCAACTTGACAGAGGAAAAGGATATTAAAAATCAGCCTTAAGAGTCTCATATAGGGTCAAACTTGCTTTGAAAATTTTCTAGTAGGTTCTGGGAAATTATCTTCCTGCTTCATAGGCACTGACACTCATTCAAAGAGATTATAAGGCCCCTGTAGGGGAGGGGGCAGGTACCATCACTCATTCAATGTGGCTTCTCCCAGAGAACTTGGTAACGTGCCTGGCCAGATGCTCAGGAAATTCGTACTGAATAGAACCGTATCTGGTACCACGAAGACCAAATGGTAATTAATGTCTGCCAATGGGGAGGAGAAGACTATATTTCACTAGGTACGTTCTGAATGACAATTATGTTGTTAGAGTGATAGAAGACCCCGTCCCTTTGAATCAGGTGCTGAAATATAAAACCTCAAAGTCTGAGTCCATTATGTTGCACAGAAGCAGTGTGAAATTCGAGCACATCATCATTCACTGAGATTCTTACAAACAGGCCTAATGAAGGCAGGGACGGTGAGTTAGAGCACAGATGCTGAGATTTCACGAAGAACAGCACAAACAAGGCTCTAATCATGGCTTCACTCAACTTCCTTCCCTGCTGCAAATTCTGAGCCATGTTTAGACTTCAGCAGTAACATGGATTCTTTCTTCTCTTAAGGAAAAAAAAAAAAAGCCAATTCCCTAGCATTCATCCTTATCGACACGTGGTTTAGTGGAAGTCAGTGATGGCATGGGGGAGGGGCTCTGAACTTGAAGTTGAAAGGGATTTAGGCTAGTCCCACTATACCCAAGGTGTGTGGCTAAAGGGATGCACCTGCTGTGCCTATGATGAGAACAGTGCCTATGACAAGGGTAAGAATGTATGTACTTTATTTGGGAGGTGAACCTAGGACACACTGGCAGGGATGCAGAAAGGTGAGACAGAGAAGGGAAGGGAGCCAGTACAAGGTGCGTTAATGAGCAGGTTTTTGGGAAGCCCTCAGCTGACATCTGGGGACAGAGTAGAATATACCTTGAATTCTTGGGAGTTTTACCCAAGGAGAATTTATCCTCTACTTCTCATTTACCCTGGCTCAGGGCTGCCCCCGGAAAGTGTTAATTCCCTGGACATCTGACCTGCTCCTTGCACAGGGGAGAGTTGCAAATGCTTTTAATAAGATGCTTTTCCTGGAACTGTGGATGCTTAGGCCACTGATAGTATCTACCAAACCTGCCCCCCCCAGGATTGTCCTAATGGAGGTAAGGGCTCTGACAACCCTTGGAAGTGGAGTAAATGGAAGGAAACTGGGAGTGAGGAAGCCCATTTTTAGGGTTCTGAAATCTCTCTGCATTAAAAATGCTTCAGCCTCAAGAGGGACTATGGGGTTAGTTCTGGCACATTATTTTAGAATAATTCTGTTTATCTAGAACTCTTAAGTTTGCAAAAAAGGTAGTCCCAAGCCTGGAAAAACAATGGCCACCATTGTGAATTAGCTTCAGTTTACATTTCTGTTGTCAAGGCTAACTTATTTACCGAACATTCTGCTTTGACTTAAACTGTGGGAAACCATGTAAAAATGAAGATAGTCTTAAATTTCCACAAACCTTATCACTAACAAATTCAGTAAGCATTTACTAAAAGCCTGTCAGGAGCCAGGCAGCAAGCTAGCAAAGTGACTAGCTTCCCAACACGAGAGTTTATAGAGCAAAACTCATTTGGTCCTTAAACCAGCACCAGGAGGGAGACAGGGCTGGCATTAGTGCATCCCATTGTCCAGAGAAGACTGAAGCTTAGGGAGAAAAAGTGACTTGCCCAGGAGCAGATCTTGCAAAGACTCTAGTGCTGTGGCTGGCTGTGAATCAACTCTGCTGTGAGCCCTGCTGCCCACTGTCCCATCTAAATAAGAGGGCAGGAGACAAGGTGGGGAGAGAGAGGGAGGGAGAAAGAGAGAGAGGGCAGACAGGCATGGCAGACAGCAACATGGTGACCCCATTTAGAAGCCTTTTTCAAGGTGAATGGTGTGAAGCAATTTAGGAGCTGGTAACCCCAGGGTGCAGTGGGGCAGGCCCACACTCTGGGTAAATTCCTGCAAGGCCCTAGAAGACAGAGTCTGGACCAACCTTTCTTGGAGGAAAATCATGAGACCAGAGAAGAGAAAGTATGAACTCACTATGCCACAGTGAGTCAGGGCCCACCCTACACAAGGCTGTTTTCCTGTCTGGACCTCAGTTTTCCTTCTGTGAAATGAACTGATAACCAGGAGCCCTTTCATCTTAGCCTATTCAATAATTCAGTCCCCCTCTATCCTGGTAGATAAGGCACCTCTGAGACCTTATGCATTTGGTTAACTATTGTGCTGATGAGAACATGCCCTGAGCACAGCATCCCTCTGTCAACAGGAGCAATGTCTGTTTTAAAAACATGTAAACAGGAGTATCTGCCAGGTCCAGCTCTGACAGTCAATAAAAGGTCAATAAAAGCTGGACACAAACGTGGCAAAGGGAGAACACTCAGGCACAGGTGTGTGTGTAAGCCAGCAGTGGCACCAATCAGCTGTGTGTCCCTGGGGGAATACCTCCCTTCCCTGGGCCTCAGTTTCCTCATTTATATCATGAAGTAGTGGGATGAGATCATCTCTAAGGCCCTGCTCCATCAGACATCTTACCTATCATGAAGTGTAAGGAGCAGCTATGGAGGTAGGCAGTCAGAAAGGCACCTGAGGGTTTCAACGCACCAAGAGAATCTGGATTTGCCCCAATAATGTCATAATTCTTGACAAAGTGCTAATCATAACTGCTATTACCTGCTGGACAAGAAACATATGCACATATTCATATTTCTCTGTGTTATCTTATCTAGTTCTTTCCACATCCTAAGGTAGGTAGGATTATATTCTTATTTGACATATGAGGACATCAAGGCTCACAGAGGGGAAGTCACTTACTTGCCTGATGTTCTATAGCAACTTGAGCTCAGGTGGGTCAAACCTACCTCTGAACTACTGTTTGCTTCACTGCTTTCCTTATAAATGCCTAAAACCAGTCATTGGAGTTGGTGTCTAATCCTAACATTGAAAAAAAAGGCAATAAAATTGGCATATATTTGTAGCTGTGATTGGCCAATCAATATTTTACAAAATATTCTCCTAGAATGAATATAATTTGAGAACTGGAAATGTGACAAGAGAATTTAGTTGCAATCACTCAAAAAAAAAAAAAAAGTAAGTATCTTTGCCAAGATGCTTACTTTGTTCAACCAATGAAGAAGTAAGACTTAACAAATGGGAAAATAATTACGTTTGCCTAAAATTACATCTTTTGTGCGCTCAAGAGAGCTGACATGCGTTTCAATTACCTGCCATGGGAAGACAAATGGATAAATCTACAAGACTGCATTACAGAGTGATATTATCCAAGAACACCTCTCCTGATTGATCTGAATCTGCTGAGGATTTGTCTGAATGAATCTGAGTAACTCGATTTCATTTCTTGCTTTCCCCTGGATGACTTTGGGATCTGCTCGAAGTGAGTTGACATAGAAGGAAGGCATGGCTTTCAGAAACATCCAGATGCTGAGAAACACCACACTGACGACTATGTCAACACTGACATATTGGCTAACATTGATCATTGGTTCACAACCCTGATGATGATCATACTAGGCCAAAGTGAGGTGTCCGTCTGGAGGAATGTCCAGCCTTGCTCCTCACGGATGGATGCTGACACGCCACTGCCCCTCGTTGGGCCTCTGTTTCCTCCTTATTGCATGAGAAACTTGGTCTGGATGATTTCTGAGGCCCTTTCCAACTCTCACAGAAGAAAAATCCAACAAATAACCTGGCCTCTAAAAGAGTAAATGGCCTGTAAATAGTGTGTGTGGGCTGACTATAGATTTAAAGAAACTATAGAGACACATTAACCAAATGTAAAGAGTGGACCTTGTGTGGATTCCCCAACAAACCAACTGTGGAGACATTTTCGAGATAACTGGAGGACCAACATAGACTGGGAATGAGGGATAGTAAGAATTGTTATATGCTTTAGGTGCAATAACAATATTGTGGTTATGTTTTTAAAAGTCCTTATCTAGTAGAAATGCATACCGCAGTATTTAGAGATTGAAATGAGATAATGTCTGGGAGCTGCTTTAAACATTGTAGCAAAAAAAAAAAAAAAGGGGGGAGAAGGTGATAGGATGAGTCAAGATAGAGCAAGATTGGCCAAATGTTGATAATGGTTGAAGCTGGATGATGAGTAGTAGTTGGCTTCCCTATGCTTTTATCCCAACTTTAGAGTCTTTGAAAATTTCTATAATCAAAAACTAAAATAATGCAAGGTTTCTCAGAACACTGGAAATGACTTAACTGCCACATACCCCATACTTTCATGAGGCTTTTGGAGTCATGTAGAAGACGGATTAGGCCTGAGAAGTAATGCAGTTGGGAAAAAATATTCTGAATAAGTTGAAACTGATGTTTTCACAGAGAAGTTTTTCTATTGACTTTGATTTCTCTTATCTGGAACATCATATTTCCATTTGTTTTGATGTATTTTATTGTATAAACACAATGTCCCTGAATATAGTTTTCATCAATTTAAAAGAAAGAACAAGCATCAAACAGCCTACCTTGAAATTGAGTAAATTTAATGGTCCCCATTCTCTCCCCATTCCGGAACACAACTTGACCCTAAAAACAAAACAAAACAAACAAGAACAAAAGAGAAATGCCATATTAGCCCAGACGCTACCGATCTCAACTGAAATTCATTAATTATACAATGTAATTATTAATATTGGAGAAAAAATAGACTCCCACTAGATCATAGATGCAAAATTAAACTAACAATGTTTTTATATTGGTTGTGACTTTAACTGGTTAATTTGAGGAGCATAAAATCAATAATAGAACTAACACATGTGAATTAAAGCTGAAATATGCATCATCATTATTAAACACCCGCGTGTCCTGTGTCATTCTGGGACAAGGTCTCCCAGGGTGCTAGACAGACAGAGGTGAGGCCGGTGTAGCCTGGCCTTGACTATGCTCCTGTGACCTTCCCTGTGACAAAGATGTGTGGCTTTGCTGAGGCTGTTTTGTTTGAAGACCAAAAAGGGGCTGGAGGTCAGTTAGTATTTCTTATTAAGGACAGAGAATGTTTTTGTAAGTTCTTTCTGAGTGGTGACATCAGCCCCAATTATAATGGGGCTATGATTCAGTACAAAATTAAGCTTCTTGAGCCAGTGAGACCTGACTAGTGTCACAGGCAGCTGAATATCCTTCATTAGGGACCCTAGGGGTTAAAGACAGTATCATCTGCTGCACCTACCCTACTGGCTGATACCAGGCTTCCCATATGCTGAGCTAAATACATGGGGAACATTAAGAAGGGATGTGGTCTCTTTTGCCAATTTATGGTCCATCTAAAATTCTGCAAACATGCAAGGAAATTGACACAGTTATATCAATGAATCTTATGACAAGCTTGAGTGGAAAGGGGGATAATCTTGATTTTACAGATCAAGAAACTGAGTCCAAGAGAGGCTATATGCTCGATATAAGGTCATTGTAGGTGAGGCTGCTGGAATTCAACTCTGTTTGATTTTAATACCCACGCTATTTCACTATAGCATGTTGTTTCTGATCCAGAAATAAATTCCTCCCTATATTTCCATTAATGTGAAATTAGGGGGGAAAAAAAAGAAATCTTAAAGGTGCACTGCCTTACTCTCATAGCTATATGCTTAGGTAATAGTAGGTAATAGCACAGATGTTCGGATTCCACTCAGTTCTTAGGAGAAAGTGCCAAAAATTGTCTTCCCTTGGTGGAAACCCAAAGTCTGAGGCATGTGGCTTTTGGCACAGAGAATCACTCAACCTGTTCTCAGAACAAGAAACACCTTCTAAGGCCACTTTGACACCTTTTTGAAATTCTGAAGACAGCTGTGAGTAGTATCAGTTTGAAACTAACGCCCACCGAATTCTATATTTAGGTGACGGTAAGCAATTCCCTGGCGTGTGAAAACACTTCAGTGTAAGGTGACACAGGAGCTGTGATTTTATTTCTAGGGATGATTGAAGAACACAGAACATTTTCCAAAAGGATCACTTTTATGCAAATGGACCACTCTGCATGGGTAGGAAAGATGCAGACATGGTCCCCAAACAGGACATTTCTTTGCTTGACAAAGGTCAAACTCTAATGAATTCACACATTTCCTGCCAAGCTTTGAAGAATTCCAAAAACTTCTAAGATATAAAATGCAGACAAATTCTGCAGAATCCTTATTAGTTAAATTAAAAAGAATAGTATTCAAAACTTGGACAGAATGAAGTAGATAACGGGGTGGGGATGAGAAAGAATCTCCCTTTACTCCCGCCCCCTTTTTCTTTTTAAACAAAATTAATTAGTCCATCTTTGAAGTAAGACCTTTCATATTTTATTTCTCTCATAATCATTATTTTTTAACAGTGGATCTTCTCTGCTTTTTAATTTCTCAGGTAACCCAGTGGAAGGAGGCCGGCGTCTGAGGCAAGTTTCTGAACACCTGACTTATGGACCTACCATAGCACTTGGTCTACTGTAGGCACTCAGCAAATGGCAGTAATAATTTTTATTTAAAAAACATTTACTAGCTGAAATAAAAAAGATGTTAAGCACCAGGAAGTTTTTCAACCCTTGGGAAGAGATTGCCCACATTATGTGATTTCATCAGGCAAAGCGGGAAACTGTTGGGCTTTTATCTGAGGTGTCCTCACCTTTCTGAAACATCAGCCCCCAGGTGACTGAGTTCCTGAACCACACTGTGTGCTTTACCATGGGTCGTGCATCTACCAGGTCTTGATGCACACATCTATGGGTAACTGACCACACTGAGGGGCTGCACCAGAGAAGAAGCCAGGAAACTCTGTGAAATCTGCTTCTGAAGAAGATACATCATGTCATTGTTTTCTAAAGGAGTTACCATCAGACCTGGGTTTGACCCAGGAAGCCAGCTTTGCTATCCTGGCCATGGCTGACAGGACAGGACCATCGTCCCTGCCAAGCCAGCCTTGATAGGACTGGACATGAGGAACAACACACACTATCAGGGGATTTTCATGAAATTCTGCCCAGGAGGTGTCCTCCATATTAGAAGGTGGACATACACAAATGTTTACCACCCTAGGCCAGTTACTCTTCTTGGTGCTGTTTCCTGCTCTTGGAGAGCATAATATTTGATTAGGAGGGACAGACAAAACAAATTTGCCAGTGAATGAATTAGATAATTTCAGTTAGTGAAGAGTGCTGTCAAGAAAATACAAAGGGAGTGGCTGGGTGAGGGGTGTGAATCTACTGCATAGTCAGGAAAGACCTCACTGCGGAGGAGATATAAGAGCTGAGGCCCACATGGCAAGGAGTTGATACTCCGGGCAAAGGGAAAAGCCAGGGTAGTAGGGCAAAGGCCCTCAGGTGGGAAAGAACAGAAAATGCCAGCACAGTGGAGGACATAAAGGAGTGGGGTGCTAAGTGGAGCCAGATCACATTTGACCTAGAGGCTCTGACAGGGCTCTAGAGTGCAGCCAAGAGCCTCTAGGTAGGGAAGTTACACAAATAAGTACCATGATATGAGTTGATGTTTGAGGAGATTGCTCTGGCCACTGAATAGAGAGAATGGATGGTAATTTGGCAAACAAGGAAGCAGAGTAACTGGAGGGCGAGGAAACTGATAATCCAGGCGGAAGGTGGCAGTGCCTGAGGCGAGGGTGGTGGCTAGATTTCTTCTCTCACCAGCTCAGGGTGCATCGCTAAGGTGGCTGAGAAC
The DNA here is from genome assembly GCA_004027375.1 of Macroglossus sobrinus. Classification (NCBI taxonomy): domain Eukaryota; kingdom Metazoa; phylum Chordata; class Mammalia; order Chiroptera; family Pteropodidae; genus Macroglossus; species Macroglossus sobrinus. The sequence goes on along the minus strand of PVKZ01000055.1, from coordinate 1,761,009 downwards.
TGTGGCCTGTGCAGCAGAGGACCTCCACTCTACTCTGCCTTTCTGGGCCCTGGATGTGCCATCTGGACACCCCTATCAGGATGGAGGCACTTGACTCCTCAGCTGCCAGCAACTTGCTCTGCATCCAGAAAGCCCTGTCAATCAAGGTTATGCCTTTCTTGGGTGCCAGCCTACATCCAATGGTCAATGTGAGGTCCCCCTGAACCTCAATTCAGGACCATTGTGAAGGACATGGGATCCAGAGGTTCCCATGGGGTGTCTGAGGCCATAATTGCAGCTACATCACATTCCAACTTGTCCCTCTGCTCGATCCCGCTTCACTTCTTCCCTTACAGGTTTTGTTCCTGAGATGGCTCCCTGATAAACTTCTATATGTGAGTCTGTCTCGAAATCTGTTTCCTAGATAACCCCACCTAAGATACCTGCCATCCAAGGTCACTGGGACTATGTCTTTCTTGCAACCTGAAGAAGGCTGAGTGATGAGGCAGTGAGAACAGCAGCAGTGGATTCTGAGTGAAGACTGCTCTAGCTTCACAGTGGCCGGCCAGTTCAGCCAGGCTAGCTGGGCTAGCTTTGATTCCTTACATCCCAGCTTGAGAAGGGATTTTTCTTTTTTTTTTTGCTCTCCTCCCCACATATATATTCCTTGTGTATATAGAAATGCCATGACTCTCCTTAAGCTTCTGCTGTGTGCGATCCGAGGACTGTAAATGAAGATCGTCACATCCGTTTGAGATTAATCCATGTGATGCATTAAATTCCAAAGCGATGGAGTTTGGTAACTCTGGCTGAGGCTGGTATCTGTCTGTTGGCTCAGAGTCCACATTCACTTTTCTATATCCTCCTCTATGTTGCAGGGGCCCAAAGCCCGGAAACCACATTTCCCAGAATCCCCTGCCAGCTGGTTTCCATTTAGATTCTGCTAATGAGAAGCATTCATGAGAGATTAGAAAGTACGCATAAGGGAAAAGCTGTTTTTTTTCCTGCTTTGGTTGTAGCAGCAGGAGCTCTGAATGCAGGTGTCTTAGGATCCTAACAGCCCTGCACTGTCAGTGTGCTGCTCCTGCCTGCCTGCTCAGTGGCCACCGGTGGGATTTCCAGAGCAGCAGACACAGCAATGGCAGGGAGCCTCAGAGGCCAGTGTACTTGGGCCCCCATTATTTTACTTGCATCCCAAATCAGAGGTGTGGTCATTCTATTAAACTTCTGGGAAATTAGCATGCATTATCAGCCAGCCAGCAGTCAAGAAAACAGAAACCACTTGAGGTATTTCAGAGACAATGGCAACATCATTCCCCTTTTTGTTTCTCTGGCCCAAGGGGGTTGGTGTTTCTGTAGATACTTATCTTTGGTGAGAGCACCCACCTGTTTTGTTCCTCCATCCCTTCTAACAAAGTCATAACCAGGTCTCTGTATTAAATCTCCCCCTGAAATGCTTGAAGTGGTTTCTATTTTCTAGACTGCATGCTGATTGACAATGGATTTTAACTTCTGAGGAGTTGATATGAATGACCATGGAGCTCAGTTGGAATGAAAACAAAATAATGAAGGTAAAACTCCAAGTGGATAGTTTACAAGGATTTTTGTTTTCCTGAAACAAGATGTTGCTAATGTAAAGAAGAAAGTCTGTTTCATAAAAGCCGATCCAAACTAATAGTTCAGGTTGAATTGGGAGCCTTAGAGCTGCATTTTTTTTTTCAGAGAACTCTTCAGAATGCATAAGATAACACATGGAAAAAAACCCTAAATTTCAGCATTCACTAGACAAGAGTAAATATTGCCATCAGTGTGACCTTGGACAGTCACTGCGTGTTTCTGAGCAGCAATTCTCCTATTTGAAAAATATTAAGAACAATACCTGCTTCTCAGGGTTATTTGTGAGAATTAAAGAAGACAATTATAAAAAGAGCATAACTCAGGGCTCGTGTACAATAAAGGGTAACTCATAATTCTTCCAAGTAATCTGAGTTATCAAAATCCCACCTCCTGTCCGTTCAGAATCCCCAGAAAAATTGGTGGAGAGTAAAATGTACTCTAAGGATTTTAGTAGCCAGTAAGATTCATCGGTCTCTTCTTAGAAAAATTAATTGTTTCCATTGTTCATCTTTAATGTTTCACTACTAAGCATGAGTAAAATTTACTTCAATGACAGTTTATGAATTGTATGGGCTAAGTCCTACGTTGGTCTCTTTCAATTTCATAGCATAGAGCCGAGATGCCTTGCCTAGAAATGATATGATGTACGGTTAGACAGAGTGAAGACTCAATTGGCTCAGCCTAATCATCTGGAGCCCTGGGCCCACTGTGTGACACAATCTCTGCAGATCAGTTTGCATTTAGGGAACAATCTCCTTCCTTAAAATGACTTTAATTGCACTTTTGTCTCTGGGCAATTGTGTTTCTCTTTAGAAGGTATGAGCATGCATACTCATCTGAGGGTTCGATTTATGCTGTGGGGAAACAAGATGTACCCTGACATGTCATGCAAACAGCAAAATCTTTAAGAAGATGGAAGAGTGATAAGGAACCCTGGTTGGCTTTCTAGATGGGATAGCACATTGCTATCTGTGTGGATTATCCAAGCCTACCTTGGACTATTCTGCCGCTAGCTCTCCTCCACCCAGAACAAAGCTGGTCACAAATGAATAATGGGGACTTTGAGAAAACACTGAGGATAGATTGCTGGTCAGATTTTCCATAAAGGGTAGAGACCCTTATTATGTAGGCTTAAAGAAGAAGGTGCCTTCTGTTTCCTAAGGGACAGCAGGCTTAAAAGAGAAATACCAAACAACTGGGTATATCCACACACATGTTTTGCCAAGGGAAAATATTTTCTATTTTTTGCACATCCCCTTGGGCTATTGGACAAATCATATGTTGTATACTATTTAAAATATTTTCTTATGTTGAAAGTTCTTTTAATAGGCCCAAGCCTTGAGGAGAGTTTGATCTATACACCGAGTCTTGAGTAGTGGGTTTACAGGGAATTAAGAGGAGGGGCAGGATGAGAAGTGTGGTCTGCCCCACTACCACCCTTCTGCTGGTCGGCAGTAAATGGAGGGGCATCCTTCTGAGAGGCCATGATCTGATGGCCCAAAGGGTTCAGGTGGTGACTAGCCACAAAGCAAGTGGTGGCCTAAGACAGGGCTGGGTGTGGTGGAGAGGAGTGGGGATCAAGAGAAGATGGCTGGCTGGCTGGCTGGCCTAGGAGTGGTGGGACCAACCCCTCTCTTTCTTTTCAGTAATAATACAGGAGTCAGCCTAGTTTAGAATAGCAAAATACCAGAAATGAAGGCAATACCCAAGAAATAAGGCAATAGTGAGGTAAACTGTGATAGACACATGATGAAATATTATGACACATGCATTTAATAAACCAGCACTGTTGAACACATTACATGTGCTAGGCACGTGATAGGCAAGCATCAAATAAAGAGTGGGAAAAATTAACATGATCGTAGATCACACGGAGCTTGCAGTCTGATGGGAGATACAGACATTGAACAACAAATACACCAACGGATATATAATTACAAACTATAATAAGTGATATGAAGGAAAAGGACAGAGCAGGGTGCTATGAGAGAGAAATACAGTAAGACCTCGACTGAGACTGGGGGTCAAAGAGGGCTTTTGTGGAGGATGTGGCATTTGCACTGAGACCTGCAGGAGTTAACTAAGAGTGAGGGAAGAGTGTCTTAGACAAAGGGAACTACAAGTACAAAGGTTCTGAGGTGAGAAAGAGATGAGGAAATTGGAAGAGCTGAAACAATGGCTGTGGAGCTAAAAATAAGAATTGAAGAGATGAGCATAGAATGTGATTGGCAAGGTAGACGGGTGCAAGGTCATGCAGAATGGTATAGGCTGTATCAAGGACTCTGGACTTAATTTTGAATGCAAGAAGAGCCACTGATGATTTTAAACACGGGGTGACTTGATCTAAGTTATACAGACTTGAACATTATATTACAAAAGTTATAAAAGATGGGAAAGAGTGATATTCTGATTGTGCCAGACACTGTCTAGTTGTTCACCAAATCCATTTCCTTTTCCCCTGGGCACATGGTTAGACTGCATCTTCCAGCCTTCCTTATAAGTTAGGTGTAGCCATGTGACTATTCTAGCCAATGGAATGTGAGTAGAAGCGCCATGTGGTATTCCAGGTTGGGACCATGAAAACCTCTCACGAGACCCTTCATGATCCCTCACTTTCCCCATCTGCTAACTAGAGTCACAGGATCTATCAGAGATCTCGAGGCCTAAGGGACAGCAGGAATACCAAACAGGGTCTATGAACTATTGTGTGGAAAGGCTTTCCACCAAAAAGAAACAACTACTTTGGACTCTGCATAAGAGACAAATTTTTACTGTGTTAATCCACTAAGATTCTGAGATGTCTTTGTTACAGCAGCTAGTATTATTTATCCTAACTAATACCATTATGCAGGTAAAAAAGACAGGATAAAAATGATGTATACAGTATGTTCACAATTATGTAAAAATCACTCCCACAAAGTCAAAATGTTAATGCTGGTTGCTCCTGGATTGTGTGATTATAGCTTTTTTATAAACTTTTCAATATTTCCCAATATCCCATAGTGAGCATGTATTATTTTAATAACAGAAAAACTTTATTAAAAACTTTTTTTTTGAAAGGATGTTATAAGGAGGCACATTTTATACAGGCAAAAATAGCAAAATCATCACCAACAAAATAATACTCTCTCTTGGAATAGATTAATTTCTACTGACAGCTTTGAGTTTTCCTGAGTAAGAGCCAGAGATCTGTGCAAGCATAAGCACATTTCCCCCTCCGCTTAGAAGAATAGAAAGAGCAATGCACAAGGCGCTGAAGATGCAGGTTCAGGCTGCGCTCTACCATTTTCTAGGAAGGGAACCTGGGACAAGTCCCTTTTCACCTTTGTTCTCAGTTTCCCCTTTGCAGAACATGCCGAGATAACATTCTTTAAGTCATTTTTTAGCTCCTCTGAAACATTTGTGTATGTTATCTAAGGTTTTTTTCCCCTGAGGTTCTCTTTGATTAATAAATTCCCAACAATAACCCAAATGGGATGAATTATGTATTATTATTATTATCTCCTTTTTTAGAGGAGGAAACTGAGGAGCTGAGAAGTTAAGATATTTGCCTAGGGTCACCTAACTAGGATGCAGTAGAACTGGGACTCACCCCAGAAGTATCTGACTTCAAGTTCATGCTTCTAACCGCATACTATCTTGCCTCCCTTTCCAAGAACCAGTCACTGGGCAGGAGAGGAAGCAGGGGTAGAGTGGGGGGGGGCAGGTGAAGGAGGAGAGGAGGTAGCTAGTCAAAGATGTGTTGGTAAATGTGTAACAACTCACTTTTGGGAGAAAAAATGGGGGGCTCTGATTTGTAATGTTTGCCAATTTCCTTAGTGTAAATATTCCCACCAAACAGGTTTCAAGCTATCAGCCATTTAAAAACAGAGTCACTAATTCCCCATAATTTAACAATGGGCCCTTGGCTCTCTCAGGAGTCTGTTCCCAGCCAGCTCCAGCACTCCAGTGACCAAGCCAGTCCTTTCTGGCTTCCATATTAGAAATGTGAAGGGGAATGCAAAATGCTGTTTCTACTTTGAAAGGGGCGGGTTAGAGTCTCTTCTTGGAAATGGGAAAGGAGACTTCAAATCAAAGTGGAAATAGCCAGAGAGGAGTTTGTTCTGGTTAAATACCTATTGTCTCAGCTCTCAAAATGCTCTTCTCTACCCTGCTCTGGGATGCTGGGGCTGAGACTCTGAAAGCCACATCTCTGAGACTCCCTTTCCTTTAGGTTCTGCCAGTAGGAGACTGAAGGAGAGTGGAAAGCAGGAGGAGGGGAGGACTCAGGTACCCCTGTTTCTGTGCTGTCAGGGTCCTGCCTCCAGCTTCTTTCAACACTTCCAACACCGGTCCTGCTACAATGCCTTAGAGATGCCAATGGCACCTCAGTGCCCCTCCTTGTATGCCTGAATGCTAGCTGTGGGGCCTTCTCCTCTGAGACCTGGGTTCTGAAAGCCTCACTGTTTCCTTTCATTTTTCTAGGTCTGGGGGTGGTGACTGTTTCTTTTAGCAGTTGATATCTCCAGACTGCCTCAGTGTCCCTTTTATACATCTTTCTTTTTCCAACACCTACTTCAACAATTCCCCATATTAAATCCCCTCTGATTGAAATGTCTAGTTGAGTTTCTGTTTTTCTGACTGAACCCCAATCCTCTCTATCTACCATGTGTCCCTAGAGGATGCATGTCCTCTGCATAAGCCCCACATGTCAGGTCCCAATGAAAATGGCCTTCCCCACTCATGTCCTTGAGGGTGCTAGCATGAACCTGCCTTGTCCCCACCTCAGAGAGTGCCCATGACTTCTTCCTCTACCACAAACTGCATATTGTAATTGCCTCTTGCTGGGATGGAACACCCCACCCCCAACCCCAGAGCAAGAAAGAGCTCTTTCCTCTTCAAGGTCTAGGAGGGAGCTGGAGTGCAGGACATTTGTTAAACTGCATTGAATTGAGTTGAATGAAGTAGGTTCCCTGGTTTTGGGGGCACTGGAGCAAGATCTCTCAGGAAGACCTATGAAAGAGGAGAGGGATAGTAAAAGGACACTGGGCAAAAGCAGATGCTCAGTTAGCTCCATGGTGTGAGAGGAACTGAGAGATAAGCAATACCCAAGTCAGAGGTGCTGTTTATCATGGAGGCCCAAAGGTTCTCACAGGTCAGGACATCAAGATGCCCCTGTGGGATAGTGATATTGGAGGTCTGTGTCCCTTGAGCTTATCGTGGGAAATTCAAAGTTTTCGTCCCAGTTTTGTCATCAATTCCTTGTATCTCATAAGTATGTTCCTTCTTCTCTCTGGGCCTCACTTTCCTCACATAAAAAATGAGGGGGCAGTTTCCACATACTGTAATTGTTGAGAGCTTCCTCTGGGACATGTGCTTATGCAAGACCCGGGGGAAATGCAATGGCTAAGCCAAAGTCTTTGTCTTCTAGGAGCTCCCTCTAATGGAGGTGACAGGTTAAAAAATAATTGCAAGACAGTATAACTGGTAGGAGAGGGTGGTTATAGAGAGTTGTGGGAGTACAGGGGAAGGGCACTTCTCTCCCAAGGGAATGGCTTGGACGGGACAGGAAAGAACCAGTGTGAGTTAACCAGGTAAAGAGGATGGGAGGGGGAATGTTCTAGGCAAGGGAACAGCATATGCAAAGGCTTAGAGGCAATATAGCATTCTGGAGGACCAGAAGGAAGGGCAAGGTGGTCACAGTGTGGTATGCAAGGGGTAGGGAGCTGATGGAAGCAAGGATGACAGGAGCCAGATCAGGCAGGGCTCTGGATCTCGTGTTCCTAATGGGGGCCACAGAAGGGTGGTAAACCAGGAAGTAAGAAGTCTAATATGTTCTTTAAAAAGAAGGAAAGTCTGCCATTTGTGACAACATGAATGGACCTGAGGACATTATGCTGAGTGAAATTAGCCAGACACAGAAAGACAACTACTTTATGGCATCACTTATATGTGAAATCTACAATAGCTAAACTCAGAGAGGTGGAGAGTAGAATGATAGTTGCCAGGAGCTGCGGGGAGGGTGAAATGGGGAGATGTTGGTCAAAGGGTAAAAACTTCCAGTTATACAGGACGAGTAAGTTTTGGAGATGTAACATACAGCATGGTGACTATAGTTAACAATACTGTGCTGTGTACTTGAAACCTGCTAAGAGGGTAGACAGATCTAAAGTATACTCATCCCATCATAAAAAAAAAAAGAGAAAGAAATGGTAACTCTGTGTAGTAACAAGTATGTTAATTAACCTGACTGTGGTGCTCATTTCACAATGTATGCATATACCAAATCATCAAGTTGTACCTTTTAAATATATGCAATTCCTATTTGTCAAGGATACCTCAATAAAGCTAAAATAATAATAATAATAAAGCTATTTGTCTGCTGTGTGGAAAATGGATGGGCACAAGGGCAAGATTGGAGGCAAGGAAGCCAGTTAGAAGTTATTGTGGAACCCAAGGGAGATATGAGGGTGACATGGATGGAGAGGAGTCCATGATTTAGAAGATGGGAAGGAAGTGGAATTGACAGGGCTTAGAGACAGCCTGGATATGAGGGCTGAGGAAGGCAGAGAAGCCGAGAATGGCTTTCCAGTGTGGGCAGATGGATGTATGTGGTGCCACTCCTTGCCTTCGCAGTCAGCAGAGAGGAGCCGGCTGCAAAGGTGATGGGGTCTTTGCCCAGATTCCTGGGTGGGTGGCTGAGCCAAGGGAGCCTTGTAGCTCTGAAGCCATGAATCATGAGGCCTCCTCCAGGCTTTCTGACCCTCCGCCAACCTCCCTTCTTTCCTGGTCATTTGCAGATGCAAGCATCCCCACGATTAGAAATATTTAATTTTGCTTTACTGTATGTTCTATTTTTGTTAAATAGATTAGTCTCCACCAGGAAAACCAAACTGCTGACCAGTCGTGTTGAAAGTCTGAGACGTGCAATTTGCAATCTGTTGCAGTCTTCACTTTAAGCTGGGATGGGCTGCAGATTGACCCTGGGATGGGGCAGTGCTCAAAGAAAACAGCTGGTATAGCAACAGTCCAGGTGTGAGGCCAGAGGGCTTGGGCTGCAGGGTGGCCAGGCAGGAAGAGTGAAAGGCAGAGAACAGAGAAATATTAAAGGGAAAATTGGCAGCGTTTGGGAACTCAGGGAAAGGTGATTCAGAAGGGACATGTATCGGAAGGTAGGCTGCTGTGGCTCTAGCCTGGGATCCCTCCCCTCAGCTCTTTGGTCACAGTCTTTCCTGGTGTGTCAGGAGATGAAGTTTACATTATCCGAAAGCCAGGCTCAGAATGATCTCGCATATGAAGGAGCCGTGACTAGTTTTCTTAGTGGAAGGTAAGACCCTCAGCGTGCACCCAGCATGCAAGAGAGGCCAGACACTCTGCTGGAGAAAATAGGAGGAAGTTGCTTTCCTGCAGAGAAAGAGTAGCCCTGAGAGGAGAAGGAGGCAGAGCAAGGCCACCAGAGGAGAGGCAGCTCCTAAAAGAGAATGGTGTGGCTGAGGATGAACTCAATCCAGTGTAATGTCCAACTTGAAGTCATTCAGATGACATTCCCCAGTACATATGCCCCTCTGCTTGTCTCTCAAACCTTCACTGGATCCCTTCGCAAGTCCTCATAGAAAGGGAGCACTTATTGGTTTGTTCGTTTTTGTTTCTGTGGCTATTGTAATCAATCGTGGCCCAGAGCTAAGGAAAACATGAGGGATTGTAGTTGGTCCAAATCCTGAACCATTTCAGCTGAAGCAGGACCACGAGAGTGCAAATCCCCGGGAATGGGGAGAAATCTTTTGGTTAGTGGTGAGCATCCTAGAACTCAGGAATGGAGCCTCCTGACAACCTCTCCAAGGTCCCAAAGGCTGACATCAGGATACAAAGGAGATGCTAGGGTTGGGCAGGAGGCTCTCTAAATCTTGAATGTGCCTTGGTTACTTCATTTGTAAAATGGTTTGTGTGTGAGTTTGCGTGTGTGTGTGTGTGTGTGTGTGTGTGTGTGTGTGTGCACGCGCGCGCGTGCATGTGTATACACGAGTGCATATGTATTTGGCAGGGCAAGGTCAAGGGCAAGGAGTACTGATGTGACAGGCTCCCAGGCTCCTCCCAGGCCTAATGGTCCTCAGCTCTGAGTACCGATGAGTCACCACTCCTACCTCCCACCTTGAAAACAGTGGGTAGGGAGGGCAGACAGGTGTCCCTGGCATGGCTGATTGAGAATCCATTCTCTCTCTTGGCTTGGCTTCTGTACTAGAAACCCAGATGGCTCACGTGGGGGCTGGGGACTATTGGCTTCACGGGCTAAGCCTAAAAATCTTCCATCAACTAAAAAATCTTTCATTAATTCTCCCAGGAATGAAAGAGACCAGAGTTAGCAGAGGAGAAAACAGAAAGGGAGAGAAGGGCTGCTGTGTTGATAGTCTGATTCGTTGACTCAGGTTGATGAGGGTCAGAAAATTACTTCTAGCAGCAGAAACCAGAATGAAGGCTGTGAGATGCCAGGAGTTGAGAAGGAGCAAACATAGTAAGAGTCTTAAATTGTTTTCTAGGCTGCAGTGGGGTCAGCTGAAGTTAGGAGAGATCCAGGAACCCCTTTGGGTAAAATGGGGTTTCTCTTCTCACCTCCATCTCTGACCTGGGCTTGAGGGGGTCCTCACTGGCATCCACAGTGGTTCTTTTAAGGTCTCTTCTCAACTTATAAGTTCTACTGGTGAATTCAAGTCACAATTCTTTATATTTATAGGATTTGCACATGGTTTACAATTGTCCACTTTGCTGTAGGCATTTATTTTTCTTGCTCAGCAACTGATCCCTTTGTGGATAAGAGTAGTATCTTGATTTTAATTTAGAGATTATGTCAGTCAGGATCTGAGATAGCCATATTCTAAGATGACCCCAGTAATTCTCGCCTCCCAGTAACTCACCTTTGTACAGTCCCCCTCCTACGCTGAATCAGGCAGGCCTACGTAACCAGGAGGATACCACAGAAATGGCAGAGTGGGGTTTTTAAGACTAGACGATACAGAGACATTGCAGCTTCAGCCTTGCTCTCTTTTGAATCACTCATACTGGTGGAAGCCAGCCACCACGTTATGAGGATACCCAAGCAACCCTATAGAGAGGTAAGGAACTGAGTCCTTCTGCCAACAGCCAGCATCAACTTGCCAGCCATGCGGATGAGCCATCTTGGAAGCAAATCTCCAGCCGAGTAAGCCTTAGGACAACTGCAGTCCCACAGACATCTTGCCTGCTTACATAAGAAAGACCTCCAAGTCAGAACCTTCCAGCTAAGTCCCTCCTGACTTCCTGACCCATAGAAATTAGATGAGGTAAGAAAAGTTCATTGTTGCTTTAAGCTACTACACTTTGGAATAATTTGTTATGAAGTAGTAAAGAACAAATCTGAAGTCACAGGAGGAAAGAGAATTTACCCTGGATGGTTCAAAGGAAGAGACTTTCTTAAGGACTACTTACAGAATAGGAGAGCAGATAAGAGAAGGTGATGCTTGCATAGACCAGCAAAGGCAGGTGCTGTTACATACCATCTTTAGTCTAGGGTTAATTTTACCCCACCACTGAGACAACATCCTTCTGAGTATCTCCTCATGCATTATGAAAAATTTTTCCATGCTGGTTGGTGGGAATGTAAATAATTCCTGGCCCTGCTCTCAGGATCCTTCTGCTTGTTCCTTTCTGCTGGTTCTTTCCCTGGTCTTGAGTAATTTCCTCATTACACAGCAGGTGCCAATGAGTGCAGAGCTGAGGACTTGAGGGGACCCCTGTGCAGCTCTCCACTGCTCTCCCCTCTGCATGCAGCAATCTCCTGTCTGCTATTCTGCCTAAAAATTCTAGCCTCCTTGGTCTCTCTAAATCCAAAATTCTCAACTCTTTCTACTCAATTTGGCAAGAGTGCTGGGCTCTGTTTGGGCCCCTCACCTCCTGACTGTGCTGTGGCCTAGAAACTCTCCAGGCAGTTAGCTGGGCCATTATAGGGCTCACATCCTTTGTGTCCCTTCTCTCAGGGGTCACTGTCCTCTGCTGTCTGTAGTCCGATGTTGGAAAACTGTTGTTTCACAAAATTTGACAGTTTTTTTTTAGTTGTTTAAGAGAAGAGGATAAATCTGGTCTTTTACTCTTCCATCTTGACCGGAAGTACAAGTCCCCTCGACCCCCAATGCTCCAGACATTCTTACCATAAGCTTTGGCTGCCCATCTGCCCGGATCGCTCTTAGCCTAGTCTTTGCTGGCTCACTCTCTCAATTCCTTCAAGTCTTTTCTCAAATGTTACCTTCCCAGAAAGGCCTCTTCTGGCCGTCCTGTTTAAAACTCCTCCCTGTTCCTCTTCCACTAATGGCATTTCCAAGCCTCCTTCCCTTCCTCACATTCCTGTTATTTCTTTTTTCTTTTTGAATAGCAACCCCACTTTCTAACACACTATATAATTTACCTATTTTACATGTCGATTATTGACTGCCTCCTTGCACTAGACTGTAAATTCTCTGCAGGAAGGGACTTCTGATTATTTGGTTCACAGCTGCATCCCTAGCTCCCAATACAGTACTTGGCCCATATAAGTTCTCAAAAAATATTCATTGAATAAGTAAATGATTGAAAAAAATGATTTAAAAGACCCCATGAGAACAGCTGTGAAGGTTGGCAATTAGGATGCATGTGTGGGAGGGCAGCTTGTATCCCTTCTGTGTGAAGAGCAGTGTGAGGAGAAATAGCTGGAAACACAGGTTATGGCCTGGGGGCAGAGCTCCTAGAATGTCAGGCTGTACCCTGTGAGGCATGGAAGGTTTTTAATAAGGATTAACATGGTCAGAGATTATTTAGGAAGAACGATCTTGTGAGTACAAAAGTGAGAGTAAGAGTAAATGAGTGGCTGAGGGGAGAGAGGAGAGAAGGCAGTATTTGGGATTTCATGGAGTCAGCAGGACTTGGCAGGTAGAAGCAGGAGTTGAGATGATACTTGTATAGATTGCTTTGTAGAAACACGATTAGTGTGACAGTGTAAATTTAGGTTCCAAAGGGTTCCATTAAGGGAGCTGAGCATGTGGGCAGAAGTGTAAAAAGAACATGGGCATACAGGTGGTTGATATCAGGCCTGAAACCTGGACCCTGACACTTCCCTCCTTGTGAACTTGGCAGTTCACACTTCCCACCTTATAAACTTGGGCAGGTTCCTTGGACTCTTGAGCTTTGGTTTCCTCTTCTATAAAATGGTCCTAATCACATCTTGCTCACGGGCAGGGCTTGCCCCCAGTAAATTCAGTACTTCAGGGCTTTGTAAATGTTGGTTCCCATCCTGAAAACCTTTTGTCATTCATTTGTTCAAAGTCACAAAAAGTCTGAGAGATCCGAGAACTGTTTTTCTGACCACACTAGGCAACGTCCCCTGGATTCTGCTGATGAACTGAGGCACAGAGCTCAGCCCCAGCTGAGATCCACTGATGTCCAGTGGGGGAGATGTTTGATAAATCCCACTGCATGTTACAGTTGTTACTACTCATAAAAGTTCAAATCTGATCCCAGTCTCATTGCAGTGATGGTGGTGGTAGTAGGGAATAGGACACATTTTCATTACACTGGAGTTTACAACCTCAGGATTCTCTATCCGCAAGAGACTTAAATTCCAAAGACAGCTGTCCAGTGGCTAAGGTCATTAAATATGGATTACTGAGGCTGCTCTTCATAAGCTAGTTGAGAGAATTACTAGATTTGAGGATGAACAGGGAGTTTTTTCTGTACATTGTGGAAAGCATTGCAGAGCCCACACGCACTGCAGGGACCCTGCCAACTTGCTGAGGGGGGATTGACAGTGGTTATGTGGATTAAGTATTACCACATATGGCTTACTGAAGATCCTGTATGCTTGAGTGAGAATCTAGGTCACTGTTTTATTACACAATGTGAGCCTATAAATTTATAGATAGACATAGAGATAGATAGAGAGATATAGATATAGATATATACACACACACAGACAAAATTCCTGCATTTTTCATACATTTACATTAAGAATCTACTAGAGCCACAGGCTAGAGCTTATCAATCACAACAGTAATTAATTGTAGTTCTCTTAAGGTTTCAAACCTCAAGAGTTTTTCAAGCAGGCTTCTACACCCTATGTTATACAATATCTCACATATTTTTTCTACTTATTCAGGATGAGATTACATAATATGCCCTCACTTTACTGGGCTCCAACCAGGGGGAATCCAATCAGTAGAGCTTTGGCATTGAGAAGAAAGAAGACTAGAGCATGAAGTCCTTCAGGTTCAAGAAACTGAGGCCAGGGGAGTGCAGGAAACGCTCAGGGCCTCTCTGACATCTACTTCAACCTTCTCTCCCTACCCTGCCCATTCATTTCTAAATGAGAATCAGGGTCCATCTAAGTATAGGAGAGCAAGGAAAGGAATAGCAATATTGCTGAGAGCCCACATGTGCCAAGAACTGTGCCAGACAGGGATGTGTCAGTTAATCCTCATGACAACCCTATGAAGCAAGTATAAATATATCCCATTGTACAGATGGGGAAACTGAGACCAAAGAATTACTAGCTAAAATCCATTGACTAGTAGCACCAGGACTGAATTAAAGTCTGGGTCTTTTGAAGTTAATATATGTTTTTTAAGTCTTAAAAAAAAACACAACAACCTGAAGCCTAAAGTAATGTATATTTACCACAGAACATTTGGAAAGTAGAGATAAGCTAAAAGAAAGAATTCCATCCAGAGACAACCATGATTAATATTTTGGAGTGCATTATTATAGTCTACAGAATTCTAAATTTTAATCAAAAGTGGTGATTTACCATGCAATCCTCTGTAATCTATTTTTTTCACAAAACAATATATCATAAACAATCTTCTATATCATTAGTTATTGTTCTATAACAATTATTTTTAATGACTGCCAACAATTTCACTGCATAGATGCATTAAAATTTATTTAGCTAGGCCTAGGCATTAGACACTTAGGTTATTCCTAGTTTTCCCTCTGCCTTCACCACAACAAACCATGTTGCCATGCACACGTTAAATGAACATGCCTTTGACCGTAGCAATTGCTTCCTGAGGAAAATCTTCTAGAAATATAGTTTTTTAGGTTCAAGGAGATGGGATGGCAAAGTCCTTTTACAGAGCATGGGAAAGTCTGAGCGCTTATTTCTAGGAAATATTCTTTTCCATGCTCCCCATCTTTGGTTTTCCAAACCCTACTCGTCCTTCGAGGTCTAGCCCAAATGTATAGACTGAAAGTCTATGTCCCTGGCCTGGGAGCTTCTTCAAAGTTTAAACCATGGTGACTAATAGAATGTGAACTACATACGTCATTTAAAATAATTCAGTCACCATACTAAAAAAGTAAAAAGAAAGTAAAAAAGTAAAAATTAGCATTAATCGTAAATTTTATTTAACTCAGTATGTCCAGTATAATATACTTTTAATTGTAATCAATATAAATATTAAGAATGAGATATTTTACATTTTATGGTACTAAATCTTTGAAATCCAGTATGTAATTTACATTTATGGACCCACCACATTTTAAGTGCTCTTAAATGGGGCTGGGACAAACACACTGAGCAGTGTACATGTTGAATGCATCTTCCTCCCTCTTGTTTTCTTACAAACACAGGGCATGGCATGAGTGAGTCAGTCACTGAAAGAATGAACACACCTTCTTTTGATGGTTTCAACCTGTCTCCAACAGGAAGTGATTCCTTCTGTTGTGACCCTCTGAGAACTTTGAAACGTTCCTCATTAGATGTCTGTCCAAAGTACATCCAGTCCTATTCAACACAGAGCTATGTATTAACAGGGGTCCCTGCTGTGCCTGAACCAAGACTCAGAGTCTGCCCTTGTCTGATGATTGTTAGGCCTGCAGCCCCCCGACAAAAAGATATTTAATGTGTTGGTACCTGAGTGTGTTCATGTGGAGGGTGAGGGCTGAGAAGACAAGTGATGACTGTCCCCAGGCCTGACCCAAGGGACTAGGTTTGAATCCTATGAAGAGAGGAGCTAGGTGGAAGCTAACAGAACTCTGTTTCCAGGGAATCTGTGGGGCCCAGGGCACAGTCAGTGGTGTGCTGGGAAATGCTTAATGACAAGCTGTCTGAGGGGGAGAAGGAGGAAGCACTGGTCTGTGGTGTTTGCTAGTTGCTGTGATGTAAATACTCCCATCGTGGCCAATTCCATACTATTTCCATGCTGTCACAGAGCAGGGAGTTAGTTGGGAAGACATGCATACATTCGGCTGATATAAGTCATAAGGAGCTGATATAAGTCAGCTTCAACACAATACTGGGCCCAGTTAAGCAAGTGTGACACAGAAAGGAACAGAGTGGCCTTCCTCTCTAGTAAAGATTGGGACTATCCTGCAGGGACCCCAATCATCTTGGGGGCACTGGGGAACAAAGATCTGGCAAGAAGGTAGCGAGAGGTCTCCACAAGTGGCTTGTGTGCACTGGAGGTCACCAAGAGGCCATGGCGCTTGGCCAAACCAGGACCATTTGTTTGAGGATGCTGAGGTGTCTTCCAGAAGAAAGACCGATAGAATTGTGGTAGGTGGTGTGGGACCTGAGGTCACATTGTTTGTTCTGCAGGTAGGGGCCATACTCCAGGAGGTTTCCTTAATGGTGTAATCTCATTTGTAGACAGGCTTTCAGAGAGGGTCTGGCCATACATCATGTCTGTGTCCCCACGGACTGTGAATGCCTAAAGGCTCAGATCAAATTTGTTCTGCATACGCATATTCTCATTTTTAACGAGCATTTGCTAAATGTCTTTTTGCCTCTGCATGCATGGAGTACTTTTCTGTGGGATTTTGGAAGGCTGACTGCACCATCCAGTTCTCCCTGGGCTACCATGCAAATTTTCAGATTATCCAGATGTTAAATTGTACAGGATACTATAAAGTCTATAGATGCATTTCTTTAATTTACTATAATAATGTTCATAGTGTATACAACTTGAGAACCATTCAGTTTGAAATGGGAAGTAATTGCATTAGAAGTACATCCTTGATCATCCCCTCTTTTTTTTATCATAACTGGTCAAAAACCGAGCCTTATCATTTTTCTCCTGAAATGTGCCTTGAATCCACCTGCCCTTCTCTCTTTGCACTCACTGCCATAGTTGGTACCAGCATCCCTACAGTAGCTCTTCCTTCTAATCTGTTCTCTTCCCGTGCAGCCAGGGAAAGCTTCTTAAAAACAGCAATTTGCTCCCTTGCTAGACATCTTTCCATGAGGTCCCACTGGTTTTAGGGTAACAAGTACGACCTGATCCGGCCTCCACCAACCTTTCTTCCTCACTCCCCATGCTCATCCCATTCCATTCTCTTTGCTCCAGCCACATTGGATTTCTTTTGCTTTCTCAAAGGTGCCATATTTCCTCTCACCCTAAAGCCTTTGAATTTGCTCTTTCCTTTTCCAGGAATGCCCGTCCATCATTGCCTACTAGCTCCTCTTCATTCTTCAGTCAATTTCTTCAGGGAAGTCTTTTCTGATCCCCAGTCTAGGTCAGCCCTCCATGTTATATGCCCTCAACACACCCCGTAACTTTCTTTCAGAGCACTTTCCACAATTAGTATTTAAACAGTTATTCAGAAGATTTTATGTTTATTGTCTGTCTTCTCCCAGGTATAAGACCACAGTTGCCTTGCTCAATGCTATATCCATAGCATCACCTGTCTCATGACTTTCATCCTGAAGGTGGTAGTAAATATTTGTAGAAGAAATGAATGAGCAAAGAGAAACAGCCATGTCTCTCAGTGGCGTCAGATTTTTACGCTAGGGCCTTATCACTGGTAATAAAATTCCATGGCCCAGAAAGCGTGTTTGATTGATTCTTGGATGTACAGTTAATATAGTTAATTTTTTTTACTGTAAATATCTCATTTCTTTTGTTGGCTAAGCCAAAAAAAATAACATGAAATATATGAGGTTTGGCTTTCTTTCTTCTTTTACCAGGGATCCCTCACTCATACACAGTACTTTATAGTTAGTAATGCACCTTCCTTATTTCATCTCCAGAGCAATCCATCAGGGAGCCTGTGGTTATTGGTCTCACTTTGCAGAAGAGAATGCAAAGATTAGAGACTTCCCTGACATCGTCACTGCTAAGATGCAGGGGACGGCATGCAAACCTAGGTCCGTGGACTCCATATCCAGTGTTCTTTCTGCCACACGGAGCTGCCTCTCTCCCCCAGCAAGCTAAATGAGCCACCTAAATGAAACAGCATCACTTCAGTTTTGCCTGGCATTTTTCTCAAATGCTTTCGGAATCATTGTTGTAACTGGAACATCTCTCAAAGGAAGAAAACTAGTTCATCACAGTAATCAAGTCTGTCATAGAGGATGTGTGATGATGTTTGAAAATATAATCCTATGAACATCAGAACTGACAACTCTGAAACATCTCTAGGCTAAATCTGCTAATAACAGTCTTTAGCATTCAGGTTGGCACTCACATGGGTTGGTGTGATACTTTTCACAGCAGAAATACCCTAACAAGGAACTTCCTCAAAGAGTAAGCAGGTAGAGAACAGATTTTAATGGAGGCCCAATCTCTGAAAGGGTGAAGTGTGAGTGAAGAATAAAGGCACGAGATTAAACATGTATTTCCATGTGTTATATGACAAGATGGGGCCTCACGTCAGAAAATGCAGCCAACACTTTCTAGACGTCAGAACAGAAAAGGAGCCAAGGTTTCAGGGCCATCCCATCTGAAGACCCTTCCGGAGAAAATGTGCTCTGATTAGAATAAAGCAGACACATATGAATTACAATTATCTCTTTTAGTCCTGCAAATCACTCAATCACTCTTTCTCATCCACATGTCCACCCACCAATCTCATCTACTCATTCATCTTTGTCAATCTACCCAGCTGCCCATCTATCCACCTACTATCTACTCATCTATCAATCCACCCATCTACCTACCCACACATCTATCTATTTATCCATCCACATATTCATCCACTCATCCATCTACCTCTACCCGACATCATCCAATCATTACATACATCCATCCATTCACCCGATTATTCAGTCATCCAACTGTCTACTCACCTGCTATCCCTACATTCATCTTTCTATCCATCCAACCAGCTAATCAGTCTTCCCTGTATATCTTCTATGTGTAAAGCCCTGAGCAAGTGTTCAAGAGGTTGGATACTGGGGTGATCATCAACATATCTCGGATGTACTTATTCATTTACCATCAGTTAAAACTCAAATATAGGCAGCCCATGAGCTAGCAACTGAGAACATAGGGGTGAATCTATGACTCCACCATCAAGGAGCAGGTAACTACTTGAGCAGGGAACTACTTGAGCTAGTCAACTACTTGAACATCAAAATGATTGTACAATAGGGACTAATGAAAGGATTTCTCCATCATGCTACTTGGGTTTGAGTGCCATGTTTCAATGGCCACCACAGGCAGCTTCACCCAAAGCAACTTAGCACTTATCTGTTTAATGGACACCCACCCCTGGCCTAACAACATATTTTATTATTAAAAACACAAGAATATGTTGAAAGGGCATTAAATAAAGGGGATATTAAACATACCACACAAAAACTCATGTGTAAAAGTACAATAATGTTTGCTGCTTTGGTAACTATACAAACTGGCCAAAACAACCAACGTTCTGCTGTTGGTTGATTTCTTTCTCTCTCTCACTCTCTTTCCCATTCTTCTATGATTCATTTCTTAGTCTTTTAAGAGGACAATCATAGTGCTTTCCAAGACAAAGTAAAGACAAACAATAAGGAGGTCGCTGTTTCTGAAACCTCCATCACACATGTGTCACCCTCATGATTTCTGCAGCATCCACATACCATCTGTGCTTTTCTTTACTAAATATCTGCCTCTTTAAAAAAAATGAAAAAGAAACTCACTACCTTAAATACTATATTTTTGTAGTACACATTAAAATCAAATGCAACTATTAAAATAAAGAGTGTAGGTCTGAACACCAGCTAAGGTCATCCCCTCTCCCACTTCTGCAAACTGTCAGGGGGCCTGCTGCAATTGTGGCCCTGACCCGAGGGCTTAAGCCAGGTTCTCCATTAAGGCTTTACTTCACCTTTGTTACTGTAGAAACTGCTTGCTAATTTTTAAATAAAACAGGAGGTTTAACAAAGTCTACCAAGGAGCAAATTTGAAAAAAAAAATGTGATGTTAAATGTAATTTTAATATTAATGCAAATGTTAAGTAAAGCACAGTGATACTGGGCTGATATGTAAAATCTCTTTTGTAAAACAAGTTTGAAAACCAGTGGGACAGACTGATAAATAGCTTTCTACATGATGACAACTTGGAGGGCCACACATCACATATTTAGGGGTGTGTAGGTATGTATGCATGAGTGCATTGTGAGTGTTTGCTTGTGTGCTTATGAATGTGAGAATGTGAATTACCAAAGATGGCAAGAGCTGCATGAATGCAACCGAAGCAGTGACATGAAAACCTACCAACCCTAGGATTTCCTGAAAAATTAACTACTGGTATTTGAGGGTCTAAGAGGATGGCATGCAGCTGATATCATAATGCATCATTCTTCCTCAACATCCTCACAGTAATTTAACACTTAGCATGTCTCAGACACTCCATATGTATAAACCTCTTTTCACGACCCTTTAAGACAGGCCTTGTTGTTATCCATAGGGGATACTGGGGGTCCTGTTCAGGTTCCCATTTTATGACAGAAGCACCATCCTCCAGATCCTGAGAATACTGGCTACTGAGGGTCCCAGCAGTGTCTCTTACTGGGAAAGACCTTCCACCGTGGGGTATAGCCTTGCCCAAGGATACACCCTTCTCAGAACCCAGCCATAGCCTGTGACTAGTTGATGAGACAATACAAAGCCCAGGCTCTGTGCCTCAATCAGGACAACTCTGAGGGCTATCCTGGCTTCAGAGCTCCCTTTGGATCAGCTGTGGGCCAAGCTACAACCACAGTTAGGATCAACTTCTTGTTCTCTCCAACCTTGTCACCTTCACTTCTTTACATTGTATTTCCTGAGCTCATTCTCCTACAAACCTCCCACACACAACATTCTATCTCTGAGTCTATTTACAGAAGCCCCATCTAAGGCATTGTCCCCATTTTACAGATTTTAAGGTACCGAGAGATTAAGTCTTGCCCAAGGTTGCCTGACTAAAAGTGGAGCCAAGATGTGAACCTAGAAAATCTGTCTCCAGAGTCTGTGTCTCTAAGCACCTCACACTATTGCCTCTTAGGAAGATGAAGGTGGGCATCCCCCTCCAGTCCTTTCTCTATCTTACCCCTACCCCCACAATTTGCAATGCCTGCAATGCCTTGACCAGACTCCAAGTCTCTACTTGCCAGTTACTGGTTTAAGCAAGAATTCTAGAAACTTGAATTCCACTGAAAAAGAAGGGAGTAAGAAAGTTTGCAATTCTGTGAGAAAATGGATCTTTCCAGTTTACTTCACCCCCTCACGCAGGACTGGCCATCAGCCAGGCAGGCGCAGAGGGTCACGTCCAAATGTGTGTGAGTAACATCTGCATGAGCACACACAGGCAGAGCTGGCATCCATCAGTGTTCAAAGCCATGCATTTTGTCACCTGAAATTTATGTCAGCTGTCCTCCCCTGATTGAAGAAGACTTCCCTCCTGCTTAGCAAGCTCATGGGCTAACATACCTTGACGCACACTAAGTGGATATTCTGGCTTCATGCAAAGAGAAGTACATGGGATGCATTATGCAGCTCTTTAAAATTGTTTTTCCAAGTCCAAGATCAAGGTGTCAGCAGGGTTGGTTCCTTCTGAGAGCTATGAGGGAGAATCCGTTCCAGGCCCCTCTCCCAGCTTTTGGCAGTTTGCTGGCAATCATTGGTGTTCTTTGACTTATATAGTAGCATCACCCCATCTCTGTCTTCCTCTTCACATGGCAGTCTCCCTCTGTGTATGTCTGCCTCCAAATGTCCCCTTTTTATAAGGACACTAGTTACATTGGATTACCCTAGTCTAGCAGGACCTCATCTTAACTAATCACATCTGCAATGACCCTATTTCCAAATAAGGTCACATTCTAAAGTGCTTCAGGTTAGAATTTCAGATATGGATTTTTAGGGAGACACAATTTAACCTGTAACAGGGATTATTATAAGGATTAGATGAGAACGTATTTAAGAGCTTAACATAGTTCTCAGCTATAGTGAACATTCAAAACTATAGCCATTCCTATTGTCATGACATTTGCCATTACAGTAATAGTTACTATGACCACCATGTCACCAGCTCCTTATTTTGTCTGTATCTCACAGGGACCTGGAGAGAGTCTGTACATAGGGCTGCTGTTGAAGCTCTCAGAAGATGATATACTCCCCCACACTGCTTTTCATAAGGAAACAGCTATTTTTTCCCCTGACTTGAGGAAGTCAAACTTGCAAGCTTTGGAAGGCTAGGCATCAATTCAAACAAATTACTAAACCACATTATTTTGATCTTTCAAATTTATCTGACAGCAGAAGGAGTAGGTTTCTTTCCTGTGCTGTACATTGTCTGCAGTCATTTGTAATTGTGTTTAAATAAATGGGGGCTGGAGGAGGGCAGCCAAGCAGCACCCAGAACACAAGATTTGGAGACACCTGCATTTAGAATCAGAAGACCTAGGATGCAGTTCCGAACTAGGTTCACTACAAACATACCGTGGGACCCCACCATACTTTGCCTCACCGAGCTATAATTTCCTAATTCATTCAATCAACAAACATGTATTAAATGGACAAAGAGTCAGTATTATACAAGATGCTGGGGTTCAGAGAGAATCATGGGTCCCAGTCAAAGGGCTCCAGGCTCACTATCCAGTGGGAAAGGGCAGATGAACACACAGTAGCCCAGGGCAGACAGGGTACAACACTGTTCACTGCTAATGTGGGGTGAGTGGTTCCTGCTCTCTCACTCTCGTGCATCCCACATGGTTGTTTGGATGGTGAGTTCCTTGGGGGCAAACCTTGCACCTTACTCCTGCCTGGCCTGATCTGGCTTATAGGGAGTGCTGGAGATGCTGGTTGGATTAATGGAATACCTAAACGGTTAAGAACATGTGCTTTTGAATTAGCCAGATTGGGCAGTTTTGAGTAAACTCTCATTCACTACCTATAGGATGTTGAGTAAATAATTTATCTTTTAAAAATCTATAACATGGTCCTTAATTATCTAAATTATTCACTCATTAAACAAATATTAATCAGGTACCTGCTATATCTCAGGCAACTGGTTCTAAGTCTCAGGGATACAGCAGAGAACAAAGCAGATAATGAATAAGTAAAATATACAGCACATCAGATGGGGGAACTATTGTAAAGAAGAATGAAGGTGGCTGGAGTTGTAATTTTAAATAGGGTGTCAGGGAGGGCCTCAAGGAGGTGATGTGTGGACATACGTGAGGGCCAACTGCAGCTCTTGGAATTATACATCCCCACATGGGTGGCTGTTTTGAGCATCACATTCAGTAACGTGTGTACAGTGCTTAGGACGATGCCAGGGAAGCAGTAGGAGCTCATTAATTGGTAGCTGTTATTAGCATTATGTTAACAAATGTAACTGTGTTCAGGAATGAAGGAGATTGAGACTATAAATGTATTCTGTACATAGGACAGCCATACATCAAGGATTATTATTCTTATAGTTGTTTATTACTAGCAATTACCTCTAGAAAAGGCTCCTGAAAGTCTCCAGTCAAGGAGGGCCCATCAGCAGCTGCCCCTCCTTCTTGAGTTCTGGGACTTGAGCCCCAGAGAGATGCTGATGGGAGAGGGACTGGGAGATGAGTAAAGGATGGGTTTCTCTCCTGCCTCAGGAAAGAAGCAATGAGGGCCCCTCATCCTCTTCCCAACACACACAGACACACACACACATGGCAGGGAGATTTTTACAACTAGTGTGAAATAGTGACACCAGCTATCACAGCAGGAATATGGGAATTGCTATTAGCAAATTCAAAAACAGATTCCTGTTAATACCCCTGTTGTCAGTTCTGATTACTTATTGGATTGAATGAGGCTTTTTAGTTTATAGAAGTCTGGAAGGCAGCAGAGTAGGAGAGTGAGACTGAGTTTCTCAGTCATGTGTGCTTCAATCCAATGAGATTAACTCAAGGTTATCAGTGTTTACTGAGCTTCTAGCAGGTGTAGAGTGCTAGGTGAAGTACTGTGGAACCAGCGGGATAAGAAGCTGTGGTCCCTGCAAGTCTGAGAGCTGCTAATTCACGGAGGAGATAGATCTGACTCTTTCACAGGCTGACTGCAACAAGCAAAATGCAATGGAGTATGAGAGAGAGGCGTCTGGAACCTGGTGTGGGGGAGATGACGGAGGAGGGCTGGTGCTAAACTTAATACATACATAACAATTAGGTTACAGTAAAAATTTCCTCTTGAAAATTCTTAAATATCCCACAAAAACACAGGAGTGTCTTAGATTAGGTCCCCAGAAGCCTAGGATAGAGGATCATCTGCAAGTGTTTTATGAAGAATGTCTTCTCAGGAGAAGCCTGTAGGAAGAGTGAAAAAGAGAAGAGGCCAAACTTGGATGTGGTTTCAGGAGAGGACTAGCCTTACCCTAACCCCATGGGGACCTCTGGGGGATGAATGGCATTGGTGGTGTACCACCAATCAGCTATTCATTGCTGTTGGTTGGGCTGGGCTCTAAGTCCCAGGCACCTCCAGATCAGGAGGCTCCAATCACCTAAGATGTGAGTCACTGGCAGGGGCACCTGAAGCCGCTGGGGGAAGAACAAACCTAACCAAACCCCTAAAAGGGTCCCAGTTCTGGCTGAGGCACCAAAAGCATCTGCTGCAGTTAGTTTTTGCGTATAATGTTGAGTGATAATTCTTAGGGCCACTGGAGTTTGACCAGCACTGAACTGGACTAAAGGGAGGAACAGAAGGAAGGCTGTGAGCAGATGCCTCCTGTTTTAAGGTGACCGTCAAAGCCCAAGAGTGAATGACAGCAGGTAGAGAACTCAAAAGTGCCCCTGCTTACAGGCATGGGTTACTCCATCTTGTTTTGATATTAAACCACCACAATTTTAATACAAGATAATAGATTTGTTTATTGTTGAGAGAATTATATGAAATAATATATGTGAAATAGACTGGCACTTAATAGGTATAGAATAATTTTTGCTGGACTTGATTCTGAATATTGTTTGATTAGGCCCACATAAACTCACCAATATGATAGCAGTAGTAACAATACTAATAGTAATTATAATGATGACACTGTTACTGGGTACTAAACATGAATGTTATCTCACAATAACCTTTTAAAAATAGATTATATTTCCTTCCACTCTATAGAAAAGGAAGCTGAGGCACAGAAAGGTAAATAATTTTCCTGAGGTCACACAGCTCTAAGTGGTAGACTGTGACCTCTTTTCAAATTTGTATTTCTTGTTATAGTTCATCAGTGCCATGCCCCAGGCAATGGTGCATTTTATTTTAGTTTAAGAGTGGGCTGGTTCCCCTGGGAATAGAAGCAGAGAGATTATGTTCTCAAATCAGCTCCTATGTTGTTTGTATACAATGCAATTTCACTGAAACTCTCTGAGTCTGGGACGGGGTGGGAACAAGTAGGGTATAGATGAAGTTCTAGAAGGGTTTGCTGCTGATCCTGGTCAACAGTCAAGAAAGGCTCATGAAAGCAGAACCTTAGAATGAACAGGAAACCATGAGTGCCACTGGGAGCTGGCATGGGGCCATCGGACAAGCCCCACTTGGGGTCACAAGAGAGACTTCGCACTCGGACTGTTGCAGAGCTTCTGACAAATTCTGTAGTGATCACCTCAAGTACAAAAGTGAGAAACTGGCAGAATTATTAGAGTCCAGGGACTGGGGTCAAGACTGGTAGACTGAGCGGCCCCCGAAGGGGTCAAATCTTGGATTGGAAAAGTTTTCTCCACTTTTGGTAGAGTTCCCAGTACTCTTCCCTCTACTCCTCAGTAATTTATCTCACTCAAATTCAACCTAAGAAAATCTATATGCTAAATGATGATATCAAATATAAGGCACAAATGGGTAACTGGTGGGAAGGCTAGAGGTTAACTTTTGGTATTGGAGAAAAAAACCAGGACCCCAAAAGATTAGACAGGCAAGAGAGATGGGCCAACTCTAACAAGATGATATTTAACTCATTTATGTGTGTGTATGTTTGTGTAAAGTTTTCTATTTGAAAAGAAAAAAATCAATCACAGACTTCAGGGTCATAGTAGGGCAGGGCACAGTAAATGTGAAATAAATGGGGGCTTCAGCCAACAGTGTGATTGTCCTGGGATGAAGAATTTGGTGGCTTCCTCTAGCAACATGGTTCCAAGTACCTGGAGTAATTGGATTCCAAACAAACTGAGTTTACTCTATAATGTATGTTTCTCAGGCAAAACTTTGGCAGCAGAAGGAGAGCAGCAGTATTTGAAACTTAGTAGAGATAATTATTTTAAAATCATGCATAAAAATTTGAAGTTTAAAGGACACACTGGCAAGGGCTGGATTCTGGTTCACCAGCAACAAAAGCAAATAGATCAACAAACTGCAAATCGTCATCTGTTGTTCTTTGTCATCTTCTTGATGAAATCAATTTGAAGAAAACAGCCATTAAAGGTGACATGCCTGAACCTAAGGCTGCTGGCCTCTCCTGACAGATGTTAAATTGAGATGTCCAGACTCACAGCTGGCCAAGAGAAGATAGGCAGAGAATGAAGAACGGGTCTATTATTTAGAGGAACTTATAGGTCACCCTCTTTGTGGCTGTGATTACTTCCACATTAGGCTACCCACAGGGAATGAGGAGCCTATCACAGAAAATAGGTTAGCAAGAATGGGCACTCTTTTCACAATCAAAGAGATACTCCCCAGGAGCTTCTTTCAATTTCTCTATGGCCAAATGATCTTGGAAGCCTCATAGCCCCACACAAACCTGGTATACATACCCCCAGTAACTTTCTAGGAAAAATATTAGGCATATTACATTTTCATAATAGGGTATAATGAGATTTTATTAATTTAGCCTCTATCATAGGTGCCACAGACCACTACCATATTATTTTAAAAGACATCTCAGAAGAAACATTTACCAAAGGGGGTATGCTGCTGTTAGAGCCATCGTATCTTAGTCTGACATACCCAAAGGATTTGTTCACTTTGAGATCTGGGACATCATCCTTGTTTTAAGAGACTGGAAACTGAGAGAAATTTTTAAATGATCATCCAAAGGAAATTAGGGCTTTGATTTTTACCTAGATTCTTAGCACATGTTTTCAAACATGTTTTGAAGAGTATATCCTTTTTTTGATGAACTTAGTGCATCTCTGGTAGTAAATGGGTTCCTGGACCCAATTCCAATGGTGTGTGTCGGAGCGGGGGGTGGGCTTCTCTCCACCAATGAGCAATTCTTGGACACCAGCAGGGTGTCTGAGAATTCAGTGCAATTTGACACTACCCACCAGGAGACAGCATCAGGGAAAGGGTTCAGTACCCAGGCCGCCCTCCACTTCTGATGATTACTTCTGACTTCAGACATGTGCTCCTGGCTGATTGGCTATAGATCAGAGGTTTCCAGGACCCTTTCCTTGGGCTCCATTAACTTGCTAGAGTGGTTCACAGAACTCAGGAAACCAGTTTACTCACAAGATCACAGGTTTGCTAAGAGAGGATATTAAAGGATATGAATCAACAGCAAGATGAAGAGATGCATAGGGTAAGGTCCCAAAGGAGCTCCTGTCCTCCTGGAGCTTTGGGGCCCAGTGCTGTGGCACATAGAAATGGTCTGGTTCCCTAATCCAGAAGCTTTCTGAACATGTTCCTTTTGGATTTTTATGGTGGCTACATGACAGATGCATGATGGATTAAATCATTGGCAACTGGCAACTGATTCAATCTCCAGCCCCTGTCTTCTCCGTCTTCTCTCTCCTTTCCAGAGATAGGGTCAGAAGGTGGAACTGAAAGTTCCAACCCCCTAATTGCTTGGTTGTCTCCACTGGTAACCAGTCCCCATCCAAAAGTCACCTCATTAACTTAACAACAGACACCTTTATCACTCTCAACACTTAAGAAATTCCAAGGGTTTAGGTTGCTGTGAGCCAGGAACCCAGGATGAAGACCAAATACATACATATGAGCAATGTATGTTGGTCACCTGATTGCCCAAATATATATTTAGTAAATCACAATATCACAGGTAGGAAAGCCTCTGTTAAACCACAGTATATCATGAGTGCTGGCAATGGGGAGTCTAGCAATGCATCCTGGCTCCCAGCACATGGCACAGGATGAGCACCCACAGCATGGGCACCTTGCAGTTGCCCACGCATGGAGTTTTGTTAACTGAACTTCAGGAAAATTGGAGACAGCTTCCTGGTCTTTATTCCTGTAAGCAGAATGGAGTTCTCTCTCTGAGGGCCTTGGGTAGACATTGGATACTGCCCAGCAAACATTCCTCTACTTATCTATCTCCCCCACCGGGTGGAGTATTTTGAGGGAAGGACTATATGTTATTCCTGTCTGTGTTCTCAGCTCTCAGTGCCCAGCATAAGGTCTACTAAAGCAGTGAATGAATGCAAGAACAAATATATCTCTGACATGTTTTAAATCAAAATGTGTGTGCGTGTACATGTGTGTGCGCGCACGTGTGCACCACTGGAGCCCCAAGCAATTCTCAAGGCTGCTATTTGAGAATTACCTGGATTGCTTGTTAATAATGTGAATTATTTAGCCTTACTGCAAAGCCACTGTATCATAAGTTCTGGGGTAGAGCTGGGAAATCTGAATTTTTAATGAAGTTCTCTGGGAGATTCTTATGCATACTGAAGTTTGGGAATCATTGCCCTAAACACATACTGCTGAGCTTGGATTCTCAGAATTCTCTGGGCTTAAACAGCCAATGCTAGCCTGACATTTTGGTCACATGTTTGGCAGAAGAGGGGGTTCCAGGCGTGGAGTCATTCTGAGATTTGAAGACAATAGAGAGGTTTTAACAGGACTGAAAATCAGAACCATACACTCAGGGAACTGGAGGCAGGCAGGATCCCCAGGCCATTGGTGTGCACGTAGGGACACAGAATCCCATTTTTGGATGTTCCTGAGAAGGACAGCCAGAAGAGCTCCTTAAGAAGATAAAACAGAGTTAGGCCCCAAGCTAAGCCAGAGTCATAATCTGGGATGCGTGGAAGAAATCTCTTTTTCAACATGCCAAACAGGAGCCACAGGCCTGGCGCCCAGCTGAGAATGTGCACACTGAATCAATTGAAATTGAGTCACAGATATAATTAATTTAATGTGTTTAAATGATTTTCCGTATAGTAAACATGCTGAATGAGGGTGACCCAGAATAAAGTGTCTGCCTGAGAGTGGAAAAATGGGTACTGTGTGCGCTGTATAATGAAAACCCTTCAGCGAATAGAAAATGCTTCCATTTATTTACACCACCCCTGTTCCTTTCCTTTCTAACTCTTTATTATGGCTGAACTTGGCCTTCTCTGGTCTCCTTGGACCACAGAAACACTTTTTATTTTGTCAGAAGATGTCTTTTTTTTTTTTCCCGTTTGGAAGACAATTTTAATGAAACCTGTCTACAACCCAGAGACAAGCACAAATTAATATGTGACCAAGGGGATAAAAAGTGAAGAACCATTTCTCTCTTGCAATCTCAACTAAAGGGGGACTTGCACAAAGAGGAGGAGATGGTACTGAGCATTGTGGGGACACTACCATTCAGAGCTACCATCCTGGCTTTGCTGAATCAATTCTTTCTGTATGACTTTGAAAGTTCCCTGTCCATAGCTCAGATACTCATATACAACACGAGGGGATGGAATCTGAAGATCTTTCAGACTGCTTTCAGTTCTGACATTTGCTGAATTATGAGTCACAAACTGGATCAGGCATAAACATGTGTCAAGGAATTTCCCATTAAAAAGAAACTCATCTTCAAGCCATGTAAAGTGAGTCAGGCAATCTTATCTAATTGCTCATCAAGTAGGGATTATGAATTATTTGGCTTAGATGAAAGGGAGCACTTAGAAGCAATTATAAATAATCTCCAACTAAGATATAGCAGGCACAATGCCGAGTTCTAGGATTATGAGAGATGGTAAAATCCTTCCTAGATTCTGTAGCTCTCTATCCTGCCATTTCATCTTGGGGTATTCTATTAAATATGAAGCAAAGCGTGAAAAGCTGACCTGAATAAATGGACCCACGTTTGGAGACAGCTCTGCTGCAGTGTTATGGGTGGGGCCCCAGGTGAATCCCACCACTCTCTAAGTCTCAGTCTGTGGATTTGTATCATGAAGAGAAAGGACCTTCGAGGTCTTTGGTGCTCTGTGGAGCCTTTCACGGGGTGGGGATCTCAGGACTGTGGGGCGGGATGAGGTGGAAACTGTGGGAAGAGGAGGCTGAACAGACAGGGCTCTGGATTCCTCTTCTGTCCAACTGAGAAGCTCCTCTTTCATCTGTATGATAAACCAGGTACCATGTGAGATTTTATAACAAGAGTTCTGAGGCTAAAAAAAATTTTTTTTTAAACCACTCGTCTGAGGAAAGCTGTTAAACTTTCCAGTCTGAACATAGGCTGCACTATAAACACCCACTGTGCTGGTTCTCAAGCTCCAGTGAGCATTAGACTAGAGGATTTGTTAAACCACAGACAGCTGGACCCCAACCCTGGAGATTCTGATTCAGTGGGACTGGGCTGTGGCTAGAGAATTTACATTGCTAACCAGTACTCAGGGGACACCAGTGCCGCTGGTCAAGGCACACTTTGAGAACCATCTTTTAAGACAAAGGCCAGTCTCCTTAGCTTACCCCTTCAGTTGGGTTCCAATATACCTTCCCAGTCCAGTCATCCTCCTTTCCAATATTCCCTGCACGCATGCACTATTTCTCTCTTGCTTACCACACTCCATTTGGCCAGACTGCCAGCCCCCTCTCTGCATGCCTAAAGCACAGCTCACATGCTGCTTCTTCTAAAAGCCTTCTCTGACTTTTCCGCCAAAGGTCACAGAAACCCCTCTGGGCTCAAACAGGTTTTTTCTCCCCATGGTGCTAAGCACCTCTTGTTGTCATTTGTGTTCAGGTCTGGCCCCTGCATCTCGACCATAGTCTCTAGGACAGGGAGCCCATCTTATGCCCACACCATTGTCTACATCCCCAGCACCTGCACAAGTACTCAGCACCTGGCCCATCAGACCAAATAGTACAAGCCTGAGCGCTCACATGAAGGAATATGAACGTTTAAGAAATGCACTGATCAACTCATCTAATCCTCTTAATACCCTAAGAAAGACTGATTCTGTAAATGACTCTTTAAACTAAAACAGAGAACAGCACTTTAGTCTTTCAACCTATTCTTTAGAGAAATTTTACTTATTTCCTGGGAGCAGAGTCAATGACAAATACATCATCATGAGACACAAATAACTACCACTTGTGTCCATCATGAGACAGTAGTATAATGTAGCAATTAAGAGCGAGACTCAATTCAAATCCCATCTCTACCTCTAAATAGCTGTATTACTTAAATACTCTGAGCTCCAGGCTCCTCATCTGTAATGGGGATAATATCAGCACTCACTTCCTATGGATGACAATAAAAATCGTTAGCATTTATTGAGTGCCTACTATACCTAGCATTGGAGCCATAATTGAGTCTAATCTACATAAAGTGCTTATCTATCACATAATAAGCATTCAAGAAAGAGTAGACATTATCATCATTGCTAATTTTCCCAACTTCTATGTAAGACATATATTATTATCCCCATTTCTTAGATGAGAAACTCGAGGTTTATAGCAAGTTGCTTGCTCAACAAATTTTAGAAGTTTTTACTTTGTAATGGCTAATCTTTATAACTATCTCACAGAGTAGGTATTATTTCCATTTTGGGAATGAAAACTCTATGTTTAAAGAAGGTAATTTGAAAGTGATGGTCCAGGATTTGAGTTTGACTTTGGGGCTGGAGCTTCTGCTACTCACTCCATCCACCTCACCACCTTATGAATTCTACCTGTTCTGGGTGCAGTCGACTCATCATGGCCTTTCTAATCCATGAGTCCATGTCAGAGAGCATCACTGCACCTCCCATTTTGGCAGCCCTGAAATCCTGTGGCCCACAGGACGTTATTTCAACAATCTGAGAGAATGGGTCCAACACTGGAGGGTGTGTGACACAGCCCTTCTTGCCTTGTATGTCTCCAGGAGGTACTAGAAAAAGCAGAGCCCGGGGGCCTGGGACTGACCGTGACCCCGAAGAAGTTTGTCTCATTCATGGCGTTGAGGATGATCCTGCCCAGCGTGTGGTCTGTGTAGTTGAAGTCCTGGATCCGCTGGTGCCGGCTGCTGGCATGCAGCGTCTCCATGGCCCTCTGCAGCGTCTTGGCGATGACCCAGATGCCATCGTAGGCATACCCATGGAACTTACTGGGCCCCACGCCTGACCGCTTATTGTTGTACTCTCTTTCATACTGCTGTGGAGTCTGGAAAACAAGGAGTCAGGGACACCAAGTTACAACCGGCAGGGACCTCAGGCACACAGCGTGAGAACTGAGACTCTCCAAACATCTAGGCTCTTTGTGTGCATTATCTCTTTTAATCCCAACAAAAAGCATACTATGTGTACTATTATCACCCCCGTTTTACAGGTGAGGAAACTGACTCAGGGAAGCTGACTTGCTTCCAGAGTGGCAGGGCTGAGATTTGAACCCTGACTGTCTGGCAAAGTTAGAGTAAAGGAATAATGAACTCTAATCAGGACTCCCTCTGATATTTGCAGGGCCTGGGGCTAGGGTACCAGCGGAAGCCCACATACATATGTCTAAATATGTAAGTTATAGACAAGTCGACAAACTGTTCAATAAAATATTTCCTATGTTCCCATCATAATAAATATATTTTCCCAGTATCTGGAGGGCCAGATTTGAATTCAGAATTCTGGGG
Organism: Macroglossus sobrinus; assembly: GCA_004027375.1. Classification (NCBI taxonomy): domain Eukaryota; kingdom Metazoa; phylum Chordata; class Mammalia; order Chiroptera; family Pteropodidae; genus Macroglossus; species Macroglossus sobrinus. Next base: position 1,728,480 of record PVKZ01000055.1, on the reverse strand, counting down.
CTCCTCAGAGCTTCAGGATAGACACAACAGCACAGGGGGAGCTGGCCTTGCTCTGTGGTTCACCCCTACAGCCTACCCAAGCTCAGTCCACACTGCCTCCCTCTTCCAGCATCAGCAGCCCCTTGACCACCCCAGAGATACAGTTCACCCTCAAGAGGGCTGACCCAGGCAAGAGGCTCTCCAGGCCCCGGTAGTGGCTCCAGCCATTTGGGCAGGGAACTCAGGGCATGGTCTAGGAGGGAGAGAGGTGTAGTCTCTGGATGGACATATCTCGGTGGCCTTGTGGATCCTGAGCTCATGGGCCCTGAATGAGGCCCTCTCAGAGCATGGGGCCTAGGGAAGGTCCCAGGTACCCAGACGTAAGGGCTGTTCTGACCCTACAGACCTACTCCTCTTTCCCCTTCCATAGGATAGCAGGGTCTGTGAATAACTTGGCCTTTTTAAAAAAGATTTTTTTTTTCTCCCATTCATCTGAATTTCATAAAAAATTTCATTGGTGATATTAACATTCTGATTGTGGTCACAAAGTACTGACAGTACCTTTTTACTCCAGTCCCTTAGGCTTACACATCCAAGTGAATACCCCAGGAAACCCATTACCCTCAGCCCCCCATAGCCTTCTCTCAAATCATTTCTGGCCTCCTCTGCCAGAAATGTCATCAGAGCCCATGGCTTAGTTTTAGGAAAAACCCTCTTTGGAGACAAATTACACATAGAAAACATCTATTCACTGTCAGTTTATACTGGGAAGAGCCCTTAGATGCAGCTACACTTGCCTCCCCTGCCCTCCACCCAGCCTGAGGCACAGAGAAGTCCTGAGATTTGTCCAAGGTCACACAGCTTGTGTTTGTGTGTGCATGCGTGCACACATATGTGTAGCTAGACCAGTCATATTCCATCTCTGCTACTTCTCTCAGTTTTGACTTTTGAGGCATAATTGCTTTTTGGAAACCACCCAGAGTGGTTTGGAGCCATGTCTAGTACATTGGAGGATGGTGAAGATGAGCCATCGAAGGCTGGGTTGTCCCATGGCTCGAGCCTGAATCTCTTGCCCTTGGCATTAGCAGGGCGGGGGTCACTGGGGGCAGCCAAGACCCTCCCACTGTGGGTCATGCAGGAGAGGAACCCTGCCTGACCAAATGCGAATGCTGGTGTCTCAGCAACAGATCCACCTCCTTTTTTGTTTCAGCTCCTGTTAGATGACTCAGGTTTTATCCCTGTTTGCAGTTTTCCTCAGAAATGCGTCGTGTCCAGCCATCACATTCTGTTCATCACTCAAAATACACAGCAGAAACTCTCTTCAAACCAAGGATTCTTCAAGGAGACTGCACATTCTCCAGCCCAGCTCAGCCCCTTCTCACGATTAATCACACCCCTTCCCACAGAACATCCCCGTGGGCAGGCTTTCTGCAATCATCCTTGGCCATTTCACTCCTCCTGTGGGAGCACAAAACGGTCCATTAGGAGGCTCTCTCTCTTCCTTAAACCTTTTGGGTCCTTTGATCACATCAAGTTTGTTCGCACCTCAGGGCTTCTGCACTAGCTGTTTCCTCTGCTAGAAAGCTTCTTCCCCGTATCTTTGCATGATATTCTCAGCATTCAAATGTCAACACTTGTCACTTCTCAGGGATAGCTTCCCTCACCCACTCTTTCTGAAACCCCCTCACCCAACGTATTCTCTATCCACTGATTTTATCTTCTTTATTGTACTTTTCATGTCCTCCTATTTTCCTACTTATATGTTTGCTTGCTTATTGTCTGTTGTTCTACCCATCTTCCCCCAACTATAATTAAGCTCCATGAAATTGGACCTGCCTTCATCACTGAGGTATCATCAGAACCCAAAACAATACCTACAGAGACCCTTTCTCAGCATCAGTTTTTCCATCCAAAAAATGAGGAGGTTGGACCAAGTGATCTAGAAGTTTCCTCTCAGGAATAGAGATGAGAGCTTGGCACTGTGATAAGAACACAAGACCTGCTCTCCAGCCCCAGCTCTGTGGTTTGCTAACTGTGACCTGGGGTTCCCAGGTCTCCCCAGGTCTCTGTGTCCTCCTTTGCTGGGTTCAGTGATATAAAGCTCACAAAGTGACTGGTCCAGTGTCCAGGACATGGTAGGTGCCTATGAATACCAGCCACTGCTATTAGGAGTACAGGTCCATGATGTGAGTGTGGGTTGTTCAACCTGGCACTCAGCACAGCTGCTTACCCAGGGAGCCCCGAAGACCCTGAGACTGTTCCAAGGGGGATCAGCAGTCCTCAGAGTGTGGACAGCCTACCTTTACTTCTTTAACAATTTCCAGTTATCAGACATTTAGGCAAAAGCATCCTTACATCTAAATTTTCTCAACACACATTAGTAATTATTATTTTTCAGAATAAATTTCCAGAAGTATAATTGCTGAGGCAAAGGATAGAAAAAACTTAAAACACCATTTATACATATATATATAGGAGTAAAATATTCTCCCCAAATACGAAAAGTTAAAATCCACTGTGTATGAAAATATCCATTTCCTTGCATTTTTGATAACAGGTATTTTAATTTTAAAAGTCAGTCCAATAGCTTAAGAAAAAAGTATATTTCTTTTTATTTTTAATTTAGATTTCTCTGATTAATGATTAGAGTGAGTTCCTTTCAAATATTGATGGGCAATTTTTATTTCTTAAGTGCATTTCCTTTTTATATTATATTGCTATGGAAATAGTCACAATTTTCAATGTTTTAATGCATCCTTGTTATTTCCCCATCTTTTACTATTTGGCTATATTTTTCTTTGATTTTTAAATGCAATGTGGGTCTATTTCTGGTTAATTCTGCTATTGGCTATTTAAAAAGTATTAAAAATTATTTGAATGTGTATTTCTTTAATTAATTGCTTTAGGCATAAAATGATGAGAATCCTTTGACTTCTCATCTCCTAGATTTTGCTCCTGTGAGCTTTTTTTCTGATGCATACAGCACTTCTGAGGGCTGTTGGTGTCTGTGTTTGCATCCTGTTTGTTCAGCCTAATGATTACATTCAGATGACGTTACCAGACCTCTTCCCCATCCAGAACATGCCACTGGGGTATCCTTTAAGGTTTCCGTGATGCTCTTAAAGTTGGGAGTCCAGACTTGAGCATGATCGCATCAGGGGGTAAATGAGTGCCATTTTTAACTTCCTTGATATAATTTATTAGGGTTATTTTTTTTGGGGGGGGGGAGATCATACTGTTTATTCAATTTGATCTTAAGACCAACACAAGGCCTTATATATCCTTTTTACATGTGTACTTGTAATCTGTATCTTATCTATCTCAAAAACTGTTCTTCATTCCAGGGATGAGGGATCAGAGGTGCAGGAGTGGAGAACCCTGGAAATATGGCTGTTTACCCTATTTCTGTGGGCAGAGTCCTTGGAATAGGACACAGGTGTAGCTAAACCCCAAAAGGTGACCTCATTATTACTGTCTCTGCAAGCACCAAGCTGAAGTTTTTGCTACCACCTTATATCACAGGCCATTCATCACTTCCCAGGTAAAGCCAGAACCAATCTCCCTTGGGCAAAACAATGACAGCAGGAAGAAACAATTGTCTGAGAAAAAGTAATAGTTGTTCTTAAAGCAGGCCTCCAATTATTCAGAGCAGAAGAACTTCTTCCATTGTAAAGCTGACACTGAAAGCTGATTACTTACTCATTATCTGAAGTCAAATTTATGAGATGCTAAAAGTTTCCGAGAAAATAACTTTATATAGAGTGTCCCAATTACTGACAGGTTGTGCTCCAACATATTTTTGAAAGGCAGTTGTTGGAACTTGGAACATATTTTTTCCACAGAAACTATGTTATAAATAGTGGTTAGGTTCCCAGGCTAGCCTACACAAGCTTGCTAACACACAATGTGACTAAACCTTATGGGTCTGTCATCCCAACAGAACCAAGTGGAGTCTTACTTTCTGAGAGAGGGGAGCCTAATGGACTAAATAGAAGTGAAGGATGACACATCCTCTTCCACATCTCCAAATGCTATCTCTGCAGCAGTAAAATTGGCAGAATTTCACCCTAGAATTCCTTGTGGGAGGCTACAATTCACAAGGTCTCATTCAGAAGGTACACTAGGGGATATTTAGTATTGATTCCTATACTTCAATTTGTACTTCACCTGGGAGCTTGATAATAATGCAGATGCCAGAGCCCTATATTTAGTTTCAGTATATCTGTGAGCTAACTTAGATATCTTTTTTTTTTTAATTTTCTAAGATTTCAAGAATATATAAATCAGTTACCACTGATTAAGCCCCTCCTACAATCTTATTGGATCTTTTCAATAGCAACTTCCAGGTGTTTGTCGAACTCCTTCTGAGACTCCTCTAGTGTTAGGAAGCTCAGTCTCTCTTCAGGCAGAGCCTTCCACTGAAGGAATGCCTGATGTCTATGAAAACTATTCTTCCAGATGCAGAGTTTACATCTATCTCCCTATAACTTAGATTCAGCATGCTGCATCTTCCTGTGAAGCCACAATAAACATGTCTGCTCCCTCTTATGCACAATAGTGCCCCCAAAGAGCTGAAGACAATGATATGCTTACCCGATCCCCAATGGACTGTTCTCCCCCTTTTAAGCAAAATAATCCCAGTTCAGACTTCTATGCTGACTATGACAAAATAGCTTATATCAGACCAAAGCTTTCATGGAAAACATTCAGAAAAAAAGAATAAAATATAAAGGGAGCTATTCAAGGGCACCAAAAGCAACCAGGACATCCAGAATTTACGAAGCCAAGATTCTGGAGAGAAGAGAAATGCTTTGAGAAGAGTCCAACATTCTTTGCTGTTTCCCCTTGAGGCATTTGCTGATTTGTAAAGCTAGTTACAGAAACAGAAAGAATCGGATCAGGATTTTCAGCAGTTCCACAGGGAGAAGAAGACAAAAAACTGTAGTTCGTGGCTATATGGGCAGCAAGGCTTGTAGGTCAAGGCCTCATAGGAAAAGGAACCACAAAAAAGTGAGCCCAGTATATAGACTGGCATTTGTACTTGAAATATTTTGTGATAACTAAGCTTAATAAAACAAGAGGGTGAGAAGACAAGCAAAGAGTAGTTGCTGAGGGGCCAAGTAAATAAGTAGAAGTGTTTGGAATCTCATAATATCAGAAAGACAAAAGCTGGAATCCAAGGCCAGTAAACATCCCAGAATTTCAGTTGAAAATATTGAAAGACAAATCCCAGGAATAAGGGCAAACCAAAATAGATCAGACCTTACAAAAACTACAACCAAGCCTGGAATCACCTCATTTCTTTATTGGATTAAGGTATTCTGCCCCTATTCTAGCTGTCTGCTTGAAGAGAAATAAATCTTTTTGGAGAAAGATAACACCATCTGTAGCTTTTCATATCCAAGACAATTAATCAAATTTACCAGGTATACAAGGAGATAAAACCACAAAATTAAAAAATAAAAGACAAGAAAGGAAAGATTGATGGAAGGAAGGGGAAAAGGAAGGAAGGGAGGGAGAAAAAGAAGAAAAATAGGCAATAGAAAAAGACCTATAGGTGATCCAAATCTTAAAGTTATTAGATATGGACTATAAAATAGCAATGTTTATATGTTCAAAAACATAAATTAAAAGATACAGAATATCACCAGAGAACTGGAACCTATAAAAAGAAAGCAAATAAAATGAAATTTCTTATAATAAAAAATACAATAACTGAAATTAAGAGCTCAAAAGATGGATAAAGCAGTTTATTAGACACAGTAGAAAGTAGGTTAGTGAACTGAAAGAAAGCTGAGTAGTAAATATTCAGACAGAAACACAGAGAAGGGGAAAAAATACAAAATAAGAAATTAATATGAAATATAAGGAATATGTTGAAAATGTATAGCATATGTAGAATTGGTGTCCTAGAATGTGAGAAAAAAGGGAATAGGCAAAAGCAATATTAAAAGTGAAATTATAATAGAATTTCTCCCAAACATACATTAATTCAGATTCATAAAGTTCTATAAAGCACTGTGAACTCCAATCAAGATAAATCCAAAGAAACTCTCACTTCAGCATAGCATTGAAAAACTGCTGATAATTCAAGCAAAGGTAAAATCTTGAAAGGAGTTAGAGAGAAAAAAAGATGAACTATCCTCAAAAGAACAAGGATAAGTCTGTCAGCTGACTTAAGAGAAACAATGGAAGCCAGAAGAGAATGAAATGACATCCGAAATTACTAAAAGAAAATAACAGATCATCTAGAATTTTACATCTAGTTAATGTACCTCTAAAAATTAAAGGTGAAAGAAAGACATTTTCAGATAACCAGAAACAGAATTTGTCTCCAGCAAAACCACAGTAAAAGAAAGACTAAGAGGGGTTCTTTAACTAGAAGAAAAATGATCATAAACAGAAAAACAGAAATGCAAGGAGAAATGAAAAGTAATGGAAAATGTAAATATGTGAGTAGATCTAAATGAAAAATGATATCAGAGCTAAGAACATTAAAAACAATCTTAAAGAAGAAGTAAAAAGATATACTACTACCAGGTATCAGGTCTTATTATAAAGCTTCAATTATTAAGGCAGTGTGGAATCAGTTAAAACATAGACAATTAGACAAATGGGAAAAAAAGATCCAAAAGCAGATTCACACTATATACAGTCATTTAATATATGACAAAGGTGACACTGTAGCATATGGGATAGGGAGGATAATGGACTTTTCAATAAGTGATCCTGAACCAGCTGGTTATCCATATTGAAAATGTTAACCTTAATCTTACCTCAGACCACACAGAAAATCAATTCCATGTGCATTCTATATCTAAATGTGAAAGGTAAAACATAATGTCTAAAAGACAAGCTAGGAAAATATCTTCATGAGCTTGGGGGGGGCGGGCGTGGGCAAAGATGCTTAAACAGGACACAGATATAATAATCATAAGGAAGACTAATAAACTGGATGGCACTAGAATTAAAAATTTCTGTGCATCAAATACATCATTAAGAGAGTGAAAGATAAAGTACAGAATGTAAGAAGATAAAAGTAGTATGTATAACTAATCAAGAATTAATGTTCAGAATATAAAAAGAGTTTTTACAAATCAATAAAAAACAGGGAGAGAACCTGAGTGGGAAAATGAGCAAAAGTGTTGAATTGGCAATTTACAAAAGAAGATATCAAAATGGCCAATAAAGATATAAAAATATGCCCAACTTTATTAGTCATCAGAGAAATGTAAATGGTATGCTACTACATACTCACTAGATTGGCTAAAATAAAAAAAATTATAATAGCATATGTTGGTGAAAATGTGAACCAACTAGAAGTCTCAATCACTGCTGGTGAGTGTGTAAATTGGTGCAATCACTTTGGAAATTTGTTTGGGAGTGTCAACTAACGCTAAACATAAGCATACCTTATGACTCAGAGATTCTATTCCTAACGATATACCCAATAATAATTTGAAAAATAAATAAAATACATAAAATAAATAAAATACATAAAAATAAATCAAACAAAATATGTGCAAGAATTGTGCACAGAAAATTATAAAACATTTTTTTGAGAAAAAAATTAAAGATCTAAGTAAATACAGAGATTCATGAATTGGAAGACAATAATAATAAGATGTCAGTTTTCCCTGAATTGATCTACAGATTCAATAAAACCCAATAAAAAACAGAGCAGGTTTATGTATATGTGTGTGTAAACTGATAATCTGATTCAGAAATGTACACAAAAATGCAGAGAGACAAAAATAGGGAAGAATAACTATGAAAGGAGAGGGAGGCCTTGTTACTAGTTATTGAGATTTATTACAAAGCTACAGTAATTATGGTAAAGGCATTTTGGTGAAAAAACAGACAAACTAATGGAAGAGAAAAGAAAGTTTAGAAATAGAAACAAATATGTAGTCACTTAATTTATGATAAAGGGAATATTGAAACAGTGTGGAAAAAGATGGACTTTTCAATAACTGACAATGAATTGATTAGATATCTATATAAAAACTAAAGAAGAAAAGGAATCTTGGTCTTTATCTCACATAATACACAAAATGAATTCCAGGTTGACTGCAAATCTAAATGTAAAAGATAAAATAATATTTCTAAAAGATAAGAGAGGAAAATATCTTCATTACCTCAGGGTAGGTTTCATTAAAATAACAAATTTCTGTTTATTAAAAAATACTGTTTAGAGGACTTCAAGGCAGCTGAAGCCAATGGAAGCTGTGCATTAATTAACCTCCCCAAACTATGCTAACTGGCTTTACAGCTACCAAAATTCTATACAAGATCATACTCTCATCAATAATTAAAGATAGAGAATATCAAAACTACAAAATTACTGTGAATAAAGAAAAAAAATCAGCAAATTCCAGCACTTCAGTCACTTATACTTTTGCCCCACTCCTGCTCTGGTGCAAGGTTTGTGGCACGCAAAAGCAGACTGAGAAAACTGTGGGAAAGACGGAAGATGGGAGCTATTTAAGAACAAGACAGAATAACTACCAGCAAGACTAATTTACCCTAAATCTGAAGATACTAAAAAAGTTACTGGAAAGGTCAGAACACTTACTACAGGAAAGGGATTTCAAAGTATTTACTAAGAGATCTACAATAATGGTCAAAGCAACATTATTCATAATAGCTAAAAATTAATCCACATGTCCCATTAAATGAATCGTGTATAGTCACACAGTGGAATACTATATGGCAGTGAAAATGAATAAATGTCTACATGAAACAACATAAATTAATCTCACTAACATAATTTTGTTGAAAGATGGAAGGCCCCAAAGAGTATATACTATATGATTTCATTTATTTAATGTTCAAAAACAGGCATTTGTATGGTGACAGAAGCTAAAAGAATGGTTACTTTTGGCCATGGGTATTGAATGGGACAGGGCAAAAGGATTACTGTTAGATTGCTAGTAATTTTCTTTTTTTGAAGTGGCTAGTGGGTTCATGGGTGTTCTATTTAACTAAAAACAATCATTAAAAACAAAAAGTAATCCCAATTCTTTTGGCTGTTCTCATCTCATGTGACTTTGAGTTATGAACTCAGTATCCATCCCACTACTCCTTTCTCCTGCTCTGAGGCTCCTATTTTGTGTTTGGCACTTTGCACAATATTTCTTCTGGTATTATCTCATCTAATGCTAAAAAATCTGTAAAAGAGATATTATTATTCTAGTACTATAGATGAGAAAATTTCAGAAAAGTTAAATGAATGCCACTGTATCACTATTGATTAGGTTCAGTTGCATATAACAGAAAAAAAGTATCTGTGTTTTAAATGAGATAGTTTATTTCTTTCTCATGTGAAGGATGTCCATGCGTAGGCTGTGCAGAGCTGCCATGGCAATTCCACAGGTAATCAGGGACCAAGGCTCTATTTTTATGCTCCACTATCTTAGAATAAATTTTTCTTTTCAAGGTCACCTCTTAATTCAAGATGGTTGCTAGAACTCTATCCATCCTATTCATATTCCAGAGAACACAAAGGAGAAGATAAAAGAAGGGCAAACTGCCCCTTCAAAGGAACCTTTCCAGAAGTCTCATTTAGCACTTCTACTTATATCTCATTGGCCAGATTTAGAATCCTGGCCATATATAGCTACATGGGAGGTTCATGTACAGCTGGGTGGCAACATATCCAGTTAAAAACTAGAGTTGTATTATTACTGAGGAGGAAGGGAAGTTATGGTTATTGGTATGGACAACTAGCTGTCTTCAAGAGTCACCCAGCTGGGAAGTGGTGGGGCCAAGATTCAAATCTAGCCAGTGCTCTTATTGCCTATGACCCTCCACAGGCCACCACACCCTTCCTCCTGAGCCTATGTTCCTCTGTCACACTGCCTGTCTCCTAGTGAAGTGAACACCCAGTGGAGAAGGCAACAGGAGCTTTGTGAGAACTGTGGAGGGCAGAGGCAGCGGCATTGTGAAGCTTGGCTCCCAAGGAGCTCTCCTGCTTTTCCATGGCCCCTTTTTTGCCTTCCTCCTCCCTAGAGACAGAGATTCCCTAACAGCTCCATGTTATGTGTCACAGAGCTCCAATGGCAGTGACAACGAGGTGCGTGCAGCATTCCTTGGGTCCTTGGCTCTAAGTTGAGGACTCACTAGATTTGTGTTTCCTCCAGTTCTGTGGAATAGTTACGGGTGGTTGCAGAAGCTTCTTGCTTAAAAACATAAAACTCTTCCAGAGAATGAGCTTGTGCCTTTGATGGAGGGTTGAGGTCACCTCTAAGGTCCGCACGGGTTCCAGGGTTCTGTGAACATCTCCAGCTGGTGCCTGGCCCAGCTCTGTGTCTCAGTGGGGAAACTGTATCAGGAGGTGTCCTATCAGCAAGGCTGAGCCATTCCTGGAGATATCTGGCCAGGATCACAAACACTCACCATGGAAATAAACCCAATGGAACTTTGAAAAGCGAAAGCTGACACTGGACATCACCAATGTCAACAGCGTCACTTTGGGGGAATAGAGTAGTGATGGGGGACCTCAACAGGGAGAAAAGCCAGACATTAAAGCCAAAGCAGGTGTCAGAGGCAGTTGTCATGAGACTCCAGAAGACTGAGTTTTGAATGTGTTCAGGAAGCCTGAAGGTCTGCACTTGTCTCATCATTAGAAATTCCAGTGGGAAGGGACTGATGGACGGGCTGTAGAGGGAGACCGTGACCTTGTCATTTCTCCTACCAGAAATCTCCTGAGTGCCAAAGAACAATCTGGGGACGGCTTGATGCTAGAGACAGACGTGTGGACGAGGGGCAACTTGTTCCACCTGATTCTGCGACGGTTGCTCTCGGAAGTCACCTTTATCCTGGGGATCCCAGGGTTTAACGTTGTATAGCCTGCTGTAGTCACCCAATACCGCATTTACACAGAGTCAGAGAATTTAGCTGTTAAAGGACCGCAGGAGTTTATCTGGGCCAAATCTCTCACTTTTAGTTGAGGAAACTGAGGCTCAGGGAGGAAGAGTGAATAGTTGAGGTGGCAGATGAACTGGTGAGAATGCAAGGGTTTGTGCAGATCTCCTAATTACCAGGCCCGTGTGCTCCTGTTATGCCACTTACCAATATGGACCTTCTGAGACACCATGGAAAGGGCTGCTTTGCATGTGTTCTGTTGCTAAGTATGTCACAAGTTGAGAAAGACAGCATGCTAGAGTGGGAAGGGCACTGAGCGGGGAACTGGCAGTCCTGGCTTCAGGTCCTGGATCTCTTTCTGACCTTCTGGGTGATTGTATCAGTTTGGGGCTGCCATAAAATTTTTTTTGACAGACTGGGTGGCTTAAAACAACAGAAATTTACTCTCGCTCAGTTCTGGAGACCAGAAGTCTGAAACTAAGGTGTTGGAAGGGTTGGTTCCCTCTGGAGGCTCTGAGGGAGGATACATCCCATGCCTCCCTCCTAGCTTCTGGTGGCTGCCAGCAATCCTTGGCACTTCTTGTCTTGTAGATGCATTATTGTTTCTTATCTTCACGTGACCTTCTTCATTTGGCAAGTCCCCTTCTGCCTTTCTCTTAAAGGACACTCGTCATCTGTTTAGGGCCTACCCAGGTAATCAAGGATAATCTCATCTCAAGATCTTTAAATACATCTGCAAAGACCCTTTTTCTAAATAAAGCCATATCACAGGTTCCAAGGTTTACGATGTGGATATATTTCTTTAGAGATCACTATTCAACCCCATTATAGGGCTCTTGGAGGTGTCTTTTCTGCCCCTTAACTTCCCTATATGTAAATAGTGAGAATGGTAAGAACCTGTTGACTTGGGATGGTTCTACAAGTGTTTGCTTGTCTTCATGGATGCTGACAGACCCCTAAATACAGGCATCAACCCCACAGCTTGTGCCATGTTGACTACTGTCCCCAGCAGTGATGTAAAATGCAAATTCAAATTCAAGAAACATTTTTCAACTTACTAGAACTTCCTTTGGCCAGGGACTTTTGAAGGCTGGCTGAGGAGGTTGGCTTGTGGCAGACCACAAATAGGAATGCTTTGTTAACTCTGGGCCCCACACCCTGGGGAGAGAGCATTCAACAAGAGCATTTACCCAGGATGGGCTGAGTATGGGAGAGGGCTTGACAGATACAGTCTGTGCAGGGCCAGGACCAGGGGGAGGTGAGTGAGGTGCTCCCTTCCAGTCCAGAATTTCAGAGGAAGTCAAAACCCTCAGTAGTCTAGATTAATAGTATTTTCATAAATTGAAACTAATGCAAAAAAATCCATGCTAAATAAAATATCAAAATTTTAAATAAAGATCTGATCCTGTAATTGTGTGACTCAGATCACTTAGCTCACTCTAATCCTGGCCCTGAGAATCTTGTCTTTTTAAAAAATTTTGACATTTTATTCATCATGGATTTTTTTGCATTAATTTTGAATATTAAAAATATTGTATTTAAATATTTGAGGTTTTTGGCACCCTCTTAGATTTTGCCCTTAGTCCCAGCTGTGGACTATGAGTTACAACTGGAGGGATAAGCTGTTTAATTTGGACAGGGTCCCTACCAATAGAACCTATCCGGACCCAGAGGAACCAATGGTGGAAAGTAATAAGTAGTGAGTCCTCTGCTACTAGAAGGATCTGAGAATCTGATAAAAGTTTGGTCTAAATGATTTTTAGGTGAGACCTGAGGGTCTCTGATTGCAAGAGGCAAAAAGGCAGTAGATGTCCCCATATGACTTTAATCATCTTATAACCTCAGGATAATGCTGCCTCTTCCCTCAAAAGACCATGTGCACAGGGGCTGGGTCTGCTAAAATTTTGGAAGCTGCCTCGAGGCGGGAGCCTGCCTCTGTTCTGATGGCACTGCCCCATCCTGGGACACCTGAGTAAGTAGGTCATCCACACTGTAGGGTATATCCTCAGGAATAGCACAAGGTGTCCTATTCAGGGACATAACAATGTAGGGGTGAAATCAGCCTCCTCATTAGCCCTAAATAAAACAAAATCAAAAATTAAAAAGAGAAATCAGTAACCTGCAAACTGATGGTATTATACAGTGAAAATATTTTCTCTGAAAAACACTGCAAAAAAATGATCTTCCTAAAGTGCATTCCTGTGCACAGCTCACATTCGTGTGTGGCTTGCCCACTCTGGGTCATATCTAGGCACCTGAGAATGACATTTGAGGTCTTTCTCATGGCGTCTCATTGCCCTCACCTCCACTTAGCCTCACAGATCTCATGTGTAATCATTTACATCTTTGATCCTCATTAAGCCTCTCAGTTTAATTATTATACTGTCTGCTTGCATGGATATTTTTCTGTTAGTTTTTGTATTTTCCTCAAATTTTATACTATTTTTAAAATTCAAGTATAGGGTATCCCTGGACCAGCATATTCTAATAAACTGTAAACTTTAACACTTTTAAGAATAACACTTACTGAAATATAATGAGTTGTTTTTTCCCATTATTCTGCATCTCAAAATCTTTTTGTATACTCATTGATTTGGTATAAAAACATTTCTTTCAACCTTTTCTAACCAGTGTTTTTCTAGGATCTCTCAGATGCCAGCATGACCCAAGAGTTGTTTACAAAATGTGTCCTAGTGCTTTGTCATATTTTTGACAAATCAATACATCATTCTTGTTGAATTGGCTCTAATTGAGATTAAATAATGGATAAAAATAATACATATACATTTTACTTTACATGAAGTTTATTGTTTAAATGAAATTGGGCCTGTAAGAATGCTGGAGTTGAGTGGAGAATTTAACAATCTGAGCTCTGAGAAGACAGAATAGAATTACGTGCACTGCTATACCGAATTTTGGCTGGTAGTTAAAATTGAGAGATGATGTTAACCATCTTCACCAGGACTGTTATCACTTGATTCTTGAGAACACTTACACTGATGGAGAATGGTATACACACTTTGGAAATACTTTTATGTATGCCATATTGCCTGGTTCTCTCACAGCCCTACTGGATAAACAGGGCAGGGGTTAGTAACCCCTAGTGAGAATACGTGGAGGATGCAAGGACTTAAGCGCCCTGCTTAGTTCCTCCTCTCAGTTGTGACAGTGCCGAGGTAACAGGTACCATGTTAGCTATGTTGCACAATCTGCCATCAGTCCTCCTTTTAACCCCAGAGGAAGATATTTTTACTACTATTATACAGAAGAGGAAACAGTGGTTCGGAGAACTCAGGTGCAAGGTCACACAGCTGGTAAGTGGAAAAACTGGGGTTCAAACCACTTTGGCTGGTTTACAGCACATGCTTCCCCAAATCTACTGAGAGGTCCTTCTTCTCTGGGTTGACAGAGGCATCAGTGACTGAAAAACAACATTCCAGGTCTGAGGGGTACAGGATGAAACCATAGCAGAGTCTGACAGGCAATGCTTGTAGTTGGTACTGTAAAGTCATGACTCCACCCTTTACATGTACACTGTGTAATGAACTTACAAAACACTCTTACCTCAACTGATTCCCACAGTTTCCTACAGGGGCATGTAGTGGATGGCTGGCTATCCCCATTTAATAGATAAGTGAAGCTCAGAGAGCTCAAGTGATTTTCTCAAAGATACACAACAAAAGGCAGAAGAAGATCCCAAGGCATAATTTGCCAACATAATCAGACAAGATGATCAAAGGAGATAGGCCTGGGGGCTGAGATGGACAGACCAAGGCACTGACCTTTCCTGAGATGGTCTTGATCTGCTTGGAGCTCAGGGGCTCAAAGTCCACGCCGATGTAGCCCTCCATGGCAGCAAGCAGATTCTTCCGGAGACAACGGGATGAGTTGGCTTCTGTATGCACCTGCTCCCACCAGGAAGGCTCATACCAGCCTGGGATGATCCACTGGTATTTGCTACCGAACATGTTCTCCTCATATGCCTGCAACAGAGGGGGTGACCATGAAGGCACCAAGAGTCAGTCATTTGCTCAAGGCTTTCAGCCCTGTGAGAGAGGGGTGTGTGTGAGGGAGGTGGAGGGGAGGTGGTGGTGTATAGGGGTGGGGCTCAGGCTTCCTTTTCTTACCAGAGGATTTATTACCTTTTCTATTACTTGCTTGGTCTCCTTATTATCTCTCAAGGGATCCAAAGTAGTTTATGGGAAACATGTATAATAAAATAATAAACACTGAATAAGAATAAAAACATAATGGCCTGGAGAAAAAGAATATGTTTACTGGAGGTAAAGGGAACAGAATGGAGAGAAGTTGCCCAAAGTTTCCAACACTATATATAATAAGCTGTATATTTCATCATGAATTTCCTGGCAGCCCAAGAGAAAAGGGCAACAATATTATTTTCATAGCTCTGTAATAAGGAGAAAACAGACCAGTTTTTCAGAGAAAAAATATTTTCTAGGCTTTAACCCTAAAAAAAACAAAAATGTTTCATATGGAGGATACTGTCAAATTGGCCAACACGATATCAACTGCATCTTCACAACAAACAGATTTCATAAGGCTGTTTTTGCACAGATTTTTACTAAATGCTGAGATCATAATCTTGAAACACAACCCAGGGGGAGCAATTTTGCAAGAGGCCAAGAAAATTCAATCTAAGTATGCAATTTATATAAGATGCCACTTGGCAAACTGAGCAGTCTCTCTGAAACTTTACCCAAAGCACAGCGTGCATAAATCCACATCCTAAAAAAAAGTTCCTCACATTTGTATGCTTTATATGCATCTTATTTGATTGTCATTCATGTTCATCCTTTGAGAAAGTCAGGGCAGAGTTTATTATCTACATTTTAGAGATGAGGAAACTCAAAATCAGGGATGGAACATCCCTTTTCCAAGGTTGTGCAGCCAGGGAGAAAAGTCAGCCGAGAACCTAGGTATGCCAACTCTTATGCTGCAAAATAGCACTGCTTGACTCCTATTTAAATGAAATATCACCAGACTGTCCTACTGCACTTCAATTTGGCTTTCATTTTTTTGTGATTATATTCTATCAGGAAAAGCATGCTTTTTGGAGACTTATATGCACCCAGAAAATCCTACTTTGTAGAAAAATATCATTTCATCAAAATTGGGTCCAGAATGAAGTTTCTAAGTAGTAGATTTGAAGTCCATTAAAAAAAAATTCCCCTATATTCTTAGCAAAACAAAACAAAACAAAACAAAACTTTTTGGAAGTCTCAGTTTTAAAGGTTGAGGCTAGAAAATAGCCCCACTTATTAGGAATATATGTTAAATAAAAGTTGAAAGATACAGAGGACATGAGGTGGTCTTCTAGTCACCACACACAAAGGCAGATTTGCATTACTCTCTGAGGACAGAGACCATGTGATAATTTACAGCGAGTACCAAGCAAGAAGTCAGAAGCCCAGCAGGGATCTGCTGTGACAACTCTTTGACTTGCTACTGTCCCATTAGGAGTTGTTCTTTGTAAATTTTCCAGAGAACAGAAGCTTAGTCCATTTGAGTGACAACAAAATTTGTTCAGAACATTAGTCAATTTTGATGAAAATAAAAATTTGTTTACTGATCTTCTGGAAAAACGACTATAGTCAAGCAGCACCAGATTCTCTGCCACACCCCAGCTGGGTAACTAGCACACAACACTGGGCCTCACACTCCTCATGTAGAGCCTATGGAAAGCAAAGCCTACTTCAGTGGGTTGGTATAAAAATTAAATGAAACAATATGTGTACCATGGCTATCCAATACTACATTCAGGAACATTTTAGCTGCTTCTTCTTATCCCCTTCTCCTTTTGGTAACTCATAGCTTCATTCTGAACATCCACCATGATTGCGGGCCATGCACAGTGATGCTCTCGGGCATAGAGGAGAATGGCCACCAAATGGCCCCAGACTGTTGTACTTGGAGTTTTTATGGTTTCTTCTCTTTTCTAGCTGCTAGATCTAAGCAGTCACTCTTCAGTGTCATCAAGTCCACCTCCTCACTCTGAATTTGCTGTTTTTAGATTGCTACGGGCTTGGAAAGCAGGAAGCCTGGACTGTTAAATGCATGTGTAGAGCAAAAGTAAATAGGTTTTGAGTGAGGTCAAAAAGGCTCTCCTACAAGGGAGGTAGTCTGGGCTTAACTATATCATCCCCTTCCTAAAGCAACCACGGAGAAGCATCTAGGCCTCCATTCTGGTAGCTGAGGGTGTTGGACACACAGAATCTAAGTTGCTGCTCGTATAGTTGGCTGTACCTTTGCCAGATGGGAAGTTCCTGGAGTGTGGTGTCTGCTCTCCCCAGGATCCTCAGTGCTCAGCACAGTGCCTGGTGTACGGAGGGCACCTGATAAATGGTGTTACTCCTCATTCAGTGGAGTAACTGAATGAACACATTTCCAGTTTACTTGGTCACCTCAGTTTTTATTTTCTCTGCCTCTGGTAGGAATGTGGTTTCAGGACCTGTGGCCACCAACGGTCCCTGCTCCATGATGATGGGTGGTCCTAAACTTGCCTTCTTCAGCCTCATAAACTGCTTTGGGTTTTCTTTGCTGTAGTCAGGGAATCATGATGTGATTTTTTTTAAATCCCATTTTCTCTTTTTATTAGGTTTCCTTCTGACTCCTGCCCTCCGCATGCAAGAAGGATGTTTCCATCTCATATCATAGTTCACAACAGTGCAGTAAGAAACCATCACATCAGTAAAGCAGTTAATAGTTAAGGTGATGATCTTCCTTCAGTGGCCTCATTTAAGCCTCTCAACTACCCCATGAGGCACATGGGGAATGGATCATTGCTTCCATTTTAGAGATGAGGCAGCCAGGAACCAGACATGTAAAGTGACCTGCCTGAGGTCATACAACTGGCAGAGCTAAAACCAGAATGCAGGTCAAAGTGCGGGAGAATTTAGACAAGACCACTGAGGATGGAGGCAAAGACAAAAGCAACCCATGCTCACACTGTGCTGGAGCCAAAATGAACATTTTGCCACGGGGCTATAAATAGGCCTTGCGTTTGCTGGAGCCTGCTCTCCCACTGGGTGGCAGTTCCAATCTCAAAAACATAGCAACATGCTGCAAAGTTTGCACTGCAGCATTTGGATGGCAGGGGCATGGGTGTTCCCTTCCAGTTTGTGCTCTGATCCCACGTAGGCAGGAAGGCTCTCTCCAAGGGTCTCTGCTCTGAGCGTCTGCACCTCTGTCGCCCTCCCGAGTGTGAAGACCCAGAGCAGACTCTCCTCAGGACCCTCCAGACCTGCCAGAAGAACTCCTTCCTAACCCGATAAGACTGAAAGTCCTGGAGGCAGATCCATCGGAGGGGCCGACACAGGGAATAAACATCCAGCCCAGACCGCTGAGAAACTCCTCCATGAACATAGCAGCCAGCAAAGACGCTAAGAAAGTGGGATGAGAAGGTAGGATAGTGTTCCGTGCTGCATGGAAGGCAGGACGCTTGAAGGCAGGAAGCTTGGAGCCTTGGGTCAGGAGGAACACAGCCACGCTGTCTGCTCTGAAGCAGAAACCACGACTGGATATCCACTCGAAAATAATCCCAGCGCATGGCATCAAGTGAAATCACAGCCGTGCCTCAGCTTGGGTATGGTTTGAATCAGAACACAAGGTTTGTCTGCATTTCTTGCAAAAAGGAGGTGACCAGTGCCTAGTGTGGCTTCTTTACAAATCATTTTTATAATTTATTTTTCCTAGAGTTATTATCCATCATGTGCCAGCTGCTTGCAAAACCTTGGGGATATGGCGAGGGGGGGGGCAGCTTCTTCTCTAAAAGAGATCGCATCCTCCAATTTGTAACATTTTCCATTTAGAAATGCACCATTTCTAGACCTTAGATGGTAATGTGCTAGGTTTTATGAGTTTTGAGGTAGAATATATTAAATCAATTTGCTCCATTTTTTCAATTCTTCTTATGTTTCTTTAGATTTTCATACTCTTCACTGATACATGAGATGCTTATACAACCTTGTAAAGTCTATCAGTTAGTAAACTCGTCAGCACAGTGGTGGTCCATTTCATCTTCATACCCCTGAGACCTTCCATGAACAAATGGAAAAATATCGCTGACATTTACTGAGGGCTTCCTATACATCAGGCACTGTGCAAAGGGTTTTTGCTCATTTAATCTTTACAACAATGCTATGAGACAGATGTTACTATTATCCCCACTTTACAGATGAGAAAACTGAGGCTCAGAAAGTGTCAACGACAAGCCCAAACTCAGCCACTAAGCAGCAGAGCAGGGGTTCGAGCTCACGCAGACAGACTTCTGAGCTCTCAGCTCCACTCAGTATCTCCTGAAATGTCAGCCTCATAACTTCTCCCTCTTCCCTGGTAAGTCGAGAGATGATCAGGCAGTTCTCACTTTGCTCCCGGGCCTTCAGGATAGAATATTCCTGTGTGACCGTGGCTTCCAGGCACTGCTCTCTCCTCGCTCCTGGTCTCTTTTCAGGCCCCTGTGTCTCTTCTGAAACAGGGTACCAGGAGCTGAGCAGGACACCCCAGGCAGGGTGTCTCCAGCAAAGAGAAGAGGGCTACCTGCCCTGGCAGCTATGCTCGCACTGGTGACTCATTGTAACCTTGAAGTCAACCGAGACCGCAATGTCTCATTTGCTCTCAACTCGCAGTACTCCTCATGCCTCTACCACTTGATTTATTCTAATATAACCTTCTGTTAGACTATTAGATTTAATCTGCCTGGATTTAATCAAACATTCCAGCCTGTTAAGGCTCTTTGCACCCTGGCTCTGTCATCTAACATATATCACAACTTCTAAAATTTCCACAAGCCTGCTTTATAATTTCAAACAAGTTACTGATAAAAGTTCAAAGGGAACAAGCCCGTGGCCCATCACTAGAGACTACACCCAAAATAACCTGTCTAAGAGAAGTGATTATTGGGTAGATGATGACTCACATAACTGGGTTCTAATTCTGTTGACTTTTCTCTTGATCTGGGGTGAAGGAGGGGAAGTGGGGCATCAAAATGAAAAGACTCAGTTCCTGTTAGGACTCATATATACTTAGGTTAGAACATCATATAACACCATATAGGAAAAAAAAAGAATTAGATTGGGGTCAGGTGAACAGAAATGGATCCTTTGCTCTGTCATGAACCTTGGCTCTGACTGAGGGCTTTTGGAAAAGCCCCTTCACCTTTCTGAGACTCTATTTCCTCATTTGTAAAATGAGATAACGATACTTGCTTCATGATTAATAAAAAGATTAAATGAGATAAGGTATAAAAAGCACTTGTAACCTATCACACACCAGACAATTGTAAAGGATTGAGGGGTAGATATTGAAGAGTTGACAACTTGTTCTAAACCTAAGACTCCAAGCTCTGCTTACAGGGCAGGGAAGGGTCCTGCCCCGATGTCTGGTATCTCCTGCTGTGCAGTGCACATAGCAGGCGTCCGTCAAGCACGGCTGAGTCGAGGGTAATTAGAATTAGCAGAAAGGACTTAGACAATGGGTTAGATGGTGGGTTAGGTAAGTCGAGGTCCTTTGTTACTCCTGCAACTGCACTGTTCTGAGCTCTGGGGTTTAAGCTCCCTGAAAAGAAGAAAGGGTAGTGAGACTAATACTTCTATTTCCAACAACCTGGCCTCCAGTCCTAGGACCTCACTCATAGACCAGCCAATGAGAATGAGTCTAAGAAAAAGTTTTGGGAACTTGCCCCAAAGACACAAATGACATGATGAAAGTTTTACTTACACAACAGAACACTTTTGCTGCCATATTCTGGTCAAACTGGCCAAGGATGATCCTCACGTCATTGCCCTGTGGACAAAAGGACATGCATGTGAAGGTGAGTGGATGATCACACCCCAAAGGGCTCAAAGCCATGGGAAGAAAACATTTGTTCTGTGCCCCAGGGTTCCCAGCCAGGAGCTCTGCCTGAGCAGAGAAGGCAGGGCAACACCTCACTTCCAGCCCAGCCCAGCCCAGCCCAGTTCTCTGGAACTCTGTGGGGCCAGCTTTCTCTTGGCTCTTGCTGCCAGCCCTCCCTGGTCTCGAGGGCAAAATATGGGACAAGTCGGCACAGGCTAAAGGCCAAAGCTGACAGCTCTAAGGGGCCTTGGCCTCTCCACTGCTCTCCGCCAAGGGCAGGTAAACCCTGCATGGTGCAGAGACAATGTCTAATCTTCTTCCTTACTCTACATGTAGGAAAACTGAGGCCAGAAGAGAAAAGGGAGCTTCCTAGGTCCCCAGGATGGTGTCTGCAGAAACGAGACCCAGCTTTCCCCTTTATTCTAGACTTTTCTACCTTCCTGGAACCCACAAAGCTTCTCAATTAAATTTAATAGTCTCTGAGTTCTGACCTTTGTTCAACTCTCGACTCTACCAACAAACTTCAAAGGGGGCTCTGAGGTAGCTCCTTTTCCCATCACATCCTCAATTTCCTCACCTACAAACCGAGGATAATGGTGGTACTGACCTTACAGGGTTGTTGGGGGCACTAAATGAGATAAACCCCATAAAATAATTAACACAATTCCTGGCACATAGTAAATGCCCAACAGTGTAGTTAGTATTAGTATTTTATAACCATCCCCTGGCTCATCTTTATTTCAAAGGAAAATCTACATTTAAAAGCTCTATAAGTGGTTATTTATTACTTTAGTATCTTCTCAGCGTGGTTAATAGGTATATGTTGTACAACGGCTCCAGCAACTCATTTATTCATTCAACAAACATTTACTCAGTATCTGTCTGAGGCTCCTTCCTGGTTTAGGTAAGGGGCCCTTGGTTGCTTTCAAGGGGGTGGGAATCCAGGCTAGACCCTACTCCACACAGAACAGGCTGAAGGAGGAAGTGCTGGGCAGCCACCAGGAGACCAGCTGGGCTCTGCCTGCATGCCTGTCTCCACTTTCATCACTTCCTGCCTTCTGCAGTGAGGCTCAGCCTTGCAGGTGGTGCTACCTTCCCATCGTTCATCCTATCCTCTCCAACAGGCCTCAAGGCCCTTTGATGCATAAAGAAGAGAAACATGCTTTTAAAGATCAGTTTTTAGCATCTTTCAAAATTGGAAAGTGCTGACTGGGAGGCCATTTTACTCATCATGTACTTTAGCAAAATAAAAAAGGCTTGGATTCTAAAATCATCCTTCGTTTGCAAGCAAGAATGGAAAGAGAAAAAAAAACTTGCTCTGAAAGGACTTTAAAAGATCATTAACAGAGCAGTTGAAGGAAGGCAAGCCTTTGTCATCACCATGTCTGCAATGCTATAAAAAGTTCTAAGCTGCTTCCGTTCTGTGGACATGCTCCTAGGCACACTCCAGGGTCCTTCTGCTTGTTTGTTGAAATATTTTTACCATTTCTTGCTGCTAAAAGCATCCATCCATCCATCCATCCTCCATCTGACATTTATGAAACATCTACTTTGTGCCAAGCCCTATATTACTAAACATGATATAGTAGAAATAGCTTATTGGATTCGGCTGTCAGAGAGACCTTGGTTCAAATCCCAGCTCCACCACAGACCAGCTGCATGACCCTGGATCTTACTACATGACTGGTGACTCAATTTCCTCATCTCTGAAAGAGGAATAATACTACCTAACTTGGAGGCGGCTATAGGATTCACGATAATGAAACCCACCTGTTGGCTCCCATGATGCTCGCCCCTGTTTCACTCTTACCTCCTGGTCACTGCTGCTTAGAATCAGCTCCTCATCTTTCTGCCTTTCCATAAATGCTGGTGTTCCACACAGTCCTGCCTTCATCACTCTCCCTGGGCAACCTCATTCATTCCCCAGCCACAACTCCCCTCTGTGCTATTGACTGCACAATCTCTCTCCCCAGCCTAGACTTTTCTCCAGCTGCCCAGTGGACACCTCCTCTTGGATTCTCCCAGAACCTCAAGCTCAGCATGTCCCAAGCTAAACTCACCATCTTTCCCAACAACTCTTTCTCCTCTGTGTGGTCCATCACCAAGAATGGTGTCACCAACCTCCCACTCCCCCAGGTGGGAAATGTGGCAGTCATCTTAGATTCACTCCTCTTCCTCATCCAAGCCATAAACAGAATCTGTTGGTTCTGTCTTTTCACAGCTCCCAAATCATCCCCCAGCCCCACTGACCTGCATTTAGCCACCACTAGTCCCTACTCAGTGAACCACAGCAGCCTCCTGGCTGGATCTCTACCTTTAGTCCTGCCCCATCCAGTCTCCACAGAGCAGATGAAGAGACCATTCCAAGATTCACATGTGATCATATAAAATCTTTCCATGGCTCACTGACCTTTACAGGTCAAACCCTGAGCTTTCAGTAGAGCACTGAAGGTTCTTTACTGACTCCTGTGCACGTCTCTAATCACATTTCTCACTAGTTCTCACTATTCACTACTCCTCCATGGCAGCAAGAATGAACAACCTACAGTTCTCTAAAACAGGTCTGCTATTTGTTCATTCACTCATTCATTTGCTCATTTATTCATTTATTTTCTAACTCTGTCCCCTCTTTCCTTCTGCAAGTTCATCCATCCAGAATGTCCTTCCCTCCCACCCCACTTATTCTGCCTGGATAGTTGCTACACACCATTCATGCCTTATCTTAGGCACCCCTATACTCTGAGAGACCATCTCTATCCCATCTTCCATTTATCAAGGCACAAGTCCACTTACTTGTCTGTCTTCCCCACTAGATCGAGGGTAACTTGATTCATCCCTGGGTGCCTAGTTTCCAGCACAGGGCATAGCACACATAAAATAAATAGGTACTGAGTGCATGACGAAGTGAGTGAATGCTGTGTGAAGCACCAAGCACAAAGCCTGGCCCACGCTGGTTATTCATTAAGTTGGTGTCATCACTGCAAGAATATCCTGCTAGCTTAAAGCCTAGACACTGATTGGGTTCACCATGTCCATTTCTTGAAAAAACCAAGGGACTCACATCTTCATGGCTGACCGCCTGACCACCTGCTGACAGATAAATAATGAGCTCCACCATTTGTGGACCTTTTAATGTCTCTGTTGTCTTGACAACCAAGTTGCACGGATCTCGTTGTCTGTGCTCCCAGACTGTTAGGATTGGATGAGGCCCTAGGGATCACTGATCTACTCAACCTTTTTCCAGAGAGGCAAAAGGCTTTCCCTAAGACTGCACAGCCCCTAGAACCAGTGTTCTCACCTTGGTGGTCCCCAATCATCAGTGGACCTTAGAGAAAGTTTCTATCCAGAGCCAAGTTGTACCTGATGCAGGGAGCTATTCACATCCTTTCTGATTCTAGACAGTAAGTAAGAGAGGACAAGATGCTGAAAAGTCTGGGAGAGAAGAGACGAGCCAGCACCCAGTGCAGCTAGAGCCTGGGATCCCCGGGTTGGGGAGAGAACAAAGGGATACGTGACTGAATCCTTAGTGGGGGCTTGGAGAGCACTATTAAGAGCTTGAGGTGCTTCTCAAAGTGGAGCATGTGCACCCCCGGGTCTCCACCAAGACAGCATTCCGGCCCACATCCCCTCTAACCTCATCCTGCTTCTCTCCCTTCTCCTGAGCACATTCCCAGTGAATCACTTGCCCAAGAATCTCAGGTTCTGTTTCTAGGGAGTTTGACCTGAGACACCAGGTCACACAAGTAGGAAGGGGTGGCACTGGCCTTGCCCAGGTCGGTCTGGCCCCAGAGCCTGACTGCTTGACCATTCTGCCTATATAGTGCCTCTCAATTTGAGAAAGCCAGCCCCACCAGGCCTGAGCTGCTGGAGCTCAGCATCCAGTGTGTAGCAACAACTCATGGAGAAAAGTCCTGCAACTTTGAAGTGAGAGGACCTGAGTGGCAGATGTAATTCTGACACATCCAAGTAGCTGGCGTGCATTTAAAAGATCAGGAAAGCAGAAGGTCACCCCATGCTGTCTTTCCTGTGGCAAGAGTGTGGGGTCCTGCTAGAACGTCAAGGTTGACTCTGACATTAACATCTGGGTTATCTGGCATCTCCTATCACCTATGCTTCTGTCTTGGCCCACATTCAACAGCTCTCTGGTTTCTCAAGGGTCCAGCCCCACAGATCCAATCCATTTACCAGGCTGCTGAAAAATCAAATGAAACCCTGTACAGCGTTGTCGAAAGAGATGAGGTGCTATGAGCCCCTGGGCGGCTAAGCTCTTAGAAGCTGGCCATAATGTGGGCTGGGAAGTGGCATGACATGGGGCAGTGGACACAGGTGAAGGGGTTTCTCTGGCTGTGAGACCTGGGGTAAGCTGTTTTTCAGAGCCCCTCCTGGCTCTAACAGATTCTACACCTAGAATGAATACTCTCTTTTAGCTAAAATTAGTCTTTCTTAGACTTTTTTTTTTTCTTCACTGTTAATGACCCTAAAGGCAGAGAAGCAGGAGACAGACACTCTTAAGGAAGGGAGGAAAGAAGGAATAGCCCATGGCAGCCCACTGGCGAAGCATGGTATTTCTTTAAAGTTTATTATTTTATTTAAAAAATTCATGTACATTTAGCATTCCAATAACATATCTATGTTTATCTTAAGATAAAAATAATGCTTTTTCTTCTCATGTCTCTGAGCAAAACTGGCCTTCTGGGAAGGTGCATAATATTCTTGCTCTGTGTCCCCTCAGAGTGCTCCTATGAACCTCAGTTTCAGGCAGACAGGCTGGGCTCCTGGCCTCTGGGGTGGAGACGGAATTCCCACGAGGACTCTCCCTGGGAACAAAGCTGCGAACAGTCCACCTCGAGGCCTATCTCTGTGGTTTTCAAGTGACAGGCATAATAATGCCCCCCCAAAGATGTCCATGTCCTCTTCCCAGAACCTGTGACTATGCTATGTGACGTGGCAAGGGGGAATTAACATTGCAGATGACATTAAAGTTGCTAATGAGCTGATTTATAAAACAGGGAGATTTTCCCTGTAATCTGAATCTTGAATGATGGGTCGGGGGCTGCTACGGAAAAGGCGTATAAAACAACTGAAATGACCAGAGGGGGATGTCTGAAGCCTGGCGCTCTCCTCTACAGGGCGCCAATGCTTCAGCATGGCACTGAGGAAACACCCAGGGCTGGCCCCTGCACGGGGTGACCTCCCAGTCCAGTCTGGCAACAGTTAATGTTAAAGGCCCCTGTTCAATACAGGCTCTAATGAGCTTAAAGGCCTGGGGTGTTCATCACGTAGAGATGATTTTATTTCCTGATTTTCTTTAGAAGAACTTTGATACAGCATGGCTAAATCATCCTGATTAATTTCATTATTCAGATCCTTTATGTTTTCACTTATTTTCACTTAGGTGATCAGTCCAAAACTGAGAGATGTTATGGCGCCTGATACTTTTGCGTTTCTGTCAATTCCTCTTTGTATTTTCTAAGAGGCTTCTCTTTATATATCTCAGTGAGATGTAATTTAGAGCAATAATGGTCCATGAGTGTGTTACTCTCTTGGTGAATTGTACTCTTATCTATAGAAAACGACTCTCCCTAACACCTGAACCTTGAATTCTCTGCTCTAATACAAACACTGGGATTCTTGCTTCATTTTAGTTTGCTTGGTCTTTGATCTTTCTGTGTCATTCTATCTGTTGTAAATAGCTATAGTTAGTTCTTCAAAGCACAATCTGAAAGTCTTTGCCTTTTAATAGGGAGTTTGACCTATTTGAATTTCTGATCAGAATGATTACATTTGGTCTGCAATTATATTCTTCTTTTTCGGGTTTTCGTATTTACTTTGTTTTTTGATACAGAGACTAGATATTCTTTGCTTTTATCATCTGTGTTTAAGTTTCTGTTTGCGTTATAGTATATTTGCCACTAAGTTATTCTAAGCCTTCTTTAGCTTATATTTCTCTAATAATGAAACTCAAGCAAAAGGCTCTCTTTGGAGTCCTTTCTACGAAAGACCAGGAGTTTAGCGCCCATTTTGTTTTTTAGTCATCCACTTCTTTGGCTCTGTTAATGGAATTTTGGTTTTTATATCTCTATTGCTGTTGTTACATTATCTATTTTTGCATTATATGTATATGTATGTTTGCTTTCAAAATGAATTTTTGCATCTGTATACACTTTTATAACTATTGTTTCAATTTAACTCTCTTTCCACAGGTTCAGGTGGTCCCTGCTCAGCTGTTTCTGTTATGACCTCAGCTATAAAGTTTGGCACCTGGCTAGTACATCAAATGAGCCTCAGACATGGGAGAATATCTCCCTATGGCTCCATGGACTCTGGGATTAAATGCTGCAGAGGAGTCAAGGTGGCCTGGATTTTGCACATTTGTGGAAAATTTGTTTTTTTCTGGCCTGGATACTTGCAGATTTCTCCCTTTCTGTTTGGATTTCAAAACTTTTTCCACAATGTGTCAAAGTATGACTCTCTTTTCATCAGTTCCACTAGAATGTGGAAAGGCGAGCTAGCCTGGATATATAGTCTACACATTTCCTCATGAAATTGTTAATTTTATAGTTCCACCGTGGTTGAAGACTGGCAATTTTGTATGGTCCAATCTAACAATTCTCTTTTGAGCTCACTTAAGTCTATTATTAAAAAAAATAAACTTCTTATTTGAGAATAATTTTAGATTTACAGAAAAATCACAAAGACAGTATAAAAAGTCTCCATATGTCCCTCACCCAGTTTCTCCTATTATTAACAATCTTATGTTAGTATGGTACATTTGTTACAATTAATGAGTCAGTATTAACTCATTATTATTAGCTAAAGCTCATACTTTTTCAGATGTCCTGAGTTTTTTTTCTCTAATGTCTTTTTTCTATTCCTGAATCTCATCCAGTTGTCATGTCTCCACAGGCTCTTTTTGACTTACACATTTCTAATTGTTGAATATCTAAACAGTTTTGAGGCATATTGGTTAGGTGTTTTGTAGAACAGCCTACAACTAGAATTTGCCTGATGTTTTTCTCATGGTTAGATTGGGCTTATGGGTTTTGGAGAAGCCCACAGAGGTAAAGTGCCCTTCTTATCACATCATTTCAAGGGTACATCCTATCAACAGGACTTACCACTGTTGATGCTAACCTTGATTATCTGGCTGAAGTAGTGTTTGTTAAGTTTTCTACTGTAGAATTACCCACTACCCCACTCCATACCCCAGCCACTTCACACTGTATTCTTTGGAAGGAAGTCACTTAACAAGTGGGTAGTTCTGCTCCACCTCTTTGAGTGTGAAATATCTACATAAATTTGGAAGTCTTCAGCACAAGAGATTTGTCTATTCTCTCCTGTCAATCATGCATGCCAATATGGACTCATGGACATTTACTTTCTACTTTGGGTTATAATCCAATACTACTTTTATGTTATTGCTCAAATGTCCCAGCTTGGCCACTGGGAGCTCTTTCAGTTTGCTCCTCTGACCCACCCCATCAGTGTGAGGAGGTAGTGTTTTGAGCACTCCCTTACTTTCCAGCACTACAAGATGTTCCAGGATCATCTTGACTATTTCCTGGCCCAGTCCTAGAATCAGTCATATCTCCAAGGAACCCTATTTCCTTTCCACAGAAAATGGTATTAGAAATCAAGATCTGGGTGCTAGGTACTGGGGTGCCTGCTGGAGTGCTGATACTGGGATACCTACATTTGTTTTTGATTTTGGTTCTGTTTCATTTTGATTTTGGTTGTGATTTTTCCTTAGGATCTCTCTTTTCCAGCATTAATTCTGCTTTCTACTACCTCCAATGCAAATTTTAATTCTACTGTTTGCTATTTAGTTTCATTCTTTGCCCTCTGTACCTCCTCGTTAGCTTATCCCACAGTAAACTGGAGATTTGCTTTTTCTCTGAGCTTTCCAGAAGTTTCTTTTCTTTGTTCTTGAATATTTTACCCTCATATCCTCTGTTGGCTTTCTCTGTCCAGACTTGGTATTTTGCTTACACACATTCAACAAATTTTTGAGCAAATTAGGTTTGGTTCCAGGTGATGGGGAATAAAACGGTGACCATGACAGATAGAAACTGCTTCTTCCTAGAGCTTACATCCTAGTGGGAGGAGATAAATGACAAAACTAGGTAAAATGAATAGCAGGTCAGATGTTGTTATGGGTTTAATTATGTTCTCCCAAAATACATTGGAATCCTAATCCTTAATCCCTTGGAATGTGACCTCTTTTGAAAACAGGGCCATAATTACATTATTAGCTAAGATGAAGTCGCTCTAGAGTAGAGTAGGCTCTTAATCCAATAAGACTAGTGTCCACGTGAAGACCATGTGAAGAGAAAGTGGAAAAATACCATTCAAAGCAGAGATTGCAAACCACGGAACACCAAAGATTGGGATAACACCAGAAGCTAAGAGAAAGGCATGTAAGAGACACAGAGCCTTTTAGAAAGGCTTGTTGCCTTGCCAACAACTTGACCTTAGACTTCTAGCCTTTAGAATGTGAGAGAATAAATTTCTGTTGTTTTAAGCCATCCAGTCTATGGTACTTGGTTATAGAAGCCCCAAGAAATTAATACAGATGTCCAACAATGAAATGGAAAAAGAAATGAACAGAAAGAGGTAGTAAGAATGGGAGGAGCAGGGATTCAAATTTTAAATGAAGTATTCAGGGAAAGGAAAGGTCTCAGAAAGGGGAACCACTCAGCAAAGATGAGAAGGAGGCACTGAGAAGAAATGATGCAGGTCTGGGGAAGAGCCCTCCACACAGAGGGAGGGATCCCTCTGCCAACAGACTGAGCATGTTGTCCTTGGCTTTGCTATCCCAGGCTTATGTGACATTGGAATTGTTTCTCAGTACAACTGTGTAGGACTGAGGAGAAAGCTGGGCCCTGGTGTCACCCAGATCCAAGTTTGAATTCCAACCCTTTCCTTTACAGCTGGGTGACTTGGGGTGAGTTCCTTAACCTCTTTGAGCCTCCAGTTTCCCATTTGTGAAACAGGGATACAACAGTCCCTCTATCTAAGGGCTCTGGAGAAGACTAAATGAGCAAGCAAAGGTCAATGGCTCAGCACAGGGGCCTGGCCACTTGTCAGTGCAATGGAAAGACAGGCTGTGATTTTCATCGTAATGCTTCTGTTAGAGCTAGCTGGTTGATGAACAGAGCATCCAGTTCCATCCCCAATTTCTTGCAGACTTTCAACTAGTGCTTCTGCTCCACACACAAAGGCTCTTTAAACTTTAAAGCCTGCAGAACTCTGCAGGGCCTCTGAGGTACAGGAAGCTATTTCAAGTACCCACCCTGGGGAGACACTGCATGTGGCAGGATAATGTCAGTTTAGAGCAGGCCCCTCACTCCACCCCCAGCTCCACCCCAGGTGCTCCCTGCAGGGCTGGCACTTCACCCCTCTGGGTTCTCCAGTCTCCATACAACCTGACTTAACCCTCAGACCTACCCAGCATGGTGGGGAAGAGCTTGGGAAGATCTGGCCCCAGCTACCTGGGCTGTCAGCAGACCCTCTCTAGCTACTGTTTCTTCATCTGCAAAGGCTCCCAGTGCTAAAATGTTAATGCAGGTGTAATATCTGCTCCCTGCCAGATGACAAACAACTGGTGTTCTACTTTCCTTGCTTTCTCTTTGGGCCTCTGTCTCCCCATCTGTCATCTGAGGGCTTTGGAAATGAGAGCTCTAAAGTGCCACCTCCTCTGACTAGTGTAACCTAGGACCCACCCAAAACAGAAAGGACATATCAGCAGTTGCCAACAACTTTCGATGGATATGAGGGAATGGGAAGAGAGCAAAGGAAGAAAGTGACAACTTTATGTCTGTACCTGCTTACAAACCCCCAGCAGCTCCCACTTTCAGGATAAAAGACCAACTTCTTAGCTCAGCATTCAAGTCTCATGGAAACTGGCTCCAAACTATTTCTAGCCACAGCATCTTTCCCCTGGCCTCATCCCTGATATGCCAGTCTTCTGGAATTCCTTCTGACCCCAAGTGCACCATGAGCTTGGCCGTCCTGCCCTTTGATCTTTACCCCTTCTTCCCCGCTGGGCTCCTACAGGTCCCCATCCTGCTCATCCTCCATAGGCAGGTTCAAATGCTGTCCCTTCTCTGGAGCCTTATCTGAATCTTCTCTTTCCATGTGGGGTGAGTCACTTCCTCCCTTGTTCCCAGGCCCTTCTGTTCTTGATACCCCTGAGAGTATCTGCCACCCTCACCAGCTATGAGCAACCTGAGGACAAGCACAGGCCTGATGGTGCCTATGAATCAAGAGAGAGTCTGTCACAAATAAGGTGTTTGAGAGAGTTTGTGGAATGAATGGAGAAATGACAGTTACGGACTACTTACAACTAGGCAAACTTCTAGTTAGCCCTTTCTGTTCCTGAAGTGAGTGTCACTGGAGGGGGTCAGGAGCCTGGACTTTCAGTCCCAAAAATAGTACTTCCTTGCTGTGGTTTTGGGCAAAATAGTTCCTCTCTCTCAGCATCTTCACAACAGAGATGATGCTAACTTGTGCCCTGCTCGCCTTTCAGGCTGGGTTTACAGATGTAAAATCACCAAGTAAGCTCTCCATAGCTGTGTATCTGGCTCCAAACTTTGGCCAGTGCTGGACAACAAGCAAGGGGAAAGCCAAGGAAGCCAGTTCCTGGGATCTTTTCCCCATGTCTGAGAAGCCAAGGATAACATGAAACAGCCCATACTCGGGGCTTCTTCATAGTCAAGGGATGTGGGGAATCCCAGGAGCATGGCATCAGTTTGTCCTTCAGGACATGACCAGCTGCACCTACCTTAAGCTTCTTGACACTGGTGCAAGGATCATTGGAGAAGCTCTCGGTGTCTGAAATCTCGATGTCCTCACCATACAGAACCCCAGTCAGGTCGTTTCTAACCTGCCAGTAAAGAGAAAGCAGAGGGTGGGTTTGCTGGTAGCCACAGGAAAGGCCGGTTCAGAGAAGTGTCCTAGGGAAGCAGCTCAAGTGACTGAGGCAATTATCTACCAACATGGGACAGGAGTGGTTTCAACCTTCATTGTAAATGAGATCACCCTGTGGGTCCTTGGAGATCCCCCAGCCCCATTCTGCAACTGACACACAGGCTCAAGGAGGCCAGACAGGGAAGGGGCTTATTAAAGTTGCTCAAAAGTTTCCTGGAAGAATCAAGATGAACATCCAAGTCTCTGGACTTTCATGCTGGTATTTCTCCATGGCATCACACTAACTCTGAGTCAGCCTATTCAAATGTAACTTGACAGTATTTATATTTTAAAATATTTATTTGCAATATGACTTAACTACAGGGTGAAAAAAATAGCCAGGACATTCAGCCAATGCAGATTAGAGAATAGAGTAATGGGGTATGGAACAAGCTGGTGATGCTAAACATAACAATGTGTCTGTTAACACACAAAATGCCTAATATCTATATGCTTGGAAAGCAGAGGGCTGAAAACTCCAACGTTTACTGAGACCCGCCAGTAGTGAAACAGCCTGCATGGATAGTATTAGGGAATGGTGGGGACTGTGGCAAACTGGTGACCACACACCTCATCTAAAAATGCTATACCAGGATATTGGTCCAGAGTTACCAGATTTTCTGATTTTGGGGAGAGAAATCAGAAATTTAGATTTTTAAAATATAAGATCCCCCACATTTAAAATGATGATACTATTTTGAATTTTTAAAAGATAGACCAAACCAAATTAATATGAAGTCTCTCTCTTTTCCATGGATGTGCACTCTCTGACATAAAGCAACAGAAACTAAATTGTGCGTTTTAGTAGAAAGAACTAGGTGAAGATTGTGGGACCCAGATTCCAGGTCCTGCTCTGTCACTGACTTGTGACCTTGGCTTCTCTGTGTGACCCTGACCCTCTCCGAGCTTCAGTTTCTTCCTTTTTAAGAGATGATCCTTAAAGGCCCTTCTTGTTCACACCTATTAGGATGGCTATTAATGAAAAACAGAAAACAGCCATGGTGTTGTTGGGGATGTGGAGAAATGGAAACCATTATGAACTCTTAGAGAATTACTGTATGATCCTGCAATCCCATTTCTGGGTATATACCTAAAAAATTGAAAGCAGGTACTCAAAGAGATATCTGCACACCCATGTTCAAAGTAGTTTTATTCACAGTAGCCAAAAGATAGACAATCCAAATGTCCAATGATAGATGAATGGGTAAATAGCTTGTGGTTTATACATACAATGAAATATTCATCCTTAAAAAAATGAAATTTTAGTATATGCTATAACATGAATGAAACTTGGAGACATTATGCTAAGTGAAATAAGCCAGATATAAAGGGAAAAATGTTTTATATTTCTACTTATATGAGGTACCTAAGAAATTCGACAGAAATTAGAGCAGTGGCTACTAGGGAGCAGTGGATGTAGAAGGAAACAATGCAGAATTATTGTTTAATTGGTACTAAGGTTCTTTTTGGGATGATGAAAAGGTTCTGGTGGTGATGGTTACAAAACAATATGAATGAACTTAATGCCACTAAATTGTCTACCCCTAAAAATGGTTAAAATGGTAAATTTTGTGTTATATATATTTTACCAAGATAAGAAAAATCACTTTTTGTTCAACACTGGGTAGACCCTACCAATGTATATGTCAAAAATTTTAAAAATAATGTAGACCTGAACGTCAAAGGATGTTCACTGGGAAGCCATCACCACAGAAGGGAGCCAAGGGGCTTCAATGAGGACTGCTGAATTTTATTTCCTTAAAAGAAATATGATGCCGATAAGGTAAAAGGCGAACATTTATTAATTCTGAGTAGCGAGTTCATGGGTGTTTGTTATTCTGTGCTTTTCTGAATGCTTGAAATACTTTCTAATAAATGTTTTGTAAAAAGAATGAAACTGCCACAGTCAGAGTGAAGCCTGTCCACCCTCAGTTTTTCTATTTTGATTGGGAACTAGTTGATTGGGAACTAGTTGTGTGGAAAAAAAGTTGATTTTGATATTACATTTAATTTCTGCTGCCTCCAATCCTTTCTGGATGCAGGTGGGGGCCTGTCATCTGTTTTGTGTGTGAGGAGGGTGTTGTGTGGCAACAACAATTCTTTTTTTTTGTAAATTAAGTTTATTGGGGTAACATTGGTTAATACAATTATATAATTTTCAGGTATACATTATAATTTGACATCTGTATATTCTACTGTGTGTTTACCACCCAAAGTTCAGTTCCCTTCAACTACCTTATATTTATTTGATCTCCTTTATCCACTTCCTCCCCTTGCCCCCCCCCTATATTTGACCCCCTTTACCCTATCTAACAACAATTCTTAAATACAGAAAATGTGACAACTTGCCCCTGCTGGAAGGCAATGCCGCTCAGTGCACAGGCTGTTGGGCCCACACCGTCAGGCCCCGGCTCTCTACTGGCATGCCACCCAGCTTTAGGAAAACTAGAGCTCTCGAGTCTCATTCTTTTTACCTCTAAAATGGGGTGATACAGCAAGTAACTCACAAGGTTGTTTCAGGGCCCAGAAAAAACACTGAGGATGTGGAATGGCTTCGTAAACTCTAAAGTTCTTTACATTGCCTAAAAGCTGAAGGGGTCATTTCCAGGCACAAGGCAAGGCATCAAGGCAGTCAGTGGCTTGGGGTATCTATCTTCGTGTAATGTGTGCTTGAAAGCTATGTACAATTAAGGCAGATTAAATATTTTACAGGTGGCCAGAACTCATAATGAGACTAAAATACCCTAGAGGTCACCTCATCCCACCCCTAATTTCACAAGTGAGGAAACAGTTGGTTTCCCAGTCTGGGGGCTCTCTGCACACTCCTAGGCTGGCTCTTCCGGATCCTGCCAGATGTGGATAGTTCTCGAGGCCCAGTGAGCCAGAACAGGTCAGAACAGATGGTCATTGCCATCAGCTACTCACTGCCCATAATTTCAGCACAAAGAAGTCTGTGCTCAGCTCGAGTATTTATTCTAATGAACTTCGTAAGGAAAAGCAAATGGAGGAAACCGGTAATATACAGTATTTTAAAATAACCAAAGCATGGAAAAGAAATAATGTAATTGATCATCCTCACAAGGGAAAAAATCCACCCCCTCGCATGTGGATAGAAGGAGCATTCCATGCACTGGTCAAAGATTTACTAGGTAAATTTGAAAAACACCATTTTTTCATTCTGGAACTGTAGGTCTCTCTTGTTTAACAGAGCCAATGTCTTCTGGCAATTTGCTGTAAACTGCATTTCTGCAAAGTGAGTCCTATTTTTTTATTTACCTCCATTATAAAAGCAGACATATGTTCTGGGAAAGGAGTAACCCTTAATTCTCAAGAAAACACACACACACACACACACACACACACACTCAGGTATAGCCAGGGATCCTACTGGGGGCCTAATCTGCATATTGGGCACAGGGAGGGAGCCACCAAGGATTAATTTGCTGAAAGGCCCTGGTCATCCTAGGAGGGAGGAGGAGAGATGGGCATTGGTGGGCAAAGAGGGACATAGAAGAAGGCTGCTCCATCACCTGGATGGAAGAGCCAGGGCTGCCAGGGGAGCTAGGAGGACCATGAATAGGTGCCCCTGTGTTGGTAGAAGGGGTATCAGGAGGGCCTTGGGGTCAGCTTACAGGGCTGAAGTTGCCTAAGGAAAAACTCTGGAGCAGTGAATAAGGGCCTTGGCCACCAGAGCATATCTACAAAGAGCCTAAGTCACTTGGTACCACAGAGAAGAACAGGTGGGACAAAGCCCCAGGAATAAATAATCTGGGATGGGCTTGGAAGCAAGAGCTGTTGACTTTCCCCACCAATAAGTAGCATGAACTGTGGAAATGAAGTTGTGCCAGAAAGCATGTCTCTAAAGCAGTGGTTCGCAAAGTGTGACCACTGGACCAGTAACACCAGTATCACTGGAACTTGTTAGAAATGTCAATTCTCGGGCCCTAATCCAGACCTACATAATCAGACACTCTGGGGTGGGGTCCAGCAGTTTGTGTTTTAATCTGCCCTCCAGGTGATTCTGATGCACCCTCAAGTTTAAGACCCATTGTCCTAAAAGAAGAAAAGTGAGCAAAAGAAGGTCATTAGCATGAAATAATAAAGAAGAGGAAACCAGGGCAGACCACAAGGACCTCATAATTCACTTGAGAGATCCTGGTCTTGAGCCTAAGCACAGTGGGAAGCCATTACAAGGTTTCAGGGGAGGAGTGGCATGATTAGAACTGTGTTTTAAAACGATGACTCAGGCTGCTGTGAGACCGCTGAGGGGCCAGAAGCATGAGGGAAAGAGGAAGGCCAGTGAGGAGGCTACAGAATCATCCAGGTGAGAGATTCTGGAGGCTGGATGAGAAGATGGTGGTGAAGGTAGCAAGAAGTGACCCACTTGAGGATACATTTGTATAACTAGTCACCTATGGCTGTGTAACAAATTATTGCAAAATCTAGTGGCTTGAAACAAGAAATATTTGTTGTCTTACATAGTTTCCATGATCAGGAGTGTGGGAGCTTTGTGGTTCTGGCTCAGAGTCTTTCATGAGGTCATAATCAATATGTTGGCTGGGGTTGCAGTCACCTGCAGCCTTCTGGACTGCATATGAGAATCACCTGGGGAATTTTTAAAAAATACTGATGCCCTGGCTGCATCCTAAACCAATTAGAATCTCTGCGACAGGACCTAGGCATTAGCCGTTTTAGAGTTCTCCAGGCACAGCTAAAATTGGGAACCACAAATTTTAGGGGTAAAAGCAACAGAACTGCAGGTCCACAGCTGGGTTGCGGGCCTGCCAGAAAGCCCCCAAGTCACCTTTCCCCACCTTCTCTAGGTCCAGGGCACCATCCTCCTTTACAGCTGGGACTCCTCCCCTGCCCTCTGCTGCTCCATCCAATGGTTATGTTTTATCTTTAATCCCTAGATCCTTCTGCTCCTGGCCCTCAGCACTAAGAGCAGAAGCTGACCATGTCAGAAGAGAGAATGAAGAGGAAAGGAGGGAGAAGGGCATGAGAGAGAGAGAATAAGAAAGGGAGGAGAGGCAGAGTATTACTATAGCTACAAGTTACCAGGTTCCATATGTGTCCCAGGTGGGAAGGCTCTGACAGAGCAAGTGACATGCACAGTGGAGGCCATGGGCAGGGTCAGGGACCCCAGGACACTTGGCTCCTGTTCCCTAGACATCTGTCCCAACACTACACCAGCTGAGGAATCATCCAGAAAGGCAGAGATCTAGGAAAAGATGGGGGAGAACCAGGTCTGCACCACATACACTTTACAACTCTTTGAAAATTCTAATTAGGTTACGAAATGAACTTGAGAGCAAAGCGAATTCTCAGCTCTCCTATGGAAGCGAGGTAACCTACTTTGTCATTCAAATTTTCTGGCTATATATAGCTCTGGATTGTGCTGAAATGTCACTCCTCTTACCTGACTAAAGCGTATAATTATAGATTTACTTCTATTCATTCATGAAATGTGTCTTCACTTGATTAAACAGTTCATTCAAGTAAAATCTATTAAAATATAGAACATGTTAAAATGTGGCTTGTTAGAGACAGAGAGCACCGCTGGTCGTTAAATGCTAATTAGGATAAACAGGCATTTGAAACACTCAAATCTTTGAATAATTCAGGTCACTTTTACTGGGTCTAGAGCTCCCCAGGAACCACCATTAATTTAAACAAAGTAAAAAAATTAGCCTGGAGAAGAGAAGACCAAGGTAGGAAGTGATGGCCAACTTCAAATGAGAAAGGGCTGTCATGTGGACAAGAGAGCACCTGGTTCTTGGGGCCCCCGTGGCAGAGTGGGGAGCAACAGATAGATGGTTCAGGAAAGCAGACATTGGCAATAAGCCAAAAAGAACTTTCTGATGAGGGAGGAGGCTGCCTTTGTACGTAGTGAGCTCCCTGTCATCAGAGGTGTGCAAATAGAATCTGGTCAGGATGCCTGAGAGGGGATTCTTTCACCACCAATTCTTGTAGTTCCAGGAGAACAAATGTTTCAAAATTCCACCTGACCCCATTCTTCGCCTTTTTGAGTATTATAATTGCTGAAGTAGCTCTCCGCAGCTCTGAAGTTTTTCAAGGATTTGGGGCATGTATTTAAATTCCTGTAGAAACACCTGTGTGCTTATATTTCTACCTTTCCAGACCGGATGAGCTTTCATTGAAGAAAGCTCCTTTTGATTAATGGAGCCATTTAGTTTTCAGATTTCTACAAATAACAGAGCTCTTAATGACCTATAATTGAAGTTTAATTTAGCAAAAAATTTTTAAAGGGCAAGTACATAAATAAACATGTATAAGATCTATTGCATATATGTAATACTTGCACATGGGCAGTACTACCTGTGGGTATATATGCAGCTGAACTCCGTGTGAAGACCACACATTTGTGTGTATGTGACAGTTGCATGTTCACACTGTGGAGTCTGTGGGTTGAATGATGACCTCCCCCACACCCAAAAATGTCAAAGTCCTAACCATCAGAATCTGTGAATATGACCTTATTTGGAAAATGTTTTTGCAGATGTTATTAATTTAAAGATCTTGAGATCCTGAATTATCTGGGTAGGCCCTCAATCCAATAAGTGTCCTTATAAGAGAAAGAAAGAGGGAGATTTGGGACACAGAGCATGAGGAAAAAGGCCATGTGAAGACAGAGGCAGAGATTGAAGTGATGCAGCTACCAGCCAAGAACACCTCAAGCCACCAGAAGCTGAAAGAGGCACAGAAAGATTCTCCCCTAGTCTTTAGAGGGAGCATGGTGCTGCTAACTCTTTAATTTTGGATCCCTGGCCCCCCGAACTCTAAGAAAATGAATTTCTGTTGCTTTAAGCCATCCAGTTGTGGTGATTTGTTACAGAAGGTCCAGGAAATGAATAGATTTGGGTCCTGAGTCCTGGCTGCTTGTTGGTCCAAACCAGGATCCCACAGAGAAGCCTGGGCTTTCTGTCCTGTCCTCACCTCATATCAAAGGTAAGGCTTTTTAAAGGGAACCCTGGCTTCCCTCTACTTGATGGCCACTTGTCTAGCTACTTATCTCTGGCTTTTCTCACTTCCCAAGAGTTACCAAGAACAGAAAAACAAGCGGAGGACCAGAGCAGCAGTGGTGTCACGAGATGCGGGGGCCCAGGTGGAAGTCTGCCAGCCTCATGGGCCTCAGTGGAAGTCTCAGGAGCCACTGACTTTGAGCTGATTCACAGAGCTGACCACGAGGACTGGGGCTATTCTGGACATTCACCAACTAAAAGGGGAAGGGCTTTGTGGGATTTCTAGGATCTGGTGCTGTTGCTGGAATGCAGTAGGTGCTCCAAACTATGAGATAAATGAGATAATGAACACGTGCAAGCTGAGGTTGCATGGCATCTGTCCAGGCTGAGGGGTAAATATTCTAAGCTCAGAAGGGTTCATGCTGAACCTTGACCCAGTCTTGCAGGAATGAGGCAGATGCCCAGGGGCTGGGCTGCATGCCTTGGACTAAAGACGTGGCCTGCTAATGCAGAAACTGGCCCCAGGGACAGTGCTGTGGTGCTCTGTAGGGCACCACATGGGGCCTGAGTGCAGATAGAGTTCCTTGAGAACAGTTCTCTGCCCTCCTCACAAGGGTGTAGAGACCTGTGACCTGAGCCCTGTCCAACCACTCACACCAAGCCCTTATGACAGTCCTACATGCTGCCTACATGGCGGCTTGGAAGAGGAACTCCAATGGGTAGAGCTGGCCAGGAGCAGACAGAATCCAACACGCAGGACCCATCTAAGGCATCTCTGACTTCTCTTGCAGTCCGCATTGCCTGCCCCCCATTCCAGCAGTCCTTCAATGGGAGAGAGCCTGCAGACCACAGTCCCCTCTGCCCTGGCCCACCACTTCCTCCTCAGGGGCCATCTCCCAGATCCACGCTGCAAGGCAGGAACATGCCCTGGATCCACCTGCATAGGGGACAGACAGATGACTCAAGGAAGATAGGGGGGTCTCTGGCTCACAAATTCTTCTTCTCCTGAGCCAGCCTCCCACAATTTCAAAAGTTCAAAGGAAACTTAAGTGTGATAGACAGAATAATACCCTCCCCCTCAAAAAAATGTCCACGCCCTCATCCCTGGAATGCATTACCTTACATGGCAAAGGGGACTTTGCAGATGGATTAGTTGAAAGATCTTGAGATGGGGAGACTGTTAGATTTTTCAGAGGCCCAGTTTAACCACTAGGGTCTTTAGAGGGGAAAGAGGGAAGGAGGTAGGAGAGTCAGTGTGAGAAGGTCATGTGATAACAGAGCAAGGATGGAGAGAAATTTGTTAAAAAGAAACCACATTGCTGGCTTTGATGATGAGGATGGGCCAAGGGCTAAGGACCGTAGGTGGCCTCTAGAAGCTGGAAAAGGCAAGGACACTGATTCTCCCCTAGAGCCTCCAGAAGGAACCAGTCTTGCAGACACCTTGGCTATGGACAAGTGAGATTGATTTTGAACTTCTGGGCCTTACTACTGTAAAATAATAAATCTGTGCTATTTTATGCCACTAAGTTTGTAATGACCTGTTACAGCAGAATAGGAGACGCACAATCAGTTTGGACCTTGAGGTCCCATGCATCCTCAAACACCCCCTTGTACAGGAAGTCTTCCCTCATTCCCAAGTGAAAGGTGACGACCTTTAAAATCCACATCATGTGCTCAAGGCCACTCTCCTTGGCTAATCAGAAAATGTTCTGAGAGTCCGAACACCTGCCATCTGGGACCCAGAGCCCAGCACAAGAGCTGCGGGAGGAGGTGTGACCAGGCCCAAGGCCCTTCTTGGATAATGTGCAAAAAGCCCCCTTGGACACCTCAGCCAGCAGTCTTCCCTTCGCCCCCTGTTTTCCAAGGATCTCGCCACTCTGCTGGCAGTCAGTGAAGTCAGGTTACACCAAGCTGTGGGGGAATTAAATTAGCCATCAGAACCTCATTGCTTTCCTGTGACAAAGTGCCTAGTGCTCTAATTGCAGCAGACTCATGGGACCAAACCAATATTTACAGAAATACTCGGATATTAATAAAACAGGCATATTATCCAGTTAAGATGATGAATACAAATCTCTATAGGAAATCAACGAGATGCAAAGTGGGCCTCTGACACCAAAATAGAGGAGGGCTATTAGAGAAATCACACCTGAGAGTACTAAAGGAAGCAGAATACAAAATCGCTCCATGCCTTTCAGAGCCCCATCCCTACTAGGGGACACAGGGGGCCCCACAGACAGAAAGTCCAGGCCTGTGACACACCTGCCTACACATCCCAAGGAGCTGTCACGGAGACTAAAGGACCAGTGTGTCACCTGGGTCTCAGGGAGAAGGGCTAGGACCAGTGGGGAAGCCACCAGGAGGTAGATTTCAGCTCCCTCAGAGGCAGAACTTTCTCATGAGAGTGATCCAAGGATGGGGGTGGGGGCTTCCCCAGGTGGGAGTGAGTGCCCCATCACTGCAGGTGTGTAGGCAGAGGTGGGTTGCTAGAGAAGGGATTCAGGCATTAGACAGTGCGGCAGAAGAGACTGCTGGAACCCTGAGGGAGGTCTCGGATTCTTGAAGCTGTACCCCAGTTATGAGGGCACAGATGCTGAGTGCTGCCCAGGTGGTACATGCTCTCACCCCAGCAGAATCA
Organism: Macroglossus sobrinus; assembly: GCA_004027375.1. NCBI lineage: Eukaryota > Metazoa > Chordata > Mammalia > Chiroptera > Pteropodidae > Macroglossus > Macroglossus sobrinus. The sequence goes on along the minus strand of PVKZ01000055.1, from coordinate 1,687,194 downwards.
GGTCAGTTTCAGATAGCTGGAAAAGCTGGAGAGGCAGGTGGATCCGAGTGTCCACCTCTGACTTCACGTGGAACTGAAGGACTTCTTAGAGACCCTGGGCAGTATGGTCATTTTTACGTACAGCTTTCCTTAGCTTTATTTCTAGTTCTACGTCCCAAAGTGGGTTTTCAGGCCCTTACTCTGGTGTTCCACCTGACGTCCCATGGCCAAAGGATTTGAAGCCCTCCTTTTTTGCCTCCACTGACTCCCTCATTCCTCCAGGACTGCAGATTTGGGGTGTGGGTAGGGGGAGAAAGTGAAGGCATAGGTGCAAAGTGCTCCCCAGAGCCTACCTCTCTTCCTTCCTATCCTCCCTCTCAGTCCAAGCCCCCTGGGAGCACACAGGCTATAGGGGACATGGCAGAATCACTCCGCAGTGAACTGTGTTCGCTCAACAATCTTATGAAGCACATGCCAATGTTGTCCTCATTTTTTAGATGAGGAACCTGAAAAGTTAAGTGACTTGCCCAAGGACTTATAGTTAGCAAGCCAGAGAGCTGAGAGTTACACTCGAGTTTCTCTGCTTCCAGAATTCTGGAGGGTAGAGTGAAGAATTCTGTGAGAGGACCCTCATAGTAGCTCAGACCACTTACATCTTTTTGACTCAAAGACTTTAATTTCTAACTTATTGAAAGTGTGACAAAAAGAGACAAGTGAAAAAACTATCTACATTCTCAATACACTAACATAATTAATATAATTTCTTATGTCGGTTGCCTTTGCCCACACCCTCTAGCCTGCTCTCTGATACTGTTTGTGGAATTTGATTTTTATGAATGGCATTGCTTGAGCTTTATTGTCTTCTGACTTCCAGAAGAAGTGGGCTTGAGCAGCAGGAGTCAAAGGGCGAGAGAAGGAAGAGCTCAGGGTATTTCTCCCCATCTGTTGCACACAGCCCCCTGACAAGTGGTCCTTCATCCAGCTCCAGTAACGCTGCTTCCTCCCCTTGTTCTTTAGGAACTGTCACCATTGATAGTCCCTGGTGCCATCTGTTTCTTGCCAGGACCTGCAGGTATATATATCTATATATCTATATCTATCTATATCATCTATCTATATATCTCTCTCTATATATCTGATACAACAGATATACATATCTTTAAGGTAGAAGTTCTCAAAATAAAATTTTATATTATGATTTTTTCACCTCACATTTTATCATATACTTTTATAATTCATTTTCACCACTGACCACACACAGTAATCATTTTAAGTTCCTGACTTCTGCTCTCCTCTGTTCAAGTCCTGCTCACTGTTTAAGCCCCACTGTAAACAGCCCCACTTCCATGAAGTCCTTCTGGATTTTCCAGCGAGTTGTGCTCACCTGTATGAATGCCTTCATTCTCTGCTCCTCCCTCCCAGACCTATGCTTTTTTGGCCCTGTTCTGGAAGATCATCCACACCCACAGCACACGGCACAGTCTCCTTGGCGTTCATGCAGGTGGTTAGGGGAGAATATCAGGGCCTCGCAGACTGATGGAGAAGAGCTAAGCTGTCAGCAGCATCTCCAAGGTCAGGAAAGACAGTCTGCCTTTGCCCGTGCCCAAAGCCCATAGAGCCAGCCTGTAGAGGTGCTGAGTGTGTGTCCTAGGAGGGAGCTGGTGGGTCAGGTGAGCCAGCCATGTCCTGGGGTGGACAATGCAGCAAAGTGCTGAGCAGAGCAGGGCCTGGAGTGTGCTAAGCTAAGCAGTTTTTATAATGTATCTTTCTAGGAGCAATACCCAGAGAGTCTGGGGAATAGGTGTTCACTTTGCAGAGTGCAAGGGGAATTTTCCAAAGGGAACCAGAATCTGGAGGCACTGGGGTTACTGTCCATCTGCCCCTGCCTGAGCTCCTAGAGGACATGAGGCCCTGTCTTAGTTGCTGTTCTTTTCCAGCATCTTGGCATTGAATCTGGCTCAGTCAACACTGGCTGAAAAGGAGTGAGACCTCAAGACATCCCATTCATCTGAGCATCACTTCTACCTGCTGCCCAGCATTCTGAAGAGGCCCGAGAAGTAGCTGTGCTTCATCTGTATCAGAGGGTATCAGAAAAGATGAAGAGTTCTTAGGTAAAGATGCTTGAATATTCTAGAAAGGAAACCACAAAGCAAAAGAAGGTTTCATATGCCCATGATGGCAAGAAACAATGACTAGTGACATTTACTGAGCACCCTTCATGTGCAGAGCTCTTCACAAATGTCACCTCACTCCTCTAGACCATTGATATCAGCTCAAAAGATATAATTATGACCAGTTTATGGGTAAGTAAAATGAGATTCAGAGACGTTGAGTCAGTAGCCCAAGGTCACACAGTGGGGAAGCATTAAGCTGGGGATTTAACTTCAGGCCTATTGCTTCCCACTGCCCATGCTATAAACCAGGGGTCAGCAAACTTTTTTCTGTAAATGGCCAAGTGATAAATACTTTAGGCTTTGCCAACCATACAGTCTCTGTCACAGCTACTCACTCGGCCTTTACACTGCAAAAGCAGCCATAAACAATGTGCAAATGAATGGCTGTTGCTGTGTTCTAATAAAACTTTATTTACAAAAATGAGGCTGGATTTGGCCCATTGGCCCACAGTTGTAGACCCCTGCTCTAAACCCACAACAAAGAGCCCATGTTTCTATTTTCCCTTCTGGAAAGGGAGTGGGAGAGAGGCAAGAGGACAAACTGGTCTTAGGTGGAATGCACTGGAATGCAGTCTATGCCCCCACTGGCTGGGCCACACCAGGAAAGCAAGGAAATTCTCTGAGTGCTTTTCTCACCTGTAAAAGGGGCATAAACACAACTCACCTTACGGTTGTTAGAAAGATTAACATAACGTAATACATACTAAGGGTCTACCATGGCTGTAGTTCAATATGTGGAGGGGTTTACTATCAGAGGCAACATAGTCAAGAAGAGGAGGTGGAGGAAACATGATATGAGATTAGGAGAAGAGGCTAGTTACTTTGGGCTTTCTGCAGAAGACCATTATTCCACACCCATGAAACCCCGGAGGGGAATTCACAAGGACCATGGTGGGAGGAATCTTTTCACCATCCCCGGAAGGAGCAGATGTGTGGTGCTTGGTGACTCCCCATGGAGGGTAGGGAGGCAGCTGTTCACAGACTTGATATGGCAAATTGTGTGATGTGCTGTCTTCCCAGGGCAGGTGGCCAAGCAGCGCTATGAGGGCCTCTGCAATCCCCTCCCCCACTACTTGCTGCCCACGTCTGCTGATTCACACGGGAGGGCCTGGGTGTACCAGAAGGTATCTAAAATGGCTCTCCAGTGAAACACAAGTCTTTGGAAGGAGACTGGGGACTTGGAGACCGGGGGACAGTTTCTTTTTTGTTTCCACTTTCCAAAGGTCATTACTTTGGCAGAGAAAGGAGGATGTGGGGAAAGTCCATTAATATTGCTGAAGGCCAGGATGTGGCTTATGATACCAGATGATGAACCCCTTGGAAGAGATGGTATTCACTGCCCCAAGGCTGGCGATGCCACGTTTGCCAGGAGAATTATCCCTCTGATCAAGAGGATGCTAAACTGAAATTTGAGAGGGAGAGAAAAAGTGTCCAGGAAAAAGTACAAAACCAGATATGATGAGGGCCAATATACATAAGGAATTTCAAAAAGAGTTCACAGAAAAGGAAATGCTCATGATTTGTCATATAACTTTATACCAAAGTACGAAGTATGGAAAACAGTGTTAACTATAAAACTTTTGGGAAAGATGGTATAGCTGAGCACAGATGTCCAACTCCCACCTAAGCTACCTCCTTCTGAAAGTGACAGAAAGGACCAAGGCAGTATAAAAATAGGGTGAATCTGCTTCAGCATTGGAACATAGGAAAGAGTGCCATCAATATGCCACCAACTTTGAGGAATTTCTGCTAGGTACAGTGCCAGTGAAGCCAGATTGAAGCTTGACTCACAGCTCTTCTTCCTGAGAAAGCAGTGTGGTGCTGTGGGGAGGGTAGATGAGCTCAGAGGACCAATCTCACAGCTTCCGATGGAGAGTGAGTGAGGAGGAGAGGCTGGGCCATGGGCGGGGTGCGGAGCCCATCAGAGGGAGCCTACCTCTCACGTGCATCCCAAAAGCCTTCTGTAGAGGCTGGACTGTTAGACCCAAGAACAGGCAAGCCTGCTTTCCCAGGATAGGCTGGGGTAGCTCCAAGACACAGCAGGCAAAAAGCACAAGGGAGAGGCCATGGGGAACAGTACACATCTGGAGCAGCTGTGCTGACAAACTGGAGAAGAAACACCGGCAGCACAAAACGGCCCCCTAATGCCTCGGGCTGCTCGTCCCTGCCTGGTAATGTGAAATTTAATCATCTAGTCTTTTGGATTAATATGTGAGGTGAAGAATCTTAAGAGAATCTAGATAAAACAACGCGGGGGCCCCAGGTTAACTGACCCATGCTATAAGCAAATATTAGGTTGGAGAAGACCTGAAAGGCACATGGAACCTGAGAAAACTTTCTGAAATATAAAGAAAGCAAACAAAGAATGCAAACAGAAGAACATCACTTCTAAAAGGATTCGCTTCCAGGAATGAGGAGCAAATTGCAGTGTCTGTTTTGGACTTTAAGGAGGTTAAAGAAAACCTGGCATCTAAGATGTAAGAAATGCAATATGCAATAAAAGAGACAGAAACTAAAAGAAAGCTGGCAGAGTTAAGATGGTAATGATAGGACATGAATAATATTATGAGAATTTTAAAGAGCGTTAGAAGCATTAAAGAGCAGAATTTAATAGTGGAAAGTCGATCGATGTTATGGAAGACAACACTGAGATATTCTCTCAGAATGTAGAGAACTAATAAAAATGCATATGTTGTGAAATGATTACCACAATAAGTCTAGTTAATATCCACCACCATTTTTTCTTGTGATAAAGACTTTTTTTTATTGATGAAAACTTTTAAGATCTACCCTTTAGCAACTTTGAAATACATAATACAGTGTGATTAACTATAGTCACCATGCTGTACATTTCATCCCCAGGACTCATTTATCATATAACTGGAAGTTTGTATCTTTTGACTGCTTTCACCCATTTCCCCTACCTCCCCCATGATTCCAGATTCCATTTATAAGAAATGTCTATGATAGGCAAATCCATAGATACAAAAAGTAGATTTATTATCAGGAGTTGGGGGGAAGGAAAATGAATGACTGCTGATGGGATTGCTTTTCGGGATGGTAAAAATGTTCTGGAATTAGATAGTGGTTATGGTTGCACATCACTGTTTATGAAACCATTTCATTGTATACTTTAAAATGGTTAACATGGTGGATTTCTTAATGTGAATTTTTCTCAATAAAACAAAAAACAAAATAATCTCCAGTAGCTTCTCAACTGACTCATGTCTTGTAAGAGCCAAAAATCCCACCTACCTACCCAACAAGTGCTCCACTGCCCCCTCAGCCACTCTGTTCCAGCCATAATGTTCCCCTGATGTGGCTCCAGCACCACCAGAGAATCGCTCCCGTTCCAGAACCTTTGCATATGCTGTTCTCTCTGGAACCCTCTTCTCACAGATAGCCTATGACTTACTCCTCAGTGCCTTCGGGTGTGTGTTAAATTGTCGCCTTATTTTTGAAGCTCTCCTTGACCTCACCCCACCCCTCATGGCATATCCTATTTCTCTTATTCTACTTCATTTTCCCCCCTTGCATTTATCATCATCTGACATATTATACATTCGTTTATTATTTTTATCATCTGTCTCTCACACTAGAATGCAAGCTTCATGAGGGTAGAGACTTGGTTTCATTCACTGATGTGTCCACAGTGCCTTGAACAGTGCCCAACACACTGTAGGCGCTCAATAAATATGTATTAAATGAATGAATGCATTACAGAATAAACACAAGGAAACTGATGACTATAATCTGTCACACTAATAAAGCAAAGAAAAAAACTACATAGCTATTTATATAGGTTCTCAAAAGACAACTGATTTTTCAGCACACATATCTGGCTCAAATATTGAATAAATAAAAATATAATATCCCTTAACATGACGCAGAATATCTAACACATTTTACTTTTCCCACAGACATCAAATCTTACAAACAGCATCCTCATTATAGTCAAGAACAAGACAAGACAAAGGAGAGGCTTTTAAAATATAACTATAGGACGTTTAGTGAATGAGATAATAACAAAATTATATATATATGTATACATATATACATATGTATATAATATACATATTATATGTCACATATATATTGGATGTGTTTTTTTGCACTGTTCTAAGCCCTAAGTGCTTTGTATCTGTTAACTATTTTAATACTTACAACACCTGGGGTACTCTGAGTATGTCCCCATTATCAAGGACACAGAAAAGTTAAATAATGTGCTGTGGGTGACCCAGCCACTAAGTAGCTGGGCTAGATTAGAACCCAGGCAGTCATTCTCTTCTAACCACTACGCAGTACCACCTCAGAAGAAATCATAAAGATAAGACGCTGTTTACGCTGGAAAATGGGAAGCAAATTCATTCTTGCTCCAGATGGTATTGTTGTCTACTTAGAAAACCCAAGGGAATTAAGAGAGGGAAAACTACCAGGAATAATTAGAATTGAATATGACTAGCTATAAGATGTATATACACTGATCAATAGCTTTCCTATCTTCCAGCAATAACTACTTTTAAAATGAAAATAAATTCCATTCCCTAAGGCAATAAAAATATTTGAAAGCAAACCGAACATGAAATAGAAAGAATCTATATGAAGAAAATGACAAAACTTTACTGAGGACTCAATAAGAAATTTTGAATAGAGAGATGTTCTAGGTTCATGAATAGACAGACTTATAAAGATGTCAAATGTCTTCCAAATTAATTCTGCCATTACTAAAATTCAAATAAAAATATCCACCATATTTTTGGAACCCTACAAAAATTAAATTGGTGAAAATAAAGGCAATTGTGTAAAAAAAAGGGAAGACTTTATATTACTCATAACCAATGGAATTTAAGTAACAGGCATGACTGCCAGGCCGAGCTCATAAACACTTTCCTTGTGACACTACTCCACGGTTGTTTCCTTTCCAGCCTTCAAGAGGAACTTCAAAGCCATGTGCTAAAGACATCCGAACTTTAGGCAACTTGAATCCCAGAAAGACTTAGAATGAATCTACCACACTAGATTCTACCACACTGTATCTAACTTAGAACTTCAAGAAATAATATTCAAAACACTGGGATACCAATTTCAGAATAGACAGATCAATGAAACAAAATTTAAAAACTCAGGAATAGTCTGAAGCCACACTGTTCAATACGATGGCCAATGGCCATATGTAGTTACCGAATATTTGAAATGGTTAGTTTCACATGTTGAAATGCTAAATTTTTGATATACTGCATTAAGTGAAACATTATTAAATGTTATTAAAATTATTTTTACTTACATAGTTTCAGTTTTTTAAATGTGGCTAGTAGAAAATTTAAAACCACACAGATAGTATGTATTATACCTCTATTATACAGAACTGGTCTAAAATATATATAAAAATGTAGTATATTATTTTCTAAAGATAAAATTTAGAATAGGTATTTTAAGTGAGCCAGGGAAAGATATACTAATTAAATTCTGGAAGAATTATTGAGTGACTATGGGAGAAAAAGAAAAAAAAGGTCTGATATTTCAGGTCATGTGCTGAAATTCCAGATAAATTGAAAATGAAGTAAGAAAAGTACTAGAAGAAAATATAGGTGAATATTTACAAAATTCTTGGGATGGGGCAAGCATTCCAAGCATAAAATTAAGTGTAAAAAATGCTCTTGATAAATTTGACTACATAGAATATTAAAATTTTCAATGTTATCAAGTAACATAAAAAAAATTGAATGTCACATAAAAAATGAGGTTATATCTACAACAAATGTGACAAAAGGCTGATATTTTATAAAGAGCTCTTACAAATCAGTAAGAAAAAGAACACTCCAATAGGAAAATGTGCCAATAACATGAACAGCCAATTTACAAAAAGAGAAACAGAAATAAAAAAGATTCCTAGTAAAAAAAAAATTCAATCGTAGTAGTAATCAAAGAAATGCAAATTATAATAGCAATTGCCAAGGATCAAAAAAGAATAATATGCAATGTTGGCAATGAATGCTCTCATATACTGTTATGAAACTAAATTGGTATGATCTTTCTGGAGGACAATTTGGCAATATGTACAAAAGGTTCCAAATGTGCATACATTATTTCTAGGAATTTATCCTCCAAAAATAATCAGAGATGTTCGCATAAAAATACAAGTGTAAGTTTACTGCATTATTGTTTTGTAATCAGAAAAAATTGGCAACTATCATCACATAATGGGAGCTTCCTTGAGTAATTATGGCATATCCATAGGGTAGAATTTTTTCAAAAGGAAAAAAATGGCAACAGAGAATACACACACACACACACACACACACACACACAACTTCCTATGCTAGCCCATATTTATCAAAATGGCAAATATTTTTTTAAGGAAAAAAATCTCTAACAGTTCTGGAAAACAATTAAGAAGATCATTAGTGGACAGAATACTTGCAGAATTACTGGCATATCGGAAGGAAAGGCACAGATTATGGGGAAATTAGACTGAAGGAAAACACAATTCAAAACACATCAGAAGGGGCTGTAGTACAGGTGGGAACAGTTCATGGGGTCACCTGGCTCAGAGTCAACAGGCCATTACGAGGCATGGTGGTAGAGAGTATCTGCTGGCTTGGGAAAACAGTCTTACTGCACTGCTAAATTAAAGAAGCCATTTCTACAGTAAGAGCAAGTGTTTGTTTATACATGTTCACTTACATGCATTGAAAAAACTGCCAAGACATATGCCTGTAGATGTTAACAACGACCATTCAGTGGGTAGATTATGACCGTTTTTAATTTTCCTTTTTTCTCCTCTGTGTCTTCCAAGTTTTTTGCACTGAGTACGTATCAATATTATGGTTAGAAAACAATAATTAGTATTTTAAAATAAGAAAATAAAACTAAAAACAAAGAGACTTTGACATTTTTATGTAAGAAAGTAACTACAGTCTTATTATTTTTCTTTTGAAGTACTGCAGTAACCTCCTGGCTGGCTTCCCAGACTCTGGGCTGCTTGTCCCACTCTGCCCTCAGGATTGCTACAATCTCTTACTCCCTATTATAAAACCTTCTGTGGCTTCCTAACTGCTGACAGGTAAACTCCAAATGCAGAGGCATGCAAGGCCTTCAACATCCTTCCTTTCTTCCAACCCGTTCTCCCACTTCTCCCCCTGCACACTGAGCAGCCAGCCCCAACAGACTATTCGCTGGTTCCTGAAGGCTCCACACATCTTCCAGCTCCACAACTTTGCTCATGTTGCCTGGCTCTACCCAAGCCTGGCAGATGGGCCCTGGGGGGAACCGCAGCCAGAATCTACCAGAATAGCTCTGGGGACCTACACACTACAAGATGCACCACCCTGTTAGCCAAATATCTTGGGAAGTCTGGTAGGAGCAGGTGTAGAGGGACAGAGATTCAAATCTGGCAAAATAATAAAAATTAAAATTAAATGCAGCATCCCACGGTGAAAATTCTAGGAGACTGTGAGGAAGTCCCCTTGAGACGTGGGTTGGTTGGTCTGTATATCCACCTCCTTGCATCTGTGGTGGGGTCGTGGTGCGGGGAGGGGAGGGTACTGGCCCAGGCCTGAGGCTTCATCTATCCAGGGGTCCCCAAACTTCAGTCCCTCTTATTGCACCCTTTAGAGGCAATTTCACTATGTAAGCACACTGCCTATGTGCTTGTTAGCCCAGTATTTTCCTTTAAACAGTCACACTTTTTAAATGAGGTTTCCATCCCAAACAATAACATCCATGAAGTCCAGTTTCGATGAACTAGTTATCTTTTTTCCTCTGGTGTAAAATAACATAAATGCGCAACTATTAAAATTGTACACAAATCATGTCACATATACACAATACCGTGGGAAATAAATGGACCCCCCAAATGAGAAAAGGGCTGCCACAGGCCGGGTCTCTCCCAGAGCACCGAAGAGGAAGGGATGCTTCTTGTCTGGGGGTAGACTGCCAAGTCACCTAAAAGCATTAGCAAGTTCTTCAGAAAAAAGATGGGGCACAGGATGGGGCACTAGGACAATTGGGATTAAGATGTGATCAGCAGGAGTCCCCTCCTGCCTCCTAATGATAGAGGACTTGCGGATAGAGGATCGCCCAGGTGATCCTGCAGCTGGGAGCGAAGTCAAGCACACAGAGCAGAGGTAGCTCGGCCCCTCTGGCATGCAGGGCTCTTTTCTCAGATAAAGCGGGCTGGGGAACACAGAGGCCCACTCCTCCAGTACAGGTATTCTCAAATGCCGACATGCTGGGCCCCACCCCAGAGGGTCTGATTCAGGGGATGTGGGGTGGAGCCCTTGAATTTGCTTTGCTAAAAAGTTCCCAGGTGATGACAATGATGCTGCTGGTCCAGGGACCATACTTTGAGAACCACAGCTCTCCAGGATGGGATTACCTAACCCCAGAAAGAGGATTCTGAAGTACTGACAACACAGAATGAACCTCCTAGGACAACAAAGTCAAGAAAAATCACTCACACACAAACTACAGTGTGTGCATTCCCATGCCCACTGAAGCCACCAAAAAGCAACAATATGGCAGGTCCCTGGTCACCATTGGCTCCAGTAAACTTTCTACTGAGGTCTCCAGAAGAATCCCCACCAATAAACAATGTCGTATCCAGAAAAGATTTAGTTAAGAAACAGCAGCATGGCTTGCTGAGTTCTGCGGAGTGTGAACAGCCTACTGTGGTGGCTCCTCCCTTCATAAGGATGGCCCTGGTGACTCAGCATCGGGACTGGCATTTTTCTGCACCCCTCCCACCCCCATCTCACCTTCCCAGGTGCAGGAGCACTAAAGGTGACAGAGGTAAATCATTGTGTTTGCTCCTAAGAATCTGGCCTAATGCACAGAGATTCCTTTCTGAACACACACGTGCCAGGCAACATGCAGGGTGAGGGGACAGAGCGGTCTTGTCCACAGGCGCTCTGCAGTCCTGTGGGTGGGTGATTGATGAGGAAGCAGACAGTGTACTATCCTGCACTGGTACTGGTACAGGGAGAAAGGCAACAGGAGAAGAGCACAAAGGCGCACACCTGATCCAGCCTGGGAAGCAGGGTGAGCCAGGTGTGAGGGAGGACATTCCTGCAGAGAGAGGTGTGGCTGGACCAAAGAGGAGAAGAGACTTGAGGTGAGATAGAGGAAGAGGCCTCAGGGAACCATGAAAGGTCTTTCCCTCCATGCAGAGGAGCTCATTCCTGCACAGAGCAGAAGGGAAGGCTGATAACTCTGATAAGGTCAGCTCTTGGAGTGGATGCAAGCACAGAGTTCCCCGCCCCCCACCGTGGGAGTGTCCCCAGGCTACCACTCCACAATAGTAAGTGGTAACTTTAGAGGAAGTGCCCAGAGACCCCTTTGATGGGGCAGATGGTGACTTGGCCAGCAGGGAAGGCTTCAAAGAAGAGTCAGGCAGGGCTGTGGAAAGCTGAAGGGCAGATGTTTTGAAGGGGAAGCTCTGCAGATGGTGCCCTTTTGCCTGGATAGATCAAGGGCCTTGGTGGGTCCCGACACTTGGAGGAGGCCTCTGGTATGAAAAGGTCAGCCCCAGAAGGCCCAGGATCACTGAGGACCAGTGACTGGGCAGGGAGGAAGGGGAGCAGTGCTCGTGGCAGGCATGAAATACAGCCAGGCTCCCTCATGGGGGGCCAGCTGTGGGCTAATGAACCAGGTTCTAGATGATAATAAAAATAAGAGGTGGCCCTTGCATGGTGCCTATTATCACTTCTTTTAGCACTTGAAGTTTACGAACACTTTTAATCCTCACAACGACCAGAAGAGTTAGTACTCTTATCCCCATTTTCAAGATGAAGATATGGAAGCATGAAGAGGCTAAACAATCCTCATGGCCACACCCGTGGGAGTGGCAGCATCAGGATCAATGACCAGATGTCCCCAAACCCTCATCACAAACTCTTTGAACTAAGAGAGATCTTAGAGGTCAACTGGCCCAACTCATTTATCTTATAGAAATGGAAATTGAGGCCTAGAGACACTGAATAATTTGTCCAAGGGTATTTAGCTGGTTAATTGCATCATGGAAGTAGGAGCCAAAAGAATAACCTGGTGAAGATAATTTAGTAGATGAGAGGACCTGGAATTGGGGGAAAGGCCCAAATCTCTCTGTTGCTATCTGCAGGTCCTCCTACGCCCCCTGCCCACTGCCTTATCAGTATCCATCCCATCCCTGCCCATGTGGATGTCATTTAGCATTCTAGCCTCTTACTTCCTCATCCCTAATTCCAGCGACTTCTACCTTGGTTCTGCTTTAACTATTCATCCACAGCCAGGGCCTGGCCCCTTGATCCCTACATTCCCCCTCCAGCTCTGACCACAGACTGCCATCCTTCCAGCTCCCTCACCCCCACACCCTCAGCTTCTCAGGGACTTCCTCCTGAGAAAGCCCACAGGCCACCTGCCTGCACACCACTCTCCATCCTGGGCCCACCCTCTTAGCAGTATCCTCAGTCTTCATTGTCTTCTAGCTGGAGAAGCCCCAGTGCTGAGTCAAGGACATTCTCCACCTTCTCCACCCTGCTCCACAGTCGCCAGGCCTGCTGAGGGCAGTCATGCCACTGTGTACACTGAAGCTACTCTGAATACAAGGGCTCCCATCACAGAAGTGTCATTTCTACCCTGAATTCCTGAGCCAGCTACAAAAGACTTCAACACGGGCAGCACACTGAGACCACCCAGAGAGCTTGAAAGGGTTCTAATGCTAGGGTCATCTAATGTGATTATTCTGGAGGGTGGCCTGGGCATCAGGATTTGTAAAGCTCCCCTGGTGCTTTTGAAATGTGCCATATCCATACAGGGGAATACTACACAGCCATGTAAAGAAACTAACTTCTGACACATGCAATGAATAAACCTCAGAAACACTTTGCTAAATGAAAGAAACCAGGCACAAAAAAGGACATATTATAAAATTCTATTTATGTGAAATTTCCTGAAATGGCAAAACCATAAAGCAAGCAAATTAACCTGGGTCTGGGGGTTGGACTGACTGAAAATGGGCATGAGGTAACTTTTAGAGTGATGAGAGTGTTCTAAGACTGGATTGTGGTGATAGTTGCACAGCCATTAATAATTTGCTAAAAATAATTAAACTATATACTAACAATGGACAAACTATATGGTACAGAAATTATATCCCAATGAAGCTGTGAAAAGTGAAATAAAAGGAAAAAGGAAAGCTGAACTTATGAAATTTAAATTTTATTTTGTATTAAAAAATAAAATTCCTCTGGTGAGTCTAATGAGCAGCCAGAGTTAAGGACCCAACTAACATGCACTGACCCCGAGGCCATGTTCATTCTCCCTGGCCCTCTGCGGCACAGGGTCTGTGCCCATTGTGAACCTTTGCACATTGTAGGCCACATTAATCCTTTCTGAGCGAATGGATACGTGTTCCTAGAGTTTGTCCCCTGAATTAGTGGCATAGAGAATGTTCACCTAGTGGGCACTGACCATGCATAAGTCTTTCATTTATGTTTCCCCATCTAACCCTCTTATCTCCCAGTGCCTGTCAGGTGGGAATAAATCTCTATTTTACAAAAGGGAAATCGAAATCTCATTGAGGTGAAGGGAATTGCCTGGCATCACATAGCCATAGTTTGGTAAAGCCGGGCTTAGAGATCAGCCCATCTTGTACCAAGTCCTTCCTTCTCTCATCTTTTGATCCAGAGAGAACAGGGCTGAAACAAGCTCAATCTTTTCAGCCACTGGTGTTCTCTATGGACCCTCGTTGGTCCAATCAGAAGATCTAGATCTGATACAGCTGAGTCAACAAGGTGAAGTGAATTGTCTGGGTCACACAGCCATTGCTTGGCAAAGCCAGGCCTGACGACTGGCACATCTGATCCAAGGCTTGAGCAACCTCTAAGTCACCACTCACTGGCCTTGAATCTCAGTGAAGGGGGGCTGGAAGGAGCAGCTGGTCCCAAGGTGGGATGGCCCTCAGCCCTCCCTGCAACCCTCTTTAACTTTTGGATTGCTTTCATTTGACATTCCTTCCAGTGTACCAGTCCGGAACAGAAGTGCTTGACACTGCTGATCGACCAGTTTCATAAAAGGAATCCAGTTTCCTTTGCACTCACGAAAAGCTGTTAGCCCCTGGCGAGTTTCCAGGGCCTGCACTCCAGCAATGCAGCCCAGACATCAGGAGAGGGATGCCAAAGCCCTTGGGCACAGAGAGGAGTCAGCTGGGCTGAGAGATTTAAATTGAGAGGTGTTCTTGCCAGCAAAACCACCAAGTAACATCCTGTCCCCAGAAAAGAGGTTTCCCACCGAGATGCCCTGAAACCCAGCTGAGGGCCCCCACACAGTTGTGCAGGGATGGAGACGTGCTACCAGACTGTCAATACCTGACCATGGTGGGGACAGTGGAATGGAGCAAACACCGACCAACAGTGCGAAGGGTCAGGCTTCCAGCCTCTGCTGGGCTCTTTACCAGCGTGTGCCTTGAGGCAAGAAGCCATTTGCTCTCTGAAAGCCTCAGTCCCCTCATCTCTCAAATGGGAATAATAACCCCTCACTGCAGGGCAGCTGGCTGTGAGAGTGTTGGGGAATTTATAAAGCACTCTCCAAAGTCAGAGCTGAAAATTTATCCTCTTTTGACCAAGGCTTTCTCCTTCCATACGTGTTCTTTCTTCAAATCTCGGAGGTCATATGCAGTTCCCATGTGACAACAGGAAGTTGTGGATGGAAAGAAGGAGCCATGGAAATCTGGACTGGAAGTCTAGACCTGGGGTTCAGTTCTGACTTTTTTGTGAACAATCTTTTGTGACTTCGGAGGTGCTGTGAAACCCTGAACTTTGTCTCTTCCTCTCTCTGGGCTTCAGTTTTACCTCTTATAAATGAGAAGGTTGGGAGAGGTGTCACTCAAGGTTCCCCAGGCTCTGACAACAAGACTCTTTTGGAAAAAAGCAGGTCTCTCCAAATTGCTGCAGAGTCCCACGTTAATTGGGCCACAGGAATGGCCTTTCCCATCTTCACCATCGACCTGTTTCATGTTCATTTTAGAACATTTGTCGCTCCTGTAAAGAGCAGTCTTTCAGCAAAAGCCTCTTCAGTGTTTGGCAATGAGTCATTCCCACTGGAGGTCAAGTTCCCTTTGTGCCTCTCCCTACAGACTGACAGACATAGAGGTGGGAAGATGAGGGACACTCTTGCCTGGGAAAAGTTTGCCTTGTTTGGTTAACCACAGATGGTGGAGCCAAACACTTCTGCTTTTCAAGTACCTCCCAAAACATCCCTTGCTGTGCGTGAACTTTACAGTTTACAAAGCTCTTTCAAGTCTATGACTCATCTGATTTTGGCAAGAAGAACCCTGCAGGGAAGGCATGGTAAGGGTTATTGTCCTAATTTCATAGGAAAGGAAACTGCAGCTCGGAGCAGTGAGGTGACTTCTCTCCAAAGTAGCACAGACAATGCATTGAGGGGCCTTTCCTTGCCATGGGATTGATGGGGCCGAGCCTAAGATAGGTAAGTGCAGGGCTGGAATAGAAACCACGTCTGGTGATTTCCAGACTTGCCTGCCTCCATGCTCCTTGCCAGCACCCCGAAGCCCCGCCCTGATGCCAGAAGGGGCGTGTCCTTTCCAGCTCCTCCCACTGAAGTCAGCCTGGACACCTGACCCACACATTTCCTCCCTACACCACTCGGTTTTTTCCTCTTGGGCAGTAAGCGCACCTGGATGTCTTGCCTTGTTGGGAGGCTCCAAGCATCAAGAACACATGTGAAAGGAGAAAGAAAAGTAGGAGCTATAAGGAGAATGGGAAGAAAGAGTAAAAGACCACTTTGTACTCATCTGAGTGGGAAAACTTTTTAAACATTTGCTAATATCTACTCTTTGTAAGGATGTGCAGAAATGGGAATTTTCAAACACACTGGTGGGACTAGAAATTGGAACAGTCTTTCTGGAAGTCAATTTGTCTTAATATTTTAAATGACCTAGTAATTCTACTTCTAAGGATCTACTACAGAGATGCATACCTAGCAGCGAAAGTGTTGGCTGTGACAGCAAAAAGCTGTAAACACAGATAGGGGTCTGGTTCAATAAGTTCCCATTTATCCATCTGAGAGAACACTAGGCTTATTGATAAATATGAGGTCAGTCAAGATCTTTAAGATCTGTTATAAAGTGAAAAATGAAAAACATATTGTGCGAAGGCATTACATTTAAACAAATATATTGAAAAAGTTCCGGACACATGAACATTAAACTGAGAGTGGGGTTTTATTTGGGAGTGGATAGGGGCTTAGGGCAATTGGGTAAAGTAACCACTTTTTTTTTAGTATATATATTTTGGCACTCTTTTTTTTTTTTTTTACCAAAATAACACCAAAAAAACAAAATCACTATGTATGACATATGTTTGTAACAAACAAAACAATAACCCACCCAATCAATGGTGACATTAGAGTCTTTGTTCCAAGCCAGTGTCTCCCCAAAACCTTCCTCACAGGAGAAGCTGTTTGTGGCACATTGTAATTTTAGATGGTCACATGATTTTACATGGTCACAACATCAGTAACAAGGACAACAAACCTATAGGGGCAGTAAGGGAATAAGCCTCATGATTTAGCCAAAAGACACAATGAAACACAAGGCTTTACTCCCTAGCTGTCTAAGATGGAGGCTTTCACCTGTCCCATGCATAAATTCCTCAGCCATCAGCTCTGTTTTGTCAATGGTAAAAGAGCTTTGTTACTGCTAATAAAAATGTGCTTGAAAGCCCTTTGATATTGCTCATCCCTGAGTCAGCCATCTTGCCTCTTGCCCCAAGATGACAGCAGCCAACAGGTAGGTGAAAGCATGTCCCCTCAGCAAAGCATACCTCCGAGAACCTCTGCACATCTTGTGTTAGCGTTCCCACTCGCTTCCACTGGTAGTACTTTAGCAGCTTCAAGATGGCTGGATTCACCGCATTATCTGATGGGACAGTCCGGAAGAAATAAGGGTATTTTTTCTTATCAGCTAGAACAGGTGTGGTCGCAGCAAAGGAGAGCTGAAAAATAAAAAGACAACACTTTAACTGGTGGTGGTCCTTATGGCTCTGAGCCCAAGATCTTTCTGAATAGAATAGAGCCTGTTAGCTTTCACATGAGGAACAAACATACAGGGCAAGATATTTTAAGACTTTTTATTGGAAAAGTAATACATTATAAAGGAAGAGAATTTTTTTTTTAACGCAAAATAGGAAGAAGGAAGAAATGAACCGTAATTTGCCCTTCCCCAAAGATCCATTATTAATGTTGTAGTCTCTTTCATTTTTGGTTCTTTTTCCAGGTGCAGAGATTAAAAAAAAAAAAGATTATTGACACGGGGATGGGGAGCATAGCCTAGGGAAAGCAGTCAGTATCAGTGTAATGACTAGGTGGAGAGCCAGAGGAAAGAAAAAGCAATCAGGGGAATTATTTCATAAGTTATATAAATGTCTAACCAATGAAATTGAAACTAATAATAAAATAAAAATTTTTTTAAAATTCTTGAGATTATTCTACATAAACAATTGAATTTTTTCCTTCCTTAACATTATCCCACAAACATTTAACCATCCTGTTAAAAACTGGTAAATATGTTAATAGCTGCATAATATTCGGTATTTGAAAATACCATAATTTACTGAATCATCTCTAATTTGGGGGCATTTAGATTATTTCTAATTTGTCTTTATTGTTGTATTATTCTATAAGCATCTTTGTGCACAACATTTCCTCCCTAAATTTCAGACTATTTCTGTAGGATAAAGTCTGTGATATAAAATTTTCCAGATAAAGGATATCAGCTTTTAAAGATTCAATACTTATTTCCAAAAAGGATTGTATTGATTTACATACCCACTAGCCAGGTATAATTAGAGGGCCAATTTCACCACATCCTTATCAACAGAGAAAAATAAAATATTTTTCTATCTAATGATCTATCACTGAAAAGCCAGAATCACATTGCATTCATTGGTTATGCATAATGTTTAATCTTTTTCCCCTGTGGTTGTTAACTAGTAGTATGTCCTATTTTAGAAATTGCTTTTTCATGTCTTTTGTTTCTTTTTAGAGTGGTATTCTAATGCTTTTCTTATTGAGTTTAATGAAGACTTTTATATGTATAGCATTCAAATCAGGCTGTTATAGTTGCTGCAAATATCCAGTTTGTTTGCTTTCCCATTTTGTGTGTGTATATTTTAATTTACACTCAGTAGTCAAATCTGTCCATCTTTCCCTTTATTATTTCTTCTTTTTCTTTTAAGTGCCAGTAAGTTGCTAAATTGGATTTTAATTATCTGTCCTACAAGGCTCAGCTTAAATGTCACCTCTTCTGTAACATTTCCTCTGATCTCTGCTCTCCCTTCCCTTCAGCCGCATCCACAGAAGGTGCTTATCAAACTTTTTGATCTTTGCAGTGTGATGGTGGGTAAATGGTATCTTTTTATAGTTCTAATTTGCATTTATCTTACGAGCCAGGGTAAGTATCTCTTCCTATGTTTAAGAGCAATTTGCAGGTTCTTTCTGGAAACTGTTCCCATCCTTTGCCTGTTTTCCAATTTCAATCGTTTTTTCTTATCAGTTGGTAGATGTGATCTTTTATGGTAAGGAAATTAACCCTTGTGATATAGTTGCTAAGCTCCCATCCCTCCCCCCAAGTTTGTACTTCTTTTTAATGTTTCTTATAGTTTCCTGTTTCTTTCTCCCTCCCTTCTTTTCTCTCTCCTTCCCTCCCTTCTTTTTTTTCTTCATTTTTTTGCTTGTTTGTTTCATTTAAATATCTGACCCAGAGAGGGCATGGCTGAAGCAAGAACATTCTTTGCTGCCATCGGCTTTCTCCCCGAACCCTTGCCTGTTCCAGCTGCAGTTCCAAATCTAATATATCCCGGAATCAAATTTCAGGGAAATAACATCCTGGCATCCTCAGGCCCCAGCTGAAGATGCTTTACCCCATCTTCTGTCATTTGGGAAGGACCCCTTTTCCTCCCAAGACTTCACTACAGTGGGGCAGTGGCATTTTAGTCCCTTTCCTGGTCTGGTTCAGAAAGCAGACAACCAATACTTAGGATTCCCTAGATCTTGTGCGTCTACTCAGCATCTTAAACACCTACTCCCACCTATTGGAGCTGAACGCACAACAGCAGCCCATCAGCTGTGACTTGGAGCTAGCGAGTTAGGAACCAATTTCTAAGATCCCCACAGAGACAGAGACATCATCCCAAGACTGGTAAAAATCAAGGGTGGAATGACAGTTCAAAAAAAAACTGGGGGAAGAATAAGGATCAAAGGGAAGAATCTACAGAGAAGAAAATCTCTGCTAAACATATTGAGGGATACTTGCATTCAGAGTTGTCCAGCAATGGACTACTACTCCTTTCTATTGGAGTAGTGAGATCCCTGTGTTTGGGGTATGCAAATTGAGGTTGGACCATGACTTAGGGAGAACACAGAGAGGCTTCAAGTTGTCAGTGAACGCCCTGAAAACTGTATGAAAAAGCTTTAGTGGGCCTTTATGTGCATATAGACACACACATTATTCCAAAAAGAGGATCAATGGCTTTCAACAGATTCACAAAGAGGATCCTACAACCCAAAAAAGATCAGCATCCCTGCTTGCAGGTAATATTTTGATTCCATGGTGATTGCAAGAAATAGAAACTCTCTGCAGTCCCCTAAAACCTAGTGTTCATGATTCTTCTCTCAAGATTAAAACAACACTTTAGGCCTCCTACAGTCAACAGTGGAGGAAGGAGCTATTAGAAAAACCAGGAAGCAACTATTTAAGAACCCAGGATGGTATATGTGCCATCGCACCCCCAAAAATGCTTATCTAATATAATTTGGAAAATGTTGGTTTTCTGATGTGATTTTTGAATCACACTCTGGTTGATACTTTACCATTATTGTCCCATTAGTTCCAGGTCCACAATTAATTGCTGCTTGAACAACCTCATATGTTTGCCCTGTAGGTAATTACAGTGGTTACTGTTCAGTGAATAAATGGCCCATTGTGTTTACAATGGGCTTGGAGTACAATATATGCCCCGGGTCTAAATCATGTTAGGTGCAAAATATTAACTGGCACTGACATTTTCTGCACCATTTGAGATAATGCACACTTTGATTAGATGGCTTGGCATCACTGTTCCTCTGGCTTTAGCTCCTAAAACTTCTTTCCATGGGCAAAGACTGCAGGCACCCAGTAGCACTGCTCGACTGCAGAACTGGAGGAACCTGCAAAATCATCTAGCTCTGAGGTTGTCCACCCTGGATGCACATTGGAGTCACCTGTGGAGATTTTGAAAAGTATTGATGACCTGGTTCTGCTCCAAACCAATTGAATCAGAATCTGGGCACAGAGCCCAGGCATCAGTATTAGTTAAAAACTTCCCAGGTGGTTACGATGCTCAGGAGCACTGAGGAGCACTGATACAGTTTTGAATAAGCAGACCGAGGCTCAGAAATGAGGAGATATCATGATATCTACCATAACCAGTGAGAAGCAGGACTCGAATCCAGGTCCAAAGGACTCTAACACCAGAGCTTTTTCTTCTTTATTTTTCAATTACAGTCAACATTTTAATATTCAGTCTCAACATGGCTTCTTTTTTTATATCCTTAGTTATAAGAGTTCTGTTTAGCAGGTCTTCAGGTGGTTCTCCATGATGGTTGTTCTGTACTTTACTTCTAATTTTGGTCATGGGAGGCACAGCACAGCGTTTACCTACTTCTCTGCCTTCTTGATGGCTGTCCCCTGCCTCCTCTGTGCTTGCCAGGCCTCCCCCACCCCCAGCACAATCACTTGGCATCTAAAAACACTAGTCCTATCGCTTTAGGGTCCTAACTTGAAGACCCAACCTTTCCAGGCTCTCTTGCTTTATTTCATACAAGCAAGTTCATTTCTAAAAAGACTGTCATTGAGGCTTGGAGTTAATCTCTAAACCAAAGATTTATTTCAGAAAGTATTTTTTATATTTATTTTATAGTTTTGTTGCCATTTCTAGTTGTATTGCATTGTTTTTGAGAATTTAGCATGTACAGCTTCTGCTTGTGGAGTTTATTGAGATTTTCTTTGTGGCCTATCATACAATCAATTTTGTAAAAGTTCTGTGGTGGCTGGAAGAGCAAATGCAGTTTCTAGTTGTAAATTATAAAATTATCAGACTTCTTATGCATAAGAGATATAATCAAACTAACCAATTATATTATTACATGCTTTGTATTTTTGTTTACTTGACCTATCAAAGACTGGTTTGTTAATTTTTTTCTATTGCCTTTGATAATTTCTCCATGCATTTTAATAGTTTTTTCTTTACATTCTTTGATTTTATGTTGTTTTGAGCATAAATGTTCATCACAATTATATTGTTATTTTTCAGAAATATATATGTCCTCGTCTAGTGCAAATACCAGGCACTTACTGAATAATCATTGAGTGAATTGAGTGTTAAAATAGTTAACAAGGTAAAATAAACTTTTTGTCTTTTATTGCTTTTTGTTTTGTATTCTATCTTGCTTGGTATTAATATTGAATTAATATGTTTCTTAATATTAATATTGAAACCCTGACTTTTGCATTTGCTTGCCATAGTTCTGATCCTCTTCTTTGTATTCTATTAAGATTATTTTTAAGTATATTTCTTGAAAAGAGTACATGAATAAATTTTAAATATATATGCTTATCACTGTAATAAATACTTGGTCTTACATTTATCATTTTGTTGGCAGTCTTACTCTTTTTATGCTTTCTTTTTGTTTCCTTTTGTCCCCTTTGATATTCAGACTATTATCCACTCTTCTCTATTCTGGATATATTAATCTTGCTTCTTGTCCCAACCTGCTGGAGTATCTTTTAATATTCCAAAGAATAGTAAGAGATCAAAAACTTGCTGAGCATGACCCTCTGTTGCCTTGACACATGGTAGAATTTAGTTGGGTATAAAATTCTTGGGCTACCTACCACTTTCTCCTTTGAAATTACAAAGTGATGCAAAGGAGTAATGTGGGGTTAGTTTGATTGGCGTTCATTTGTAACTATCTTATTTTCTCTGCCTGAATGTCAGAAGAGTTTTTTTCTTTATTTTTAGAATTAAAAGAATTTGCCAAGGTAGATCTGGCTGTGGCACCCTTGATTTTATTTGGGACACAGGGAGTCCTTTAATCTATACACCCAAGTCTTTCAACTAGGAAATACACACACACAAACACACAATATACATACTATATATAAATATAATATTATATATATTTATATATATTTATTTTATATTCGTATACATTCTTTTCTCTCCTTCAGAATGCCTGATTATCTATGTGTTGTCTTTTCATTCTCCAAATCCATATCTGGCATATTTTCTTCCATGATTTCATCTCTTGGTCCTTGTCCTCTGCTTTCTGGAAGAGCATCTTATTTTATTCTATCTCTTTTATTACAGGGTATGTGCATATTCAGTTTACTAATTTCTAGTAAAATGGCTGTACCATTTACAGTCCCAGTAGTAGGGTCCAGGGGTTCTCATCTTATCACATTCTGGCCAAGATTTGGTATTATCTGACTTGCTAATTTTTCTAATCTTTCAAGGACAAACAAGGTAGCACTTCATTAGTATATGACTTTGCAGCCCTTTGACTATAATGTAGTTTCGTATCCACACATACATATGATAGCCATTCATATTCTTTGTTCTGTGTCTTTGCTGATTTGCTTTTCAAATGCCTCAGTTTTAAACATCATTGTGTCTAACATATTTTTATTGTGCTATTGACATTTTTAGTTTTCTAGTAATTTTTTATGACCATATACCTTTTCAACCTCTACTCTTATCTCAGGCTATTTCATGAAGACCATGTTTTTTTCTGCATATGACTGAGGATGCCAAACATCTTTCTAAAGTTTTCTTCTTTATCTTACAATAGATCATTTTCAGAGATGGACTTTTCCTACGCTTCTTCTGGGTATTGTGTGCCTTTGATTATATTTGTAGTACTTTTTCAAAGGCTGAATGTTAGGTGTTTTCAATGTACTCATCCTCAAAAGCAAGGTCTTTTCAGATGTGACTTCTCAAAAGACACAATATGTGCATTGCCCTTGGCCCTGTTTTCTGCCTATTTATACTATAAGTATTTTTCTCAGAAAACTAGAGAATATTTTAGCACAGATTTTGCTGTCCAGTATGCTATTCTACATTAATGAGGTGACATCTTTACCCTCAGTGCCTGATTTTCTGATACTCTAGATAAACTTAGTACATTAAATTTGCATCATACACTAAATACACTAATACCAGGGGTTTTTTTTCTCTCTTAGAAAACTACTTGAGAAGTCTCTGCTTCCGAGAATGCAATGCACTCCTAGTGTTCTTTTCCTATCCATTTTTTCCCCTAGGAATTATAGCTCTGTCTGAATTTAGAGAGATGAGAATGAAGAGAGAGAGAGAGAGAAAAAAAAGTCTTGGTTCCTTCAGAGATCAGCATAGCTGTTCAATTTTCTGATTGGTAGAAGCCCTGGGTCTCTAACTCAGATTGTGGGAAAGAGAAAGGAAAAAAATATTTTTATTTTATTTATTTTTTCATTTGTAGGATAATCGTTATTTTATGAGGCAAGGTTCAGAGTGCCAGGAAGCAAAGTTTGGTAGCATTTTCTCAATCCAGCTCCATCCACTATATAATTAGTTAAGATTCCAAACTTCTGGAATATAGTGAATCTTGTCTTAGAGCTCCTTGGTTCGTTGAGGTAGGAATTACCATCCATTTTACAGCTGAAGAAATCATGGCTCAGAAAGGTGACATGTCTGTGCAAAGGTCAGTACAAGAAATACTGAACTCGTCTTTTGACTTCATATCTGGTTTTTCTTCAACTAGCTCTGGGCCATCAGTCCCAGGTGATATGGGACAATGGGACTTGCTCCTTCTTCTGAGTCCCGATAGCGCAGGGAGGAAACAGCTTATTCCGAGGCTTCCATAGTCTCTCCATCATGGCAAATTTCTATGGTGAGCACTGCTGGTCCTGGGATATTCTGGGGGACATACTCTTAACCAGTAGAGTGGAATGGGAAGAGAGCCATCAGCATCTCTCTGAGTGGGAAGCTCTAGCCTGCCACAAAATGTTTTGTGAGAATTTAGGGTTTGTGTATTAAACATTAAGTGCCCATGAACAGATAGAAGTGGAGAGCTGAGGCAACCACAAGGCCACTTTAGGGACCTGGGAATCCAGGCTTATCTCTATCCTTATGACTGAGAACAGGGCAAATCATTTCCCTTCTGTAGGTGTCTATTTTTCTCATCTCTGAAAACGGTGGATCGAATCAAAGATTTCAAAGGTTCCTTGCAACCACAAAATTTTATGCTTCTCTCTCCAAAAATTGAGGAAAATGATTAAAGAGTGTATTTGTTTTATGTGTGTGTGTGTGTGTGTGTGTGTGTGTGTTTCATTTAATCTGATTTATTCAGATAATTGCCATTGTGTCTCACTCCTCTTTGCAGATATAAACCTGGATGAAAATGTAAATACACCTCCCAACTTCAGGATCTTGATTAAATCCCTAACCATTGATGAATTCTTGCCTAAATGCAATTCACTCTTTACCTGGTTTTGGGCCTCTGAATTTAAATTTTCTGCAGAAATAAAGCATTTTTTCAGGTGGCAAGTATAGCCAAGAGCGGCCCTACTTGCTAAATCTTAGGTGAGAAACTCAGGCTAGATGCAAGAGGGGAGAAGTGATTGAGGGTTGCTCTTTTCTCTGCTCAGTTTAATCTTTTTCCAAGGGTTTGCTGACTGTTTCTGTAATTAAATGAAGGAGGTATTTGTCATCTAGGGTTCCTTTCAGCTGAGATGAATGGAACGCAACTTTCTCAGGAAGCTTCTGACAAAACCCTGTTTGTGGCTGGTGCCAGGATGTGTACAAAGGCACCGGGCTGTGTGTGTTGGGAACTTGGGCCCACTTCAGGTCTGCGCCAGGTCACCGCTGCGCCCAGGCCCTGGTGAAACACTGTTTGGACACAAAGTGCATCTCAACATAGATGCCGTGAGATTAATGTGATGCAGAGCGGCTGCAAAGTATTCCTGAGTCAATGAGAGAAAATGAATGCCTGGCGTTCGGGCGAGTTCTTGAGACCCACTCCCACAAAAGGCCTGCTCAGGCATCCTGCGTAGATTTGCTCTAAGGTTTGAAACCTCTTTAGTCAGAGAGAGCTGAGCTGGAACCAACCACTTGGGGAACACTCATCTTTCCTTCCTGTTGATGAGTTTTAGTTTTTAATCACTCAGAGGCACACAGCAGTTCAGCTTTTACCACCCACTTCCATGGCCATATTCTTACTGGGAACTCATTAACAACTTACTGGGAGGTGGGGTAGACTTTATTATCTTGGTGCCCTCATGGGAAACTGAGGCTCAGGGAAGTAGAGTGACTTGCCCAAGGCCCTGCAGTGAGCAAGGGGCAAAGTTAGAATCTGAGCTCAGATATTTGACCCCTAAAGTCATTGCAGAATGAGCACCTGCTTTGGGCAGAGCACGAAGGGATTGGCATTCATGCTCATTTATTGTGAAAAGCAACTCTGTGAGGTAGACACTGTTATGATCTGCATTTTCAGATGAGACTGAGGCTCAGAGGGGTTAAGCACTTGCATTTGGTCACACACTGGCACAACAGGAAGACTGACTTCTTAAGCCTTCGCTAGTTCCATAGACTTCTAGAAGCGTATAATTCTCTGTAATTAACAATTTCCAAAACACATTGACTTCTTTAGTCTATCTTTGATCTTCACAAAAACCCATGATATAAGACACAGTAGACTTTATTACCCTCATTTAATAGTTGAGAAAACTGAAGCTCAGAAAGGTTGAGTAACATGCTCAAAGTCACACATTAGCTAGGGCTTGAACTTGGGACTTTTGTTCTTGGAATGCAGTTCTCTCTCAAGCATGCAGGGCTGCTTCTCAAAGAGGCACCAGGGAACAAGGTCAGAAAGCAACTGGGCATTAAAAATAAGGGAGAAGAAAATTTGCTTAAAAGAAAAAGAAAAACAATAGCGCATCTATGGCTTATTATGCTTTTGATTCCCCCAAAATGGTCCACTTCAATTACATGAAACAAAATTCAGGTGTGTTTGATTTTTTATTTAAGAGAAAATTCTTCACATTTTCCTTTCAAACTTGTATTATAAAATATAAACTACATATATAAGTGTATAAAATATGCATGTTCAATTTAAGGAATAATAACAAAACCAATATCCAACTGCCCATCAACCAGTCTAAGAAGTAGCGTTAATTTATTTGTAAATAGTAAATTGAAAAATAATTAAATTTTTTTGCTCCCTAAGCATTATTTTTTGTTATGTGGCATTCTGTGATTTTTGTTTCCTTCTTCACCTCCCTCTTTGGAATTTCTATCATTATTTTATGTAAAGATTGAAAAACAAATATTACTTCCTCAAATTCTTTTTTTTTCTTTTTTAAAGTAAAAAATGGGAATTAAATAGAAACACAAAAAAGTCAAACAGAAAGCAGTTTGGTGCAGATGGGTGAGAATTTGGAGTTTCAGATTGGACAGGTTACCCCACTACTTTGGGAATATTACTTCACCTTTTGGCACCTGTCCCCTTCTCTGTAAACCGGAGTGACACACTCCATCTTAGGGTGCGTGTGAGGTCAGAACGAGCACAGGCATCCGATAAATGGTTGCTGTTCCACCACAACTTCTAGACTTGCAAGAACTGGATGGGACCTCTTACAATTATGGAAGGTCTTTTAACTTATAAGGCCCTTTCCCTCACTAATACCTCAACTCCAAGGAAGGCAGAGTGGAGGAGTATACCTGCTTTACAGATGAAGTACAGATGAATAGCTTCAATGAATGAAAGAGTTTGCTCTCAGTGACATGGCTGTTCCCGTGCAGAGACATAATTCTAAATCAGGCCTTCTAATTTCTAATCTAGTGATTTTTAAATGGCTTGTTAATTTAAAAAAATAATAATGATTATATTACTTGACTAATTGTGTACAATTAGAATGTATGCCTTTAATTTTCTCTTAAACTTCTGGTAAAATGTTCCATTTTCTCCTCACAGCTGTACAGGTGACAAATGCAGGAAATTAACAAATCACATTAGAAACCTCTTTGGTTTCCTCAGCTCCTTTGCACTTTGCTTTCAACTGATGTCTTTAGGGGTAAGAAGATTTCTCATGTGATCACAGCTGTGAAGCCAACTGCCTTAATTACCACACTGCAAAAATCATGTTTCCTCATGTCAATTTAGCACCTCTAATTAGCTGATAGGTTAAAATCACATCTATAGGGGGAAAGGTGTGCTGGGGCCCAGCTCAATGCTTGCAGTGGAAGGGATGAAGCATAATCATCTTGGAATCCTCCTGTCTCTTCAAGGCCAGCTCCTATTCATCTGCCCAGGCTTGCTCATAGCCACCTCCTCCAGGGAGCCTTCCCTGGTGTTCCTGAGTTCTCCTAGAATTGGTCCTTTCCTTGTTGTGGGAAGGCTAGATCTCAGAGATATCAGGACTCCAAAAGAAGGGATCATCTTAGGTTCAGTTCACCCTTGTGAGACAATGCCTCCCATAACCAAGGGAAGGAACAGTTGGACTCTAGACATCTGAGATTTGCTTCATGGTTAGTCCTGGGAAAAACAAGTTGAATCAAAATAAAGTCTTTTGAATATTTTGAAAACTTTGATAAAATTTTCTTCAATAGGGCAAAGGAGGTCATCCTGGATGAGTGGGACTGAGGCTGAGGACATAAAGAAATGAGCATGGACATGTGGCTATGGAACATAAAGACCCAGCTCTTCCATGTACCAGCTGCAAGCCTGCCAGCAATCTATTAGGCCTCTCTTTCTTGACTTGTGAAATAGACAGAATAAGTCCTGCCCTAACACTCTAGGGCTCCTTAGAAAAAATGAGAACTTGGAATTGAAACTGTCTTATAGGAAGTCAGCCCTGTGCTAATAAACGGCAAGAGTTATGAGGCCCAACGGGTCTGTTAGATCGTACCTTCTCCAGCACTCCAGGAGGCTTCCTCACCCTGTCTCTTCAACCTTGTATGTCTCAAAGCACATGAGGCTCTCTCTTGTTGCCCTGCTAGGAAGAAGCCTTCCTGAACACCGCCCCTCACCTCCAGTCTAGGCCACCTCTATCCAGCCCTGATCACATGTATTATAATTGTATTCTTGCTTCCCTCAATAAGACGGTAAGGTAATAAGCGCTCAAGCTGTCACATATAAGCACTCAATGTTTGCTGAAGAAATTAGTACATGAATAAATGCAAAAGGAATAAACTTATTGTGTAGAGTCCCAGAGGGAAAACCAGAATTAATCTCCGACTGTTTCTGGGAGGCTGGTATGGATAAATAATGAAGAAATATTTAATGATAAAGTATTCAAGAATGAATCAAAACCTTGCAAACTACTGAGTTCACCATCACTGAAGGTACTCAAGATTATCAAGAATCACCTATCTACCAGGGTTATAAAAAGGATTCCCAAATTGGCAGAGAATTTGCATTGGTCAGTGTTGTGTCTTATGGGTACTGCTGCTAGCAATGCCGAGCCCCAGATTATTATTTTATATCTTAATAGATATGTTTTCTCTTTATTTACTCTTATACTATCTTCTTAGTAAATAATACTAGTTTTCCATTCATAGTATTTAAATAAAAGGATGAGTCATTCTAAAGGAAAATAAGAAATAAGTTAATGATACAAGTGGTATGCGAACTTGCCAAAATCAGGAAGGTGGCATGCAAAAGATGGGGTCTAGGACACACAAGATTGCAGGTTCAGTAAGGAGTCTTACAAGAATATATGGCCCTCAGCTATAAAAATCTATCCAAATCTCCATAATTTTCCAGTAAATTAAGTCATAATATGAATTTAGACAGTATAGAATGAGCTAGACTCTCATCTGAGCATTGAAGAATAGGCGCTATTAGAAGTACTAAAAAGAGGGTGGATCTCTTGAATGAAAGTAATTAATTACATAGAGACAAAGAGAAATAACTGTAGAAGTAGAAATGGTCTAAGTAAGAGCGTTGCAAGACTTAGCAACATAGGGTGCATACTCGTACTAAAACAATTTATTCTTTATCTGAAGTTCAAATTTAACTGGGCATTCTATATTCTATCTGGTAACCTTAAGTAACCATCAAAGTCAGAGATAGTGAATACATTTGAGCCTAGGTGACATTGTTAACCAAGGGTTACAGTGGCTGTCGAGAGAAGTGGATTAAGTTGGTGAAGAGCATGTGGTGATCAATTAGTTATGTCTGAAATCAGCATAGGAAAGGGAAGTAATGGCACCAACAACATTCATTTATCTGCCATCTTGGGCTTGTCCAACTCCTCATTTTATACACCGAATGCCAGGGAAGACAAGGGCCTTGCCCAGGCTCACAGCTCGTCCACAGCTGGGCTGAGCTAAACTCATTTGCAGATCCACGCTGCCTGCTCGGAAATAAAACAGAATGCTCCCAATGCCATGATTATGTAATTTCAGACTACCTTCAGCAAACATGACCACCCATATCAGCAGCCAGAATGCACACAGCCAGTCAAACCCTCCACCTGATCTAATTTAACATCATGACTACATTTGAATGCCCTAGAACACCACAAAGAAAAAAAAATCTAAAATGAAAATCATTTACCCTCAGAAAGTTCTGTTGAAGGAGATATCACTGGAACAGAAAGCACTTTGTGTCCGAACCACTGGCCTCTTTACGTCATATCTCAGGGGCTCTTGGTAATAGTTTTACAATTGACTCTTGGAAGAAACTAAAAACAAGTATGCTTTATTATGAAGAAGACATTTTACTTGCTGTGCATTGAATCAGATGGGACTGAACTGAATTCAGGTTCTCTCCATCTCTCTGTTGGTTCCTCTTTTTGGGCCTGCTGTTCCTTAATGTTAAAATAAGAAGACTGCACGAGGTAGCTCTTTATTTCAGCTCTAGAATTTTGTGATTTTCTAATTCAATGTTTAATTTACAAATCGAGGAGAAATTCTTCTTTCTTTAGGTGAGAAAATAAAAACTACTGGACTAGAAACAACATTGCCAGAAGCGCTTTATGCCAGCCTCTTTCACAAAGAGAATTATTTAGTCGAATTTTTTATGTCTCCATTTGGATATTAGACTTTTACTTTCTGCTTTTCTTAATTAAGTTTATTCATTAGTATTCTCATTCATTCAATGAAGATTTGTTTCCTAGAAAAATTATAGATGCATTTCCCTTGACCTAGAAAGCCCACTTCTAGGAATTCATCCCCAGTTTACACTGGCACAAATATGACACGTGGCCAAGGTGATTCCACCAAACTGGAAACAACCCAAATGTCCATCAGTAGGGGACTGGATGTACAAACTACAGTACAACCACACGAAGAAGTGCTATGGTTGTAAAATGAATAAGGAATGTCTTTATATAATGATAAAAAAGTGAGTTCCAGGAAAAAGTGAAAAATAAGGTACAGAGTAGCATATATTTAATGCTCCCTTTTGTGTAAGAATAAAGATGAGGAATAAACACACACACATTTGTGCATATTTACAATAAGAAACACTGGAAGGATAATTAAAAGACTAATAAAAATGGTTATCTATAGGAGTAACAAAAGCAAACTGAATCTGAGCCAAGAATTCTCTACTTGTTGTATAGTTTTGACTACAGAATCATATAAAAGTTGTATATATTTTAAATATAAAATTAATCGGCAGGAAGGAAAAAAACCAATCCCTAAAAACTGAAAGGAAACGAAAACAAGGGCATTAAGGGTATATCACACTGTTAAGACAATCAAATGGAGAAGAATCTATAAAGGGACTTCTGGACACATCTTTACTGTTCATCTGAAAAGGAATATAGTCCTCACTCCCAACACACACACACACACACACATCTTTGAAATTGTAAAAACATAAAAACCAACAGAAAGAACAGTCCAGTGAACACCATATACCTTTCACCATTCACCATTTTCCTCATCTGTTTTCATCTCTTGCCTTCCAAATACATATATACATATAAATGTATACACACACATATACACACAGACACACATATACATATATTGCATACATACACTTTTTTTGTTTTTGAAGCATTTGAAATTGACTTACAGATATTTTGACACTTTACTCCTAAATAGTTCAGGATGCATCTAAGAATGACAGTTTCCTATATCTTTACGGTGCTGTTACCCTATTATAAAAATGAACAGTAATTCAGTATCATATGATGTATAGTCCACATTCAGATTTCTTCAATTTCCCCCAAATTACATCTTTTAAATTCAGGATCCAATCAACATTCATGCCCTACATTTGGTTATGTTTTTAGTCTCCTTTGATCAGAACAGTCCCCCACCTTTCTGTTGTTCTTATTGTTTTCCACAACATTAACTTCTTGGAAGAATCCAGGCTAACTGACTTATAGAATGTCCTATATTTGTCTGATTCTCTCCTCGTGGTCAGATTAAAGTTTAAACATTTTTGTTTAAAACATTAAAAATTATATTTTCTAGCTCAGTCCACTGAAAAAAATCTGGAAGTAGTGAACTCCAGTAGCAGTGGACATACCTGGCACCCAGATCTTGGTTTCTAAATATGATCCTGCACCAGAAAAATCAGGGGTCCTTGGAGAGAAATGGCTGATTCAATTCTAGGGCAGGTAAAATATTAAGTGACTGAACTAAGGGCAGAGAAGGAGAGAAGAAAGAGAAGGGGACAGGAGGAGGGAAAGGAAGTGTCAAAAAAGGGAATGCTCTTTTGTAGCGAAGAATGTCAGCTTAACTGCAGAAGGAAGACTAGAATTAGAAATGACCCTTTGCAACCCCAGGATAATTAATAGTGACTCAGGCAAGGACCATCAATATGCTAAAACAAACCATTGGGTAAAAGATTGTGGGAAACAGGATATCTATATGGTTTTCAAAGTCTCACCCCATAGATTACTTAATTACTGAGGAAAAAAGGTATCTTCACTATAAACCTAGCAGATACCACCTTAACCAAGTGATAGAATTTAGCATCATCAGCAATAGTTCAAATGTGGGCCTCGTGACGTGACACACTGGAAGGAACACAGCATCTAAAGTGTAGCATTTTTGCCCAAACCACTTAAATGGAACCTAATCGTGAAGAAACAGTCGAGTCCAGATTTGGGATCTGTGTGACATTTTACACAATTGGCTTGGGCTTTTTAAAAAGGTCGATATCCTGAAAGAAAAAAAAAAAGGAGGAGGAATGTTCTAGATTGAAGAAGAGAAAGCACATGACGACAAATATGATGTATGCTCCTTGGTCAGATCCTTGATCCCTTCTCACCCATCCCCAACAAATGGGTGGCAAAAAAAGACATTTTGCAGTCAACTGGGGAAATTTTGAATATGGATCATATATTAGGTAATATTTATTTTATCACTGTTAATTTTTTATAATTACATTATGGTGATACAAGGGAATATAATTGTTCTTAGGAGATTCATGCTGACATATTTAAGGGTGAAGTGTCATTATGTCTATAAACAATTGTCAAGTGCTTCAACAAAAATTGAGAGTGAGGAGGTGAGGAGGGGATGAGAGGGAAAGGAAAACAAACATGACAAAATATAAACAACTAATGAATCTAGGTACAAGGGAATATAATGTTCATTGTGCTTTCTTTTAACTGTTTTTTGCAGGTTTGCAATTTTTCAAAATAAAAAATTAGAAGATTTGGAGGAAAGGTAGAAACATAAGGAGAGCAGCAAAAACAACATCTGCATTAGAATAATGCCTGCACCCAACTGAAATACCGACCATTTAATATATTTTTAAAGACCCATGAATTCATGATACTACATAAAAAGGAGAGACTGAAGACAGGGAGAACCCCAGAACAAAACAAAAATGAAGATTCCTGCCAATTCTAAATTTCAGGCCTGACTCTTGGGTTCCAGCTGCCAATAAGGGAGACGCTGCCCCACCCTTCTGGAGGGCGCCCACGACCACCAGACAAGCTCGATGACAAACAGAGAATTAAACCTGTGATGACGCTGCAAGGCAGGGAGAGGGCTGTCATAGATGTGTCTGCTGGAGGCAATGATCTGGCTCAAAGTCTTCATGAAAAAGTGCTGTTTAAGCTAAGAATTGAGCTAAGATCTTTTTTTTTTTTTTTTTTTTTTTTTGCCTGCCTGGGCTGCTGGGTTGGGCCACAGCTGCTTTGCTATGCTGAGGGTCTGCATACCCATTACTCTTAGCAATGGGCCCCAAGTTTCAGAAGACACGCAGGATGAGAAGGGAGCTATTCTCTGGTATACACAAAACCAATGCACCGTCTTAGAAGTAACCAAGACAGTGCTATGTAACAGCTTGTGTGGGGATTTGGGGAGAAATATGAGAAAATTATGCTTATATCAGCATTTGGGCATCTAACCTAGGATTGTTTTTCTCAAGTTGAGCGCTTCCCTTTTTATAAGCCTCAATCTCTTCATCATGGAAATAATAAATTATTTAATCTTCTTAGTAAACAGATTCAAAACAAAAGCCTTCTGTATAATTCAAAACGAAATTAGGCTATGCTCTCTATAAAAAAAAAAAAAAGGCAACCCATTCATTATAAAACCACCCAGAGCAGAACTCTAAGTCCTAGATGCTTGAAATACTTAGCACAGTTATTGATTTTCACCAACAACCAGTCCATCTATTTTCTGAGTTCAAAGGAACCATTTATTTTTTATACATAACAAGTTACTGGATGAGTAATAAGTTTTAAAGTGTATGTGTATATGTGTGTGTGAGATATGAATAATTTACAAGGAGAACACAGGCCTGCACTGAGAGGCTCATGTCAGCTTGGGTCATCATCTGCTGACAGGCAGGAAGCTCATTGCTGAGGGGAGCTGGAGAGAGACCCCTGAGACATACAGGGAACGTCCATGGCCTCTGGAGACCCCACTCCTGCACCCTACTCACAGATCTGCTTACAGCAGGAAGTAGGGCAAGGCTCTGCTCTATTTGCATCTTATTTTCCTCATTCTGAAAACGGCCTAACTAAAATGATGCTCTCCCTTCCCCACAGCATTGCTCTGAGGATTAAGTGGGATTGTGTGAGAGGCAGTGCACCTACCTAGTGGTTGCCAGCATAAACTCTGGAGCCACGAAGTCCTGGCAATCCCTTGGCAAGACACTTAACCTCTCTGTGCCTCAGTTTCCTCATCTGAGGAAAATGAGGAGAATAATAGTGTTCAGCTCATAGGCTTGGTGTGTGGAATAAATGAGTTAATGTAAGCACAGTGTGTAGAACTGTGCCTGGCTCACGGCTCAAGACCACAGAAATGGAGGACAGCAGTATTACAAGTAATTTTATAACAGGCCATCCAGATATGTCCACTCATGATTTCTGAGCATCTGTTTATGCAAGGCCTTTGGGGTACAGCCAAGGCTCAAATGAGCAAGAACTGTCCTCAAGTTCACAGTGTGGGGGAATCCTCATCAGAGAACTATAATATATTGAAGAAAGGTCAAAGATGAAATAAGTGAAGAAAATGCAAAGAAAGGTGGTGGGTACCTTCTTCAGCTGGGAAGCAGGGTTGGAGAAAATAAGGGAGGCTTCCTGAAGGGAGTAACACTTGACCCAACTATCAGAAAATAAAAAAAAAAACTCAGCCAGATGAGGAGGAGGACCAGACAGAGCATGTAGCAGTGGGAACAGCATGGGCAAAGGCCCCAGAGCTACAAGGAGCAGGTTTATCCCTTAGCACAAGGCAAACGGACCAGAGAGGGAGCCAACAGAAGTGCTGGCATCACAGCATTGTAACTACTTGCAGAATGACCTCATGCAGGCTGCTTGACCTTTCTAGGGTCACTTCCTTCATCTGTAGAATGGAAGATTTTCTACCTGGAGAGCTCTGGTGGAGATTAAGAGTCCTCAAAGTTGATAACTCAGCCTATCTATAAGGCTGTTGCCACTGTTCTACATGGGGTGGACTCCTAAGTGGTAAGTGGCTTAGGAATGGAAAGGGAACCAGGCCTCAGACCATAAGCTCCTAAAGGAGGGGGTCATATGCAGGGCCCAAGAGGACAGACAACAGGTTTAAGGCAGGTGCTGATGGCTTTGATCCACAGGGGATACAGGGAATAATGACGTGACATTATTAAGGTTATATGGTCTATCAACTGGCCCTACCCTCTCCCCTTATAATAGTCCCAGGAACTGAGCTCCAGGTCCCACTCCACCCCTACTTACAAGATAGACCAGGAGGCCGCCTGGATGCCTTGGTCCTTGAGTAGGAGTCCTCAGGAGGGAAAAGAAATGTGAAGCATGGTACAGGGGACTGTGTGTGCATCATCTCAGGTCATTTCACAACCAGCCCAGGGGCAATGCAATGCCACTGTCAGATCACAGATGAGAAGCTGCGACTGGGAGAGGCCAAGGAACCTGCCCAGGGTCACCAGCTAAAAAGTACCAGAGTCTGGATATGAACCCAGCCCATCACACCCCAAGCCCCAAAAATGCATTGGTATTATCGGAACATTTACAGGTGAGGATACTCAGACTCCAGTGAGGGGAAGTGTTTTGTGTAAAGCCGCCCATCTGAGAGATGGCAGGGTTAGGATGGGAAGCCAAGTGTCCTCATGTTGACCCAGTTCTCTTTCCTTTGCTCCTTATTTGGAGCCCCAGGTCCCCTCTGTGCACTCCTGGCCACTATGGCGTTGGCAGCCTTGCTGGCTGAGAGACTCACAGGTCATGGTGTCAGACCCAAGCTTGAGTAAGACACGCTCCATCTGCACCATAGTTTGACAAGAGTCCTTGTGGTCTGTGATACTGATCACAGGGACCTCCAAAGTTAGTGGAAATAATGACTGCACCTGCATTTTCACTCCGACATTCCAAAAGTGGATTCTGGGGCTGAATCGGTAGGTATTTCCTTGAAGCCAAGAGTCTGAACACTTACCCTTCAAACCCTTCCTGTTCAGCTGACACACCTGACCTCTCTTTAGAGACTCCAGGTAGTCCTGAGTAAGAGGCACCTTAGATAAACAAGAATCTCCTAGGATCTTCTTAAAGTTCAGATTCAGGGTAAGCAGGTCCAGGTGGAGACTGGGCACCTGTATTTCTAATATGCTCCCAGGTGCTGCTGCTCGTCTGTGGATCTGATAGCATTGAGCATCTTTAGACCAGTGTTTCCATCCCAGGCACTTGTTTAAAATCAGATTCTCAGGCTTCTTCCCTGGAGATGCTGATCAGTGGACCTGGGAATCTGATTTTTAACCAGTAAACCAACACCCCACCTCCACTACATCCCTCCTGATGAGTCCGACCATCAGATGCATTGGGGAAACATTGCCTTGTACAATCCTCATCTGGTGCCTGAATCCTCTTAGCATCCCCACCTTGAGCCACCCAATCTAGGCAGGGGTTCCCACCCACCTCTGCACAGCAGAATTACTTGGAGCTCTAATAAGTGCACAGAGGCTCAGGCTCTTAGATGCAGGACAGAACCTGGCGAGGGCCACCAACTTGTCCCTATTTGCCCGAGACTTTTCTGCCCACATTACTTCTACCCCTCACAACAACCTTGTGAGGCTGGTACTATGCCCCTTTGACACATCTGTCCTCTTGGAGAGATTTATTTTCTAATTCCTTCTCTACTTTTCTCCAGACTCAACTTGTATTTCCAGACTCAACTCAGTGTAATCTGTGTTTGTGCCGCTTACTAGCAGTATCACTCTACCATAAGTAATGCGAGTGATTTATTTATTTAGAATAAATTATTCACACTCTGCACATTTCCAGAAAGGGTTTGAGGTGATGGAAGACGCATAAACAATGAGGACATTGGAGTTACATGCTGGGAATTGATATTACTTGAGATATCACAGTCTGGCATTAGAAATGGGGGTCAGAACCTTAAATTGAATCCTTCACCAGCTGGACAGGAAAGATATGAGTTGGGTCCTTGGCAGGAGTAGACTGGGCGCCTATCAACAGCATCATGCCTTTCTTTGCTTTTGCTTCTGGGAAAACTCCACCAGAAGAGTGTGTGCACCTCTTACAGCTGCCGTGGGCTTATTTTGCCTCTTCTGCATGTTCTCTGTTTTAATTTTACTGTTCTGGATCACCTTCATGGTCTGTGATAGTTCATTTCATACATACAACTTTGAATCTGAAGACAAATGGAAACCTATAAATCTTCCAGGAGTTCCATGCCTAGGGCCTATCTGGCATCTCAGATGGCAAATGCATCAGTAGTAATATATTAACCTTACATCTGTAGGGGGCTTACAGTCTGCAAGGTGCTTCCACCTGCTCCACTTTCCCTGTCCTTTCTGATCCTCTCAACAGCCCCAGTAGAAGGGAAGATTTAGTTAGCCCATTTTGCAGATGAGTTCAGTGAGGCTCTAGGAGGTTGCCAACTTGCTCAAGCCTGTTCTTTCAGTGAGAGACAGAAGAGGGACAATTATCCAAAACTTCTGGATTCCAGGCCTCTGTCCTGGCTGCTGTACCAAACTGCCACTCTGCCATGTCCACCTATCCTGAGGTAGCAGCGTTAGGCACTGGAATTTGCACTTTTGGGGAGAGCCTGGGAGAGTATACAGTAGGCACAGCATTTGCTGAGAGAATGAATAAATATATATGAGCACAAGTATGAATGAATGAGAACAGAACGCCTGCCCTTCCCCCGAGAAGATCAACGGGTACTGCTGGAATCCCTTTTGAGAGCTTGTACTTCCTCCTACCCATTTGTAGTTAAACCAAAAGCTACCAACTTCTCCTCACTTCACACATGACATTTCACTTGTTCTCAGAACCAGGCTTTACTGCTCCAGGCATCCCAGGATATGGCCAGGAAGGCCCATCCACAGCCTCTAGTCCCTGGGGTCTTTCTTGCCCTCTTCACTTGGCCCATAGAGCATGCCCTTAATATCACTTTTCCTTCTCCTCCTCCACCATTTTTTTCCTATAAATCCAGAAGGTGGAAGCATCTCATGGATTATTAATGTGCTAAATGGCCCCTTTGGAGACTGGTGCCAAGAAATGGCTGCGACCCGCCCTGGATTATTGGCCTTCATTCTCTTTCTTAGACAGCAGCCACAGCAAAGTGTCCAGTGGTGCCTAATCACACTGCGGCTCCTACACGGTTCCCAGTCAAGTCCACAGTCCCCATCACCTGCTCCACGGCGAGGGCGTGGCACCATGCAGTTGGCCTGCTGGATTTTGACTCACAGGGGCTAAGAGACAGACTCTATGTACTTTGAGTGTCTTGCTGAAGAGCCCCCATCCTGCCCCTGAAACCTTAGTTTCAGGGTCTGCAGTGACAGACTAAACCACCTTTGTTGTTGATACAAAGCAGGGGGTGATCTTTAAACTCCCATCACTGTACTCAGAGGTCTGACCTGAGCAGAGGAGTCCTTGTCACTGTAACGGTAGCTACTGTTTTATAGTCTACAAAAGTGCTTTCACTTAAAAAAAAGAAAAGCCTTCATTGATTCTCACATTTGCATAAAACAGAGAAGGCTAGTTTGCTATTCCCATTTTCCAGAAGAGAAAAGTGAGGCTGAGAGAGATAAGCTAAGACCATGGTATAGATTACAAAGCACTGGAGGGTGAGCCACGGGACCCAGCTTTGCTGTTACTGACTGTGAGAACTCGGGCCAAGTCCTACCCACTCTGGGCCTCTGTTTCCCAGTCTGAAGAATGGGGAGACTGAATCCAACGATTGCTAAGGTCCTATCAGCTCTGCCTTTCTAGGAATCTACCTCAAATTCCACTCCCACAGAAAAGTAAGAAACAATCTTTTGATTTCTCAAGCAACCTACAGCTTTAATAAGATAATTACTTGAGAAAATCAAGTCAGATGACAAAATTTCTGTTCCTATGAAGCAAATGGCATCGACTGACACTTTAGAGCGATGCTGGAATTCAGTAAATTGCAAGGGCCTGACTTGGGGATTTTTGCTGCCTTTTTTTTTTTTTAATATCAAAACCAAGCACGATTTAGGGTTTTCAGAAATCAGGTCCTAAATGTGCTGGGATGCCGTTGCTAACACATCTACAAATGCAGAGTTGAGTTCCACCGTCTGCATGCCCTCCTTACCTCTACTCCCCCGCACGAGCTTCTCCAAGGAGACAGCTCCATCACACAAACTGAAACATTCCTTCCCGGGAGGGTCCTGAAGAAGTGCCAAGGCAGGCCAGCAGGCAGGGTGGGCTGCAGAGGGGGCTCTTGGGACAGTGCCAGGAAAAATGCATCTACAATTTCGTACTAATCTACTGTGGCTCCTTTTAAAGGACAAGCTCTGAGGGATATGGTTTTTGACAAAACAGTGTTTGTGTTTTCCTGCAAGCAGCCCTTTATCCCTTCAGGAATTTGACTTTATTTTCATCTGCTAGACTATTTCTGTCTGCAAGCTGAGGCAGCTATCATCTCATTCCCAAGCAGGAAAAAGTTTTTTTCCCAGTCTCTGAGGAGGTCAAGCCCCATCTCTCTTGTACCTTCGCTGAGCTCTGCCCCTCTCTCTTGTTCCAGCTACCCTGCCTCTGTTTTCCCCACACAGCCTTAAATCCTCTTGCTTTTTCCCCAGCCCCATGCTTTCAGAAGGACAGACTAGGCCGGCAGGAGGTCTGCAGAAACTGCTCAAAGAAAGTGTAAGGAAGGGTCAGAAACAGGCCACCTTCAGATCTCTGAGGATAGGATTCTGAGGGCAGCTGAAAAAAATTTCAAAGGAAACACATTAGTTAAAAAGCATTAGGTCTAGAGATGGTAGATGTGGGCTGAAGCTAAGCCAGGGACCATTTCGGGTCTTTCTTAGCTTTTCTTTAATGAGGGGCTGCAGCTGGAGAGCCACTAGGTCCTTTCAGACCTGGCAGGCTCTGATGATCTGCCTTCGTGATTAGGGACAAACCTAAGGCCTGGAAGGCAGGAATCCAGAACTCTCTCTGTTGGCAAACAGTCCCCGTGTGCCACTCAGGCCTGGAGTGCGGGGGTGAATGAGGCCAGAGTGGGTGCAGGCACAGAGCAACAAACGCTATGGGAGGGTGTGTACATAAGGGAGGAGAAGTTGGGGGAGGGCTTCACAGAGGAAGGTCAAGCAAGCTGGACCAGGAAAGATGAGCATGGTCCTGGTAGGTGGAGAGACCAAGGCAGAGGAAACAAGACTGTATGAGGCCATGACATGAAGGAGCAGGAAGGGGGCGGGGAGACGGGCAAGGCGATGGAGCACCCTCTTTCCACAACACAGACTGTGGGATCCGTTCTGGTGGCACTAGGATCTTTGCCCCAGCGGCATTCCCTGCTATTTCTTCCACATGGGCAGCATGAATTGAAGTTCTGATCAGAACACCAGTTAGGTCGTGGTGTTTGGGAGATGAACTGGCCTAGAGATCGTCTGGCCTAGTAAGTCTCTGGGAACCAAGTGCATCTAATCGCCTGAGCTGCTGGTATAGACAAGGCAGCAGGGGTGAGGAGTGGGGTCTCCAGTCCTTGAGGGATTTAATGAACCGCTTAGCCTGGACCTGCTCAGAGTGGAGCTGGGAATTTGCACTCACATGAGCACGTCCCCAGCTCCCATAAGTTGCTCTTACAATACAGTTTGACCACCACCAGCCTGGTCTATGCCTACTCTATGTATTAAATGTCTCCAACAGCAGGCCTGGCTGGGACATGCTTAAAGACCCTCAGGCAACAGAGAACTCACTACTTCACAGCCAGGCAATGTGCTCCATGCTGGACGCCTCCAGCCACAGGGGACAGCTTTCAAGGAGTGCAGACTTTGCTCCCCTCTGGCTTCATTCACCCAATGCTCCTGCTGGTCCCTACCTACATCATTCCTTTCCTCCTTTCCAGCAACCTGCATGTTCTCCAGTGTGAACATGCTCAGTTGCCAACGGCCAGACCCCAACCCATCCCGGATGCCTCCCAAGCTATACGCTGGTGGGTCCTTCCCATTGTGAGGTCCAGATCTGAGCCCCCATCCTGGGCAGGGTCTGACGGGCTGGAGAGAGACAGCGCCTGCATGTCAGACCCTGGACTCTACGAAGGTCCTCACATATAGCTGGAGAAGCTGACGCGCCCAGTGGCTAAGTGACTCACATCACGACTAAAACAATATTAGCCTCTCAGTGCAGCAACCATGAATCAAGAAGCCCAGCAGAAGCAAAAGTTAAATTTAACAGATTTCAGCACCGGGGTGCATTTTCACCCCTGTCGCACGCATCCCTATTTTTGTAGCACCAGGAAACTGAAACAACTGATTACATATTCTAGGCCTTCTCCGTCCAGCAAGCATTGTTCCCCCAAAGGGCAGTCAGAGCTCCTTTTCAATTACACAAATTACATGCATTTTCCCATTTGTGAAATTCTGTTTCGGAGCCCAGTTTTGAATAAGTTAAGGGATTCATCAAATCCCTTGAATGATGGTGGACCCACTCATTCAGCCCTCCACTATCTCTGCAAGCAAGCTCAGCATCCCAGAGACGAGGATGGGGTTCGGGGGTCCCCAGAGGCTGCCCCATGACAAATGAGGCTGTGTTCCCTGGGAGTGGTGACGCAGAAATCAGGCTCCAGGGCTACTCCCCATCAGGATCCAGATCTTTGTTTCTGCACCCTCCTTTCTCGCTCTGCAGGTGGGAGAAGTCTCTCTTGGATGCATCCTGCGATTCTGCTCTCCAAACTTCTGGCACCAAGTTCCCAGCCCCTCGGTGTCCCCAATCCATGCACGCAGCTGGAGCCCTTGATCTGGCCCAGTGTCTGGTAGCAGATAGTTAGGGCAGTGGTGGCCCGTACATAAGAATCACTCAAGCAGCCTGTCAACAATGCAAAGGGATTCTGTTGAGGTGGCTAAGAATCTGCATTTTCTCCCAAGGCCCCTGTCTCCCCATAGTCAAGTCCACAATGTGAGAAGCTATGCTGGAGGGTTTCAGGCTTCCAGTTTCCTTCCTGAGCTTTTTCCAGTTCAGCACTTGAGAACCTCCTGTGTGCCAGGCCCTGCACTGAGCATGAGTAACAAGGAGGTTAAGAAAACCGGGGCCCCTGCCCCCCGAAAACTTACAATCTAGTAGGGAAGACTGAGATACAGAACAAACTATTTTCCACAAAATTATATTCATTTAATAACAATAACATATACAATAAAGAAATGATGAAAAATCATGTTTCTCAGCCTTTTCACCATCACTCTCTGAAGAAGAGTGATTTTCCCCCTAATCTTGCCCCACTCTTGAAATTTTAATACCACAGATATACTATAGATCTGTTTATGTACTGTATGTAAGAAGAGTGAGATTTTTTTGCCCCTTCCCACAAGAACCAATTTTCACTCCCTTGGAGGAGATGGCCCCCATTCAAAAGGCATTGTTTAGGAAGGGACAATTAATTCACTTTTTGGGCTGGGGATGGGAGGCACAGAAGGAAAGGAATAAGGGAGGCATCACAGAGGAGTTGGTACCTATCCAGAGTTTTGGAGAATGAGCAGGAATTCTCAAAAGATAGAAGGGACTCAGCATCAAGTCTCCTTTGCTGGGCAACTTGAGCTCCTGCCTTTCTTCCAAACATTAGTCTATGTAGTAGCCAGTCTCCAAGATGGTCCAAGAGTGATCCTCAACTCCTGCTATAGCTTGTGCAGTCACCCCCACACTAAATAAGAGCTAATTTGTATTATCAATATAAAATGGCAGAAATGACAGTATGCAACTTCTAAAGCTAGGTCTGTGCCACGTCTGCCTTGGTCTCCTGGATGGCTTGCTTTGGGGGAAGCCAGCTACCATGCCACAAGGACACTCAAGCAGCCCTGCAGAGACCCCCTGCACAAAGAGGCACCAATTTGCTAGCCATGTGAGGGAGCCACACTGGGAGAAGATCTTCGAGCCCAGTCAAGCCTTCAGATGATGCCAGCCTTGAGCCTGTAAATCTCTGGCTGAACCCCAAGCATCAGGGAGCAGACACAAGCCATTTTGTGGGTCTGAATTCCTGACCCACAGAAATAATGAAATAAATTATTATTGTTGTTTTAAGCCACTGAAGTTT
Source organism: Macroglossus sobrinus (assembly GCA_004027375.1). NCBI lineage: Eukaryota > Metazoa > Chordata > Mammalia > Chiroptera > Pteropodidae > Macroglossus > Macroglossus sobrinus. The sequence goes on along the minus strand of PVKZ01000055.1, from coordinate 1,644,059 downwards.
GGGATGATCAATTACACAGCAATAAATAAGACAATTCTCATCTCATAACCCAATTCCCTATCTTGTCAACTCCTCTAGTCTGGAGGCTCATGCTGAGGCCAGATAGCTCTGGCGGGTAAGCCAGGAGTTTTCAACGTTGTGCTTGCTCCTGCAGCTCCTCAAAGAATTTCAGATACTCCCAGTGAGGTTACAAGAAGGTCAGGAAGCTCCCTGGATTCTTCTCTGGGTGAGGATTTCCCAGACAGCTTGGTTTCTCATCTGGACAAAATGTCCATCTGCCAATCCTTTGTCCCTCCATCGCTTCCTCCCTCCTTCCATCCTCTGATCATTCAACAGGCACCTAATAAAGTCTGGGAAGTGTTAGGCACCAGGAAAAACAGAAGTAACTCAAGCCCAGGTTCTGTCCTCAAGGAGCTTACAACCCAGCTAAACATGTCCTAGGGTTACTGAGCCTTAAAGAGGGGCAGGCAGAGGGGCATGGGGGGTGGCTGTGTATATGCTTGCTAGAAGTAAACAGAGAGAAGTGAGAAAATTTCCAGGCGGGTCACTTTAAATAGTGCAGTGAGGAAAAGCTTCCTGGAAGAGGCAGCATTGAAGATGGGTCTCTAAAAATAAGGAGGACTGACATAGTGGACATAGGGAGAATGAGATATCTCAGGGACAGTGTTGCAGGAAAGACCAGGGGTACTACGTATTGGAGTGTTCAACTGAGGAGTGAGAGATGAAGCAAGAGTGACGACAATGAAACAAGGAACACTTAGTGCTTAGGATGTGCCAGGCACAGTTGTAATCATTTTTTATCATTTAACCCGTACAGCAGCCCTATGAGATCCTCTTATTACCCTGATGACACAGATGAAGGACTGAGGTTCAGGGTGGCAGCTCAGAATGACATGTGTAGTGTGCTCCTCAGCATTCAGGAAAGGAAGTTCCAGAGCACAGGAAGGAAGTGACTTGACCAGGGTCTCACTGCCATTTGTGGGCTCTGCAGGGCCCAAAGCCAGGCTCCCAGGGCACACTGAGCCGTGCCAGCTCCCAGTTGCGTGGTTAGGTGTGTACCAGAGCACGTAGAGCTGCTTTTCTGGCCTCATCCCCTGCATCCACCCACATTCAGCATGGCCGGCTCTGGCCACAGCGCATGACTCACTGCTGCCCAAGCCCACACACTCCCACTTCCCGCGTTTGCACACGCAGTTTCCTCTGCCAGCAGTGCTGTCCTCCACATCTCCAGCTGTCCAGTGCCCTCTCCTCCTTCGCTGCCAGCTCAGCGTGACCTTCCTGAGAAGACTTGCTTGATCCTGGGCTGAGTGGGTGGCCCTTCCCCGGGACCTCACCTTCCCTCATCACACCTTTCCCATGGCTGGCGCCCACCTGCCCTCTACCCTCAGCACCCCACACAAACAGAGTGGTCCTTAGTTAATGTGAGCTGGTGGAGTAAAACCAGATCCCTCTGTGGTCCAGCTTCTGCCCACCTCTTCATTCTCACCCACCACCCTGACAACCCACCCACCATATCCAGTGCCACTGCTCTCTTTTCTATTTCTTGAACATGTCAGGTTCTTTCCCATTACAGGCTGTCTACATTTGCTATTTTACCCACCAACATGGATGCTCTTCACCCAACCAACTTCTCACCCTACAGGTCTCAACTGAAATGTCATCTCCTCCAAGAGGCCTTTCTGGACTGCCCCAAGGCAGTCCCATCAGCCTATTTATCCCATCACCCTGTTTATTTCATCCACAGCCCAGTTTCCTTACCACAGTTTTATCTTAAAAACCAGGCTGCCTAAGTTTAAATCCTGGCTCTACTACTTATGAGCTGTGGGTTTGGGGGCAAGTTACTTAGCCTCTGTGTGCCTCAGTTTCCTTATCGATAAAATAAAGATGGTAACAGCACTGACAACATAGAGCAGTTACAATAATTAAATGAGTTAATTCATGTAAGTGCTCAGAACAGTATCTGGTATGTAGTGAACCTGACATACATATAATACAAATTCTAGCTCTTAGGATTATTACTTAATTGTTTACTCATCTATTGCCTGCCTCCCTCATAGAACGTAAGGTCTGAAAGAGTAGAGACCACATCTATCCTGTTGAGCACTGTATCCCCAGTGCCTACTAAAATTCTAGGAGCACAGTAAGTTGTCCATTATATTTGTTGGAATAGATGGATGAATGTTGGAGTAATGGATGATGGATAGATGAATAGATAGATGAGTGCTGTATAGACGGATGGATGGAACAAAGAAGTAAAACATAAGCAAGGGCCAACACTCACCCCAGGTGGTCACATCTTTCTACACTCTTCTCTCTTGCACTCCAAATAACAGCTAGCATTGGTGAGTTTTGCCTCAAAAGACCACATACTCATTGGTGGAACATTCAACAGTGTATAACATTTGCCAGTGTAAAGAGTGACTAACTGGCTAGGAGCCCTAGGAAAGGCTTAACAGAGGAGAATGGCAGTCTTAGTGGACAAGAAAATTTCAGTGGGGGAGGAGGGTTTGGTAAAAAGTAGATAAAAGACCATCTGCCTAAGGAAGCAGGGCTCTGAGGCCTGAAGGTCTGGGGTGCATTTGGGGAAGGGTAGGTCGTCTGGAGGGACTGAGGCATGGAATGATGACAGGGACAAGAGATGACACTGGATGGGCAGACTGGCTGGATGTTGATGGCTAGGGAGTCACGGAAAGATTTCAAACACACAGAGGTGGTGGTAGGGCTACTCTTTGGAGACCCACCATGGTGGCCACGTCAGCATGGGCCAGAAGGTCAGTCCAGGAGGTGAGGTATTGGGAGGCTGTTCAATCACTTAGAAAAGAATGAGGGAGGCCTGAGCTAGGCAACTTAGAAACCATGTTGCGCAAGGAACCATTCCTGCAAAAGACTCGTGGCCAATCTAAAACACTCCCCCAAGCAAAGGTGGCCCAGACCTTACCTGTACCAGGTTCCAGCCTTGGAGGGACTCTGCGATGATGGACGTAACGGATGGACAGACGCCTCCAAACACCATCAAGTGGTTCGGTCCGTATTTTATTGCATCGTAGAAGGCTTTCAACCCTTTTGCATTATCACACTGGGGAGCAACACACAGAAAGAGAAGTCCAAATTAGAAACAGCTTTCCCCAGGGGCAAGAGCCCAATAGTGGATTCACACAAACAAATCTGCCTTATGGGAAGCATTTTGGGTTTTAGTTCTCCCATCTTGGGGCCTCTTTTTAAGACAGCCCAGAGCCCATGCTGCGAGCTCTGTGAAGTGTGATCTTGGCACCCTTGCCCTGCCTCCCCTCCCTGCCCAGGCACCCTTCAAATCTAGGCCGTTTGGCTCCCAGCCTACCTCCCTTCAGAGCACACAGAAAGGGCCCCCCCCAAATGCCTCACACTGGGGTCTCCCCTTTCCATGGTCATTTATATTTTTTAAAAAAGATAAATCTACATCCACTAGGATAGCTATAATCAAAAAAGCAGAAAATAACAAATGTTGGCGAGGATGCGGAAAAATTGGAACCCTTGTGCATTGCTGGTGAGAATGTAAAATGGTATAGCTGCTACAGAAAACAGTATGGCAGTTCTCAAAAAGTTAAACAGAATTACTATACGATCCAGCATTCCACCTCTAGGTATATACTCCAGAAGAATTGAAAGTAGAGACTCCAATAGATTACTTGACACCCACATCCACAGCAGCATTATTCACAACAGCCCGAAGCAGGAAGCAACCCAAATGTCCATCAACAGATGAATGGGCAAACAAACTGTGGTATATACACACAATGAGACTATTATTTAGCCTTAAAAATTAAGGAAACTCTGATATATGTTACAACCTATATGGATGAACCTTGAAGACATTATGCTAAGAAAAGACAGTCAGAGGCAAAAGGACAAATACTGTATGATTCCACTTATATGAGGTACCTAGAGAGCAGTCACAAATATAGAGGCAGAAAGGAGAATGATGGTTCCCAGGGGCTGGAAGAGAGGGGAGGGGAAGCTAGTGTTTATGGGGTACAGCTTCAGGTGGGGTGAGGGAAACATTTTGGAGATGGGTGGTGGTGATGGTAGTGCAACAATATGAATATAGTTAATGCAATCGAACTGGTTAAGATGGTATATTTTATGTTGTGTATATTTTATTACAATTGAAAAAAAAAAAAACAGGAGAAGGAGGCAATGGAGGGGGAGGAGGAGTAAAAGAAAGTGAATCTAAAGGGAGGACTTCATTTAGCAAACACTTGCCAACTGCTCAGCCCAGGGCTGGATGCTGAGGAAACAAGCTGGACACAGTCCCTGCCAATGGGATCCCACACTAGAGGGAAAACTGACCACTACAACAGATCCTGGAGATGCACCATGGAAATGAACAAGGACGAATGCTCATGAATGTCAGAAGCCAGTTACCACCCACTTCCCACCTTCCAGCCTCCACCTCTGTCATCAAGCCTGGTGACCCTCATCTTCCCTCCCCTCTCACAGAGGCTCTGGCTCCTAACTGGGCTTCTTGCTCCCCCTGGGGTCCAGTTAAGCCAGTTCAATAACTAGCTGTCTGGGGGCCATTGTAAAACATAAATTACTCCTTGTCTGTCTGCTTTCCGTGCACTTAGAACCCAAACTCCTATCAGACTATAATTCTCAAAAGGTTAAAAGCATCATTTTCATGAAAATCAACAGTGGGTACATGTCACTCTTTTACTTAACTCATGAATAAGGGGATCTGCAGGGTGACAAAGTAGATTCAAAAGAAAATTTAAGAATTCATTAAAAATTAATGAATAAAAAAATAGGAAATATAAGATTGCCAAATTAAATACAAAACTGGTTAATGTCTTACAAGGTAGTACAACTATAACCTTTGGGGACAGAAAAGAAAATGATTTAAACCAGCCTATTTTACCATTGTGGAGAATTATAAGATGTCTGGGCTTTAAATTCCCCTAAGCAGATGACCCTCAGGCAGGGCTGCTAGAAAATGCTAAGTGTTAGGCTAACTGGCTACATAATAACTACTTTGTATTATTTACAAGTTTAGTATGATATTCTTATGGCTCCTTACCATAATGAATACAGAAAGCCACGCGACCCAGCTCTGCCTCCACCCTGACCTGATTTCCCTCCACTCTCCCGCTTGTTCACCAGGTACAGCTCCACCAACCTCCTTTTTGTTCTTTGAACTCCAAAGCAATTTCTTTCCTGCCTCTGGGCCTTTGCACTTGACATTTTCTTTGCTGGGAATAATATTCGCTTGGTTCTCAACATGGCTCACTGCTTCTCACCATTCAGGTCTCGGTATAGCTGTTACCTCCTCAGCAAAGTCGTCACTGTCCCCCTTTCCCAAAGTGGTCCCACCTCCAGTCTCTGTCTAACAGGCCACCCTATTTATTGCCTTAAGGTAGTATCTAAAATGATCTGAAATCATCATTTGTTTTTTGTTTGCCTGTATATTTGTTGACCTCTCAAGTAGGATGTCAGGTCCCTGAGGGCAAGGATGTCATTGTTTTCACTGCTGTCACCCCAGAGCTTAGACAGGGACCTCATTAAGGACTCTGTAAGAACGCATTGGATGTCCAAAGGAGCGCTCTGATGTTCCCCCTGTATCTACTCTCTCCCTTCTCCACTCTTTATTTTTGTCTTCCTTTCCATTCTCTGTTCTCCTTTTTCTTTCTGTTCCCCCTTCATTCCCCTTAAGTGACCATTAGGTGGACCAGAGCAGATTAGTATTCATTGTCTTCCACATTTATTTGAGGGACTATAGACTTCAACCCATGGTGGGTGCCCACAAGGATAGAAAAATGAATCTGACACAGTTCCCGGGCTCAGGATGCTCACTGTCTAGTAGAGGCAGTGAGACAGGAGCATGAGTGGTTATGTCATGTGGTGGGCAGCGCTCAGAGCTGGGAGAGAGGCAAATATAGGCTGTGGGCATCAGAGAGGGAGCCAGGGAAGGCTCTGGGGCTGGGGCACTTGAGACTGAGTGATGAGGGCTAAGGCCAAGGAAGGCTCTGAATGCCAGGCTAGGAAGTTTGAATTGTAGTCCGTAGAGATTCAGGAGAGAATTCAATTTTTAAATTTAAATTAAATTATTTTGCTACGTTAATTATTTTGCCACAAAAGAAAGAGGAGAGAAAGAAGCCATGAGAGGGAAAGGGAGGGAAGGAGGAAGGAGAAAAGGAAAGGAGGAAAGAAAGATTAAGTTCCCACTGCTTCTTGGGGCCCTCTATTAAGTGTCCCTGTTCCTTGATTGGAAGCAACACTCCTCACCCTCAGCAGAGCACAAGCAGTTATAACAGAGCAGTTCATGTTTTCATTGTTTCCATCATGATTTACTGAATAATTTTCCATTTTAATACATTCCAGTAATGATTTTAGCTTGTTTTCTAATCTGTAGCAAATGACAATGATAATATAGCACCACAAAATTTATAATCAAAGTTGCATTAAAATAATATTAGCAACAATGAACTTATTGAAACTTGTTTGCTCAGCAAACACTTCCCTAGTACCTGTATTAACAATGATATCCTGGCTTCTCACAAATAGACAAATTTCGAATATATCAACTCAAAAATCTGAGAATATTTGACAACTAGTATTTGAGCTGGAAGAATCTTCCAATGTTTCAAAATATTTATCTGACTCAGTTTCCACCAGGCTGGGTGTAGAAGGCAGAATTTTGGCCTCCATGAACTTTGTCCCTTTGTCTTACCCTCATGAATATATTATGTTACATGGCAAAAGGAACTTTTCAGATGTAATTAAGGTTACAAATCAGCTGCCCTGAAAGTATTATCCAGGTGGCCCAATATAATCGCACAAGCCCTCAAAAGCAGAGATCTTTTTTGGCTAGTAGCAAAGGGGAGATCAGATTCAAAGTATGAGATCATTTCAATACGCCATTGCTGGCTGGAAGAAGAAGCAGGCTACATGTCAAGAAATGGGAACCTCGGCCCTACAATCACAAGAAACTGAATTCTGCCAACAACCTGAAGGAGCAGAGCCTCCAGATAAGAAACCAGCCCAGCTGGCCTTGATTTTGACTTTCTGAAAGCCCAAGCATAGGACCCAGTGGGGTCACAGAGTGCCTGGACTTCTGGCCAGTGGACTGTGAGGCTACATGTGGTTGTGGTTTAAACCACTAGATTTGTGGTAATCTGTTACAGCAGCAATAGAAAACTAATACAGAAAAGTAAAATGAGAAAAATAAGAATAATATAGTGAGATCTTCCTTTAAGTTAAATATAGTTCATATGAAGAACTATCCTTAATTTACAGATAAGCTCCTTCCTGGTTTGTACAGTGTTGAAATGTTTTTCTGTTATAAATTATAAATAGTAAAAGGATTTTGTTTTTAATGTACTAATGCAGTAAAATAAAACATTTTCCACCCTATGTAAGTTTCTGTTCCATGTCTTCTCCCCACCCTGTGCCTTTAGCCTTTGCTGGTATCGGAAACCCAGACGAGCGTGGGCCCTACTAATCTGGCCAGCCCTGTGACCTCATTTGCAGATGCAGATACTGAGCACTGGAGAGGCGAAGGCACTTGTTCGCTGTCCTTTCAGGACCAGGGCAGGGATTTGGGTTACCTAGTTCAGAGCTTCCGCATAATCTGGAGATGCAGCTCAGTGGGCTACAGGAAGGTTAAATAAAGCCAGGGGCACTCTAGAGAGGACCACTGTCTCCAACACTGTAAGCCCAGGCCTCCTTCTCCTGAGCAGCATTTGACCCGGGGCAAGAGAAACAACCTGCCAGGCACCAAGCATCCTTCCTCCTCTCCCCTGGATAAATGTACACTTTTGCTGTAAATAACAAAATAAAAATCATGTGGGTGGATCTGTCCCATTTTCGATGCTATCTCCCTCACCCTCATTCTTAACATTGTATCTTCTTACCTGACATGATTAGAGTCCCAAACAGATGGACTTCCCAGCTGACTAAGGCTGAGTTTTTGTGGCTAGGCCAGCTTGGGGTTTTTCAAAGTCAGTCCCTCAGGTGCCTAGTACCCAGCAGAGTTCTGGGGCTAGCGAGAGGGGCTCTGGGCTCCTCACCTTCCCTTCAACCAGCAGCTCTCCTTGTATCTATGTACATACAGCATTGAGCTTCGACAGAATACTTAATTTGAAAAGAGGATTTCATCACTAGTAGCAAAAAATAAGAACCACAAAGATGACCCCAGTGGCTCTTGCCTGTGTGTACAAGTTTTGGCTTTGGCCTCAGGAAGGGCAGATGAGTATTCTGCAGGCGAGGCTGGTTGAGCCTGTCTCTCGAGCAAACACATGATAGGCCACCATTCACTGAAACTCGATCCACTGCACATCAGTTTGCCCGATGATCAATTCACCAAATCGCTGGGGAATTTCTCTAAGCTGGAGTTTCCCGAGGGATTCCTCGCAGGCACTTCATATGGCCATTTCACAAAGATTTGTCCTTTCAGCTCAGGCGAAAATCAGTTTCACCTATATTTCATGTTTCAGTCCTTCCTAAATGCTGTGCTCGGAGATGTTCCCCAATGCCTGTTTATTACCATCTTCTTGCAGACCAGCCCCTGCCTGAGCCAGGGAATGCTGAAGCGTTTCTGTCCCCATTTGAGCGTCTGTCAGATGGCTCTTAGTAAGCTCACTGGACAAAACCATCATCCTGAGAAATTATTTATGGCAAGTTGTCTTGGAGCAATTTGGCTTTTGATGAATTGCTCTGGGAGCCCCTGTAAGGGGGTTCTCATGTCCTGGAAGAAAGCTATGGGCTTTATCATGCTCTCCTGTTCCCCACTTCTCCCCCAGTAGAAAATCCCCCCCAGTAGAAACTCCCTCCTCACTCTAGAGGGTGTTCTCACAGTTGGCGTGGCTATAACCGACCAGCAAAAGGGGAGGTAACTCCATTACGGTTCATATTCCCATGCAATAGTTCAAAGCTTAATGACCAGGCAAAGCCTATGACCTACAGTGTTGCCACTTGGGCAAGGGCTCTGGCACACAGTAGGCCCTCTGTCACTGTCGCTCCCCTCCCTCCCTTCTTCTCTCCAGTATTTTTCCTTTATTTCTTTCATTGACTCCACATCTACAGTAGCTCACGGTCACTTCCTCCAAACTCCCTTCCACAGTCTCATTTCCAGTGGCTTCTTCTTCCCTGAAAGAAGGGAGGTGTCACAGAGAAATCACAATCGGCACATATAGGCTCTTAAAATTCAGCACCTATAAATGGGAATAGGTCCAAAAGCCATGAAAATCAATTTTTTTAAATGAAAAAGCAGGACTCTAGTATATAATTCATTTTCATTTAAATCTCATTTTTTTAAAAAAAGAGTTAAAACACTTTTTTGACTTAGAAATTTCAATGAAAATGTTGCTGAGAGTTAAGGTGTAAAATGCCAAGAAAATGTCAGAGTTAATAACAACCGATTTAAAACTAAGAATTGCTCCATGCAGAAATTTCAGAATTGAAGAATTTAAAAGCTGCCCCTGATATGACATCCCTTCCATGCATCCTGCTCCAGGAGCAGTCAGCATCTCACTCCCTCACCAATTCGTCTTTGGCGAGCTCTGCTTCTTAGAAAGTTCTTATGTTGGTGTTGAAATCACCCTTCCTTTCGCATTCCCTGTTCAAAGTTCTCATTTTGGTGCAGAAGTCAGAAAACTTTTCCCCTAAAGAGCCAGACAGTAAATATTTTAGGCTTTGTGGACCATACAGTCTCTGCAACTTTTCAATCCTTTGTAGCAGCAAGGCAGCCATAGACAATACATAAACTAATGAGTGTGGTTTTTATATATGAAATCAGGTGGTAGCCAGATTTGGGCCATGGACCATAGTTTGCCAGTGCCTGTTCTAGAACCTCACAGAACACTTACCTTCCCCCATTCCCATGAGAGCTCTTCAGATACCTAAACTCAGCCAGGCTGGCTTCAAGAAATGTCTTCAGGACTAAACTATCTTTAGCTCTTCCTTCTAATCATCCCCATATGATGTGGCTTCGCACTCTTCTCATCTGTGGGCCATTCTCTGGAAAGGCTCCAGAGGACAGATATTTTTAGGACGTACCCACAAATACCTCCTTCTGTCCCACACAGAAAAGTAAGTCTAACTAACAGGTATTGTGCGCTCAGTATGTGTTAGTCAAGGTACATAACTTCACATAAATTGTCTTATTTATACTTCATAACATTATTATAAGGTAGGCACTATTATTATTTCCATTTTACAGATAAGAAAACTGAGGTTCAGCAAAGTTAAATAACTTGATCAAGGTCACATAAATGGTAAGGATTCAACCTTAGGCAGTGTCACTTCAGAGTTCTGTTTTATGTTATACTTCACTCGTAGGAAAAAATCTACCATGTGCATATGATGTATATATGGTATGAAAAATAGTAATATGAACATACAGGATCCCCAACACCCAGCTTATGTTGTGTGCCCACCCTGCACATACCCCTCCTTCACCCAAGGGGGAGCACTAGTCTGAATTCTGTGTTTATCTTTCCTTGCTTCTCTTTATTATATGTATATGTTTCCTAAACACTATGTCATTTCATTTTATTTGTTTTTAAATGTATATGTAAGTGGACTCACGCTGTACATTTTGCCTGAAAATTGCCTTTTTGGCTTCACATTATGGTTGTGGGATAATTTTTGCTGGATATAGCTGTAGTTCATTCGTTTTCATAGCTGTGTAGTATTTCATCATATGAGTATGCCACAGTTCTTGTTTTGTTCATTCCCTTGTTGATGGACACTCAGTTTCTAGTTGTTTTTTTTTTTTTTTTTTTTTGGTTGCTGCTGTAAGCAAGACATTTCTGCATGTGTCTCCTGGCACACATATGCAAAGCTCCTCTAGGGCATAAACTTGGAAATGGAACTGTTGAGTAATGGGGTTTCCCATACTTTCTCAGAGTGGTTTTATCCTTTTACACCCCTACCAGCAGTGTGTGAGATCCCACTACTCCACATCCTTGCCAACTTTAATTTTTTTCCAAACTTGTGAGTATTTGATATGTGGTTTAAATTTCTGTGTTCCTGAATTTTAGACAGAATGAGCCTGTTTCTGTTTCCTCTTTTGGACTGGTGACTTAGTCCATTTCTCTACTGGGTTGATTGTCTTTTCCTTATTGGTTTGTTCAGAGCACATCTAATCACAATCCTGAACTGAGAAATTATCACCTCCTGCATTCTTAGCATAGACTTCTATTAATATAGCCTCAGACTGCAGTTCTTCTATTCAGCACCCACTTCACAGAGTACTGACAGTAAAAGCCACTAAATCGACATGCATAATTATGGTTGCAAAACACCTATAAGTCTTTCTGGGGAAGAAGAAAAAAGAAAGAAACTATTTGATGCTAAAATTCAGCCAATCAAAAGATGAATCAAAATGTAGATCTCAGGAAGCATGTGATAAAAAGGAATGGCTATGAGTGCTGGATCCATTTCATGTGAAACAATCAACAATGTGAAGATAACACAACATAAAATTCAGAAGGCGAAGGAGGGAAAAGGAGTTGTAAAATTGTTAATTTCCTCTTCTTCCACAGAAGGACTCTAATCAATACCATCTAAAATTGAAAACTAGAGTTTAAAAACCAGACTCTAACCTTACTGCTTTTCATAATCTTTTATTACCCTTAGATATTTCCGAAACAAATATTTTCTGGAGTGAATGCAGAATTGCTTAATGTCGAGCAATTGCTTCTGCTTTACTTTTCCTTATTTTCTTCTGTTACATTCAAATAAATGAAAGCTAACATTAATTTTAAATAGCCTGTGTAATGGCCTCATTTTATAAAGTTTTTTCTGTACATTTCTCTACTGATATATATAGATACACATCTGGAATAAGAATCATCTAATGTTAAAAACCATGAGATTTTGAGTGATTTTTTTCATACTCTTTTTTGTACATACTTGTTTCACTTGAAATTTTTTAAAGCACATATTCCTTTTATAAAGACAGAAATTCATTTTTAAACTGGTAGGCTTTTCACATCCAGTATGCATTCTCAACCATTTGTCTCCCTCTTTCTGTTCTTTTGTGGTTGATTTTCTGAGTCGAAGTACAGGACTTTACATTTATTATTGCTAACTCATTTTAAAAATTAGCCCAGCACCATGGCCAAATGAATTAAACACACACTACATTGTTTTTCTATTAAAATAAATTCACTCAAAACATCTTCTGAGCATCTACCAAGTGCTAGGAGAAAGTTCCTGTGACATGTACAAATTCCTGAACAGAGTAGATACTCAAGAAGTGTTTTCTGACAAATTAAATTTGGAAATAATAAGAGTAGTAGTAATAACATGGTAACCCTGTATTTAGCACTTAGTTGTGCCAGGCATTATTCTAATATATAATATATAATATATATATATATATATATATATATATATATATATACACACACACACACACATACTATACACACACTCCCTTAATCCTCACAGCAACCCTATGAATCATGTCCTATTATCATTCGTATTTTAATAGATGAAGAAACTGAGGGGCACAACTGGAATTCAAATCCAGGGAGTCAGGCCCCAGAGTCCATGCTCCATGATGTCTGTGTTCTGTTCCTCTCCCTGGGTCCATGGAGAGACTACATTCCTCAGCCTTCCTTGCAATCAAGTGTGACCGCTAAGTTCTGAGCAATGGAATGTGAGCAAAGGTGATGAGCACTAGGGCCAGGATTGGCCCATAAAATCACTTCATGTGTGCCCCGTGCTCTCTTTTCCACCCATAGTGTGAGTGGGGAAGATTCTAAGGACCTGGAAGCAATAGAGTTTCCCCATCTCTGAATCCCTGTGGCCATCAGAAGGGCACTACCTCTTCAAGAAAACCTGTCACAAGGAGGGCAGCCTCACAGGCTGACAGCCTCGGTGAGCAGTGCCTTTGGGATATGCCTCACTCTTCCCAGGCAACCCTACCCCTTGACTGAGCATGGTCGTGGCTCAGGTGCTCACTCTTTCTGGCCAGCACCAGACTCGACCATGGGCAGTCTCTGAGCCCCTTGGGTCTGGCTTTCTCAGAGCCGCTCAGCTGCCTGAGTCTCTTGCCACCCACGCCTCCACCCTTCCCTGCTCCTTTCACAGGTGTCAGATCTGCCCCACAGAATAAAGACTTGCTCCGCCTTTCTCTGATCCCTCTCCCCCTTTTCTTTCACAGATGTTCCTCCCAGTGCACCTCTAACTCTGTCTAGGCATCTGCTCCCCAGAGGACTGGACTAACACACCCACTCTGATCTGCACCTGACTCCAACACGAGCAAGAAATAACCTTAATATATAAAACCACTGGAATATAGGGGTGTTTGTTACGGCATTTAGTCTGCATTGAGTAATAAACATTCTTAATCACCTGCTGTAAAAATTGTGAAATATAACAAATCAAAACACCTGGGAAAATAGTAGAGAAATGTGAAAAGATGTTAAAGGGAGACAAAAAAGATTACAGGAAAAGGTAGAAAGTATGCAGTATGTGTAAAATTTTTCTCCTATCACTCAGAACACTGACATCAAACCAGAATTTAAGGGATATAACAAGATACAACTCAGATTTGCTGCACTGGGCTGTCTTAGTCCCCTCTGTACCCTGTGCTCAGCAAAGGGCTTGGCTCCAGACAGGTGTTTGATACACACTGGCTGGACAAAATTACTGCTGCTTGGTGGATACACCTGCTAGTGGATACGGCCTGAAATAAAAGTAGTCATATCCATATCTCCATCCCAAAGAGCTTATTAATTCCACCCATCTTGAGTTTTTCACACCCTTTTCCCAGGGTGATGGACAGACCATCTGCTTTCCAAAGTCTCCAGAGAGTCAGAATGTCCATCCTGGATGCTGAGGAAAACTAATATTTTTGCATTCTCTCTAAGCTGTCACTCTAAATTCTTGGCCAGCTGCAGACTGTGTTTTTTGAGGGTGACGGAGCTGTACCACACAGCTCTCTTCTGTACCGATAAAGCCAATTACCCAATTCACAAAATGATTTTCAAAGACTGGTAGAAACAAACTGCATTTCCTAATTAGCTGTCAGTAAGTCTCTCCCCCGATACACACAAGCAGGTGTGACATTTTAAAAAGTCAGGGTCACAAGCAAATCGTATGCACGCTGCCTGTGGTGGTGGTGGTGGTGGTGGGTGTGGGTGTGCTTCCTTCTACGGGTTTGCACAAATATTCTAAGTTGTCAGCCCTTTCTCTGGGGATGGAGACCCTGGTCACCTGTTAAAGAGGGACAGCATTGAGGCTACGTGCCACTGAGCCATCTCCCTTCCTTTCCACTCCACATATGCCTCTGCAATGTGCTTCTGAGGGATGCGCTAGTTCAACATTCGCTGAGGGCCTGGGGTAGATGCAGGGGTATAAGATGGGTGAGACATGGTCCCTGCCCTTAGGGGACTTACCATCTAGAGAAGATGAAAGATACAGAAACGATTTGGCAAAATATGGTACGGGGTATACCAAAAGTTTGGATCAGAGATTACAGAACACCCGTTCATTACACTAGCACTCAGAAGGGTGAGTAAGAGCCAGATATGGGGTTGGTGCCAGGGACACAGGGAAGGTTACATATGGTCCTGGCCATCAGGGAACTCTCATTTCACTGGGGGAGAGAAGATTGAAGGAAAAAGCATAACACAAGGTAGGATAAAAGTAGGAACTATGGTCAAGATGTACATCTTACAGAAAGAAAGGAATATTCAAATCACCCTGAGACATTCAGCCAAGACTTCCTGGAGGAGGTGGCATTCAAGCTGAGCCTTGAAAGAGGAAGAGAAGACCTAGGCAGGAGGTCACACCAGGCTGAGATACCAGCATGAGCAAGGGCTCAGAAGTGGAGAGTGCAGGGCATACTGGAGAAATGGAGTACCACTTCTGTGGCAGGAGCAAAGGCAGAGAAGGATGTGGCAGGAGAAGGGATGGGTGGGGTCAGACTGGCTTGAGCAGCACCCTGGGGAACCTTGAACGTCAGGCAGGTACCGTTTCTTTCCTTTGGCATCAAGAGTCACTGCAGAACTTTAATCAAGGGAGTGCCGAGATGGAAACTGCTTTTACACAGATGCCTCCAGCAGCTTGTATAAAGGAAGAGGCTTGATGGGGGAAGAAGTGGGTCAGCTGGAAGGTGGGGGTAACGATCCAGGTGTGAGGCTTGATGGGCAACTGGTGCAGCACCCCTGGGAAGAACGTGTACCCACGGTGGAGCTCATCTCTCAGAGGCCCATTAACTAAGAGGCTCTGAGGCTTGGGTAGGACCATTGCATGATGTCAACAGGACTCAGTAAATGGATCACTTCAGTGGCCTCAATGGCCTTAATGGGAGCTCAGTACCAATAAGAGAATAGAGCCTGCTATGTCTGGCACAGGATGGTCCTGGATGAGGGCCCCAGGCCTGCCACTGCCTAGCGCTGTGACCTCCTCCTCCCCTGGGCTTCACTTTTAAAACGAGAAGGTTGAGTTTGCAGGTTTATCAGTCAGAAGAAGCTAGGAAAAAGTCTCAATGAAACAACCCAGAAAAAAGTTGATTTATCTCTCAGCAAGGGGGTCTTGACACATCATAGTCACTTAGGGGCCCAAGCTGATTGAAGAACTGCCATCTTGAATGCTACCAGTTGCCATGGAAAAAAGAAGAAGAAGAGTCTGGAGAGGTACAACCAGCAATTAAAGTCACTGGCCAGATTTGGCCCTGTCCAAGCATGAGGGATCCAAGATGCGACTTGGCTAGGAGGAAAGGGGAACTAAGTGTCAGGAAACCTACAAATGACGGCCACGGTTGGTCTCCCCAATCCCTTCCTGCCTTAACAGTTTGTGGTTTGGCTTATGCTCCAGGCCAGATTTTAGTTCAATTTATACATATCAGCTAATGTTTCTTTAGTATTGGCCTGTGTGCCAGGGACTATGCTAGATTATTTACACACATTATCTCATTTACTGTTCGTAATATATCTCATTTAATATTCACAATGACCCTAAGAAATGGACACCATTATTATCCCTCATTTAACCCAGGAGGAAATAGAGGTTCAGGGACCTTAACTAACTAGCTCAAGGTCACACAACTAGTAAGTCAAGAAGCCAGGAGTAAAATCATTCCATCACACTCCAAACCTTAACTTTGTCTCTTACAATCTGAGCTATCTGGAGACGGGTAAAAGCCTTGCAAAGCAGTGGGCTGCCTGTCACTACAGACTTCTGACAGGAGCCTGCAGAAGGATGTTGTAGAAATAATTATTTCTTCGAGTAAAGGAAAAAACTCTAATCCTAAAATTCCATGAGGAGAGGCAAGCAGACAGGGAAAGCAGGGCTAAGTCTGGGGAACAGCAAGTGTTTCTCTGGGTGGAGCACCCACTGGATGAAGGGGAGACATGAGAGGCGAGATTGAAAAGGGAGGTTGGGGCAACCTTTAGCGGACCCTGAACACCAGTATAAGAGGTTGCATCTTATTCTGGGGGTATGGGGAGTTTTGTTTTGTTTTGGTTGTTTTTAACCATTTTAGCCATTTTTAAGTGTATAATTCAGTGGCATTAAGTGCATTCACAATGTTGTATAACCATCACCACTATCTGCTTCCACAACTTTGTCATCATCCCAAACAGAAGAAGGCTGTACCTATGAAACCCTGGGGATTAAAGGGGAGTAAACCTGATAATGGCATCATCAGAGTTGATAATGTCCATCAGAGTTGGATAACCCTGTCTGCCACTTGAAGGATGTTATCAGAGGAAAGAGAGGCTGGGCATGGGGATGCGTAATGAGGCCAGCACAGGGGTTCAGGAGGGAGATAGCAGGAGCAAAAGGCTAGGCAGCAAGAGGGGCAGAGGGAAGTGGTCCAACTGAGAACAAGAGGAAGGGAAACTGCAGAGGGAGAGGGAAATTCTAGCTTCCTCCAGGGACCCTGTGAGTCCTGGACTGCCAGGAACTGAGGCAGAGAAGCCAGAGGAGGACTTGGGGCCCTGGGGAACCCACCAAGTCCAGCACTAAAGTGGACTCAGGTGAGCTGCCGGCTGGCAGCTCACTCCACTGACTTGCCCTGGGGAGCCACATCCCTGAACCTGACAGTCCTTCCTAGGACACAGGCCAGAGCTGTCCCCCTGTCTCCCCCAGAGCTCTGCAGCCTGATGCAGATCCTGTACTGTGCCCACTCACTGCGTGCCTGCTCAAAGATGGAAGGGTAATTGCAGGTATGGATGGAATCATCACCGCCATGGGCCGCAGCCATGCTCATTACTCAGGTAGCCCGCTCTCTGCCACCAGCAGCTCAACTGGAGTTAATTACGTGCCTCTCTTGTCCTCCAGCTGTGGACACGTGGTCACTCCCCTGTCTGATGGATGAGGGCTGGGCCACTGACTCACATCACCATGACCCGGGGACTCTACTCAGGAGACCTTCCAATTTCTCAGTCCTGTCACAGATTCTTCCATCTCGCTGCAGCTGAGCTGCTGCAGGCACCTGTCTTCAGAGGCCTTTTCAAAAGGCAATTTCCCCAACACTCCAACACTGCAGGCCATCTTCCCCAGCTCCCATCCCCATGGACAGACACCTGTTCCCAAAGGCACAGTGCTGATCTCATTTGGAAGCTGCCTTCAGTTCTACTTGCACTGACAGACTTGGGCTTAGCCGTGTCCCCATCTCGACACCCTGTTTCCACACCCTGGCCTTCCCAAGTCTGTGTTCCCAGGATCCAGTTCTTGCCTGTCCCCTGCCCCCACCATACACGCACACCATGGCCGAGATCCTGTTACGTGGTCCCCAAGCACATCACGGCAAGCTCACCCAGACTGCAGTGCCTAGGGCTGCCCTTGGACTCTCAAGGATGTGAAGCTTCCATTGTCCCGGTAAAAGGGGCAGAGGGGTTTCAGCTTGAAGCCTAGCTGGCGACAGACCAGAAAACAGATACCACCAAGTGCTAAGAGGAGGCTCCAGGAGAAGGAATTCTTTTCAGGACCCATGGAGGAAGTGCTGGCTGGAGGTATGGGGTGGAGGGGGGCTCCAGGAGGAGGATTCATTTCAGAGGTGGAGCCCAGGGTAGGCTCCTGTGAATCTCAAGGAGGCAGCGTGGGACCAGTGCATTTAGGAGTATGATCCATTCTGGAGAAGCCACTTTGCAGGACACCCTTGGTTACGAGGCTGGCGAAGCTCCAAGAGCAGCAGCCTTTGGAAGGCCAGGGGGAGGTGAATACTCCCAGAGGCCAGCCCATCCCAACCACAGTGTGGGGCTCACATCCATGCACCTCCCTTTTGTAAAACAGGGAAACAATGCTGGGAAGGCCTTACCATGAGGGGACTCCTGCTCAGACACAGGCTAAAAGTAAGGTGCCTGTGGCCTCCACACCACCCCTCCCTGGGACTCCACGCCATAAACACCTGTCATGGCCTCCTGGGCCCTTTCCTAGGAGGAGGGCAAAGAAAAATTACCTTTGTAAGTCCTGAAAACAGAAGAGGAGGATTTTTCAGGGTATATTCATTTTCATGAAGAAAAGAAGTTGTTCTTATTTTTTTCCCTGAATAGCCACCCTGCTGTGAAACTGTTACTTTGTTTTCTTTTTAGGTTTAACAGATACTTTCTGAGCTTTGAAAAATGATCTGAATGTAGTTTTTCTAATTTTTTTTTTAAAAAGAACAAGCAGGAAGTGGAATAAGGCAGACAAAAAATGAACAAATGAATGAATTCATATAAATGAAGATCCTAGAGTAGTCAAATTCATAGAGACAGAAAGTAGAATGGTAGTTTCCAGGGGCTGAGGTGGGGGGGATGGGAGTTATTTTTAATGGGTACGGAGTTTCAGTTTGAGAAGATGAAAAAGTTTGGGAGGTAGATGGTAGCGGTGGTTTCACGACAATGTGGATTTACTAAATGGTACTGAACTGTACACTTAAAAATGGCTAAAATGGTCAATTTGATGTTATGTATATTTTACCACAATTTGAAAAAATCAAGTGGAAGGTAGTAACATCATCCTCAGCCCAGGTTTCATGGAGTCCCTGGGCCTCAGTTTTCTAATCTGTAAAATGGAATAGATATCCATCCTCTCTATACTCTGAGCCTTGGTTTGGACAGAAAGCCCATACCTTTGTTCTCAGCCAGGCCAGGAAAGCATTTTTCAAATGACACTTTACAAAGAAACTAAAGAGAAACCAGAATGGAACTAAGTGATGATACACAAAGCACGGAATGGTCTCATGTCTGGATGGCAGGGTGTGTGCTGTCGGCAGGCTGGAGGCCTCCATGCCCAGCTCCCCGCTGTCTTCCATTCGTGAGGAAACTGGAATGGAAAGAAGAGAAGGAAGTTGCCTAGCACACACAGTAAGTCACTGAGTGAGCTGAGGCAGACTCTCCTGCCCTAGACCCTACGCTCCCCTCACCCCACAACAGGCCTCCAACTCCTTAGGCCTCATGTGGCTTTTGCCATGATAGCCATGTCCACACCTTCAGTGCCTAGTCAGCCCAATGAATGCATCCTGGAAGGCTTCCTGGAAGCCTTTGCTCAATGAGATGCCCCTTCCTAGCACCCTCTGGGGTGAAGTGGCCCAAAGCAGGCCCTGGAGCATGGCTTTCTTAAGGATGCAGCTATATCCCATACCTCTGTAGCATAGGGGTCAAGGATCTGACCTTGAGCCAGGAGCCTGAGATCAAATCTCCCGCTTAATAGCTGATTGACCTTGGGCCAATTCTTTAGCCTTTCTGTGTGTCCATTTCTTTCCCCATAAACAAGGATAATAATATATATGGCACAGTTGTGAGAGTTAAATAAATTAATTCAAAACTCTAGGAAGAGCTTCTGACACCTAGTGAACGTCTGAGAGATGTAAGCTATTAGGTTTACTCTACTCAGGAATCCCACTGCCCCCGCATGCATGAGGTTCCCTGGGAATGCTTGCTGACCTTCGCCCATCCCCTGCCCCCGCATGTGCGCGTGTGCACGTGTGCTTGCGCGCACACACACACACACACACACACACACAGGGGAATGGAAGGAGTCCAGCAGCCTTGGGGTGGACAATGGCTTATGAGTTCCCTTCTCGGGCTGCACATTAAACAGCAATGGAGACCCCAGGACAGTGCCACATGGGGAGAAATCCTCATAAGTCTTCCTCCTTTTACTCCTCTCCATTCTGGTCCAGCCCCAGCCCTGCCATGGAAGAAGCAGGTGGTGTGGTCACGACAGGCACCATATGGAGACCCGCCCCTCTCTATTTCAGGCCAATCTGTTGACATGACAACCAAACTTCCCTACCCCGTGCCCAGTCTCCATTCTTGCACTTGTGTTCTGCCAGGCACATTTCCACTGGCTGCTTCCCAGGATGGAGGAGCATCTTCACAGATCCTGTTAAGACCCTTCCCACAAAGGGCAGCAGGTGGGACATCACACCAGGCATTCTTGCTCATGATGGACACTGGAACTGGCAGCTCCAATCACCAAAACCCATAAAAAGGGGGCTTAAGCAAGCACAGAGGGAGGGGTGGCACCCAACTCCAGCTGTTCCAGCTGTTCCAGGAAACCTGGGACTGACTTGCCTTCCCCAACCAGGAGCTGATGAGGGCCCACCCCCATGCTGTGCTCAGTCCCCAGATACTCGTATATTAGGAAATGGCAGGTCAGGAAGGGCTCACAGAGGTCCTCTGAGCTGAGCACTGCATTCTACTGCTGGGGAACCCAAGAGGGTCCCGCCTTGTTTACGATTGCACAGACCCCTCCCCAACCCCTGTTGGCCCAGGATTCTACCACCCACCAAGATTCCATTCATATTGCTCTAAAAGAGATAAAAAAAAAAAAAAATGTGCTGGATTCTCCCACATAATAACACAGCACACAGAATTTTATTTTTAAACCAGAAACTTTATGACCACAAACAACACGCTGGGGACAAGACACATGGACTGAGTGCTCACTGGGGTGGCCATAATGACAACAAAAATAATAATAGCTCTCAGCTCAGGGGCTTGCTGCGTGCCAGGCAGATCCTAAACTCTTCACAAACATCATCTCAACCATGTGAACGCTCATAGCATCCCCATCTACAGACTTGGAAATAGAGGCTAGAGAATTAAAACCCAATGACACACTGCAGAAGCAGAGCTGGGATTGGAGCCAGCCTGTCTATGCGCTTACTCATGACTTCATAAGGCCTAGAAGGACCTCGTGAGCACTAAGAATGAAGTGGCAGCACCTCCCTGTCATAGGTGATTGCATGGACAAAGAAACTTTCAGCAATTTGTTCAGAGAAGTGAGGAGGAATGAAATCATGTAAGGGGAAGGGAGGGGGAGAGCACGTGACTGGGGAGTAGAAAAGGGTGCTCATTTATAGATATCTCTAAGAGCCATGGCACTTTTGATTACACTATCCACTCACTGAACTAGGCACTTTTGATTACATTATCCATCCACCTTGCTTCAGGATTTCTTGGTGGGGGCGGGGCGCGGGAGTGCCAGCAACCAGGACTAAAGAGACTGAAAGTGGCTTCTTAGAGGAGGAGGCTTTTGAATTTTGAAGCAAGACAGGGCTGTCTTAATTTTCCACAGCTCAGGAAATTCATCACCTACTTACAGGTTCAGAGTACACTGTATTCTATCCTGACACCACACTCACACTAAATTATTCACGTTTTCTAGAAACAGAGTAAACGTAAAATTACACGGGGAGATGTATTGTTAGCATGATGCATAATAGAAGACAACAAAGGAATTTTATGAGGAGGCCGGCTGATGCAGTCAGCCGAAATACATCAAAATGTGGTATTGTTGTCTTTGTGTATGTTAGTTTTCATTACTGTTTACTGAAAAACTAAAACTTCACATGTGCAAAAAAAACTCAAAAAAGATCCCCAAACTTTTACATCACAGTCTCTGTGTAATAGTCTACTTCAGGTAGGTGTACTGGACTTTCATTTTTAGGCAAGAGCATTGGCTGTGTCCACGCCCCTGGCTGGGCCTTGCCAGCAGCCAAGGGCATGGACACAGCCAATATTTAAGTGCCTCAAATGTTTTCCCACATTGCTGTTGGATGAGTGGACCTAAAAGCTCCTCCAGTGATCACGAATGCAGTTCCCTTGTAAGGTGGCATTACAATCCTCCTTAGCTTCAGAGATTGCCACAGGCCCTGTGGGATGGACAGGACTTTCTCTGTTCAGTCACACACACACACACACACACACACACACACACACACACACACACACACACACACACACACACACACACGCATCCTCTATGTGAGTTCCATTCTGTCTTCTATTAACCAACCTGTTGTTGTCATGGTTGGCTCCCTCACTCCTGGGACTGGGCCGTACCTGAAGGCAAGAATCATGCCTGGACCATCTCTCTTGGGCCTGGCTCTGAATTTGTGCTCTGGGCCATGTTGCCACACTGAGCATGAGCTAAGACAGCACCCTCAGTTGTTGTTGTATCAGTGGTGAGAGGTATAGAGGGTCTCCTTCCTGAGTAGAGCCTTAAGGGTGAGGACTCCAGCCTGGGAATTTCCAACTGAGTTCCTGGGGAGGCCCCCTGAAGCACTGACATGGGGTGACTCCACAGGGCAGGCTCTTGGCTCCCACCGCCATTTAACCAGGAGAGGTCCCTTCTGCTAATTTTGTACACTGGGCACCTAGACAATTTTATTCATACAGAAGGCTCTGTAGCTCAGCAGAAGAGTGGCAGCCAGGAGACTAGAGCAGATGAGGCGACTGCCGTGGTAACAGTGCCCTGCCCCATCGACCTGGGACCACCCCATCCAGGACCTGCAATCAGTGCTCAAGGCCTCCCTCCCTGGCAGAAAGAGCTCTGCCCTAAAAGAGGGCCATATGGTTTGTCCAATAGAACAACAGAAAAATTAAAACATATAAAAAACACCTCCCAAGAAACAAGTGTAATCTTGGAGTTTCAACATAGGGTGAGGGGACCAGGGATTTCCTTTGACCTGTTTGGGGTTGAGTTGTACGTGGCCTGTGTTAGTCTATTTGGGCTGCTATAAAAAATACTTTTGAGCAGATTAAACAGCAAATATTTATTTCTCACAGTTTTGGATGCTGGGAAGTCCAAGATCAAGGCACCAGCAGATTTAGAGCTTGTGAGAACCCCCTCCCTAGTTCATAGACAGCTGCCTTCTCACTATCCTCACATAGCAGAAGGGGTGAGAGAACTCTCTGGGGCCTCTTTTATAATAGCACTAATCCTCATGACCCAATCACGCCTGCAAGGCCCCACCTAGTACCATCACACTGGGGTTAGTTTTCAACACACAAATTTTTTTGTGGGGGGACAAACATTATCTGCAGCACCTTTTTGCTAGGCTGACCGGTGCCACCTCTGTCCTATGGAGCATGTGGCCCCAGGCCCCAACACACCATATATAGTGGATGCTAACAAGCTCTGTGTAGGTTCCACAGACATACTGTGACCAGCCTAAGGAGGCTCAGATGTAAACCCAGAACACAAACCAGACCTTGTGAGGGCACGCTGAAGATTCACCAGCCCCATCTGGCTGAAGCAGACAGTAGCAGAGATGGACAGAGATGGGGCTCTGAAGTAGAGTATGTCTGGGGTCTGAATACAAGAAGATCGACAGAGAAAGAGGCAAGCACATGCTTTATAATTGCTGAAGCTGGGTGATGGCTTCAGAGAGGCTATTTATCCCTCTCTTTCTACTGGAATACATTTCTGAAATCATCCATAATAAAAAGCCCAAGGAAAAAAAAAACAAAAGGAAAACAAAGGGCCAAGCAGACCTTGGAATTTCCCCTTTCCTCATTCTAATAATCCCAGGGGCTCCTGCAAAAAATATACCACCAAACACCCAAATCATAGCTAGGAAGAGAGGTTTGGGAGCTGGAGAGATAGGATAGCTCCACTTCCTTCTGCTGGCAAAGCCCATCTTCCCAGGCAGTATTTCACCCCGATACTACATTAACCACCTCCTGTAGATGACGACCCTAAATTCCTACCTCCATCCTTGCTGCCTGTCCATAGCTCCAGACTACACATCTGAACCTGGGTCACCTACAGGCCCAAACCTGGCCTCACCACCTTCCCCTCAAACCTGGCCAATGTCCCAGAAGTCAGAATGCAGATGTGATGGATTAAGAGATGGGCTATAGATTCAGAGCCTTAGAAAACTGCTTTTTCTCTGAAAGCCTTTGTATAGCTATGGCACTCAGCAGGTTCTCAATACCTGTGAGAGCTCATTAAACACTGGCCATCGCTATTACCAGTGTTGGTATTGCCATCAATATGGCGGTAACCTTCCTCTCTACATGTCACCCAGGAAATTCAGAGCCTTTCTAGACTCCAGCTTTGTATGACCCCTCGCACCCAGCCAGCCTCAAGTCCTGAAGGTTCTAGTGGGAAGTATCTGTGGAACGTGCTACCTTTTCTGCCCCCACTGCCATGTACTCCTGTCTGGCCTCATCATCTCTCCCCTGGACCACAGGCAGGTCCCGTTTCTGCCTGCCTGCTTCCTCCCCTCTGCTGTTCACCTCTCCAGAGTGATCTCCCTAAATGAAAAGCTGATCATGTCACGCTCTGCTCAAAGGCTTTCCTGGCTCTCCATGCCCAAAAGTAGTCAGTTTAAACTCCAATACCTGACACACATACATGGCCTCCCAGAAAGGCCCATATTTGCCTGGCTAGTCTCATCTCTCTCTACCCAAACCACTTCCTCAAGTTGGCAGCAGCATTCTAAGGAGCATCTCAGCTCTGCCTAGCTTTGCTCGCCAGCCCCTCCTCCCAGAATGCCCGCTCCCTAGTGAGCACCCTCTCACTTTGTCTTCCAAGGCTCAGCTCAGATGTCCCTTTCTTCCCCAAACCTTCTCTCATCTCAGCAAACAGGACTGATGGTTATGCTCACAGATCTCACACACACTTCTAGAACAACTTCCAGTAATGGGAGTGCCCAGACTCCTGGCTACTAAAAAACATGCAATTCTAAAAACCTAAAAAAAGAATGACATTATAGGTTGACAAATTTTATTTTCTCAAGTAAGGACATTAAAAAACAAAACAAAATGAATGAACAAATCCTTACATCTTCTAGTACCATGATTTAATTTTTAAAAGGACATGATAACAAAGAAGCAGGAGAATGAGGGAATGAAGAAGAGCATCATCTCTAAGCAAAGTATGTTCTATAACATTAACAACGCTAACTGTGGGAAAAAATCATCCTTGTTTTTCTCATGTTGTCATGGTCTGTAAAAGCTCTGTCAAGGCCAGTATGAGCCCAGGGCTGGTCATGCTGAGCATTTCCTGGGTTGTCCAAGACTGCGGGCCTCCAAGTGTGAGGCTGAGCCAGGAGATGCTCAGCATGTTCACGCATGGACAAACATGCAGGTGTGGACAGCAGGTATCAGGGCCTCCCAGCTCCCTAGCTGCCTGGGAATGTGATTTCCAGTAACGCCCTATCATAACATGACCCAGCTAAAGGCAAGGCACATGATGGGCTGCTGAGTTGGTTTTAGAAAGGTTTTACTTGAACAACTGTTTCTTCTAATATCACTCAGGAAATACTCCTGACAATAAAAATAAAATACAAACAAGCCTGCCCAAACACTTGGAAACAATTCAGAATTGTTAATTAATTCAATGTGAGAGGAGAAACATGGAGGAAAGGGAATATCTTATAGATATGCTTGATTTCTTTTTTAGCAAACTATCTTGCACCTGGCCACAGTTTCTACCTTCCTTAAACACCCCCAAACAGCCACTGGATCCACAGAATGGAGGGTCGCAGTCTGTAATAGCGAGTCCAGGACCCCACAGTCAGAGTAGGTACCACCCTGGGTGCATCCAGGTGGCCTCTCTGGGACTCAGCATTCTCTCCCATAACGTGCAGTGATTCCCTTTCTACCTGCCTCCTGAACTGCAGGGAGAGACAGCAGAGACACTGGACAACGCAGGCTCTGGAAACTCCAGGACTAAGTAAATGTGAGGGACTGCTGCAAGATTTATTGCTATTGTTGTTGCTGAAAAGACTGCTAATAAGTGTGGATGAAGGAAGAATGGGAGGCAGGTAAACAAATACCCCCACTCCCTCTGGCCTGTCTCATACAGCACACCTCATTTCATTTGCCAAGGCATTCTCTGTTTCAAGGAAATGAATACAATCCCTGATGGCTGTAAATAATTCTTCAAGCAACTCCCTCCTTGCCTGTTACAACCAAGATCTGAGTGGACCTTCTCAGGCAAAGAATTCGGTCTGAAACAACTTTTCCACTGTATTCCCTCAATAGCCAACATTAATTCATGCTGGAGAGAGGATGAATTTAATATTTCTAATTACTTTTCAGGGAGTAGTTTACTCCTGAAAATGCTGTAATTGATTTTTCATCCGGTTCCCCTTTGGTTGGTATTATTCTTGCAAGATGCTTACCAAGCCTTCCAACTATACTTCTTTCCCTCTTCTTCACGTTTGCTTTTTTTGTTTGTTTGTGGTTTTTTTGGTCTTCTCTCAAGGGGAAAGATAATGTCTGGGAGTTTCGCATCTAGTTCTGTGCCTGGGACATCGGTGGAGCTAAGCCAATGCACTAGCAATCAAGACCAGAAGAAATTATTTCCCCTACCCCTGCTTTCTTTAACTTCAGTGCAGAAATCCCAATGGTTTAGGATA
Source organism: Macroglossus sobrinus (assembly GCA_004027375.1). Taxonomy (NCBI): domain Eukaryota; kingdom Metazoa; phylum Chordata; class Mammalia; order Chiroptera; family Pteropodidae; genus Macroglossus; species Macroglossus sobrinus. The sequence goes on along the minus strand of PVKZ01000055.1, from coordinate 1,617,481 downwards.
AGAAACTGACCCAAAGCTGATTAATTTTGCAAAACAGACCTTTCAGGGTAGCAACAAGATCTTCAGAAAGAATATTCTGGCTTTTGCTTCCCACTGAGAGCTTCAGGGACCATAATTAGAGCAGCATGAAGTAACAGGCTCAACTCTGGTTCACTAAGCCCCAAGAACCTTCTCGCCGACATGTACAAAACTAATGTCTCGTTCCGTTTGAAAATATCGCCCCCAATTCAGATATCTGCTCTCCCATTGTTTGGTGCATTTCTAAGGAGCTCTGTTTGGCTGGGTTTTAACAACTGAAAGCCTAGGCATGGTGGTCCACCCCAGGCACAAGGTGGTGTTTTACAAAGACTGTTTTGGGCAACTGAGTCAGAGCCACCTGAAGGGCTTGTTAATATGCCACTTAACCAAGCTGTATTCCAGACTATCAAATAGGAATCTCTAGAGCTGGCCCATTTTTAATTAGCATCCCTGATGACACAGATACACACTAAAGTTTGAGATGCCAACTCATTTTTCTACCAAGGAGCTTTACTCAACAACCCCCTCCCACTCCGCCATGAGCCATACACATTTATTCCTTGGACAATGCTGAGCAATTATTTCTGCAGGATAGGACATCAGCAGGGTCTGTGGAACGCCAAAGACTGCATACGCTCCACAATTCTCAGGGTCTTGGTCTGCAGCTCATTGTTTCCCTTACCCTTGCTGCAATGACTACCAGCCACCTTTTAGGCTCCCAGTGTGTCCTTTTGTCCCAGAAGACCGACTTTTTCAAGCTATGCTCTTCCATCTGCATTGTGCAGAAGGCTGGGCATAGGACAGGCCCTCAGAAATTGCCTGTTGACTACCCTATACTTTGCAACACCTTTGTGGATTGAAACCACTCACTGGAAGATTGCCCCTTAAATACGTATTTGTTGAATGCTAACTGGATTAGTACTGAAGACATTAACAACAATGGTCATAATAATGCCAGTGGTAAGATTCCTGATATAAAAACCTTTCCAGTTCACAAAGATGTGTCACGATTTTCCTTTGACTCTCACAGTCACCTATAACACTGCTAGGACAAATGTGATCAGACCCACTTTACAAATGGGAAACTGAAGCTCAGAATGGTTAAGAGTTTTTCCTAAGGACCCACAGCTAGTTGTTTACAGAACTGGTGCTCAATCCAGACCTCCTGTTTCCCAGGAGTCAATCATTTTTTTCCCTTGATCCTAAGCACCTTAATACTAAGCACCCAGTATGTGCCATTCATCACATTGGTGCTGAGGATGGAAGAGTCAAGATTGCATGGTCCCCGCCCTCCCAGTGTCCCAGCCTCATCAGAAGCAGTGGTCAGTGAGAAAACATACATACATGGGAAGATGACGAGGAATTAACAGAACAGGGCAGAGCTTGTTGATTAGACAAAACCAGGGCAGCAAGGCCCGAGCAGGGAAGCACAGTGCAATGGAGCCACCAGACCATTTTCTCTAGGTTGGCATCTAACGGCACCACACTGGCAGCCTCAGGTGCTATGAACCCCAAATAGGGAGAAGCCAGAGGAGGCACAGCTCTTGGTGTGGATGGGCATTTTCCAAAAAAACAAAAAGGATAGAGCAAAGGGGCCCCAGTGCTAGCCATACTCAGTCTTGCTCTGGATCTGTGGTGGGCCAGTCACCACTCTGAGCTTTGACTTCCTTCTCACCTCAAGGTTAAGGCCCCTGCCTTACCTGCCAGGGTCACAGTTACCTGTATTACAGATCTTCTGTGATGCCCACATGAACGTGTTCCAGAAACTCGCGAGCCCAGCCTGAGGGTTAGCAATCACGATAAAGGTCTTCTCCTTTTCCTCATTTATCTACCAGGCACCTAGGACTGCTGCTGCTGTCTGCTGCTCTGGCAAGGAGCAATTCTAGGTACTCTACCATTTTCAGATCTTTCTTGAACTTGAGCTTCAAACCACATAAATAGTTAACCAGCCATGAGCCATGGGCACACCGCTTAACCTCACAGCACCCATTTCTTTACCTGTAAATGCGGATAATGGGACATAACCCTGCTAGAGCTGATGAGAGGATCAAATGAGTAAATACATATAAACCGCTTAGAACAACACCTGGCACATTATAAGTACTCAGTGCCTGCTACCAATTTTTTTTCTTTTATTAACACTTCCTTTTTTTTTTTTTTAAAGTGAAAATAACATGTATGAGCAGAGAATCTGTGTGACTGAAATGAATCATTTCTTACAAAGCCATTGTGCTGTCCCTTCCACACTGGTGACCTTGACATCCTGGGGCTTGTCCCCAGCCCCTCCACCTCCTGGTTCAGGTGCCCCACATCACAGTCCCCTTGCAATTGTCACTCTCAAACATAACCCTCTTTTCCTGCCTCTGTGCCTTTGTTCCCCACCTTCCCCCCAACTTCTTGCACCTGGAATGCCTGTTCCCTTCCATGCACGTAATCTGAAACCCATGTTTCAAGTGAAAGAGGGGTGGAAACGGTTCTCATGGCTTCTGAGTGATGTTCTCATATAACAGAGTGCATATCCCTCCCAGCCACAACCCAACTGGGCAGGCTGAGCCCTAAGCCCTAAGTAGAGATGGGGCAAGACCCGGGTTAAAGGACAGGGCTCCATCCAAGGTGGGTGTTTAGCAGTGAGGAGAGTGTGGTCTGGGGCAGGGGTCCGCAACCTCCAGGCCGCGGACCAGTACTGGTTTGTGGCCTGTTAGGAACTGGTCTGCATAGCAGCAGGGAGCAGAGGGTGAACAAACAAACTTCATCTGTATTTGCAGCCACTCCCCAGCACTAGCATCACCACCTCAGCTCCACCTCAGATCATCAGGCAGTAGATTCTCATGGGAGCACCAGTCGCTGGTGCCAAAAAAGATGGGGACTGCTAGTCTGAGGGATGATGCCAAAGGCGGACTGCAGCTTCCTGGTTCTAACTCCTCAGGAGTGTAGGGCTGCTGAGTGGCCTGGGGCACTGCTGGGTTCCAGGCTCTGTGGCACCACTAGCAGGGACCTAAGTCTTTAATATCATTGTAAGGTCCTACCAACTGCCTACTGCCTGTGTGGGCCCCAAGGACCTTGGAGCCAGTTCTTGGAGCCAGGAGGCTGGATAGTGGGGCTGGTGATTCTTAAGAAGGCTAGCCACCAGGACTGAGGGACTTTTTCCATGTATTGAAATAGCAGGGGAGCTGTGTGTGGGGTCTCAATACTTAGAAACCCAGACATGAGGCTGGACTTAGCAAGAAGGAGGAGACAGAGGTATGTGGGCATCAGAGACTATGGCTCCCCATGTCTCAAGCCAAACGCCTGTCCTCCCCTTCACCCCTGAGCCTCTCCTGAGTGCCTCATCTCAGTGCTCAGCCTCCATCTTTCCTTCCATCTATCCAGTGTGCTGTGCTGGCTAGGAGCAAGGCCTCCAGAACCAGATTTCCTGGGTTGAAATCCCAGCTCTGAGGCTTTGTAGTGATGTGACAGTGGGCAAGACTACCTCTCTGAGCCTTAGTTGCCTCACTTATAAAGAAGGGAGGACAAGAGTACTTACTTCACAGGGCTGCCATGAGATCTAATGAGCCAGTACATCTGAAGCAGTTAAGCCACAGCGCCTGGCCCACAGTCAGCTCTATGTGTTAGCTAATATAGTTGTTATACATGTTGGCCCACAAAAAAAGATGTGTCTGTGTCCTACTTCCTGGAACCTGTGAATGTGACCTTATATGGTAAAGAGAGAACATTACCTTCTATGGCAAGAGGTGTGAGTAAGTTAAAGACTGTGAGAGGAGATGCTTATCCTGGAATACAAAAGTAGGTCTAAATCTCAAGAGTGAGGCAAAGGGAGATGAGACAGACAGAAGAGGAGGAGACAATGTTACCAGGGAGGCAGCAAGGAGAGTGATGCAGACACGAGTCACAGAATGGCAACAGCCCCCAGGAGCTGGAAGAAGCAAGGAAGGATCAGTTCTTCACTAGAGCTTTCAAAGGGAGGATGGCCCTGCTAACACCATGGACTTCTAGCCTCCAGGACAGTGAGAGGATAGATTTCTATTGTTTTAAGCCATCCAGTCTGTGGTACTTTGCACAGCAGCCCCGGGAAACCAACACAGGTACATCTTTGACATATCTCTCTCCTTCACCTTCCACCTCTTTCCCACGTCTCTCTCAAATCCTACAATTCCTCTCCATCTCCTCCAACATCAACAGGGTCCAACCCACTTATTATGAGGCTATTCTCATCTATCCACTTTCTATCCAGCAGCCACACTGACCTTTCTCAGGCCCCCTGCCACACCAATCCAGGATAAAGATCACAATCGACATCAAAATCCTGCCCATTGCCTCCTAGGCCCTGCATAGTCTGGCCACTGCCACCTTCCCTGCTTACCTTGTCCCATTGTTCGCCCTCATGCCCCAGTCCCTCTATGTACCACCCTCCTTCCAGCTACAGGCTGCCACACCTACTATCACCCCTACCCCATCCCTGACCTATATAATTCCTATTTGAGCTTTTCCAGCAACAAAGATTGCCATGAATTCCTTCATCACATCCCCAATGCACCTGAGGAATGAATCAATGGGTGGATGGATGGATGGATGGGTGTATGGATGGATGGATGAATGGTGTGTGAACATCCCAGGCATAGCTAATTGGACAAAATATGTAAACCCAAACCATAGACTAGCCACTGACCTATAACCCTGCAAGTCAAGGAACAATGAGCTAGCAAAGCAGAGATTTCCTTTCTTGAGAATCTAGATTTGTAAATGTTAAGAAAACGAGCAAGTGCTCTCAAAGCACACTTTACTTCTTCCCCAAACCTATTTAGGTCCCCCTTTACCTGAGCTCACTCTACTGTGTGCCTAGCCATCATGGCCTTGGTTACACTAGACTCCAAATCTCATGGCAGTCTTATCCCAGTGCATCCCTGGTACACCCAAGGTATGAATGAATGAATAAATGCTGGTTGACTGAGTAGTCACATAAGTCAACTTTATGACATAGTTCACTGATGCACCTACAGGAGAATGGGTCCCAGAATCCAGAAGAAACCTGCTCGGCTTCTGGTTGACCCATCTAAGTGCATCTTCCAGGCTTGGCCCACTTCCTGCCTATGAAAGAGATGGGGAAATGCTGCAGAATGTCCACGGGGGCAGCCATGTGGGGAAAGGAAGGGCCATCATCTCCCAATAATTCAGGCTGCAGAACCTGAGGTCCAGTTGTGGCCTCCAAACTCTGATAGGCTCTCAAAAGCAGAAAGTACAGATGTAGTTTGTTTCATTCCAGAAGGAAAAATCAGAACCATAATGGGATCAGGACTGTGGGAGAGAAGCTAGGGCAGAGAAACTATGAGGCAGATATCAGCTGAAAAAGAACAACTTTCTAAAAACCAGGGCTATTCAGAGAGGGAATAAAGAAGTGATAGGCCATCCAATCTTGGAGATGTCCAGGCATTAGATGCCCACTTATAGGACAGGTGTTGAAAAATTAAAACACCAGAAGGCCTCTCTAACCATGAGATTCTGAGCTTTTGTTATGTCACAATTATATATACTCTAATGTGACTGTCACCACCTCATTTGTTTCCTGAAGAATGTGACAAGTACAGTTTTATAAAGAAAGTAAACAGAAATCCCAGCCAAGATGGCACTGAAAATCAAATTCACATTTTAAGGACCCCTCCTCCCTGCCATACCAACCACATAGCAATGATATGGCTGAAATACAAGAATCAAAAATTTAAAGATATAACATGACTCAAAAAATAAGATAAAATTCTCAAGGAAACAACAAAACCACAACGTACTAAGTGGAGATGAAGCTATGGGTTTAATGAGCTATAAGTGCAAAATGGCCAAAGGAACCTGGCAGTGTGAATTCTCTGGGACAAGTGAGACTCACAACATCCCCTAAAAAGCAGAGGAAGAGCCATATTCAGTGAAGAGAGTGACCAGAGCCAAGTTCACCATCTGAAGCAAAGAAGGTAGAGAATAGCCTCCACTACTCATGAGAAAAGCTGAAACAAAGTTCAACCAACTGCTGCCTGGCACTGTAGGCCACACAAGGCTGCCTGTTCAGGGTGGCAAGAATAACGATGGATTGAATGCAAAAATGGCCCTAATTATTCAACCTTTTCTGTACCCACAGCCATTATAATACTTTATATAGCTCCTCCCACCAGAAAGTGGAATCTGCTTTCCCAGCTCTTGAACCTGGGCTGGCCTTTGTGACTTGATTTGGCCAGTAGAATACGATGGAAATGATAGTAAGCTGGTTCCAAGCATAGGCCCCAAGAGTTACCATAAAAAGACAGTTTATAATGAGTCAATAACCAGATGGATAGCAGATGTCTTATAAGCAACAAGAGACCCAAAAGACAAAGTTTTGAAGGCAAGTAACTGTTTGCCTAGAATTCTATACCCTGCTAAACTATTACTCAACAATGAGAGAAAAACAGAGACATTTAAAGACATCCATATATTGAGAGTTGACCGCCTTTAACTCCCATCATATGTACTGGGTACAACTTAAGAATGAACTCAGCAAGAATTGAACCCAGAAGAGGGAATGGGATGCCAAAAAACAATGGCGAGCAAGGACATTGGTAAGACTTGCTGGCAAAATTAATTACTAACTAAAAACAAAAATAACAATTAACAAAAAACTTTAATTAGTGGAACTAAAATTCTAGGAAATAATAGAAAATATAAAGCAGATATTTAGTGGGTTGTTAGATACTCTTACAATTCTTGTCAGATTCCATAGAGGAGAAAGATACTGAATAGCTTTAGATTTTAAGAGAAAAAAGAAATATAATTTAGAATGTAAGCTAAAATGTTAAGAGTATTACCACGTCAGTAGAGGAAAAAAGGGGGTGGCAGAAGAAACACCCAAAATAAGATAGTAGAAATATGTCCACAATCACAATAAATATAAACCAATTAAAACTGCCTATTAAAAGACAAACTAAAATGAGTACAACAAAATGGGATGCAGAATGTTATGCACAGTATGATGTTTATATAAAGCTTTAAAAATACTATATATTGTTTATGGACATGTACATCTGTAGTAAAATATAAAAATAGAGATGGGAAAAAATACAACCAACTTCCAGAGAGTAGTTATTTCTGCAGAAGGAGGGAGGAAGGGAAATGGGATTGGGAAAGAGCAAAGAGGTGGCTTTTGCTGCACTTGCAATGCTTTCGTTTTTTGGAAAATGAGAGCTAGAGGGAAAATATTCACATTTTTCTGATCTGAGCTGTAGGTATAAACTTTATTATAGCTGTGTTGTTTATCCTCACTATATGTTTGAAATATTTTGTGACATATTTTACAGTTGTAGGGAAGGAGGGAAAAAGGAAAGAAAGAAGAGAGAGATGGAAGAAGGAGGATTAACAATGTCTTCTATTTTCTGTATTCTGATGTGAGGTCTGGGGCATTGGTGACCTTGGAAGGACTGCCCCTCCCAGGGTTAGCCAGATCCTAGAGATAGTAAACAACTAGACTGTGAGCCTTTTACATGCAAATCAATCCAGAGTCTATTCCCTCAACCACTTTATTGGGTTCTCACACTCTGGGTTCTCACACCCTAATCACCCCAGGGTCAAGTACCAGACAACTAGGAACCACTCCTAAGCCCCTGAGCCTGCTGAAATTGCTCAGACTAGCTAGTCTCAAGCCTGCTTAGCCTGTTCTTTCCCTTGGAAAACACAAAAAAAGGCTCAAGCCCACATTTTCCCCTTATTCCCTCTGCCTCCTGATCAAAAATAGTGCTTTCCTGTGTGGCCCTGCATGGTGTGTTGTTCATCCTGTTCCTTGGAGACTGGAAATATAAACTCCTTCTTTCATGACAGTCATTTTTATATCTGCATGTCTTACTATATCTGATTAAAAAAAATCCCCAGTACCCTAAAAACAGGAAAAGGAAGAAGAGAAGGAGAGAGGGAGAGAGGGAGGGAAGGAAAAAAGAAGGAAGGAAGGAAGGAAGGAAGGAAGGAAGGAAGGAAGGAAGGAAGGAAGGAAGGAAGGAAGGAAGGGAGGAAGGAATGGAATGGAATACATGAAGATCAGCCTACAGAACTTGACCAGAAATTGAGACCATAAACTCAACTCATCCAGGGGCTGGCTCTCTTTAATACAGGTCTCAGTGATTTCATTGGCCAGAAATAGACTTTCAGGATAAACAAACTTTCTCTCTTCTCTTGCATAGTTGGTTTCTCAGTCCAGAATGGTTCTCTACCCTGCAGTCTTTTCTATCAAAATTCTTCTCCTCTTTCTGGGTTCAATAGAATGAATTACTTCCCCAGGCTTGTATCGAAGCTCAGCACTCTGCCGGCTGGCCCACCTCTGTCCCCCTCACCTGATGGGCTCCTGAGGCAGTGATGCTCTGTGATTTACCTTTGGATTGCACCAGCCACTAGCAGGCGCAGACACACCAGAGTGCACCATTCATGTCCATCGGATGAACCAGATGACAGTTTACAGCCCTCAGAGGCATGGAGAGTTGATCTCAGTGTGAAAATTACTGCGGAAATGAGGGAAGACTACAAGCCCATTTCAATGCAGCAACAGGCAATGTCCACAGTGAAACCATTGATGGCGTCAACCGTTCCACAGCGGTGAATTTTTAGATAATTCAAGTGTATACCTTTAAAGGCCCAAACTTCCAAGTATTTTTGATACTCATTTTTAAATGCAATACACAGTTAGACATGCCTGCACATTTTACACTCGTTATTATTGTTTACAATTCTTTCTCTACCATGCCCCCCAGAACGTTGTTTTTTTTTTTTTTAATTGCTAAGGTAACACACACTTGAAGAAAATTCCAAAAACATAGTAGCATACCAAGTAGGAAAAGCAAGCTCCTCCCCACTTCCCTTCTCTCCAATTTTGCCTCCAGGAGTAATCTCTGTGGAGTCCCTGCTCTCCTAAACAACTAGAGCTGTAGGGCAGCCACAGTCCTTTGATTCAGACCACTGCACATCTGCTTGTAACTTTGCTAGATGCCTTCACACGTTTGATTTAACCCTCTAAACAGCTCTGCGGGGGAGGGGCGATTACTGCTTCCAGGGTAACAGCTGTGGTCAGGAATGTGACTCTGGAGCTTGGTTGCCTGGCTTTGAATCCTGGTTCTGCTCTTTATGAGCGCCGTGGGCTTAGGCAGGTTTACTTCCGTTCTGCTCCTCAGTTGCTTAGCGCTAATAAACAACACATACTTCATAGTAACTTGTGAGAATTAAAGATATCGACACGTATAAAGAACTAAGAACAGTACCTGACACACAGAAACCCAATGAGTTACTATTTCCATTTTACAAATAAGAAAACTGAGGCCCAAAGAGCTTAAGCGACTTCCCAAACTCATCAGATGATTATGAAATCAAGCCACGAACCTGCAAGGAGCACATGAAGCCCCTCAAAGGCACAGGGTGTGGGGTACTATTCTGCCTTATGACTTGGTATCCCCATATGTTCATCTGATTTTTTTTCCTCTCTCACCCTCGGAGTTAGGTGGTAAGCTGTCACTTCTTGCCGCTAGCTCCCTGCCTCCATCAACCCAATTGGTTGACTTGTTATGGACTAGAAATCAAATATAACACTTGATGAGAACAGTATACAAAACAAGTAAAGCTAATTTAAAGAAGATTTTGTGAATTTGACCTCAAAGGCAAGAGAAGTAAAAGCAAAAATAAATGAATGGGACTTATCAAACTCAAAAAATGTGCTCAGCAAAAGAAATCATCAATAAGGTAAAGAGATAACCATCCAAATGGGAAAATATATTTGCAAACAATGCCTCCAATAAGGTCTTAATATCCAAAATATACAAAGAACTCAGATGTCTCAATAACAACAACAAAAAAAACAAACAATCCAATAAAAAAAATGGGCAGAGGACCTGAACAGACACTTCTCTCTAGAGGACATACAAATGGTCAACAAATATATGAAAAGATGCTAAATATTGCTAGCTATTAGGGAAATGCAATCCAAAACCACAATGAGATACCATCTCACATCTGTTAGAATAGCTATAATCAACAGAACAAGTAATAACAAATGTTGGAGAAGATGCGGAGAAAAAGGAACCTTCATATACTGTTGGTGGGACTGCAAATTGGTACAGCCACTATGGAAAACAGTATGAAGGTTCCTCTAAAAACTAAGAATTGATCTACCCTATGATCCAGCAATCTTTCTACTGGGTATTTACCTCAAAGACTTGAAAATGCATATCCAAAAACATATTTGCACACTGATGTTCATAGCAGCACTATTCACAGTGGCCAGGACATGAAAGCAACCAAAGTGTCCTACAACAGATGATTGGCTAAAGAAGCTATGGTAAGAAGAGATGAAATACTGCCATTTGTGACAGACCACATGGATGGAACTCGAGATAAGCATGCTAAGCGAAATAAGCCAGACTGAAAAAGTTGAAAATCACATGATATCACTTATATGTGGGATATAAACCTAAAAGCAATAAACGAACAGGACAAACAGAGACTTAGTGACATGAATTACAGACTAGTGATTACCAGAAAGTAAGGGGTGGGGGAAAAGGAGGGAGGTAGACTGAGTAAAAGGGAACAAATATAGGAGGGTTGGGGGAGGGCGAAATGGGTAAAGGGGATTAAATATATGGTAGCTGAAAGAAACTGGACTCTATAGAATATATAGATGTTGAATTATAATGTACACCTGAAAATTCTATAATTGTATTAACCAATGTTACCCCAATAATCTTAAAAAAAATAAAAATAAAAATAAAACAGCTTAAAAAAAAAAGTAAAGCTAGCCATGGAGTGAAGCCTTAAGCAGAGCTCCCATTCAAAAACTGAATGAGTCTTAATACAAGTCTTCTTTTTCAGCTGTTCAGAGACTTGCTGATTCCAGGCTGGGTTCTGGATAGGTGAGGTGGCTATATCCGTGCCTTCTGGGTAAGTGAGGTATTAATGTATGAATAATATTTTCCATATTTTTTAACTAAAGTTTCTGATTTAGGTAATTTTAACTTCTCCACTCTCAAAATGCAGAGCTCTGACAGTGTGTTTCACTTTAAATATCTACATTTCACATCCAGGTACCGCATGTCAGTTCGAAGCCATTCTCCATTCACATTCTGAAGGCATAAATAAGAGCTAGAATCATTATGAGGTGCCGCACTGCATTCAAATAATACCCCAACTCCCCTCAATAAATCCTCTTTACGATGGATGGTTGCGAGTTTCCGTTGGACATGTGTATCTGAATACTAAGCTATGCCGCAAACCACACACACGTAGGGCCACAGCTCCGGGTTGGGCCCTGGGGGTAGTTGCCAAGGTAGGCAAGACCTAGGCCACACCCTGAAGGAGGTGAGGGTCAAGAGGGAGGTGTAACAGAGCAGAGAAATAAAAGACTGTGAGAAGGATGTCTGGAGGAGGGGGTACAAATGCAGCTTAGGAAACTGCTTGCTCTGGGGCCCAAGGACCTCTAAGACTTCTGATTTCCTAGTTGTATTCTTGTGTTTGTTGAACTAAAAATGAAAGCATGTGCATGAGACACATTGCTGGGGCTCACGCAAAAATACCAGGCTTCAGCAGAAAGAATGATACGGGAGTTGGGATTTTCTGGCTTATTTGCACAATCAGATAACTCAGGTTTCTAAACGGATTCCTTTGGCCTAGATTCTTTCATTAGATTACCTTGAAATCTTTATTTTGAAATCCTTACCTCTCCTCTGGTGAATATAGGAGCCCTGGATCATTTGTTACCCTAAAAAGGTTTCAGAAAACTGAGCACCTAAGTCACAGCAGAGACAGGCTCAGTGCAGGAGCCGCATCATTCATGGGATCATCCTTGAGTGGGCTGCAGGGTGAGGGGTTGGTGCGGAGTCCAGGCTGAGGGACCACCCTTGGCAAAAACAGGAAGGTGTTAAAGGCTGAACCCACTTGGCAAACCATGAGCCAACAAACATGAGAGAACAGGGTGTGTGCAGACATGAAAAGGGGGTGAGGTTGAGAGGTGCTGGAACCATCTCCTAGAAGCCTTGATGGCCATGAGAGACCTGGACTTATAGCCAGAAAGACCTGTGTCCAGTTTGGCTCCACTACCTGCAGTCTGTATGACCTTGAGCAAGTCCCCTACCAGCCTTGGTTTCCTCATCTATAAAATGAGGACACCCATTTCATTGAGTTGTTTATGATAATTAAAAGAAAAACAGTACATAAAGAAATTTAGCTTAGTGCCTGGTACATAGAAAGTACTCCAAAAAAAAATATGTGGCTGTTAATTCTAATTCATTAAGAAATGTATCTTTTACCCATGTCAGAGATTGACGTTGTCCCCATGGCAGTCAGGCCTCAGAGCAAACTGATCCTGTCACCCCAGCTCTCTGGTCTCAGACCTCACAAAGGACAACCACCTTTACTCCACAAAATCCCTCTGAATGGCTTAATAATAGGGGCCCTCAGCAGGGGAGCCAGACTCAACATAATTACTAGTCTTGTGCCCTCTTTGTAATCTTGACTTTGTAGGATTGTTTGATCATAATAGTTGGGGGTTTGTGTGCAGTATTTAATTAGGCAGATAAAAGTATGTTAGGATGAAACAATAGTATCTCTAATTTAATGGCCTGTTTTGCATCTCATCCTAAAACCATGACAAAAGATGCTTCCATCCAAAGGAAAAAAATATATCTCTCCCTCCCCCTTTCCCTCTCTTCCTCTCTTATTCTCTTTCTCCACTTGACATCCAATTAGCATGGCTCCCACCATATTCTGGTGAATAAGACATGGCTAACCACTCCTGGCTCATTTACACCCAATATGACTGATGCAGTCCAGAAAAGAAAGGAATGGAGGAGGAAGTGGTGAGTGCCCTGGGCTTCCAACCCCGGTCCCAAATCTATGACCTCAAACCAGTCACTCCCCTTATCAGGCCAGTGTCCTTCTCTATAAAGTGACAGCTTTAGTTTAAGCCTAGCCTAGTTCTTCTTTTTGAAAATAAAATATTTATTAGAACTTGTGTTCACAGGACCAAGATTTGGGGGAGATTTATAAAATTAAACACGGTTTAAGAGGAGATAATTAAACATAAGAAAAATGCCCAGCTAAGCAGAGTCCAGAAAAAGATATTAGCAGGTAACAGGATGATCTCAGAGGTCTCGTCTAGCTCTAAAATTTCATTATTTTAATTCTGGGCTATATCATGCCAACATTTACCCAAGTCAATAAACATCTAGAGACTGATATTTCATTGGAATCCAAGTCTGATTTTTCAATATTGATTTTTGTGAAGTCAATTTTGGTTTAAAGTACCTTTTAAAACTGGTGCTCTTGTGGTGTTGAATGTCAATTTTTTTTCCCCAGAACTCTCTTTCCTATGGGGACTCTGGTCAATGAATGAAGCTCTTGATGCAAGAGTTCCTGTTTTTTTTGGCCCTGATTGAGGACCTCGATTAATAGTGTAGGGTATATTTTTAACTGAGCCTTTAAGGTTCCTGTTGGGATATAAAAAGTAAGCTCTACTGCATGCATGCCCTTCATGACAAAGCCAGGAGAAGAAGAATCAAAGGGTGGGGGAGGAAGGAGCATACATTTGTGGTCTAGCTGAAAGCTTCAAAAGCTTCAGGTAGACCAGCTGTTCACCATTCACCTGCTGTGTGACCTTGTGTAGACTACTTACCCTCTGAGCTTTGTAGGGTCATTGGCAAATGGAGATAGTAACACTGGCCTTCTAGAGAAGCTGTGAGAAACAAATGAGATAGTGCCTGGCTCAAGCCGGTCCATAAAAGACAGTCCACAAATGGCGATCTTCCCTCAACTCCTTGATTTATTTTCCCTCCATGTTACATTTTATTTAAAAAATTTTAAATCTATAGAAAAGTTGAAATAGTACAATTAACACCCATATACCTTTCATCTGTTCACCAATCGTTACTATTTCCCCACATTTGCTTCTTTCTCTCTTGTTTTCCTCTGAATTATTTGAGTGTAGGTTGCAAACATAAGACCATTCATCCCTAAAACTTTGGAATGTATCTCCTAAAAATAAGGACACTCTGCACCTAATAGCATTCCCACTACACAACTTGAAAAGTATTCATTAGATAATATTTAGGATAAAATTCATATGCCAAACTTCCCAATTGCCCCAAAAATGTCTTTTATGGTTTTATTTATCCCAAATTAAAAGAAAATTCACACCTCACATTTGAGAAATTATCAATTTCTCTTAGCCAATCTACTTGTAATTTTTGTATGGTATGAGTAAAGAGACTTTCTCCAGGGCAAGCAGAAACAAAAGAGCAAATGATTTAGTAGCAGAAAAGGCAAGAAGGAACCCTTGGAATTGGGTTTGAACCCTCTCTGAGTCACTGGCTCTGGTTGAACTTGGGCCTGATGCTTCTTTCCTACAGACGGTTCCATCATCTGTAATCGTGCTTGCACCCGTCTGTGTCAGGACCCTATTATCACTCCAATGCAGGGAGTTGAAGCTCACAAGCTTCTGAAGTCATGCAAAGCCCAGCTTGAATTCTGCTTTACCAGCGGTGTGATCCTCAGCATTACACTCAAATTATGTCATGTTTCCAAGCCTCAGTTTCCTTGTCTGAAAAATGGGTGTGCTAACATTAGTGCCTACCTCATAGGACTGTAATTAGAACTAACCATAATTCATGCAAAGCACTAGGCACAGCAGCAGACACACAGTAATGGCTCAGTTAAGAAAGAAAAAGCTATTACAGTTATTAATGTTCCAGAAGTAGTTATGGACTCTACAATCAAAGCTCTTATGTGCACAGCAATTACCTTTGGCTTATGAAGAGCCCTTCACAATTTATGAAGCACTTTCTCTATTATCTCCTGTGGAATGCGGTCTGGGGAGATGACAGCATGGGGACAATTTTCCCCACTTTAGAGAGGCTCAGAAAGGTTGAGCATGTTAGCTGAGGTTTCTGAGCTTGCTACAGAGAGAAGCAGGACTCAAGGGGCCCCACCCTTGTCCTGCCCTCCAGTTCTGAGCTCGTCCTATTACCATAGCATGTGCATTGTGTGGCTTTCCATCCATTTCTTAAGAACACCCGTCTCATATCGGTCCACTGAACATCCAGTCACAGAGAGACACACCTTGCATCCTACCTTTGATTGCAGCAAAGAGACTGCTTCTCTGAGCCTCTGTTCCCTCCACCTGTAAGACAGAATGTGAACCCTCTGCCCCAGCAGACTGCCAGTGCTCTGGAGTGTGAAGCAGAGAAGCACTGTGAACTACAAAGTGCTTCAGAGTAAAAAAGCACCTTACACTATTAATCAAGGCCCTCAATTAGAACCAAGAAAAACAGGAACTTCAAGTATCAAGAGCTTCATTCGCTGACCAGAGTTCCCATGGGATCAAGACTCTGTGGGCCTACTAAGGGCTCCTTCATTAGAAATGTAGGGTCCTTTCTCCCAGACCTCATCCTTGAATCATAAACGGCAAGAATCAAAGTCACTTTGAAAAAATGGCTTTTCATTTGTCATGATTTTCATTTTCTCAAAGAGTAGGCATATTGTACTAGGCAAAAATCAATGATCCCCCATAATAACGTGCCTACAGATATCCGGTGCTGAAAGCCTCATGGAGAAGAAATGGAAGCTTATCTATAGGATACATCAGCCATAGCAAGAATCTGAAAATCAATACCTTATGAACTTCCATTAAAAATGTACGATTTTTAAATCAAAATACAAAATGACTACAAATTTGAAGGGAAAAAACTGTGTCTGGCCATTTAAAAAATGCCTACAGACGTTCAAAGTAAAAAAAAAATTATTCTCTTAACAACCTAAATATTATAATGATCAGAGCATCTCCCATGTTCCAAGAACCTAGTCACTCTTCCTTCACCCCATCTACAACACATATATTTTAAAACCACCAAACCAGAACCCCCATCCATGAATGGAAAAAAAAAATTTTTGTTGGGTGCCAACTAGACACATGGTCTGGGCAACTTGAGAGAGTAAGAAGGATGCTCACGATCAGATCATATGTTAGACGATGGCACTCCCTGGCCCCAAATCTTCCCATAGTGCCCCTTCTTACTTGGAATCAAAGTCCTTGCAGGGGGCCCCAAACCCGCATGACCTGACCCTGGTTAGTTGCTTCCTAATTTCACCTTCTTTACTCTTCAGCCACACTGGCCTTTTCACTGTTCCTCAAAAACACTGTATTAATTTTCCAGGGCTGCTGTAATAAATTACTACAACTGGAGAGCTTAAAACAAGGGAAATTTATTCCCTCACAGTTCTGGAGGCTAGAAATCTGAAATCAAGGTGTCAGATGGGCCATGTTCTTTCAGAAGACTCTAGGGAGAATCTGTTCCATGCCTTTCTCTTAGCTGGCAATCTTTGGCATTCTTTGGCCTGTAGATGAATCACTTAAATCTTTGCCTCTGATATCACATGGCAGCCTTGTTTCCCTTTGTACATCTGTCTCTCTGTGTCTCTTTTCCTCTTCTTAGAAGGACACCAGTTACATTGGATTAAGGGCACATCCTATTCCAATGTGACCTCACCTTAACTAACCACATCAGCAGTGACCCTATTTCCAAATAAGGTTCTATTCATAGACACTGGAGATTAGGATTTCAACATATATTTTGAGGGGACACAATTCAACCCACAACACACACTGAGCCTCACAGCCTTTGCGCCTGTAGTTCTCTCTGTGTTAAAGGCTCTTCACGCAGGTGTCCATGTGGTTCACTCCTCATCGCCTTTGCTCAAATGTAGTCTTGTCAGACAGACTTTCCTGATGACACCACATAAAATTGCAACATTCATACCACCCAACACTTTCCATCCCACTTACCTGCTTTCTTTTTCCCCCATATTATTTACCTTCTATCTGACTGTATAATTTGCTGATTTGCTTGTCTGTCTCTCCTCACTAGAGTGGAATATAAACTCCATGAGGGCAAAGATTTTTGTCTGTTCTGTGAAATTTAACCCGCACATTGAGAACAGTGCCTGGCATATAATTGGAATTTAATCATGCTGAATGAATGAATGGTCCAGCATGGGGGAAGATGTACACAAGAACAGAAAACTATCACACAAAGTGATGGGGGATATGAGGCACAGCACAAGTGGCTGTGAGGATATGAAGAAGGTAGTTATTATGGTTCCAGTGTTGGGAGGGAAGGGTCAGAGGTAGCTTTCTGACAAAGTGACAGCTGAGCAGTTTCAGGAAGAATGAACAGAATAGTCAGTCAAGTGCTTCGGGCCAGCTAAGAGGGAGAGAGAGGAGGAGGGTGTTCTAGGTGGGACACACCGCCTTCTAAAAGAGATGTGACAATGACAATAACAACTACTGACGTTTCCTGAATACATATGTGCCAGGTAGTCTTCTAAGCACCTGTCTTAATGAATCTTCACAATCTATGAGGTAAGTACTTGCATTAGCTTCCTATGGTGGCTGTAACAAATTACCACAAACTTAGTGGCTTTAAATAACACAAATGTATGATTATTTTACAGTTCTGGAGGTTGGAATTCTAAAATGGGTCTCACTCGGCTAAAATTAAGGTGCTGGCTGGGCTGCTGTCCCTCTAGAGGCCCTGGGGGAGGATCTATTTCCTTGCCTTTCCAGCTTCTAGAAGCTGCCTGCATTTTTTGACTCATGGACCCATTCATTCCTCCATCTGTTCAAAGCCAGAAGTTCAGCATCTTTAAATTTCTCTGACTCTGACCCCTACTTTCGTGATCACATCTCCTTCTCTACTGAGACTCTCCTCCCACCCTTCTAAGGACCCCTGTCATGGACCTACCCATATAATCTGGGATAATCTCCTCATCTCCAGATGCTTAATTAAAGCACAAGTCACTTTGCCAAGTCCCTTTGCAACATAAAGTAACATATTCACAGCTTCTGGGAGTAGGATGTAGACATCTTGAGGGGCCATGATTCTGCCTACCGCAGTCCTCTTCTTATGCATTTTTCACCTGGGAATCTTGGGGTCCTGAGCAGTTTGGTAGTTTCTCAGGCTTCATATGGGAATGTGGCCGAGCCAGGATTTAAAGGCCACATAGAGGCCTTACCCTCGCTCTACCCTGTGAGACAGCATGGCAGGTGCACAGGCCTTCAAGTAACTCCATGTGGCTGGAAAGCCAAGGACGACAGGAAAACAGCAAGAACTGAAGCAGGAGCAGCAGGGCAGGTGAGATGGCAGAAGCCCCGTAAGCTGTGAAGGAGCTGGACTTTCTCACTAGGGTGATGGGACCCCCATTTGGGTTTAGCCTAACCTTCAAATATCACAGATGTGTGTGAAGAATGGGCTGGTAGCAGCAAGGAAGGTGCTTACAAGTCTCAAGAGACGTAAGTTCACCACAAGGTTGCAGGCAGAACAAGGGAAGGAAAAGACATCTTGACCCTCTCAGCTCAAGTGGTCCAGAGGGATCTTGAACTTGGCCCCTACTGAGACAGTGGTTTCCCACACCAAATCCTTGAAAGGCTGATATATTTTGGCCAGAATTGTGAGAGAGAAAAACCTCAATTATCTTAATTGTTCAAATACTGTCTTCTAGTAAAAAAGGAAATGAGATATTAAACAAAGGTGGGTGGGTGGGTGGTTGCAAAAGAGACAGAGAGAGTTAGGGTGGGAGGCAGAGTAGGGAGTGAGAGAGTTGCTGGGGAGGGGAAGGAAGAGGAGGAAGTAAGGAGCCATCGGGTGGCAGCAGACAGATAAAGGTGAAAGGCACAGAATGCTCAGGCTAGGGAAAGGGTGGGCAGTGGCAAATGCATTGCGAATGAATGGCAGGCCAGGCCAGGAGCCCAAACCAAAAGCAGATAGGAAGGCAGTTTGCACTGATTTATAGTGGGACCTTGAACAAGTGCCTTTCTCTCTCTGGTCCTCAGTTTCCCCATGTGTATTGAGGGATATGAGAGAAGAGGAATCAGCCACTGCTCTGCAGGGTTTTCTTCAATTCCTGACCTTCATCATCTGGCCTGGTATATCTCCCAGGAAGCCCTCCCCCCAGCCTCTTGAGACTCCGCTGTTTGCATCCACCCAGGAAGCACTGTCCTTTGTGGAGCCACAATTCTATTAGAAACATGGTACCTAGGCCAGCATGTACTGCTGGGCCACATGTAAAGGTTCTTAGTTAAAGTCCCCACAGAGGAGCTGAAATCCACCCAAAAAGACCCGTTCTCTCTCCCTGTGTCCACTCTCACATTTGGCTCCACTCACCTATTCAGGCAAGATAACCCCACACCGTCAACACCTAGCTCAGGGCTCCAGAGTGCATGGGAGACCCCCACTGCCCTGAGGAACTGTGCAGGAAGACCATGGAGCAGAGAGAACAAAGACTTGACGAGGAACTACCTCTGCCACTTCTGGGGGGTGTCTTAGGGAAGAACCTGAGCCTTTCTCTGGGGCTGGTCATGAGGGCCCCTTAAAAGTTTGCTGAGAGAGTCAAATGAGAAAACAAGGTGACCATCCCATACACTGGAAGGCTCTACTTGGAGGCAGTGATGGTTAGGATCATTCTCTCTGACAACTATGGGCTCAGAGGTTCCTCTGAATTGTTAAGACAGGCCAAGACCAATCCCATCCATGTTCTACATAGTCCGTCACAGGCTAGAGGAATGCATGTATGCAACCATTGCCTTTATTAACTCTCAGAGCATCCTCAAGAAGCAGAGACTGGTTAATGCCCACTTCAAAGATGAAGAAATCGAGGCTCAGAGAGGTTTAAGTGGCTTGCCAAAGAGTCATATCAAGTCCACCTTCCTCCAAAGCCTGAGCAGTAACGTGCCATAAACAGGGAAGCCAGAGTTCAGGGAAAGCAGTGGAGGGAGTGTCGCCTGCCAACCGGAGAAGGGGCATTATAGGCAGCCTGGGCAAAGCTCTGGAAGAGAACTGAAAAACATTGTGCTAAGTGAAAGAGCCAGTTACAATGGACCATATATTGTATCATTCCATTCATAAAGAATGTCTAGAACAGGCAAATCCATACAGACAAAAAGCAGATTAGTGGTTGACAAAGGCTAGGGGAGTTGGGAGAAAATGGAAACATGGTTTCTTTTCAGGGTGATTAAAATGTTCTTGATTGTGGTGATGGTTGCACAACTCTGTGAATATAGCAATAACCACTGAATCATATACTTTAAATGGGTGAATTGTATGGCATGTAAATTATATCTCAATTAAGCTGACGCTTTACAAAAGAATATAGAAGTGGGTCTGGCTGCTGGTTTAGTTCTAGGTGAAATCTTAGTGACATAGTTATGAGCCTGGGTTCAAATTCTGCTTTACTTGCTCTCTGTGTAATCTTGGACAAGTTACTTAACCTCTCTGTGTCTCCATTTCCCTAGCTGTTTGACATGGGTGACAATACTTAACATTTAGGATTATGAGTTTTCAGTTAAATGATGTCAATGCCTGTCCTTAAAAAAATCCTGGTTTATTGTAAGTACTAGACAAGTGCTTGCTGTTATTTTTTGTGATATGAAGAAACACCAAACGTGAGAGCATTTAGTCTAACTTGCATGTTATTTGTAAAAAACAAAAACAAAAACTGCCTACTCTATTCCATCCATCTTGAAGTGATCTAAAATGCCTTTCCTTTGGAGGAAGAGAAACAATCAATCAGTCAGTCAACAAGCATTCATTTTGACCTCTGGCTGGAACTATTCTGGATTCCCCTGGAGAGCTGAGCCAGCAGAGAAGTTATTAGGAAGATCATCTTGCCTTGGGAATAAGTGGGGAGAACATGGAACACTAACATGCTTTAGTTTGAAATCCCCTTTTTTGAATGAGATGAGGCAACTGAGCTGAAATGATGCAGGATCCAGCTTCAGGTAGGTTACCCTCAGTCCCTGAGGGGCCAGTTTGGAGGAGTGGCCCCAGTTTCAGATGTTCACATGATGCTCTGAGCCCACCTTAATTTCTGGGCTTCCTCCTTGAATAAGCTATGGAGGTTAAAGGCCAAGGAGTAGGAAGATGGGATCAGCCCCACATCGTCTTCCTCAGCAGCCTCTTGGCCCCTTGGGAAGGACGCCTAGACTACCTAAGAGCCAGAGAGGGAGACTGAGAAGAGCAGCTGCAATGTACCCAAGAAACAGGCTACAATGTCAAGGGTTTAGGCGCTGTGAAGAAGAGAGTTGGGATAAGCTATTTCTCAGTCTTCTACTCATTGTTCTGGCTAATGCAGTAATCATCTGGAACAATCGTGTGGACCACGGCATTTCAGAGGGCTTTGTAAGCTGTACCCACCCATGCGTCTGTTAGTCTAGTACCGAACTACATGAGCCACTGAGCAGGGAAAGGCTGTTTTATGAAGTAGGGACTGCACTGTCACATGGAAGCATCCACACAGGGCAGGTGACAGGCAAGCTCCCATCCAGGGTGTTTTGAAGGGGATGCGTGCATTGGCTGATGATCTGTCAAGTCCCATGACCATTCTCCTTGGTTTCTGAGACTCTCAGCGGTAACCGCAACCTGAAGCTCAGCCAACTAGGAAAATCACAAACCAAATAAGCTGAAAAGGACCTCAGAGACCTTCTGGTCCAGCTCCTCTATTTTAACACGGAAAAACTGATTTTATAGATGAGAAGTTAACTTGCCCAAGGTCACATGGCAATTCAGGGCAGAGCCTCGAGTCTTAAAATGGCATGCTCAATTGGGTCTGAAGTTGGATGATGGCAGCCAGACATTCTGCTGAAAAAAAAATTATTTGAAGATCTTTTTTGTCACTGTAGAATGTAGCCAAAAGGCTTTTAATCAGATTAGGATGCTTGTCTAACAGGGAGGATTTTAGAAAAATGTAGCTTTCCATTAGCATCATTAACAAGTAGCAATCAGAATAGACACTTTGAAAAGTTACAAGATGTGAGATACATTAATAATGACTTGATGTGTTTAAAATAATCTCACTTGGACCCAAGAAAAAACTTGTAATTTTATCCCAATTTTATAGATGAGGAGGGTAAAGACCAGGAAAGTGAGACAAAAGAAAGAACTAGAAATCTAGGGTGACTTCAAACCCAGGACTTTGCTACTATCTAGTTGTCTTAAAGCCACATATTGGAAAGAAATACAAAATTGTTAAAAGAAAGGTGACTAATTATCTAGGCAGCCCACTGGCTACAAACTTCCCTTGAATTGCATTTGCTGAGGCCAGAATCCTCTCCGGACATTTGCTGGGTTTGAACAGCTCCAGGGCACAGCTTGGCTTTGAAACACTTGAGCTTGCTGAGAAATTGCCCACTTTAGGCAGAAACACCTTTCTTTCTCTTTATATAAAAAGTACATGTATTGCTGTACCAAAGCTTTTCTATTAGCTGGGCCACGACTGTTACTTGACTTTTCCTCTGAGCAATCACACTTCGCTCTCTGCTCTGTGTGTGATCCAAACCACCCTGAAAATGGAATCTGCCTTTACACACTGCCTGCCTCCAACACCTCCTGCCAACTATAGCTCAAGATATTTTTCTCTAAGAGAAAATGACAAGGGTTTGTTGCATGACAGAATGTGGCTTCCTCGTCAGCCAACTTCTCTTACCTGCAGATCTCCCAGCTTCCTCCTGTGCAGCTGAGGAGGACACATACATGTAAGAGCAGGGTTGGTCCCCTCTCCTCTCTGAGCATTGCTAAATTGGTTGCCAGATTTGAAACAGAACCTAAGTCAGAAACGAGGATAAGATTCCCAAGGCTTCAGACCCTAAGACACCATTCTGGGTAAGGAAAGGAATATTTCCTATACATACCTGGTTATGAAAACCAGAATTCATCTTAATGGGGACCCAGTAGAGGTTCAGTGGGCTAAATGCTTCACTTGTACTTGATATTTACGTATTTCAAATGTGCTCCAAAAATTCTGTGTGCCTTTATTCATAAAGAGAAACTAGAGACTATTCACATTTATGCTATCGTTTTAATAAAGAATCATATTTTTCACAGAAAAGACTAGAAGTGGTCAGATGATGAGCCTAAAATTTCTTCTTGCTTTTATTTATACCTAAGCTGACTCTAATCATTTAGCTGGGAAAGCACATTTACTGCTGGGAGATCCTTAATTTCAGGCAGTTTCCTTTTCTTCAAGACTAGCTGTTAAAAATCAAACCTGAAAGGGGTAGCCATTCTTTTCCTCATATGCCTGATAGCTTCAAAATCTTCTTCCCACCAGTTTTTAAAAAATAGATATAATGGACACTGGTGGCCACCTATGTCTCATTCATCTTCCTCTCCCCTTATAGACCATAATTTTCATTTGGGTCCCCCCCACACACACATTATAACAACTATTCTGTGGTTTAGTCCATTTTCCTTGATAGTAATAGATGCAGATATAAGCCAATGAGAACACATACTTCCCTGAACAAATGTGCTTGGAAAATCTGAGTCAATGAACTACAAATAGTTCCTTGTAGTTATAGGACAGGACCCTCTTATGGCACATGGCAAGGAGCCCAAAAATCTGGATTCAAGACTTGACTCTCACACTTCCTGGCTGTGTGACCCTGGAAAAGACAACTAACTTTTCCAAGCCTCAGTGTCCTCATGTGTAAAATGAGAATAATAAGTTTCTATCTTATATGGATGCTGCTATCATCACATTAGCTAATGTTCATTCAACTAACAGTTATGAAATGTCTACAATGTGCCAGCAACCATTTATTCCACATTCTGGGATAAAACAGACATATCACTGCCCTCATAGAGATTACATTCTAAAAGATTTTAGCAAATGTTAGCTATTAATTAGGATAACAATAGTCATGGCAATACTACAATTCATATTTCTCATTAATGGAGATCCATTTTTCAATTAGTCAAGAATGAAATTTCAATATATTTTTTTAAAAAATAGGCCTTCTACCTTATCTACTTCCCAAATATAGATCTCAACTAAAAATTCTCTAAACTTGTGTAGTGCTTTGGATTACATCATAAAACCAAAGATTTCCCTGTGACATTTGAATCTAATTCAAGAAAAAGATCTGATTTCAGCAACTTTTAGTCCAGACTTTAGAAAAAATTAATTATGCATGCATTCAACTAGCAATGAGCAAACTTGATAATTTAGGCAGTTCAGCAATTGGGTTGAAATTTTACAGCTAATTTAAAGTACTCCACAAAACTGACTTCAGACTTGAGGTTATGAAGCTGAATTAGCCTGGACAAGAGCAATTACTCAGCACTTTCAGCACACATGGCCTTGGTTGACTTTTAGGCATAGTGAAGCAACTACTCACACCCAACCACAGCTGGCTGGATGCTAAGTGCCCCAGGAGTGCATGTATGCTAGACTGAGTTTATTCTGTGCTCTCTGAAGCAAGGCTAGGTCTTATTTATCCTTGTCTCCACACACTTGACAAAAGTCACAGCACACTCCACAAATGAATGAAGTAAATTCTAGTGGGAAGGTCACAATAATCCATGACTGTGTGACTTTAGGCAAGCTCATGAACCTCTTTATACCTCTTTCCTCTACAGAATGGATATAGTAACAGTACCTTCAAAGCAGTTGTGAAGAACTACAGATAATGTATATAAGCATCCAACACATAGTAGCTCAATAATGTAGTTCCTTCTCTTATTTATTCAGTGTGACAGCTTTAAAACATGGCACCCAAACTCCTAAATGCACCTCCCCTTAGAGTGGGGCCCATGTCACCTCTTCTTGGATCTGACCAGACTTGTCACTGCTCTGATCAATAGAGAATGGTGACAGTGATACTAAGTGACCTCTAAAATGAGGTAATAAAGGCTATGTAGCTATTACTTGGATTCTCTCTTAGTATCTCGGGATGTTCCCTCTCAAAACCTGGCCACATGCTAAAAAAAGATAAAAGCCATGTGGAGAGGCTGTGTGTCAGTCTTCTGGTCAATGGTCTCATCTAAGCTCAGCTTTTGAGTCAACCCAGCCCACCAAGTCTTCCCAAATCAAAAAGCAAGACAAGCCATCCTGCTGTGGTCGGTCTGATTTCCTGACCCACAAGGTCCCTGAACATAAAATGGTTGTTTGGCCACTAAATTGGGAATGGTTTGTCACAGAGCAAGAAGTAACTGAAATACCCAGTAGGTATCATTCATTCACTCAATATTCACTGGGGCCTTCTATGTGCAAAGTAATGCAGTGTGCTCTGGAGAGCCTTGGGAAGTGCACAGGCTAGTGGAGAAACATAACTGTACACAGCTAGTGCTGTGATGGTAAATATTTAATAAACACCCGGAGTGGTGGAGCAGGGAAGGCCCTGCCTTATAGTGTTGGCCGATTTCGGTGGTGTGAATTCTCTCATCATTGCCAATTTCCAGCTGCCAATGTGAAGTCAGCCAGCTAGAAAAACTAGAGAATTAAACATCAGCTCTCGTGAGCCAGTAAGAGCTGGCTCCAGCCACTCAACTGTCAGAGGACCTCAGTCTGGGGTGAGAAATGCTATAAGAAAGGCAGTAAAAAGGTCAGGGGCAAAGGGGATTTCAGGTGGTCAAGGTAATGAAGGTGCTTTAAGTCCAAAACTCCCAGTATCACCTATAAGAAACAATAAATAATGAGAAGAACAAATAAAATACGTACTTTCAAAATAACTAGAAGACAAAGATCTCCCAGACCTCAAATTACCAGAAAATAGAAAAACAAACTCTAGATCTCAGTGGGAGCCAGTGTGAAGAACAAGAGCAGTTTGGGAGAAGGTGTGTAGAGGAGAGAAATGCTAGTACAGGTGGCAACGTAATCTAAAATCACCCTAGAAAAAAAAAGTCCACCCTAAGTAAAAAAAAAAAAACCCTGGAAACAAATAGCGGTAGATCCCATCCCATGCCACAGGGAATGGATTTATAAGGAGAAGATGTAGGGAGACAGTCTTAGAAAGGTGATGCTTGGGCAAGAGGAAGAAGAGGGTGCATGGGAAAGAGAGGTGCCTTTGGAAGCCACATAGTGAAGAGGAAAAGAAACAAGAGGGCAATGTAGAATCTTGCAAGACAAAAGAAAATCAGAAAATTGAAGGACACACAATTACTCCCCTCAAAAGAAAAAAATTTCAGGAACAGCAGCTGAGTCTCTCCAGGGCCAACACTGTCCCATCTGTAAAAGGAGGCTGTGTCCAGGTCTAAACTTGTACAAGTCCATATGTTCAATACAGCATGATTCACAGAAAGTCTAGGCTTCCTCCTAATATGTACTATCTTGTGATTGTGTCGGTTTCTCTAACAGTAGAGCTTGCTGGAGGCTAGAGAGGTGAACCAGCAGGGAGCAGAAAGGGTGGGATGGGCAAGA
Organism: Macroglossus sobrinus; assembly: GCA_004027375.1. Lineage (NCBI taxonomy): Eukaryota > Metazoa > Chordata > Mammalia > Chiroptera > Pteropodidae > Macroglossus > Macroglossus sobrinus. Next base: position 1,591,240 of record PVKZ01000055.1, on the reverse strand, counting down.
AGAAAAAGTGGATCCAGGATGTATTACTGAGCTGGTTACTGCTGTGGGCCACCAAGGAAACACTAGAATGCTTCTCAGAAGCATCCACCCTGTTTGGTCCAGTTCCTCTGAGAAGCAGATGCCAGGACAGGAGTAGATGTGCAAGAGAGATAACAGGGGAAGCTCCTGTAAGAGAAAATGGGCCAACTGCAGAGAGGCGGGGAGAGTATCAGACGGCCATGCAGGTCTGGCCTCACATGCAGGCCAGAGAGCAAGCGGATAAGGTGGTCAGTGGTAGAATCTTAGACTGCACTGCACTTCCAAGGGTGCTAAGCAAGGCTGATGAGGAGTCCTTGAGCACAAGGCACCCATCAGAGCTGTTCTGTGTCTCCCAGGAATGATCTTGCCCCAGCATCCCTGCTCAGCTCAGTACTAGCTGGAAGCAGTCCACGGGAAGCATGGTCTCAGCACAAGAGTGGTGACGGATTTCAAAAGGCCACAGCTGGAGCTGTGGTCAATTAACGCTTGCCACTCCCGGGGATCGCAGAGGCACATTTTTATAGCTGCCATATGAGGCCATGTGGCCTAGAGACAGGGACCCAGAGAAGTGCAGTGAGGCCTTGAGGAGGGACCCTGTCAGCATGCATAAGACTGCAGCTGATCCCAGGGGTGCTCAGACTATGTGCGTCAAGGCAAAAAATGTCAGCTCACTCCCCAGCTGGGTCTCCCCACCCCCACTTTGGGCCCTGGAAGTAAACATCACTCCCTCTGCTTCAGTCTATAGACATGGGAGGTCTACGCAACGAGAACACAGAACTCCCTGAGTCATAGCATTAGAAGGTGAGCACGCTGCCCGGGTGGAATGTTTTATACCTACTTTGAGTGGGTTGAATAGTGTTCCCCCAAAATTCACGTCTACCTAGAACCTCAAAATGTTGCCTTACTTGGAAATAGGATCTTTGCAGGTGTAATTAGTTAAGGATCATGAGATGACATCATCTTGGATTTACAGTGGGCCCTAAATCCAATGACGGTGTCCTTCCAAGAAGAGAAGACAAAGACACACAGGGAAGAATGCCATGTGAAGACAAAAGCATTGGAGTGAGGCAGCCACAAGCTAGGGACCAATAGAAGTTGGAGGACTCAAGCAAGGACCCTCCTGTACAGCCTTCAGAGGGAGCATAGCCCTGCAGACACCCTAATTTTGGACTTCTAGACTCCAAGAATGGAGTCTAGAAGACAATAATTTCTGTTGTCTTAAGCCACCCTGTTTGTGATCATTTGTAATTGCAGCCCTAGAAAACTAAAAGACTAATAAACTAGTATTAGCAAAATAAAATAGTAAATTAGTAAAAAAAAAAAAATGAAATAATAAACTAATAATTCTATGCCCATTGAAATATAAACATCACAGAGTTGGAGGAAGAAAAGCCGAACCAGAGAATCAGTGACTCTTGGCACTGAAATGCATGAGAGCCATGCCTCTCATCCTCTATCAAATCTCTGGGCAAGAGTTCATTCAGCTTCTGCTAGAACACCTCCAGTGACAGGGAACTTACCACCTCAAGAGGAAGCCCCTTCGTTTCTGGCAGCTGAGATAGTCAAAGCCCTTCCTTACTTGCCCCAAACATCTGCCTCCCTGTGATCCCGCACCTTCCAGCCGAGCTTTGTTCTCTGGGACCCAGCCTACTCCTGGGGGGTATCTTCTGATAAATCAATCGCCTTTCTGCCGGCTACTCGGCCTAGTTCCTTTAAGAAATAATGTAACTTACTCGAAATACAACAATGAACCAGAATATGCAAATTATCTTATCAGCTGTACTCCATAAAGATAATCTTTCTCTGATTAGCATACTGCTCTGTCTCTATTTTCATTAGGGATTCACAGAACTGGCATGCCCATAGCTTCTAGCAACCACAGGGCATTTTGGGACAGCCATTGAGGCTCAGAGGGCACACTAGGCCAATTTAGGAGGTGAGAACTGGAAGAGTGGTCCTCCGTTTTACGTACACCTAGAGAGTAACTCCCACGTGCCAGAGTCTAGGGTTGGAAAGGATAAGGAGGCTGTGGCGAGGGTATGAGAGTAACTCCATCAAGAGAGAATGAGAGTAACTCCATTAAGTTGCTCCAGAACAACAGTGTGGGAATCAAAGCCAAAAATACTACCTAGAACTCTCAACCAAACTCAATTAACTGTCATACTCTATCTTAAACAAAAAGAAAGGCACACTGAGACAGAAGGTATGACTGCCTCCTGAGTGAAATCAGGGCAGGCTTTCAGGAGGAGATGCCTACAGGCTGGGTTTTTAAGTCAGACTGAACAATCAAAATAAAAGGAATAGAGCAGGCAGAAGGAACCGCCTAAACAAAGCAAGATGATGTGAACCTTCAAGCCCTGTTCAGGGAATTAAGACAAATCTTGCGTGGCTGTAGTAGAGGCAGCATGTGAGTATTTTTAAGGGGAAGAGAGGAAAGCTGAGGTAAAAGATGGCTAAAGGCTTCCTTTCTTTAGGTATGAGAGGAATTTTAATTGTATTTCTGGCAGTTCTTAAACTTTCATAAGCATTAAAAACCACCCGTGTAGTGTGCTTAACATGAAGACCCAGCCTTGCCACACTGTGCCCCTGGCACCCCCACTCCCTTGAATGCCCTACCATGCCCTGCATTCTGCTTCCGTGCGTCAGAGTGGAGCTGGGTTTCTGCATCATAAATATGCTCCAGCAATGATTCCAAGGCAGGAGGTGGGAAACCTCACCGAAGATGCTTCCCACCTTTCTTCATTATGAAAAACGGTGCGGGTAGCAAGACAGCTTATTACATTATGCCAGAAATACCAGCAGTTTAAGTTGATATGAAAAGATGCACTGGGGAAACAGAACAGATTTCAATTCTCTATCAAAGTACTTGACAAAAATGAAAGACCAAGAAATTATCAAAAAATTGCCTCTATGGACAGAGCAATGACTTGTGGGGCTGCCCCACCTTCTCTCTGACCCTGAGTTACCTATAACTTGCAAAGAAAGGCCCTCTGGTTATTTTAGGGTGAGCACAGGGTTTGGCCCCAAGATCTATCAGGAAACTGAAGCATGCCCTTGGGGAGAAGTCATTCCCTCATGAAGGAGCTACAGGGATTTAAACAAACATTTCATTTTGTTTTTGAAAAGCAAAAAGAATTTCAGAAGCAAAGCCATCTTAGGAGTGGAAGTTCCTTCGGGCCAATCTGCCAAGTGATGCTAAAATATCTCGTCCTAATATCTAGCTCAAGTTGCCCATAAACACAGAGTCCCAGGCCCTCCACTGGGTACTCTGGTTCAGTGGATCGGGGCTGGGGCCCCAGGACACTGATGATGAGAGATGTTTGGAAACAATGAGCTAGCTCACCTGGACTCTGCCTACACACCTCCTAGGACAGTGAGCTCCTTCTCTTCAAGGGTGACCAATTCCAAATTTGAAAAGTTTATGACCGTTAAAACATCTTACCCTGAACTGAAAATTTCCTCTTGTGCCAAGTGCTCCAAGCTTCTGTCCTCTGCACTGACTCAGGTAAATGCAATCTTTCTGCTGCAGGCAGCCAGGCAGGAAGGTGAAATCTACACATAAGAATGACCTACTGACACTGCATATACTAAATATCAAAAGGGAAGATGCATTTGGTTACTTTGAGAACCTTTACCTACCCCACAACTTATCTTGTGTTCCCTCATTCATGCTTCCTAAGGGAAAGGCAAGAGTAATGATGTTAATTAAACAATTATTATTTATTGAATGCTTACTGTGGTTGGCAGAAATAATGCACCCCTCTGCCCACATACACACACCCATGAAGGACATCCACTTCCTCTTCTCCAGAACCTTTGAATACCTGACGTGACATGGCAAAGGAGAATCAGGTTACAGATACAACTGAGGTTGCTAACCAGCTGAATTTAAAATAAGGACATTATCCTGGATTATCAGTGTGGACCCAATGTAATCACAAGGGTCCTTAAAAGTGGAAAAGCAAAAGAGTAAGTGTTGGAGTGATGCCGTGTGCAAAAGACTCAACTGGTAATTACTGCCTTTGGAGATGGGAGAGGACCATGAGCCAAGGATTGTAGGCAGCCTCTACAGGCAAGAAAACAGATTATCCCTCGGAGCCTTCAGAAAAAACACAGCCCTGCTGATGGCTTGATTTTACCCCACTGAAGCCCATGTTGGACTTCTGACCTCCAGAACTAAGCCACTAAATTTGGGGCAATTTGTGACAGCTGCAATAGAAATGTACATGAGTATCTCATTTAATAACTTACCAACCAGATAACAGATATTATTATTATTATTCCTGGTTTGGTGATAATGTGAATAAACTGAGGCTTTGAGCTAAAATAACCTGCCTGGGTCATGCAGACAGAAGTGGCCTGGATTCGATCCCAGATCTGCCTCCAAAATCCTTTATGAAGAAGGGTGTGAAGAAAACAAGGAGCTAAAAATAAGAATCCAAAATGGGAACAGAGACATGAAAAGATCTGGGAAGAAAGACCCAGGATTAATGAGAAATGCTTATAATCCAACTCTGATCACAGACTCAAAATGTCTGAGCCCTGAGCATACTTGGAGATAATCTATTTCAACCACCTCCCACCCCAGGCTAAAGTAGGGTAGAATGAGACTTCAAGAGAGAAGAAGTGATTTGCCCAAGGTAACAGAGATGCTGGGTGGAGATGGGACTGGAACCCAGGGTCCCATTCCTTATCCAATGCTGGCTCTTACACACCATTTGCCCTGTTCTTCCTTTCTTCTTTCCAGAAGAATCTGTCATGGCCCACAGGCACTAAGAGGAGTGAGTCGCTCTGCCCAGGGCACAGCGATGAAGATGGCTGGGAGCCCTGTGCCTATGAAGTCTCAAAGCAGTGTCCTCCTCTGGCAGGACCTCTTGCTCCTAAACATCCAGCAATCAGGACAGAAACAGGCCATACTCATTCAAATTGTCCAGTGTGTGTGCCGACACCTATCACCACCGTCCACGTTTGGGTTGACCGGTACCATCACAGCCATGAAGAGGGCAGCTGCCAGGAGACTGGCACTGCCTTGGAATGGACTTTAGGGACCCAGTGCCGCCCCACCTTCACCCCACCTCATGGGGAGAAGAGAAACAGCACACCTTGCAGTGACACACTTTTCCTACAAAACAACTTAATTAACCTGGCATAAATTTCAGCTCATATCTAATCATCCACCATTCCTCTTACACAAGCATATGCAGAAAAAAAAAAACTTCTCAAATATAAGACCCATTTATTATGGTTCAAGAAAATCCTAGTTTCCCACACTCTGCTTTAAAGAAAGCCTTCCCTCCTAGGAGTTCATTCCCAGACATCCAGCTACTCGCTTGTGATGTCAGCATCTCTCTTGCCAGTTACTCCCTCTGAGGGTCCCAGTGACCCCATAATCCGAAGGCACCCTGCTGATCTGGGCCCTGCCCTGCTCAGCCTGTGAGAAAACCAGGCACTTCCCGCCACGCAGTTCCTCCCTCCTCTCCAGAAAAAGAGGCACTGTGGTGGCAGCCAGGCCGGGCTCTCCTCCATCACCTGCAGCTGGCTCTCTGCTCCCTCGCTTTTTACCTCTTTTCCTCTGTGGTCACCTCATTTGCATTAGAAAGAGGTTCTTGGCTAAACTCCACTAATCAACATTTAAACTTCCATTTGTCTTGAATAATTTTTAAAGTTTTGAACCTTTGAAAAGTTCAAAAGACAACCAACTATATACAAAACATTTTAACAATTTGATAGTATTTTTCTCAAAACAGCTAGACGGTCCTTTGCTAAGAATAGAACCAGGGCCTTATTCACCTCTCCAGCACCCAGTTGGTGCCTGAGTGATGTGTGCTGGACTGAATTTAATCCCTCAACCTCATCCGAGCCTAGGGATAGAATCACAGACACTATTCGTCATGAGCACTATGCAGTGTGCCCTGCTGTCTGTCTACACATAGCTGCTAACTACCCAGCACGGAGTAAACCTACCAGCAGCCTAAAAGGGCAGGTTACTCTCATTTTCTTCTTATCCTGAAAGGCACAGCTCAAATAAACCCTCCTCCATGAAACCACCCTGATGCCCCCTTGAAGCCAGTCAGAATCTAACACTCAGAGATGCTGAAGCACCACAGACAGAGCAGCCGCACCATGTTCCAGATATTAGGTATACAGGGAATGTGAGAGATGCTCTTTTTGGGAGAGGTGGGGTGTACAACAAACAGGATCATCCCAGACTTTGGGCATGCTATGCTTTGCGAGCCCAGAGCAAGGAGAAGTCTAACTCATTAGAGAAGAGGGAAAGCAGAAGGTATCCTGGAAGACTTCCTGGAAGAGGTTCCATCTCAGCAGAGTGGAAGAGTGGGTGATATGCAGGCTATGTGAAGTGGGAGGGACCACACTGCGGAGACTCAGAGGTTGTGAGACAGGGCGGGGTGCCTAAGGGAACCATTAGCAGATCAGTAAGTCTGACACATAGGATTTGGAGTGAGGTATAAATAGGCAGAGCTTGACTGAGTTCCTAAAACTTTCAGAGCCCCAGTTTCCTCATCTATAAAATGAGGATAATAAGGTCTGCCTCTTCAGTGATTCTCATACCTTAGCATACCTAAGAATAGCCTGGAGGCCTTATTGAAATGTAGATTCCTGGACTTCCCTCCTCTTCCCTCCATCCCCACACAAACACAGAATCTGAATCAGTAGGTCTGGGGTGGGACCTAAGGATCGGTGCTATAATACACACACACACACACACACACACACACACACACACACACACACACACACACACCACAAGTCATTTTGATGGGGAGGAACTGCCTATGGATCCATAAAACAACAATTGGGTTATTGTAAGACTTAAATCATCTAATGTAAATAAAGCAACTAGCAGGCACTTGACACATTGTTGGTGCTCAAAAAGTTAGTTCCCTTTCCTTCCTCTATCTTTGTTCCTGAAAATCACTGTATCAATATTAATAGTCTCCATTCATTTTAGTCGGAGCTGCTTTCGTATATTTCTATGTGTGTTTCTGTGTCTGCTTCCCCCAACAAGACCTGAACCCTTAAGGGAAGGGACTAAATTAGCAACCTCAGTTTCCAGTGGGCTCCTGGCCAGGTGTTTTGTGAATGAAAAGCGAGAAGGAACGCAGCACCATCCCACAGCCCCTCAGCCTGGCTCTATGTTAATCGTGCAGTAAGTAGGTTGATGGGTTAGGGGGACCCTGATGGCCTCACCCAAGGGTTGAAGAGGGACTGCAAGAAGTCAGAAGAATGAAACCCATCAAGAAGCAAAGCTCCTTCAGCACGACTACTCCCCACTTACGGCAGCCCTGGGAACAGTTCCGCTTCCTGGGCACATTAAGTGCAAGCTGCTTGACCACTCAACACGTTCTTTACAGCATTTCCAGACTCTCAGACCAAAATAATATTAATGGAAGTTTCCTGCCCTGATAAGAAGTTCATCAGGAACCAGAGAAGGAGATGGCCTCACCCTCTTCCCAATGAGCAAGCCCGGCATCCCGAAAGCCTCTTTTTCTCCTTTCTCAGTCTTCACATCCAATTAGCCACCAAGGCCCACTGCTTCCACCAGCTGCTCCCACCCATCCATCCCCTGCCCCAGCCCTAATGCAGACCCTGTAACTTTGTAGCTGGACCATGGCAAGGGGCTCTTTGGTCTGTCTCCTTGCCTCCTCCAGCCCAGCCCCACACTGTCATAACAATCTTCCTGCAGCTCGGCTAGGAACTTTCCATGCCCCTAATCAAAAGCCTGCAATGGCTCCCCATCGCTCCAGAATCAAGGGCAAACCTAACTTTCTCCCTAGTCCCCCACTACTCTGACTCGTACACCCTTCCCTCCAGTCTAGTGTTTTTAAACTGCAGATCCCGCCCTCTAAGTGAGACATCAAATTAACTTAGCTGGTCCTGACCAGGACGTTTTCATTTCATGGCAATTCTGTTTCAGATATGTACATGTGTGTATTATATGCGTGTGTGTGTGTGTGTGTGTGTGTGTGTAGTAAATGTACCTTATTTCACTATAAAACACACATCTTACCATGAATCACAGTCAGAAATATCTGCAAAGTGTTGTTCCCACTAAACTAAATCTGCTGTTTCTCTTCTATGTTCTGTGCTCGCTGTCCCATTTCCACACTTCTCGCACGATTCCTTCCTCCTGCGTTGTTTCCTCCTCCCCTCCACCCAGCCACCTCCAGCCATCCGAACCTCACTCATTCATCCAGGCTGTCTCAGTTGGTTTCTCTCAGAAGCAATTCATGAAATGAAGGTGTTTGTTTGGCAGGTGACTCTAAAAAGCACCAGCAAGGAATGGAGAAGCAAAACAGGAAAGGGAGTAGAACAACGCAGGGTGTTCTGTTGAGCAGGTTCCTGCTGTGGGTAATTGGACTTAATCTGCTGGGGATTCGGGGTGAGGCAGGGAGCTGGGATGTTCATCTACCCACCGACTCCCACCACTCCTGCTCCGCCCATCCTACACACCACACACACACACACACACACACACGCAGGCATCTTAGTTACAGCTGTTTAGTGGACATTCCTTCCTCTATCTTTGTTCCTGAAATTCATTGATATAAAGATTTTAATAGAGGAGAGACTCCATGCAGCCTTTATTTCAGTTGGAGCCCCATTTTACATGTTTGTTTCCATGTCTGCTTCTCCCCACAAGACCAGGAGCTCTTAAGGGGAGGGACTAAATCAGCCCAGTGCCCGTGCCCTCTTCTTCCTGGAGGCAGAATCCATATTTCCCTTGGGAACACCCTTCCAGCTGCTAGTTGCCACCTTCCCAACAAGAGGAGAAAAAAATGCAAGAGAATGTAGCCAACACAGAATCAAAAAGGGAAAGAGAGAGGGGACCAAGTTCTGGTGCTATTATTTTCTGAGCCTCTGGAGCCAGACTTCCTCAAAGACTATGAATGATTCCATTCCCACTCAATCAATTCTTCCTTTCCCTGAAGCCAGTTTGAACTCAGTTTCTGTCACCTGCAACCCTGAACCCCACCCAATGCAGCCTGCCTTATGTCCCTCACTACAGTGTCACCTAAAAGACAGAGCACATGACCCACCTGTACCTCTACACTGCTGGCACTCAGTAGGGGAAAGAAGAGGTCTAGAGAGAGAGTAGGGGTGGGAATGCCACCCAAACACATTTCGCAGGGCATTGTAGTTCCCTCTGCTGGCAGACATAGACAGATGGTCAATGACCCAGTCAAAACTATGACCTCCAAAACAGAGGTAGTGGACAGAGTCTGAGCTGAAAAGAGCAGAAAGAATGAGACTGAGCAAAGAAGGCCAGGAACTAAATTGTGTCTGGGTTGCCTGGGTCAGTCTAAAAGGAGCCCTGGGTTCTAACATAGGGACCTTGGAAAAAGCTGGCATATTAACCCAGATTCAGCTCCAGTGAGGCCTCTAGAAACACAGTTTGTCAGAGCTAGAGGACTCAGGAACATTTTGTCTAGCCTTGAGGAGTGGCAGAGGCTGGGCCAGAGGTCACTCAGCAAGCTTGTGACATTGCTGGACCTAGGAGCTAGGCTGGCATTTTTCCCATTGCACAGGGAAGAGGCTGGAGGAAGGTGGTCTAGTTCTTTCTGCTACATTGCTGGACAGCTCATTGCTGAGGGCTACCCTGAGCCTCTCAGCCCTTCCCAATGCTATTAACTCCCCATCATGAGGATCTTCTCCAGTGTGAATTTTCTACTGCTCAGAAGACCAGCAGTAACTGAGTCCGCACCACACCCTAAGGTGCTGAATGCCCTTATGTATGTGAAAGCCACGCTCCCCAGCCCTAACTTGGACCAAGCACAGTGTGGGCAGGACATTTCTAGTTAACATGAGCACAGTCCCTTTGGGAAGCTCTTTTACCGCAACCAAGTGTGTTAGTACCACAGAACCTTAAAGTACAATAGTAATAATAATAGCAGCTAAGCTAGGGTTACTTAGCACTTTCCACATGCCAGGCACAGTTCAAGTGCTTTACATAAATGAACTCATTTAATCCTCACACCAACACTACGAGGTGGGTACTATTATCATTTAATAGATGAGAAAAAAGAGGCTCAGGAAGGTGAACTAACTCACCCAAGGCCACCTGCATAGCCAACAGCAGGTCAGGATGTGGACGCAGGCAGTCTGGCCCCAGAGTCCACGCGGAAGACCACCGTGTGACATTTCCTCTGGGAGGCAAAGCGGGAACACAGCAGGCCTGAGACGGTTATACTTAGAAGGGCCCGCACATAAAGTTGGCCACTGGCTGGCATCTAGGGAGGTGGATTTGGGGAGGGTTGTTACCATTCCCCAGCAAGAGTGGCTCACTGTGCCTAAACCATGCAAACAATGCGGCTTATGCTAAAAATACTACACTCTTCCGAGAGTCTAGCAGTTTGAGAATGTGCTAGGCAAGGGTTGTCTAGGTGAGCAGCCCCAAGTAAAAACCCTGGGCACTGAATCCCTAATGAGCTTCTCTGGTAGACATTTCACATACAATGTCACTATTTATTGCTGGGGAATTAAGTGTGTCCTGTGTGACTCCAGTGGGAAAGGCTCTCGGACGCCTTCACCCTGTTTGTTTCCTCTGAACTTTACCCATGCATCTTTTTCCTTTGCTGATTTTTCTTTTCCTCCTTTCACTGTAATAAATCATAGCTGTGAGTACAACTCTATGATGAGTCCTGTGGTCCTTCTAGTGCATCAGTGAATCTGGGGGTGGTCCTGGGAACCTGATATATCCTCAAAAGCCCTAAAGCTAATCCTCTGAAAGAATATCATAGGAAGTCTTGTCTCAGCTGGTTTTTGGTGACCTTTTTCTCAGGACCCTACTTACATGTGACATTAAGATAATCCTTGCAATGCACCATAAAGTAGGATGTACAGCGCTGGGTGGCAAAGGGCCCCAATGCTGGCAAGGTTCTCAGAGGACTATCCACAAGAGGGACTTCCCACACCCATCCCAGCCTCATGGGCATCAAGCTAGGCCCTCGGCCCACAGTAATACTAGCAACATTATCTTACTTACAGGGAAACAGGCTCAGAATGGTTGTGTGATGGCATCAAGGACTAGGGACTGAGTGTCTTGATTTCTCATATAGAAACCATGCATGATCTGTCCCAGAAGGAAGTGCCAAGCACAATGAGTACAAGGGGCATAAAGAATATTTTGTTGCAATATGAAGAAGAAGATCCCGCCTCTAATAAAAGGAGCTTCCAAATGCCCTGAATAAACATAGGTACTGTGCTGGGGGTACTGGAGAACCAGAGAGTCTATGTCCTATTCAGACCTCACACCCAGGAGAAAGCTTTATTTAAGGGACTAAGCTCCCTGTCACTAGAAATGCCAAGTAGAAGCTGGGTGGCTGCCTGTTAGGAATCCCTGCCTTCTAGCACCCCACGGGGTAATTTTATATTTACTTGATAATGCCAGACCAGCATCAGCTCAGGCCTGCTATATCCTTTCTCCAACTCTTCCTCTCTGCTCTCCTCCAGAAAAGTCCAGCCTAGGAAGTGCTCCGGCAGCCAGCATAAAAGATGGAAGCAAATGGCCCCAAGTTTGAGATCAGCTCTACCCAACACTAGCTCTGGGATTCTGGCAAGCACCATAAGCCCTCTGACCTTCAGCTTCCTCATCTGCGAACAACAGGGGCCTGGGAGAGAGCATGAAAGCTGCACCTGGCCATGTGCATATTACCGAACAGAAGAATAATAAAGTTCTGCCCTACCTCCCTTGATGCCCAGAGTGTTAAATGTGCCAGTTTTATGAATAGGCCACCTACTTTCCCCTCTTCACTTCACCAGCAGGAGGAAGAACTAGGTTAATTACACTGAGAAGAAATACAAGAGGGTAATAAGGTCTCCAAGTCTATCTTTTGTTCACAAGTTAAATAAATGTAGAAGTTATTACCCAAATGATGTTCAAATATTTGACCTCATTACTTTGGGTGCTGGCCATGGTATGGGGGTTGGTCACTGAGAAGGAGATACTAGTTATTCAAGTACACCTTCTGTTTTGTAAGAATGAATATCATTCTTACATTGTCAATCAAAATGTTAACTATTTCTTTAAGGTTTATTTTTTTTTCTCCAAGCAAGTTCACAAGAACTGGAAAGGAAACAGCGAACAGTTGTGGGACTCAAATAGAGAACTATTTCTGTCAATCACTTTCCCCATTCTATCCTTACATGTTTACAATTATGCAGGATATATGTCTACCATTTAAGAGTATTTTAATAACACATCTCCACATTTCAACATTACCTTCATATTTGCCACATTAAGGGTGATAAGATATGGTACTTGAGAACACCTCTATGGGCCCAGTTCTGCCACCAGATAACTCCTCTCCTGCCCCCTCTTGGTCTCAGTTTCTGCCCCCTCTGGAAAGAGATGGGTTTGAACTACATCAAACTCAGCTTAATTAGCGTCATTATCAATGAAGGAACATTGAAATATGTAGATTCTCAGGCCTCACCCCACCCACCTATAGACAGGGCGGGCTGGGAATCTGAATTTTTAGCAAGGCCATTGCCCGCACCACCCAGGGCTCTCAGATACGGCCAGTTCAGTGTCCATCAGCTGGACTAGACTATCTTTACGTTCCTTCTAGTGTTAATATTCCACCTTTTAGATGACCCCACAGAACTGATACCTGATAATAAGCTTAATCATTTCCTGATTTCTAGACTTGAGTTATTTTCCACTTTCCTAAATATAACTCCTTTTAAATGGGTTATGCCGACTCTCGTTTTTCCTCATTCACAGGTATCCACAGAAACACAGAGCCCAAAGGAAAGTCCACATCCTAAAGGTCTGTTAAAAAGTGATAGATGTTTCAGAATTCAGGTCAGTTTCAAAGGTAGATTTCTCCTGATTCATCTCTCAGTGACGACAGGGCAAGGCTGGGTGGATTTGATTTAAATCTAGCTGATTTAACTCTCCAGTCAGGAGGATTCAATTTGACCATTTTTTTTCCTACAAAAAATGTGGGTTTCTTTTTTGTCTCCCAGAAATATAACCTTAAAGCCTCCTTCGCAGCTCAGAGACAAATGTAGCTTTCTTCTTTATTTAAAAAAAAAAAAAGATTTTATTAACATCCAAGCATCCTTGATTGTCAAAGCTAACTCTGTAAGTGTGACTCTGTAAGGCCCCTTCTGAAGTCACCTTGAGAGTCAGTGGCAGGGCAGGAAGAGAACTGCTCTCTGGACCTCGGGGCAGTGTCTTTTCTACCACACCTCACTGCCTCTGCCTAGACTCATGATCCTTCCTAGAAATCCCACAGCTACAAGAAATCTCAGCATTGCCTGGATTTTCCGTTTACCCCTAACTAACCAGAGCAGTGGAAACAAACCGAAGGAAAATGCTTTCCTCTCAATGCACAAGCCCAAAGACTAAGGCTTCAGTCACTTAGAAATAAGACTCTCAGTTTTAAAGCACTGCAACAACTAAAAAAAAATGTATATATTTACGCCTACAGGAAAAATAGACTGAGAAAAAATGGAGTGGTAGAATTAATGATTTTCTTCCTTATTTTCCAAAAATAGTGTTGTGCTGTTTCCAAAATAAGTATAAACTTTACAACCACAAAAACATATGAAGTGATTGCAAAGGGGGCATCTGGGGGCTATCAGGAAGACAGATGAGGCCATTTACCTTGCTTTATTTCTGCTAAGTACCATGACCGTCTATTTTGGATATTTTCTCCAACAATAAGCTTTCGCGGCTATGTTAACAAAATACCCCAAGGTGATTCATATGTCTGGATTTACACTGACTACATGAGAATTATGAAAAGGCTTCTCTTTCCATCACCCCTCCCCTGACACTCACGGTACATCTTACTCGTCTGGAAGATAATCAGGTGTGGTACTGTAACATTCCCTCTGTCGACTTAAATTTCCATCTCTATTTTTCATTGTGTGTGTGTGTGTATGTGTGTGTATTTGTGCTTTAATTTTTCATGTGTTTAGGTCCTGTCTCCCCAGAAATCAAAATCATGACCTCTTTTTAACTAACTAATCCTGTAGCCTGAGTAGCAGTGTAGCATAATCCAACCAGAGTGCCTGGGACAACTAGCAAGTGCCAGTTGCACTTGTAACTGGATGACCAAAGGTGCATCATTTAATCGCTATTTAACCTGTTTCCCTATCTTTAAAATGGAAGTTAAAAGACCAATACTTACCTCAAAGGGTTAATTCAGTTTACATTTTTTAAGTACTTAGAATTATACTTGACACAGAATAAGTACAATATAATTGACAAATTTTATAATACCTTCACTAGCCCAAAAGTTAATGAGGTCATCAGCAAAATCCCAGACAGTGGAAAACACTACAGGACAAATGACCCAGTTTCATCAACGAATAAATTATAAGGAAGAAAAGAGAAAAGGGGAGATTACAGGGTAACCTACTGATTAAGAAATAGTTAAGAAATCTGCATACACCCATGTTCATAACAGTATTATTCACAATAGCAAAAAGCTGTAAGCAATGGATGAATGACTAAACAAGATGTGGTATAAAAATACAATGGAATGTCATTCAGCCTTAAAAATAAATGAAATTCTGACACATGCTATAACATGGATAAACCTTCAAGACGTTATGCTGAGTGAAATAAGCCAGTCACAAAAAGACAAATACTGTATGATTCCACCTATATGAGGTACTAGAGTAGTCAGATTCATAGAGACAGAAAGTAGCATGGTGGTTGATGGGGAGTTATTGTTCCTGGGTATGGAGTTTCAGTTTACAGTGATGAAAAAGTTCTGGAGATAAATAGTGGTGATGGTAGCACACCAATTGTGAATGTGCATAATGCCTCTTAAAAATGGCTCTAATGATACATTTAATGTTATACATTCTTTATCACAATTTAAAAAATAAGATGCTTAAGGGGATGTATCAACCAATCATAACATGTGGACCTGATTCAAAATAAACTAAAAAATGTATGGCATTTATGAAACAATGAGAAATCTGGGCTATTTTATGATATTAAAGAATTAATGTTGATTTTTCTAAGGTTTGATAATGATTTTTAAGAGTCCTTATTTTTTTAGAGATACAAACAAAAATATTTACAAATGAAATGATTTAATGTGTGAGATTTGCTTCCATATAATAAGGGAGGAAGAGATGTGGATGGGGAAAATCATAAAACAAGATTGGCCATAACGTGATAATTGTTGAAGCTGGGTGATGTGTATGTGGGGGTTCTTTATACTCATCTGTCTACTGCAGGTTTCTAAGTTTCCATCGTAAAATAAGGTCTAACAGTTTACCTTTAGAAAATGAACTGTTATGTTATGTGTATTATCTCTGTTCTCGGTGGTCTGAAGTTTCCTGGCACACCACTGCTGCTCAATAACTACTTTTAGTTTCATCCGCTTAATTTCAGTTAATTCCAGTCCCAAGACCTAAGGGATGGAAAGCCATGGATCTTTCCTCCAATCTTGCCTCTTCACTCTCAGGTCCAGCAGACTCTCCTAGTGCTCATCCATTTCAGGTGTTGAAGTAGTCAACAACCACACAGTTGTAGGGCATTTTCCAGCAGAATTGACCTCATTTTATAGATGAGGACCTGAGTCCCCCCCAGAGGTTAGCAACTCACTCATGCCACAAGCAGTGGAATCAGGACATAAACCTGGAGCAGCAGTTACAGAGCTGTCCTCTTTTCCAAACACCCTCCTTTCTCCTGCCCCAAAGAGAAAGCCTTGCCTTTTCACACACCCACCTCTTCTCTGCTCTCCTTTAAAGTGGCCCTAGAACCCACTTCTAATGACCTTCCTCTGTTAGGCTACAGCCTTTCCCCAGTGTTCCCAGGTGAGAGGGACTTCTCACTCTCCTTTCCAGGTCGACATGTTGAGGTTATTGGTCCTTTCTAGGGCACTACAGGTTAAAAGAACTGCCATCATGTGGCTTTACCAAGTGGCTCTGAGGTCTGAACAGCCAGGTTTTCCAGTCTTGGTTCTCAGGAGTGGTGGTTCCCAACCCTGGTTTCACATTTAAATCATCAGGGGAGATTTGAAATATACCAATGCCAGGGCCCCACCTCCAGAGATACTGACCTAAATGGTTTGGGGATCGAAGTAAGAGATAAAAGTAGTGCTATATGTGGGGTTCAGTCCATATTTAAAAGTAATGTTAAGGATTTGGGTCTTTATCCAGAGAACAAGGTGAGCTTCTGGGCACAGAGTCCTAAGCAAGGGGAGTGATATATAAGATTTCAGTTCTGAAAATCTTATGCAGAGTAGGGAACAAACTGAGATGGGGTCAAAGCAGATACAGGAAGACAGAAGGTCAATGCAATTACCAAAGAGTCAATGATGGTGTCCTGGAACAGGACAGTGGAAGAGACAAGGAGAGGTAACTGGATCCAGGAGATAGCATTTAGGATGGTTATGTTGGAGAGGAAGAAAAGGTGCAGAGGCTGACCCCTAGGCCTTCAGCTTGTAGAAATGAATGGATGCCATATACTAGGGAGGAGGATCCTGAAGGAAATGCAGGACCAGGCAGCAGAGGCCGAGGTGCTGCAATCACGCATGACAGCCTCCATCACTGGGCTAAGCCCAGCCCCGTTGCTGTCTTATTACAAAGTTGTGAGGGGGGCGGGGAGGGGAGGAAACAGCTGAGCTGATATTTTGAGTAATAAGTGGGCAAGTACTTCAACATTTAATTTATATGTCACTAGTTTCAAAACTCATTTAAAAACCTTCCTATAATCTTACCAGGTTTACGTACACTGACATTATAACACCCAAATTATTTCTGATCTAAAAATAATTATCCCGTATGTTGCTTTGCCTGAAAAAGTGTTGAGAGAAATTATTGGCAAGGGATATTTTTCCATTGCCAAAGAACAGTGAGCCAATTACCAGTTATGCTTTAACACATTTCATCCATTCTTAAGAAAACCTATCAGAGGGGAGACACATTTCGAGAATGCATTTAAGAATAAGGGTGTCCTAGCAGGAGGGCAGAGCATTGGGAAAGTGATTATGGAAACATGAACTATAGAGAGATCCAGACAATATCGACCAACAGTTAGATCTGTTAACAGGTAGGTGGATAGGGGGTGTTGGCAAGAACAAGCAATTCAGTGATTTTGGATCAGAGATCACAAACTGACCATTCCTGGACCATATTCAACCTTAAAATATGTTTTATTTGCCCCCACAGGGTGCTATTTTTTAAAACTGAGCCAACATTAAAAAAAAATCCAAATTTCTGGCCTCTCTAGAAACATCAGTAGATCTGGCCACATTCCATGGTAACAAGCAGCTGAAGCTGAGTAGCCATTGCCCTTCACATGGTCAGGGCTCTCCCATCCACCATGTCCCCATGACTCTCTGTCTTCATCCAAGTGTCAACTGAACATTTATTATTGCACTTACAATGTTGTTTTCTTTGGTGAAGAAATAGTTCTCTGTGCGCATGGCTCTATTAAAAGTGGGAAAACAAAACATAAACCAAGGAGACTATGTTTCCAAGAAAAACAGAGAAAGCATATTTCATAACAGAATTAAAAACTATTCTGACATATAATTCACAAAGTGTGTCTATGTCAATTTCTCTTACCCTGCTCTCTTCATTTATTTATACTCTCTGGCCAGTGCCTATTGGTCCCTATATGCTCTTGAGTTTGCATCTTCTCAAGACTTGAGGTCCCAGGCCGGGGACTCAGATATAAGAAAGGGATCCAGTTTTAGGGGAAAAAAAATCAAAGACATGGCCACAAAAAAGACCAATATTCAGTTTTTAGAACCAGAATGTAGGGTAAGGGCCAACGCAGCTAATTCAATGATAATAATTCTGACCAAGACAGTCACAACAGCCATTACCAAGCACTGACTATGTGCTAAGCACCATTCTAGATACTTTATATGTATTACATACATTCTTTTTAACCCATTATACAGAGGAGAAATCTGAGGCTCAGAGAGGTTAAGTCATTCACCCATGGTCATGTGACGAATAAGCAAGGAAATAAGGATTCAAACACCGAACCCAAGGTCCCCCACCAGTGGTTTTTCCACTGAAGATGCACATCAGAATCTCCAAGGGAGATATTTAGAAATATATATGTCTGGGACCCCATTTCTGGAAGATTTTGACCCAGCAAGTGGAGGTGGAGTCCAGGCATCGATATTGACTCACAAAGCTCCCCAGGTGTTCTGCATGCACAGCCTCAGCGGAGAACCATTGCCTTATGCCTTGTTGTTGAATGAATGAATGAATATTGGAATGAACTGGCTACCACAGAGTAAAATGGGCTAACTTTTCCCATTAGGTGGTGTCATCAAGATCTGCCTTACAGTAGCCCTTCCAAATGTAGACAAATGCTTGATCCAATCCATCACTCTCAATCCTCCACAGGCAGAACCAGCATCTGTTGCTCAAAGAGCTATTCTTTCTTCAATGTGGCATTCTGAAAAAATGGTTCTTACAAGAAACCAGTGACATGTGTGCAGAGGACTTTGTTCAAGTCATGCAGAAAGCATAAAGCCTTGGCTTGGGGGCCATGGGTGGACCCCAAATGCCACATAATAACACTTGTGGCTCATAGTGATCAAGTTGTGGGGCCCCAACTTACTCATTCAGAATATCCTTATCTGAAAACAACAAGAAAGAGAAAGAAAGGAGACACGGGCTTTGGGTAGCATAAGAGATGCCATGCCTTGAAATTTAAGAATTTTCTTCATGAGAATTGATCTTCCATATATTTAAAGCCAATTTATTCTCCCTCTGGGCAAAATACTCCAAATATGATCACACCAAAAATTCACTTTATAAAGCTTCAGAGGTAGTATTATCTCAGACAAGAAAAACTATTACACTTCCCTCAAGCTGCTAGGGTGTTTTTGATATAATGGATTATAAACATGTTCTTACTTTGGCCACTATGAAGCACAGGGCCAAATTTATGACTCACTTTTAGCAATGGTGCAAGACCTTTTGCATACATTTCTCTATACTCACTTTGTTCATCTCTTCATTTTATGATCCTCTCCTTAGTATTTTTAAAAATTCTCTAATGATCTATTTACTTTAAACCACTGTACTATGAAAATTTTTATAAATCTTTTTTGTTTGTTTTACATTTTTAACATTGTTATTCACTGCAGAAAATTAGAAGATATGAATCAGGGGTCAGCAAACTTTTTCTGTAAAGGCCCAGATAGTAAATATTTTAGTATTTGCAGACCATATGGTCTCTGTCACATATATTTTTTTTAAATATCTCTTTAAAAATGTAAAAACCATTCTTAGCTTGCAGGCTTAAGAAAAGCAGGTGCTATAGTTCACAGACTTCTGATGTAGATTAAAAATCAAATTAAAGTATAACTTATCAGAAATAACCACTATTAATATTATGGTACATTTCCTTTAAGACATTTTATATGCTTACTTTAATAAAATCTGGATTACATTATACATACTATTTCATGACCTGTCTTTTTCATTTAATAACATGTCATTAATATTTTTCTCTATGTTGACTACAGAAAATATTGTATAGCTCTATCAATATTTATTCAACCAATCCTCTCTCCTTGAATATTTAGGAGTTTCCCATTTTTCACTATCATAGATTATATTCCAACCATTACCTTAGGATAAAGTCCTAGAAATGGAATTTCTAAATCAAATAAGATACATATTTTAAAGTCATTTGATAAATATTCTCAGATAAACCTCCAGAAAAGCTATACCAACACTCTTACCAGCAGTATAAGAATACATATTTAATCCTCACCAACAATGGGAACTAGCATTTTTACATTAACCAATTTGATAGGTTAGACTGGATTTTTTGATAGCTACTATATATATTTGCAACTAGGGCATCTATATTTTAATTGCATTTGTATTGTATTTATTCTTTGGTGAATTTCCTGTTCAGATGTGAATCAGTTTCCTACAACTGCTATAACAAATTGCCATAAACTTAGTGGTTTAAAACAACACAAATATATTATAGTTCTAAAGATAGAAGTCCAAACTCTTACAGAGCTAAAGTCAAGATGTCACTAGGGCTGGTTCTTCTGGAAGCTCTGAGAGGACAATCTGTTTCTTTGCCTTTTTCATCTTTCAGAGATCACTTGCATTCCTAACCCACAGTAAGTAAAACAGAAATACTGGAACTCTCATGAAGATAATGGAAGAAGGGATCAAAGAATGTAGTGAGCATACTAGAGTGTATATACTACCAAGGCCTGAAAACCTACCAAGAGACCATGTTCTGCTGGGAATTGGGGGAGGAGTCTGGTGGAGGGGACCAGCATTGTCAAGATGCTCAGTGGTCGCTCTCCACTGCAGGACAGAAAATGCAGTTACAGACTGGGCTTCCTGATGGCAATGGGGATGACAGAATCCCAACTAATAAGAGGTCAGTCAGCAGCATTTAACTGTTAGAAGCAAGGTGGTTGTGATTATAATAGAATGTCAGGGGAGCAGTCAGAAGAGTTTTTCCACAGAGATCTAAGAAGCCGGTTAACATACCACAGTGTTCCTAGGGGAAAGAGAGATGGGCAGCCAACAAGAGTACTGCTTAATTTATACAACCAAAAAACAAAATATCAAGAATAGATGACCAGGAGGCTGAAGGCAGCTGACCCACTAAACAAATTATAATCCTTTGCCCAGCTGATGGAACTCAGACATTTTCCAAACAGGAAGACCTCTGTCTGAAGGAGAGGATAAGGATTCCCATGCAGAAGGACCCTGGCCAATATATAATGATTTCCTCAGTGTTTCCCCAGAGAGACCTACAGAATTTATAATCACAAACTTGGGAAAGAAAGACCTACACATTCTGAAGATCATTAAACACCAGATCTGAGTTGATATTGGTATCTGGGGACCCAAAGGATCATCATGGCCCCTCGTTAGAATGGAATTATATGGGGAATAGCCAATAAAAGGAGTTCTGGCCCAGTCCAGGTCATAATGAGTCTATCAGGTCCAGAGCCCACCCACTGGTTATGTTCCCAGGTGATCCACTAATATATCTCTCAGTGGTCCTTTGCCCAGTTTTGACAGTAAATGGACAGAGCAGTACTCATGGCCTGAGAAGAACATGGTATTCATGAGCCCAAAGTCCTCAAGGTCACCTAGTAAACTACCTAGATAAGCAGAGATGCTGGAGTAACCAGAATACATAGCAAGGAGAGATGTAATGAGAATCAGGTGTGCCCTGAAACCAGCCTTAGTGGTGGAGGCTGATGTATGTCTCACTAACTTCTTCTTGGAAGTTTCCTAGGAAAAGAGACCACAGAATTTTGGAGAAGAAGCTCCAGACAGAGTGAACTTACTAGTCAAAAAAAGCGAATGCAAGTGGCAAATGCACTGCATGGGGTGAATTCTGTGGTGCACTGCCCAGATCCTCCCCTGCAGAACCCAGACACCGGTTCCCCTGGCTGTGAGGAGAGCTGGCTGCTGACCTCACAGGTGCACCCTCTCCTGTAACTGCCCTTGGCCAAAGTGAGTTACCGTACCCAAGTTTACATCCCCTCCCCAAAAACGACAGCCCGTATCCAGTAACTGTTCCACATGGTGGTATAAAGACCCTGTACCCTTGCCTCGATTTAGGACAAATCAGGGGGCTATCCTACCTTTGGGGTCAGCTGAGGTTTCTGCTTCAACTGTCTGGAAGTTCATCTTCTCTGCCACCCTCTTACTTCTCACGCCCTCACTGGTGTGTTCTAGAGAAGACCCCTGCAGATAAACCTCCTGCATGCAGATCTCTGCTCAGTGTTCCTGAAATGTCTATGTTGTAAATATTTGCTCCGGCTGTTGTTTATGGCTATAATAGATCCTGTGGGGCTCTATCTAGGTCCCCCTTGCTGGACCCATATGCCTGTCCTCTGATGCTGAAAATATCTGGGGCTGATAGCACATAACTGAGTCCCTTACTAGAACTTACTCTGAGCCTCAAGGAACCGCCTCATTTCATGGGGCAGCCCACAGCCAGTGACTGGCAGTGCAGGGAAACAAAGACCCAGGCCCACTGCCTCAATTTGGGACAGCCTTGCGGGGCCGTTCCAGCTCCAGGGCTCCCCATGGAATCATCTAAGGCATTGAAAAGTTGAAACTGCAATGCTTCTGCTTCTCCCTCTGCCCCTCTCTTTGTCCTCTCTAGTTAACATTTGACTCTCCCCAGAGCACTTCTCAATAAACCTTTTGTAGCACGACTCCATATCAACTTAATATAATGGTGGTTTTGACTATCAGACATTTTTAAATTTTGCATTCAAATTTATCAGTCTTTTCCATTGTACTTGCCTATTTTTTAATTGGGTTATTTTAAATTTTTAACTTTTTAAATGTGATTAACCAGTCATACTCAACACCCTTTGTGGAATAATAGCTTTTCTCAATTATTTTACATACATTTGTTACATATGAAATGATTGTATTTATTTGGGGACACTTCTGGAGTTTCTGTTCTGTTCCACTGATTAGTCAATCTCTTTTTGGCTATAGAACACACTATTTTAGTTCATTTTTATTCATTTAATTTTAAATTATTAATTAAAATTAATATTTAATTAATATTTTAATTAAGTCTTTCTATTAGATGCAATTTTATTTTATTTTGTTTTAAGTTGCCTTGAGTCATTTTAAGAACAAGGTAGAACATTAATATCATAAATCTTAATACCTAAGATGTTATTGATTCATCATTCCACAAATACTTATGGAGCATGATTGCTAGGACCTAAGGACACAGAAAAACAGGACAGACAAGGGACAATCAATTAAGCCCAGATGTGGAAGAAACAGTAAGTGCATATCATGAGAAACCTAGTGCAAGTTCTCAGAAAAGGCTTCCTCAAGAAATGATATTTGAGCTATGATCTCAACTAGCTCCAACTAGAAGAGCTCATGTGGACCTGAGCACGTGACTGGGTGGGGTGAAGGGGATGCATTCTAGCCAAGCCAAAGGCAGCCTGCCATATGTGCATTCTCCAGCTGAGATGGGACAAGGAAGAAGGACCAGGCCAGCGAGGCAAGACCCCAAGAGCAAATTGAAGGGTTTTGGACTTTTTCCTAAGAACATGAGAAGGTCACTTAAGGCTAAAAAAAAAAGTGCTTTATTGAGATAGAATTCATATCCTATACAATTCACCTGTTTAAAGTATACAATTCAATGGTTTTTAGTATATTCACATGTATGTGCAACCATCAGCATAATCAATTTTAGAACACCTTTATCACCTCAAAAAGAAACCTATACTCTTTAGAAACCACCCCATTTTTCAAGCTCTAAACAAGCAGTACTCTACTTTCTGTCTGTAGATTTGCCTATTCTAAACAATTCATATGAATGGAATCATATAATATGTGATCTTTTGTACTGGCTTCTTCTTTTCACTTATACTGTTTCAGGTTTATCTGTGCTGTAGCATATATCAGGACATTATTCCTTTTAATGGCCAAATAATATTTGATTTTATAGATATACCACATTTTAATTACTCATTCATCAGTTGATGGACATTTGGATTCTTTCCACCTTTTTAGCTATTATAGATAAAGCTGTTATAAACATTCATGTACAAGTTTTTATGTAGACATGTTTTTATTGCTCTTGGGTAGATATCTGGAAGTGGATTTCTGGGTCATATGGTAATTCTATGTTTAATAATTAAGAAACTACAGACTTTTTTCAAAGTGACTCTACCCTTTTATTTTCCCATCAGCAATGTATAAAGGTTCCAATGTTTCCACATCCCCACTAACACTTGTTATTACCTGACTTTTTTATTCTAGCCATCCTAGTGGGTGAGAAAGGTATTTCGTTGTGGTTTTGATTTGCATTTCCCTAATCACTGAAGGCTTTTAACTGAGGGCCTGCTAAAATCAGACTTTTGAACAGTTCACTCAAGAAAAAGTATTTGAGGACAAAGAAGGCCATAAGACTATGGTTAAGAGGCCATCACAGCGGTTTGGGGAAGCTGATAGTAGCTTGGGCTATCATGGAAGAGATGGCAAGAAGGTAAGAGTTGGAGAAATAGGCGATAAAATCTACAAGGTCTAAAGATCATTGGATGGGGGCATGAGAAAGGGGTTAAAAGTAACTGGTTTACAGAACTGTGTGGATGATGGTGCCCTCACCAAGAAAACACAAAATATATTTTTTAATTGTGGTAAAATACACATAACATAAAATTTACATCTTAAACTATATTTAATTGTATAGTTGAGTGATATTAAAATACACATAATTTTCACATTATTGTACGACCAATCACTAGAACTTTTTCATCTTGCAAAACTGAAATTCTATACATATTAACAATAACTCCCCATTTTCTCTTCCCCCAACCTCTGGCAACCACCATTCTACTTTCTGTCTCTATGAATGTGACTACTCTAGATATCTCATGCAGTATTTGTCTTTCTATGACTGGCTTATTTCACTAACAATAGCTTCAAGGTTCATCCCAGTTGTAGCATGTGACAGGTTTCTTTTCTGTTTAAGTGAGATCACAGAAATTTTTTCTGAACAATAAAAAGCACAGGTTTATTCAAACTACTTTGTTCTTCAGTATCATACTCTGAGCCATCTTCAGGTCTATATTCTCAAGGTTCCAAGTCAGTGCTTATCCTGGCCAGACATAGCATTGTACTGACACTTTGCTGTTTATGACCCAGTCTTCATGACCTTGACCCCTTTGGCATCTTTCAAACTGACAGAATAGTCCTCAGGCAATCAGAAGGATAATAAGCTTTTATTTAAATTTCCTATTAGGTTATTTAGTTTCATTTTTTCTTAATTAAATTATCTATTGATGGAAACCAAATAGTTTCATTTGAAAATCAGCCTAAATAAAACTTCTGTTCAAGATGGCATAGAAGGTAGATGCTGTGCTCGCTTCCTCTCGCAAACACAACAAAATTACAACAAAACTACATAACAATCATTATTGGGAGTTGCCTGACATCTGGCTGAACAGAAGTCCCATAACTGGGGACATACAGAAGAGGCTACATCGAGAAGGTAAAAGTGAAGGAGATGTGAAATGGGCCGGTCCCAAAACCACATGTGGTGAGTGAGAATCTGGAGGGATACTGACCACAGAGGTCCCCTTGGAAGAGTGAGGGGCTCCACACTAAGCTCCTCAGCCCAAGGTTCCAGTGCCAGGAAGAAAAGTCCCCACAGTCTCTGGCTGTAAAAACCAGCAGAGATTGTGGCTGAGTGAGACAGAGGGCCGTGAAAGTCAAGACATTTCTCTTAAGATGTCTGTGCACAAACTTACTCAGTGAGGGACTCGCTTGCTCTGAGTTCCAGGGATGGGACAGTTGCTCAAAGAGTGCCAGGGACGTGTGAGGAGAAACTGAGTTGTTTGACTTCAGGACAAGGGCTGGAGGGACGGCTTTCTTCCTGACAGAAATGATGGTGGAGTCCATTGTTCCTCTGTTGAGCCCTCCCTCCTTCTGGTGTGTGGACAAAGGTGGCTGCCATATATGAGCTCTATCAACTTGGCTAACACAGGTTGCCCTGCCCAGGTGATTTCCGGAGACCTTGTCCCTCCTAACTAGTTGACCCACCCAAACTGCCTCCAGTGGGTTTTTTTTCATACAAATGACTTGTTTTGGCTGATGCTGCTGACTTTCCTAAAATCTGTCAAAGGTTCACAAAACCCAAAGAAGCAGCATCTGGCCTCAGCATTCCCCAGATCTCCTGCTAAGCAGCCCCAAACTCTGTACTAGCAGCAGCCAGCCTCCATTCCTGGCTTGCTATCTCGAGGCACCTCTAAGCCCAGCACAGGCGGCAGCCATCTGCAGATTGCTTGGTGACTCCTGCCAAGTGACTCGGGTAGTGCACAGGCTATTGTTGAACTTCGCCTATAGTTAGGCCCCTCCCAGGAGGCCCTTGGGCCAGCACACCCAGTGGCCTGCTTTAATCAGAGCTGGAGCACCACTCAGAGCTGCATATGAGGAGGACACATACAAAGGGCAGACTGGGCAGGCACCAGCCTGCTAAAGTGAATCCTGCTCCATAGAGTCGGCCCCTCACCAGCCAGTCCCCACAACCAATCGGCCTAAAGGACAATCCTTCTTATTGCTGTGCAAACAGCAACTAAGGCTCAACTACAACAGGAAGGCACATACAACTTATATAAGGGACACACCTTGAGCACCTGGCTCAGGTGAACAGGGAAGACTGTGCTACTGGGCCCCATAAAATACCTAATACATAAAGCCACTCTACTAAGACAGGGAGACTTAGAAATACTATCTAATTTGTAGAAACAAACACAGGAAGGCAGCCAAAATGGGGAGACAAACAGAATGCAAATGAAAGAACAGAACAAAATTCCAAAAAAAGAACTAAACAAAATGGAGACAAGCAATCTATCAGACTGCAAACACAGTTCAAAACACAGGTTATAAGGCTACTCTATGAACTTAGGGGAAGAGTAGATGAACTCAGTGAGAACTTTAACAAAGAGATAGAAAACATAAAATGTAAATAGAAAACAAAAAAGAATCAATCAGAAATGAAGAATACAATAACTGATATGAAGAATACATTAGAGGGAAATAGAAGATTAGATGAAGCAGAGGATCGAATCAGCGATTTAGAAGATAAGGTAGCAGAAAATACTTCATCAGAACAGCAACAAGATAATGCATGACAACATTTGCATCATAGGGGTACCAGAAGAATAAGAGAGCAAGCAAGAAATTGAAGAAATAATGATGAAAAACTTCCCTAGTCTGATGAAGGAAATAGACATATAACCCCAAGAAGCTCAGAGTCCCAAACAAGATGAACCCAAAAAGGCCCATACCAAGACACATAATAATTAAAATGCCAAAGGTTAAAGACAGAGAGAATTTTAAAAGTAGCAAGAGAAAAGCAATTAGTTACCTACAAGGGAACTCTCATAAGAATAGCAGCTGATTTCTCAAAAGAAACTATGCAAGCCAGAAGGGATTGGCAGGAAATATTCAAAGTGATGAAAAACAAGGACCTATAACCAAGATTACTCTATCAAGCAAAGCTATCATTTAAAATTAAAGAACAGATAAAGAGCTTCCCAGGCAGGAAAAAGCTGAAGGAGTTCATCACTACTAAGCTAGTATTATAGGAAATGTTGGAGGGACTTCTTTAAGAAGAAAAAATATGTATCAAAAATATAAATAATAAAATAGCAATAACTACATATCTCTCAAAAAGTACTTCAAATGAAAAAAATTAAGTGCTCCAATAAAAAGTAGGGTGGCTGAATGGATAAGAAAACAAGACCCTTACAAGGCACCCACTTCAGATCAAAAGACATAACACAGACTGACAGTAAAGTAATGAAAAAAGATATTTTCATGAAAACAGAAATGAAAATAAAATCTAGGGTAACAATACCTATACCAGACAAACTATACTTTAAAACAAAGGTTATAACAAGGGATAAAGAAGGAACAAGTAATCCCATTTCTAAGTATTTAACCAAAGAAACCCAAAATATTACTGAAGAGATATGTGCATCCATATGTTCATTGCAGCATTATTTACAATAGCCAAGATATGTAGGAAACTTGGATGTCCATCAATGGATGAATGAATAAAGAAAAGGTGGTACACATATACAATGAATATTACTCAGCCATAAAAATAAACAAATAAATAAAATAATGAAATCTTGCCATCTGTAACAACATGGATGGCCCTAGAAGACATATGCTGATTAGAGTTAGTCAGGCAGAGAATGACAAATGCCATAAGATTTCATTTAGATTTGAAATCTGAAGAACAAAACAAACAAACAAAACAAACTCATAAACACAGAGAACATTTGAAGGTTGGCAGATGGGAGGGGCATTAAGGGGTAGGTGAAAAAGAGGAAGGAAAATAAGTACAAATTGGCACTTAGAAAATAGTTATGAAGATGTTAAGTATAGCATAAGGAATATATTCAATAATATTGTAATAACTATGTACAGTGTCACATGGGTGCTAGATGTCTCAGGGTGATCACTTCGTTAGCTATACAAATATCTAATTACTATATTGTACACCTGAAACTAACCTAACATGTCAACTATAATTGAAAAATAAAAAATATTTTAAAAAGAAAAGAGAAATTAAAAATAAATATAGAGAAAGGGGAAGAACAGCATAATATATAAAAATATACTTTGATAAAATGTAAAATAAAATGTAAATAAAAATGAAATTTAAAGTCAAAAATATATATATATAAATGAAAAAAAATCAGTCCTAAGCTTTTCATAATCTTGGGCACTTGATATTTCTTCATTACACAAAAGTTGGTCACATCTACTTCTGTTAACTCTAAAAATTCTATGATTTATTTGAGAGATTTGGCAATTTCTACTGTTTTTAATCATCTTGCCTGACATGTGACAGGCAATCTTCTGCATACACAATAATCTTATTACTTCATTATAGTGCAATCTTTAAGAACACAAAATAAACAATAATGAAGGAATCCAAATGCAAGTTAAAATTCAGATGAGTGAAAGATCTCCAACAAAATGAATGACCATAGCAACTGAGGTTGACAACTGATGGAAACCTCATCAATGCAGATGACGATAATCATCAGAACTTACTCTTTTGCCTGCTGGAAAGACACATTCCAGTTTCAGAAACATTAAAATGTCAAGAGAAGACATGCATCTTAGAATCAAGAAGATAACGGTGCACGGAGGCAAAAGAAATATAAGGAAGGTTTACGCACAGCAGCAGAAAGTGCTGCAAGAGCCAAGAGAATGAAAAACACAACAAAATAGATAATAACCACACACAGCCCTTTTTATATTCAAGATTATCATAGTGCAGGAGCAAAAATCCTACATGTCCCAGGTAACTCCCCAGAGTAAAGCAGATGACAACTAATAAGGATTGAGATGAAGACCTTGAATCATAAGTGAAAGATAAGATTAAAAGCACCACACTTTAGAAAGTGAGATGTTAATAGTACTGATCTCAGAGAGGAGCAGATAAAGGGAGAAAATTGTTATTGCTTACAGGTATTTTTTTTTTATTTCCTACAATAAATGTATGTATAAAAAAAGTTACATTAAAAAAATAAAAATATTTTAGAGAAAAACATAAAAGGGCCAATATTTAAAAAAAGAAAACAGTTTTTGGTATTTAAATGTAGAAACCTTAGTTCCCTGGAAATAACTGTCTTAGTATAATTCCTGTCCTGAAACCCTGAATAAACGAGGCATAACTATCTGCACACAACCTTGCATCATTGCCGATATCACTTTGGTTTTGTTATAAAGCACTACTCAACCAACAAGCCCCTGTCTGACCTACACTGAGTGCTAATTCTTCAGCTGCTATCTCTGAAGGTCACAAGGAGCCCTGCTGAGAAGGAGATAAATGGTAATGGTTTTTATAAGGACAAAACCTTGTTTGGGGCCCACAAGTCACTGCAAATGCCATCCACATCAATCCTCTTGGGAAGGAGTAAAGGTTTATAAACTTTGTTTAACAGTCAGACACTCCATCCTCCAGATGCTGTGGGTCCTGCCTGCAGCCTCACATGGTTCCTATTGTTTGGCATTCTGGTCTCCATCATCCTCTAGGGTAGGAAGAGGAATGCTTTATAAACTCTGCTTTAGCAGTTTCCTTCGGTGCCCAGGACAGTGCCTGGAACACAAAAGAGGCCAAATGATTTGCTTCTGTATGGAAGTAGAGCCAACCCTCCACAAGATTCCCAAGTCCAGATTCGGTGACATCTCCTGATCTTACAAATTGGTTAAACTAATCAACACAGCACAGAAATGATGGGGATTCAACATTATTCTGAGGGGAAGAGCACATCCACTTGTGGGAGACACGAAAACCACAGTAACATGTAGGGGTATCACAGGATCCTTTGTACACCCTGTTTTACATTTTTGCTATAAGTTTGTGCTCCTGGCCCAAGGGCCCTGATGGCTAGTGTCTGGACTTGTAGGATGAGCCTGGAAGGGTTTGGAACTTAATAGGTATGGACAACTGATCTGCCCTGTATGCTTTCTCCTAAATTCTATAACCCAAACTTAGAGTATATATCCTTATATAAGGATCATCGAAAGATACCTGACACTCTTTGTTTTTCTATAAATAGATATTGGTTGAACCAATGAATTTCAGGGTGGTACAAAGGAGTGGCACATCATATCCCACCAAACATTCCTTCATTCTACATTAACTGAGCATCTACTCTATGCCGGGCATTATATACCCTGTTCTCAGATATTCTTTCTCACTTTCCTTCTTTTAGTAATAAAACACTTCCTGCCCACCTCCAGGATGTCCCTATCCTAATCCTAGACACCTATGAATATGTTATCTTACGTGGCAAAAAGGACTTTGCAGATATGATTAAGTAGGAATATTGAGATGTGGAAACTGTCATGGATTATCTAGGCGGGCTTGAGGTCATCACAGGGTCTTTATAAGAGGGAGGCAGGAGATCAGATTTAGTAGTAGATGTGAACACCGAATCAAGAAGCTTGAGTGATGCAAGGAAACATGAGCTAAGGGACGGATGTGGTTTCTAGAAAATGAAAAAGATAAGAAGACAGATTCTTCCCTCAGAGTCCCCAGAAGGAACTAGCTGTGCCAACACCTTGACTCTAGCAAGATTCATTTGTATTCTTAGTCTCCATAACTGTAAGAGAATTAATGTGTTGTTTTAAGCCACTAAGTCTGTAATAATTTGTCATAGCAGCAATAGGAAACATAGGAAGCATAGTACAGCATTAAATTTAAGTTGGGCACTTGCCATCTAACTAGAGATCAAATGTAACTATCCTCCTTTACAACTAGATGTGACCATTTGGCTGATTTCTAACAATGCAATTGAATAGAAGTGATATGTACAACTTCTGGACCATCTCTAGCTTTAGGACAAGTTGCTTGCTTTGGACTTGTGCACTTTCTCTTCCCCCTGCCCTCTTCTGGTGGACTGAAATACAGATGTGGCAATGACCTTATTTGAACCACATTAATGAGAACAAATCCTATGACACAGTAGAACAACAAAAGTTAAGGAACCTGGATTCCTGAATGACCTTGTGGAGCAGAGATGCCCTGCTAGCCTGGATCAGCCAGATTGTTGGTTGGTGAAGAAACATTTTTTAAATTTATTTAAGCCAATGTATTTTGATGTCTCTTCTATTACAGCAGCTTACTTATAACCCAAACACTCTGCATAAAGGAATCCCAATTTATCTGGACAAACAAACAACAAAAATAGGTCATTATACTATTACAAAGTGATGGTATCATACAGAAGTGGGCAAGGTAACCAGGAGAACAGAAGGGCCCTATAATGCAAAGGTTAGAATTCCAGACTGGGACCCAGGACCTAAATGTTAAGCCCGCAGTCCTCCTACCTGTGTTGTCTTACAGGCCTATAAAACAACAGGGGAAGCACTAAAGAGAAACAATTATCTCACATGGCCAAGAGGACTATTACACTACTTGAAGTCCAACTGTACTACCATTGCCTTAGTCCTGCAATCTGTGGTGGTTATTTTCAGCTCAAGAAAATAGGTCTGAGCCACTTGTATGCCTCCAGACCCAGGCTCCCAGGGAAATGTCTATCAAATGGTATACTGTCCCACCCTTGGACAGATGAAGGCTTGATCCAAACAATAATCTTGTGAAAAATGAAGAGTCCTACTTTTTAGATTTTCCCATATTAATAATCTGAGGGCATCTGAGACAGATTTACAACATCTTATAGGTCTTCAAGCATTGTTGCCAATTTTTGGAATTCTTTTCTGGTTTTTGTGATAGTTGTTGGCTACTTTTCATTTTACATCTGTCATTTTCAGCCAATTTTGCCTGCTCTGCCAAAAAAAATTGAGAAATGAACACAAGATGCCTAAAGACAAAGTTTGAAAAATGGCCCTAAAACACAAGTCAAATCACATCATCACTGTGCTCAAAATCCTCAAATGTCCCATGGCCATAAGGCCCTATGGGATCCAGCCCTTACCCCTCACCAGCTTGACCATGTAGCACTCCATCACTCTGCTTCAGACTCAAGGGCTTCCTAGCTGGTCTCAAATACTCTAAGCAGGCTGCCTCAGTCCCCACCCCTAGCTGCTCTTCCACTGGCCTGGACATCACATCACATTATGGCACTCTTTCTCCCTCTATTCAATGTCTACTCAAACGCTACCTCAGAGAAGCATTCTCTAAGACACCAGAGCTCATCCAGCCTCTAAATCATTATCACTAATTCTCTTACTTTGCTTTATTTTTCTTTTCTAGTGCCATGACACTTGACATGGTTTATGACCAGCTAAGATGTAATGTTTATTTATGCATTGTTCGCTGTCTCCCTCACTAGCATATAAGCTCTCTGTGAAGGATCTTTGTTTTGTTCACTAACATACCCCCACTGCCTACAATGATACCTGGCTCACTGTAGATGGTTAACATTTGTTGAATAAATAGTGTATCGAAATTACCACTACATGAAAATCCAGTATTAAGAACTATTTATATCTGGCCAACTCATCATTTTGGACCGAATTTTCACTTGATCATAAGAGTTTTCAACCAAATTGTTTTAGAGCAACTTGGTTTCAGCCAAATCAACTGATACTGTCCTGGGGTCACTTCCGACTGCTGTCCAACTCGTCATGGAGCACCCTAATCACTTATTTATGATCACTTAGAAAACAGGTCTAATTCACCAGACGAAATTCGCCCCATCCCAACTGTGCCTTTAATGAGAGGAGCTTTGCTGGAAGACCTGCCTGCCACCTCAGCAGCTTGCGTAATCAGGAGATTGGTAATACCAGAGCTCAGGAAGGCTGCAATTTGTACTTGACAAGCTCTTTATGGTCCGCAATTTAAATGTCTATGGCATTGTAATTCAGTTCCTCCTTGAGGCAAACAGGATACTAACCTCATCTGAAAAACTGGATGAAATGCCTCCTCATATCGATGGCCTTCCAATTAGTGCATGTGGGGAGGTGAGATTCCCCTGCCAGCCCACCTTCAAATTTTCAGAAATCTTGAGCATCTTCCTAAAATGCATGCCATTGACTGAATATGCATCCATTCGCTGGCTCCAACACAAGTGTTGACTGAGGGGAGCATAAGGATTTCTTTTTTCTCCACAGACCCTCAATTTGGCTGGGGGTGAATGACTGTACATGACCTTGAGGACAGTCCCCACTCTCAAGGTGTTTACAGTGGAGCTGCAGATATGAAGTTGTCCACTGGCCTGCTGAAATCACTCTGAGATGCAAACAGTTCAGACAGTAGACGCTGAAAAAGCACTTAATAAAATTCAGCATTCATTTCTGATCTAAAATAATAAAACCAAACTTTCTTAGTAAATAAGAGAGAAAGTACCTCAAGGACACAACAAAATCTGACACAGAAAACAGGCAGCATGCCCAGCAATAATAAAACAGCAGTCTGTCCATCAACCAACAATGCCTGCACTCACGACTTCTACCCAGTTCTGTTCTCATAGCTGACAATTCAATCTATGGACAAAGCAGCAAGGTAAAAATATTGAAAATGAAGTGGTACAAGTATTGTTACTTACAAATAATATGACTGTCTACCTGGAAACTCATGGGAAACTATTAAGACCAATGAGAGTATTCAATTAGGCATCTGGTTATGAAAGTAGTGTTCAAAAATCAAAGTTTTATACATACTAGCAATAATTAGAAAGTACAGTAATGAAAGGGAACCATTATAAAGTAAAAAGATATCATTTACAATAATGACAAAGGTATAAAACACTGAGTAATTAGTGAAATCGGTAATATTTACATGACAAAGTCTACAGTGTCCAGAGCTGCTCAAGAAATATTTGTTAAATGAATGAATAACTACCAATTTTCCAGAGGGATATAAAAGAGGTTAAGAATGTAAGGAAAGATGTACTCCATTCCTGAATGTGAAGATCGATATTGCAAAATTTTTATTCTCCCCAAATCAATCTCTAAGTTCACCAAGTTCCAACCAAAATATCTACTTCATTATTATTTTTAGAAGTCACTAAAATAATTCTAAGTTTCTAACATAAGGATAAACAAGCATGGAGAGTTAAGATAATCTCTGAAAAGACAAGTATTGTTATGGAGAGGACTTGCCTTATCAGATATTAAAATATAATATAAAGATAAAGTGATTTAAATTAGTGGGGCACTGACCAAGAATGCTCCAGACATACCTATATGACAGAACAGAAAATTCAAAAACAGCAACTATTTCCAGAGTCATTTTCAGTAAACAGAGAAATAAGTTATTCAACAAATAATATTGGGACAGTGAGTTAATCATTTGGGAATATATATATAATTATACATATATGTATGTATAATTATGTGTATATATATAGTGTGTGTATATATATATGTATAATTATGTATAATTATATATATAGTGTATATATATATAATTATATATATATATACATACACGCACACACACACACACACACTATATATATATAAAATTAGATTAAAAAATAAGTCCAAAATGTACTAAAGAGTTAAATATTAAAAGAGTAAACCATCAGTGTAACCAAAAGAAAATCTAAGTGTGTTATTTATAAAGCCATGGAGTATTTTCAGGGCATTTATAATCATGACACTGAAAGCAGAAACCATGAGGTATAAATCTAGCTATGTGAAATTTAAAAAACCCCTGTTTAAAAAAATAACATAATATTAAAAGGAAAAAGAAAAAACTGTAAAAAATATGTGCCATATACATGTAGGGGGGAAGAATTTTAATATATAAAAAGCAGTTTCACAAATCTGTAGGTAGAAGCTACAAATTTTAATAAAATTAGGCAACAGATATGACAAGTCAATTAAAACAGAGGTCTCATTAAATATTGACACATATTCAACCTTTTTGACAAAGAAGTGCAAAATAAAAGTTTAGCAACCACCCAACTGGCAGAATTTGTTTTTGTTTTTAAATCTTAATAACTCCAAGTTATGTACTCCAGGAAAGCCCCCCCATTCTCCCTACCCCTCCCACCCCCCCACAACCCCCCACAATCTTCATTGCTACCTGAAGATTCCACTGTGGGGCCTGCAGGAGGCAGAGTGGGCTTTATCCCCTGTGTGTCCTAGCTTTGAGGTTTGAGCAAGTTACTAAAACTATCTAAGCCTCAGATGTTTCATCTCAAAAGAGAGATAATAATAGTCCCTCTCTATGTTATGAAAGCTAAACGAGATGATGCACATTAAAGCACCTGACTCTAGTCCAAAGAAAGCTCTTCAGAAATGGCAGAGAGAGCTAAGTATTAAAATACTAAAATTTTGTATGCCCTTTGGCTCAGCCAATTCTAGAGTCTAAAGAACTAATCATGGAGAAGAACAGACATTTTGTTTCAAGGCTGTATGCTGCAGCATTGCTTAAATCACACACATACACACAAAAATGGAAACCCATATATTCAAAAACAGAAGATTATCTAAATTAACTATGGCTTAGTGGAATACTAGGAAGCCACTTAAAAATAGGGAGTAGAGGTTCTGAAATGGCCTGAAAAACTCTTCTGATACAAAGTTAAAAAAAACAACAACAACAACAAATACCAAGCAGCAGATAATCTGAATTTTGTTTTTTAAAAAGTATGATGATATATGCCACAATATCAACAGTAATTATGTTATATAGTAGGGTTAAGAGTGATTTTAATTTTCTTCTTGTTTTTTGCATTTTCCAATTTTTCTACAATAAACACAGATTACTTCCATAACAAGATAAAAACATGACGTTATCTTTTTTTTCTTTTAATGCAAACTCCAAATATAAAAATTTGTCGTTAAGATGGTTTTTCAAAAGATGCAAATGATCCTGTAAGTATGCATTTCCCTTCCCAGCTGGAAAAAGTGCAACAGTGTAGATGGACTCCATTGGTGTGATATTGACTAAAGTCTTCAAACAGAAATCGCTCATGGTTCTCAGTGATATCTATTGATCCTCAGCACATTTGTCCTCATTCTAGAAAAATACGCTGGTGAATCCAAAATAGTTAACCCATCCTAAAAGATCAAAACCAAATATATTTTGCAATACTCTACAATAACATTTTCCAAAAACACAGGATGGAAACATTGTCTATGGTAGAGACAATGTTTCAGCAGCTTCACTGCTGTCGGAAGCAGCTCTCCTTACAGATCTGTATTTTGTCCAGGCAATGGCCTCTGCCTGAATTCCCTGCCCTAAGTATGGAATTCTGTGCTTTCAAGGCCAGCTGCTGCATCTTCACAACACACCCCCCACAAACTGCCCCACTCAATGCAGAATGCACTATTCTGCAGATGGCCTTTCCACTCCAGGTTCTTCCATTTGGTCTCACCTGTGTGTGTGTTCACTAGTGGCCACATGGCTGCCTGCCTCACAATGCCTGGATTTTACCCAAAACTAGCTTGATGGCATCACCCCAGACCCCTGGCACCAACTAACTACACACATGTTCCAGACGGACACTGACTCGACAGCTCCAAAAGAAAAGGGACCATGTTTGGTACTGCCCACAAGCAGTACAGAGGTCTTAATAAGCATCTGTAGAAGGAAGGGAAGGGATAAGGGTAACCTAAGACAAAGCCAAGGTCACCAATAGGAGCTTTTCTCTAGTCTGTGGACACTTTTGATGGTCTCCCTGGCATTGCCTTTCCTAGCACATGCCCTGAAAAAGGCTCCATTCTCAGAGATCCAGGGACTCCAGCCTACGCAAGTGGCCTGAATTTATATCAACACATGCGCTGAGCAGCAGACCGAGGTTGCTTTCTCCCTCCAGAAATCATAAAGAGTCAAGGTCAACTAGAGCCTCAATCTCTTTTCATACCTACTCCCTTTAAGCCTCATCAACTTTGTCCTGTCTTTAAGCAGCTGGTTTTCTGCACTCAAGTGCCAGATGTTACAGAGAATTCTGAAAAAGAAATCTTGGAATCCTGAAGCAATGAGGTGAATGTAACAAGAGAAAATTTGTTTTCTGGCTCTGTCATCTAAAATATTTGCTACTTCTCCAAGCTTCATGTCATCAGCAGAATTTTACCAGTATGACTTCTATGATCTTATTCAAATCACTGATTAAAGAAAGAATATATACCTTCTTTTTAAAGATATATATATATATACATACATATATATATACATATATATATATAATTTAAGGCCCAGGCAAACAACAGAATTCTGAGGACAATCTCCACAGACCAATTACATATTAACATCTTTTGGGTTTGAGATTCAAGCAACAAATACATCTAAATGGACCATCTTCTCTACCTGATTGAAAAGTTACAAAAGATTTTGTCAAATACCTTCATGGAGTTCACATTTACCAAGTTCCCAGCTGCCTTGACCTAGCCAGTCTAGTCACTTTCTCAACAGAAAATTGAGGTCAGTCCAGCAGGTCATGTTCTTAGATAAATTAGAGTGACCCCCAGAGGTCACCAATTCCTTTGCTAATTGTTCAGGCCACTCTCTGAGCACCCACTCTGGAATCACAGATAGTGAAGCTTCCTGTCAACCTACCTGTAACACTCGTGCAGCCCTCTGTGAAGGGGTGCCACGGGGAAGGGTCCTCCTGGAACCCAGGGTGAGCCTGGCAACAACAGGAAGACATGCTGGCTCTAGAAGTGGGTGGGGGTTCAGAGCATTAGGAATAAGAAGGAAGAGTCCAGTCTGGGCCAGATATTGATCATTGTTCTCATTCTCTCAGAAAGATGAAAGATAAACAAAAGGCAGGGCAAAATCTTCTGGAGGAGGTCACTATTGTAATGAAGACCCGGATTCTAATTCTGGCTCTCTTGCAATCCCATTGTGCGGCTTAGCAAGTCAAAGCTCCCTTCTTCTCTGGGTATCTTAAACCATTTGGTCTGCCACAGATTGGGTATCTTATAATCAACAGAAGTTTCTCACAGTTCTGGAGGCTGGGAAGTTTCAGATCAAGACACCAGCAGATTCAGTGTCTAGTGAGGGTCTGTCTGCTTTCTGGTTCATAGACTGCCATCTTTTGCTATAACCTCACATGGTGGAGGAGGCAAGTAAGCTCTCTGTGGTCCCTTTTATAAGGGCACTAATCCTAGTCAGAAAGGCCCTAATCACCCCCAAATAATCCCCACCTCCAAATACCAACATATTGGGAGTCAGGATATAACATATGAACATTATGGGGACACAAACATTCAGTCTGTAACACAGGACCTCAGCTTTCTCATCCATAAAATGGAGATGATGATAAATTTATCAATGGCAAGGGAGGCGACTAGACTACTTAAATCTTTTGAGGTCCCTTTAGAAGTCAGGCACAATAATAGTGTATAATGGTTAGAGATGTGGGTCCTAGAATCACTGCCTGAGTTTGAATAAGTCAGTTATTAGCCATGTAACTTTAGATAGGTTATTGAACCTCCTCCTGCTTCAATTTTCTCATCTGAAAAATGGGGACACTAAAAATGCTTATCTAGTAGGGGCCTGATGAGAAGTAGATGATTTACTATCATAAAGTGCTTAGAACAGAGGTTTCGACCATGGGATGTGTTCACTCTAAAGATGCTGCTGGTGTTTATGGCGGGACATGCCTTGGTTTAACTAGTCAAGTTCATGTGTGTTCTCAGGGCACTTAGGCTCTAAAGCAGGATAGCCCCATCCCAGGTTTCTAGAGGACCTTGTACAGCTCTAAACAGGAAGAGCTTTTCTCTGAAAGCAAACTGCAGAGGGGTCAGTATCATCTTTTAAAATATTCTCTATTTCAGATGTCTCCTAGCCTGGATTTTCTTCTAGCCAAAGGAGTCAGAATGGTAGGGGTTTGTGGCGCAGTTGTGTTCCTCATAGCACTATTATGTCAATTATGATTATT
Organism: Macroglossus sobrinus; assembly: GCA_004027375.1. Classification (NCBI taxonomy): domain Eukaryota; kingdom Metazoa; phylum Chordata; class Mammalia; order Chiroptera; family Pteropodidae; genus Macroglossus; species Macroglossus sobrinus. The sequence goes on along the minus strand of PVKZ01000055.1, from coordinate 1,552,391 downwards.
TACTCCATACAAAGATATGAAAGCTTTTAAACTGGTTTCTTATATACATCTAAACCACATAAGAAAATCTTTGCAGGATATATTTATTTATTTGTTCTGGTGGGCCTTTTATCACACTTGACATTCTGACTTCTAATTCATATGGTATAAAAGAATCCAACTGTCCATTCTTGGCCCTGAAATGTAAAATCTGACTTAAAAACACAGATAGCTTAATCTTTACATCCACTGCCCTATTTCTTCCTAAAACCTAAATGAGACCTACTTTAGTCCCTATTATTTTCACCATACTGTTTTTTTTTTTTTCCTGTAGGTTTCACAATTTCCTTCTTCCTGCATTCACACAACTGCCAGTTGGGCTCCCTCAAAGAAATACTTCACAATCTCAGACATTCCTATCTTGACTTTTCTCAAGGGCTTTCCAGCACCATTATCTGATTTAAGCATAAAATCACCCTGGGAGAGGGGTTGGAGCAGGTGCCCCTCCTCACTTTGCAGATAAAGAAATGGAGGCTCAGAGAACCCTGTTCCTATAGAAAGATCCCAGGTGGAGCCTTCTAAGATGCCTACCTGTATTCTGAACACATCCTTTTGCTTCCTTTCAGCTCCTCCTAAGCCATTTTAACTCTCTTTCTCTAAACACCCAGAACGGATCCATTTCAGTAAAAATCCAACTGAGTCTTTATACATCAACTTTATCGGTGGGTGTGAGAAAATCACTGTATTGCTCTATTCAGAATCTCCTCCATCCCAATGGGTTTTAGGAATGGCCTATCACCGCTCAGGGAAGAAGTGAGCTATGGCAGGCTGGAATAGGGCTGGAACCTGGTAGGTATCAAAAGGAAAGCCATTTAGCTGGGCAGCAAGAACTCGATCCTCTCAAAATGGTCTGCTCAATCACTGGAATCCAAAACGACAGCGGCCCCCAGGAGCTTTTCTGCCATTAGGGATAGAGGGGATGCCTAATCCTCAGCAGATATCCTGCCACATGCAGAGACAAGTCCATCAGGGCCAGCACAGTCTGTGGCTCATCCTATGTCCCAAAAGGGAAACCTCTGCAGCCAGACTGGCCACACATCAGCCTGACAGACAGGCTTGGGGGCATCAGCACCGGTCTTCTGCCTCAGACCGCATGGCCATGCCTGCCAACCTGGCTTTTGGCTGCCGAGGTTCTGTGATAGTTATTTCAGTACTATCGCTGCTACTATCTGCTTCCCTTTATCAAGAAAGCCATTAAGAGAAACGTAAAACTGATTGCATCTATTACGTCCGCCTACAGACCCAACTTAGAGTAAGCTTTAAATCACTCCTGGGCCCACTTCAGACCTTGAGTCATTTTTCGATTGTTAAAATTAGAGTGGTCTCATGGCAGACACATTCCTGAATCTAAGAGGTGTCACACAAGTCTGGGTCCTACTCCTGTTAAATGTTCTCAGGCATCTGTGGTGTGCATAGCCCCAGCTGGGATTTTTTGGGATAAGTCCTCACATCCTTGCTTTCTGGCCAACCCCCAGGTAGGTGCCCACATCCCAACTGTGCAGATGGAAAAAACAGGCTCAGTGGGATAGCGCCTTGCCCAAAGCCACACTCCAGGAAATGACAATGCCAAGATTTAACTCCAACTCTTTTTCCTTATGCTTGAGTCTTTATGGTGTCCCTAGAGATGACCTTGTCCTGTTCACCAAGTGAATTGGGGGTACATCCTCCAACTTGAGCAGACAGGAAGCCTCTTCACTAACAGCAAGTCCTGGAAACCAGGACCTTGCAGGAGGCACTTGGAGAGCAGTAATTGATTTAAGAATGTTTTCCAATACTGCAGACCCAAAGATAGTTGTTTTTTTCAGATCTTTCAGCTCTCTCTCCATAATTTGCCTTGCAGTCAGTCACCTGTGTGCCTGCCACATCTGAATGGCTCAGCACTATCCTCTCAAAGTCTCACCTCCCAACCTTTGCTCCTTCCTCCCACAGGATCCTCCTACATCTTCCACCTTTGTCCTTCAAGGCCAGCTAGAAGGTCATCTGTTCTGTGAAGCCCCGCCCCAGGTTGCATCTAGGGAGAAGTCAGTGCCTCCCCTTCATGCTCCTTTATGGTGTCCCCCCACACAGTGTATTCAAATCATCCTCATACCATTTATTTTATTTGACAAAGACTTTTATGACACTATGTATCAGGCAGTGGATGAAGTCTTTAGCAAATTTCAACTGATTTAATGTTTATAACTGTCCTTTGAATAGGTACTATGATTATCACCCCATTGTAAAGATGAGAACACTGGGTTTGCCTAAAATTAACACAGCTGATAAGTCGTAGCCAGGTGGTCCTGCTCCAGAGTCAGTGCTCACTCTTAAGCACTCTGCTAAGGGTCATTTGCTTGTGTGTGAGTTGCCCATACTGTTCCGTGAAACCCTTAAGGGCAGGAGTCATGTCTGAGTCATGTTCCAGTGCCCACAGCCTGGCACGAGGCAGGAGCTCTGTTCTTGTTCCTGAATGGAACTCAATGTCCAGCATGAGGTTCCCTCGCCTGTGTGGCCAGCTGGAGGGGAGGGTCCTGCAGTATGGATACTGGTCCAAACTGCCAGCCACTCTGAGCTCCTGCCTCCCTCCTACAGACAGCCACTTCTGGCAGTCCTTCCTGAGGTGCTGAGGAAGATGAAATAGGAAGTACTTTATCATCCATGAAACTGATAGCATCTCTATACACGCCTCACCATCTATAACTATTCCAACCTCTCTAGAGTTTGATCAAAGGGCCTTCGGGAACAGCCATGATGGATAATTGTGCTGACTTCTGGCTGGATCCCTGTGAACTCAGTCAAGAGTATAGGACCACAGATCCCATCTGGCTATACGACAGTATGACTGGCACCATGCAGAGTGCAAACAGTACTGGGCTTAGCGTCTGGCGGACTTAGACTCATCTCTGCTTTCTGCCTCATCCTGGGCTCACTGCTTTGAGCCTCAGTTTCCCCACCTATAAACAAGGCTAATGGAAGAATTCCTCTCTTACCAAGTTGTTACTGGATGATGCATTTGGAAGAAGTAGTAAACTCTAGCTCTGCACAAAATCTGTAATTCTTGTCAAATTATTGGGCTAGTATCTACTAAATAAGGTTATTATCTGAACTAAATGAGAAACCAACTACACTTCACACTTTACTAGACTGGTACACAAACAATTAAGGTCACACTTCTTTCAGTGTTCAAAGATGAGAGGAATAGGGCAGTTCAACCATTCTCCCAGCCACACCTGGCCCAAAACACCCTGGACCCCCAGGTAGTCTGTGCTGACTGGTTGGTGAGTCTTCCTCATCTCCACCTCTTGAGGTGCCCCTGAGCCCAACCTGTGAACCAGGCCCAGCTGCCAGCCTCTTCACTTCAGTTCACTTCAGTTCCACCCACTGCCATGGCAGCCACCAAGGCAGCCCATTATGTCAAAGCCAAGATGGAAACTGAGGGTTACAGTCGTCAGCACTGAGCACCTTCAGTTTGCATTTTACACATAGCCACTGTGCCCAGGACCACCCCACCTCTGACCATGGTGTCAGCGGAGAGGAGAGGATTCCAGCATCAGCTCCCATCTCTAGACCAGCCTACCCTCAACACCCCAAGCCCTGAGAACCCATGCTAAGCAAAGTTCCCTAGGATTTCTTTTTGCCCATTCTTGCAGTGGGTCCCACTCAGGGCTATGCCACCCTCCAGATATGTTTTAACAATTTCAAACCCTGTAGAGAGGATTCAGAATCTCATTCATTGCCCCCTCAGAGGTCCCTGTGCTCTTTAGACAATCGGACCACTGATCCCCAGCAATCTTAAAGCTTCCTAACAGTAAGGGAGGGGCTTATAGAATATCATCTGAAAACAGAAGTAGACCAGAGCAGGCCTTCTTCCTGTTAAACCCACCTCCCTGAACTATAAGCACCAGCCTTTATAGATGTGCAATGAAAGAGCCAACCAGGCAACTCAAACACAGCAGAGGTCCTCATCTGTAGCACCAGAACCTACTGCAATTTTCAGAAACAAGTTCTGCAATTTTCTGGCCCTACCACACCCCGAACAGAAGCGTGCCATATCCTCACTAGGTACCCTGTTTCCTGCTCTGTGGCATCTGCTGAACACCCACTGGGCATCAGATCCAGACACTAATCTTATTCAGTCCTCAAGACAAGGCTGGTTGTTTGCCATCAAATTTCCATATTACATATAAGGGAAGGGAAGTCCCAAGAGAAGTGACCCACCTAAGGTCACCCAGGAAGGCTGAGAGTGCACGTGGGCCTCTTTAGCTCAAAAGACCAAGCGTTTTCCATTACACGTTGCCTTCTTGGGTATACACATGAAAGCAGCAAGTACTGTGCCTGCTGCATAGTAGGGGATCAACAAGGACCATTCACCTTGTTTTCTCCACTGTGGAGCCACAAGGCTGGAATTAGGGCTTTCCAGGACCATGGCCTGCAGAGGCTCATGAGCAGCCAAGGCAAAACCAGTAGGATGGTTTAAAATCTCAGCATCCACAGGAGCCCAGGGGGCATTCTTCTGAGGATGTAGTAGCTGAGGCACAACTGGAGTTCCCAAACCTCCAAAGCCAAACTCATCATCTCCACCCTGCCTGGCCCAGAATTCTGAGTTCTCAACTGAATACTTGCATATCTGCGGAAGGGCCAAAGCTCTTTTCAGAGAAAATATGTACTATTAGCTCTGGACATAGGCATCCTAGCCACTAACTCCTGGGCTGCCATGGACTGGCCCCATCTGGGTACTTCATATTTTGAACTGGTGTGCCAGGGTTTTCCCCAGCCCCCAAATCTACTAACCCCCATGATTTGAGGGCTAGGGCCCCACTGCTGGCCTGGGGGACTCCCAAATCACTGCTCACAGCAGACAGCCCTCTCTACCTCCCTTCCCCCCAAGTTTCTGCTCTGGGACCCTTATTTGAGAGTTTGGCTGTGGATGGTTTTAGGTCTGACACCTGCCAAAGACAGGTGGCTGGCTTCCAAAGACATTTGACAGTTGAGAGGAAGACACATTAACTACCTTTCATTTAAGTTGCTTCTCTAAGACAGCCTGCTAGGGTCAAAAAACCTCAGCTTCCTGCCAAACTGCTTTCATAGTGCTATAATCTAATACGAGGCCCTCCTTTATTAAGAGAGTAAACGAATCACCCACATGAACAGCATCTCTGTGACTTTTTATAAAGATATTATTGGAAACATCCAAAGGCCCTGAGAGAACAATCCAGAATTAATTATTCGTTATGCTTCTTTTCAGGTGCATCTTATATCTGTAACTCTAAAAATTTTTAAGCCCTTTCACTTTAATCTATTTCTCTTCCCCGCCCCCACAATTGATCTCCACAATAATTCCAAGGAGAAGCAGGGCTGGCATTATTATTGTTCCCATTTTAAGGATGTCAAAACTAAGATGTAGAGAAGTTAAATAACTAGTTCAAGGTCACCCGCTAGTGAGTATCAGAGATGGGTCAACCATGTCAATGGCAGAGCTCTTCCCACTGAAACACCCTGCCCTCTAAGTTAAAAGATGGGTCCCTGGAGCCTGAAGGGAAATGTGATGGGAACACCAGGGCTTCACTTTCCTCCAAATCCAAGTTATCAGTTGAGGCAATCCATCCCTCACAGATGCCTGATAATGTCGTCTCCCTCTGCTCCATTTAGAGGCTCAGTTGTGATTTTATCCAAAATTGTTATATTTTACATCATGTTTATCACCGCTCATGCAAAAAGCATTTGCTAAGCACTCACAATGTGCCAGGGGCCAAGCGAAGTGTTTGAAAGCAGGCATTCATTTACTCACGGATCTTAACGAGCATCTGCAGGCTCCGTGCTGGGCACTGGGACATGGCAGGCACTAAACATAAGACGTGCCTTCCTCATGGGACAGGCCAGCTTGCAGCCACATGAGGTGGTGGACAATAGCCAGCAGTGAAATAGAGCTATAAGGATTTCACTGGGGACAACAGCCTAACCCCAAGGCCCAGGGAAGGTTCACCACTGAGCTCTCTGTGCACCTCGGATCCTTCAGGATATGGATGGGGCTTAGAAACAACCACTTAACTTAGAAAACCCAGATAACCCACTTCTTCGTTGGTCTCAAACATACAGTCCCCCACTTAGATAAGATGATACAGTTTTTATGTGACTACATAGCATTTTACATTTTCATATACATTATAATAAAATAGCAAAATTTAGTGGGTACCTACTCAATATGGCGTTCTATGCTCAATGCTTTACGTGAATATTCTATGTCAATTTTCAAAATAACCCTCTGAGAAAGTATTATCCCGATTTCACAGATGAGAACACTGAGGCTGGAGGTGGTGAGCCATGCCAGCCAACATGCACACATAGATGGTCTGATGCCAAATGTGATGGCCTTTACACAGTGCCCAGCTGTCTCCTAAACACCAAATAGGCATGGCCAACCCAGAGCAAGCTATTATGAACATCCAGATCAGCCTCATGAATCTGTCAGCGTTCATCCATTCGGTCATTCCACAAATATTTACTGAGCACTTACTATGTGCTAGAAACTGTGCTGGACACCGTGGTGAGCCAAGACAGACCTGTTCTTGCACTCAGAGTTCACAGTCCCCTGGGGAACTAGAGAACACCAATACTGATCAAATAATCCAACAAATGTAAAATCATGGTAAGCACCAGAAAGGAAAGGTTCATGTTTCCTAGAGAAAACGTAATAGGATTTTTTTCCATCAGGGAGGTTAGAGAAAGCACACTTGAGCTGGTAGCTAAAGATGAAAAGAGGTGGTGAAAGCATTTCAGGCAGTGAGGACAGCTTGTGCAAAGGCCCTGTGCAGAGTGGAGCACACTTAACTGAGAAACTAAAAGGACCATGTGTCTGGGCTCAGAGGATAAGGGGAAAGTACTTGGAATTGAAGCTGGGGAGTAGGCAGGGCAGACTCTGCAGGACTTCCAAGGAGGAGTTTTGCTCCCATTCCCAGAACGGTGAATTCCTGCACAGTATCAGGCAGGGAAGCCAGCTAACGAGAGTGCTGGGTCAGCGTCCCTAACTATCCTCTGCACCTGGGAACAGCCTTTGCACCTGCTCCAGGCTGCACCATCGCTCTTCTCATGCTGCACAGTAACAATCTTGGGTGGCACTCCCACATTCCTTTGAGAGCACAGCTGTTCCAGGCTCATCTCTACATACCCCCCAATCAGCCTCAGGCCTGGCACTGAGTAGGTGCTTAGCAAGTACAAGCTACATGTATAAAGGAAGTGCTGCTGCTTCCCAAGTCTAACAGAAAAAACATACACATACATAATACTGACACACTCAGAAAACACCATGGGAGGTGACGAGTTCTGTAGGTACAAGGAGGAGAAGAGTGGATCTGTGTGAGCCAAGTGTGTAGACATACTTAAAGTGAGTAGAGAGTACAGTGCTGGCTGTGTGTGACTGAGTGGGTGGACAGGGAAATGGGTAAGGATGGGGCTGAATTAGAGGGAGAGGCAAGCAGTTGGGTGAAATTCACAGGAAGGAAGGAAGAAGAAAGGAAGGAAGGAAGGAAGGAAGGAAGGAAGGAAGGAAGGAAGGAAGGAAGGAAGGAAGGAAGGAAGGAAGGAAGAACTGACAAAACTTGCAATTTGCTCTTACGGGAAGAGATAACTATATGAAGATGAAGATGCTGTTTCACTTAGTACTTGAGCTGCAGAGATCAAAGTCTGACCATCCAGATTGAAATCCCAGCTCACCACTTGGTTGGTTGTGATATCAAATGAGTCATTTAAACTCTTTAAGCCTCAAGGTAAAATGTAGACAATAACTATATCCACTGCATTAGATTGTCATGAGGAATAAATGAGTGATGATGCAAAGCACTTGACATAATGATGGACACACTAAGCACAGGATAAAGGTGAACTGTTGTTATTATATTCTATTTCCTTCTACTACACATTTGCAACTAAATGTTTCCATTACTTTTTCCTTTGTTTATGACAAGATTAGAAGTTCTCCAAGGGCTTCCCATTGTTTCTAGAACTCTCAAGAGTCTAGCAAGGATCATGGAAGGGTCAGTTGGGCACCAGAGGATGCTTTGTGAAGTGAATGGTGGGCCAATTCTCCTTCTATCAAAGTAAAGGCACTCTGAGCTGGGCTGGGTGGGAGCACTAGCATGGCTCTGATCATATGTCCTGAAGTGCATTTCCAGTGTCCACCTGCCAGAATCCCTGAAACAATTCTGGGCATTCTCAGGAAAACTTCAGTGAATGGGTAGTTCTAGAAACAAAGTGATTTGGATAATATAGTTATTATTATAAGGATGTGTGTTGCTTTCAAAATCACTTCCCTCTGAACAAAGTCAAGTGGATCATGAACAGAGTGTGAAAATATCATTTTCTCTATTCCACCTCCTGACCCTGCGCCACGAGAGTGGCAATAATCTATCACTCCACAAAACCCTTCTTTGGCTAGATTTTATCAGAACCGTGACTGATGATGTCCTTGCCAAGTGGCAGGAGAAGGGGCCTGCTCCAGTCAGCAGCTGTGGAATGTGGGTGCTGATGAAGATAGATGAATCCATTTACTGAGTACTTTAGATCTACCACTAATTTTATAGATGACAATGACACTTTATCCTTCCAGCCATGGAAACAGTTCAAAAAAAAAAAAAAAAACTAGAGAAGTAAAAAATTGGCAAAAGAATGCTCCAATCAACTCCAAAAGGTGTCAAAACATTTACATCCTTTACTTAAGAATTCTCAGACCCTCAAACTCCAGCTCATAACCAATTTCCTCTTTGTACACTAATTCTAATAAACTCAATTAGTGAATCAGGGGTCCAGACGAAAACCAGATCAGAGAGATGGTGACCCCCAGACCAAGCTTACCCAGTTCCTATGTCAGTCCTGATCATGGAAGGATAAAGAGTAGAAGCTTCCAGCCTAGGAGCACAGAGCCTGGGATAAATCTTGCTGTTCAGGTGATCCCAGGGCCCCTCTTCATTTACTATATCCCAACCTGTCGCTAGACTGCCTGGCTCACCAAGGCTCATGACTTGGTTTAAGTCCTACAATTTCTTCTAGGACCAGAGCCCAGTCTAGACTCTGTTTGCTCTCCTGTTCCCTGGAGGTAGAAGTGGGATATTAGGACCGGATTCCTATGCCCACCAACTGCTGGTTTGAGTATTTTCCAATAAACCAGTCTCCTAAAAGTGTAATAGTTTTCAGATGCTGAAAACTCTTTCTTAGGTTTTGATGTGTATTGGAGGACGCTGTGTATGTCTGTCAGGGGAGAGGAGGCTGATATCAGCTTTGCACATAATCTTCTATTGGAACATCCAACAAGTATTCTTTCCCCTTTGCACTTTACAACTACCAGGCCCCTGGAAGCCAAAGAATGAATAAAGAACAAGCAGAAAGCTCATCCCACATGACTTGGCATACAAAGCACTTCCTCAATTTGTTAAAACTACGCCCATTAATCCTCTTGGAATCAAGAGCTAGGTTCCAGGCTTTTAGATCTACCTGTTTGTTCAAAAAATATTTATTGAGTGCCTGCTCTGTGCCTGGCCCTGAGATAGTGCCTGGGGAGGGGTGGGAGGCACAAGGGAGCCAGACACATCCAGTGCTTGCCCTCTTGGCACTTACATGGGAGCAGAGATCCTCAACCCATGCTGCAATTCACAGAAAGGAGCAAAGACTTCCCTGTGGCCTCAGCAGCTAACCTAGCACCAGACCCAGACTGCCGAACCCATCTGGGGCTCACACTCCCATGGTTTCAGCCTGGCACACCTGCTTGTTCTTAGAAAGGTTCAGAGAGGAATGCATCTTACTAGTTTCATTGCACATCATTACATAAGCAGAGAGAATACGAATAAAATAAAGGAGCAGATGAATGCAGATGCTCATTGGGCAAACTATGACATTTAATTCTCTCACCTTCTGAGAACCAAAATAAATAACCAGAAAAGTAAGCAATAAGAAGTCATTTACATTTCATTCCCAAACAGGCTGGGTAATGACCAAGTAGATACCTCCGTAAGAGGGATGTGTTCTCAGCATCTTCTGCTGCCCCTTTCCATGCTGGGTCACACTAAGTGTAATGGTTTCTGTCCCGGCCACCTGTTTAAACAGTGAGCTCCTCAAAGATGGGGTCTGTGTGTTATCCAGATCTCCTTTGAAAAGAGAACCTATAGGAGGAGTGCAGTCAGCTAACAGCCTTCAGCTGTAGCTTCAAGATCTGTCGCAGCATTTAATTAAGCTAAGGACACAAACTCCCCAGGCAGCCCACAGCGAATGATGGAATTGGGCAGGGATTCTAGAGCCTGGCTCTTTAGGTACAATATGAGAACGCTATAATGGGCAATTTTTGCTCCAGAATACCCCACTGGGCTGGCCACAACTTTCTGAGATTCTTCCAACCCTTCCTCTTTCCCCTTTTTTCAGGCATCAGAACAGCATTATGGTCTGAGGGTTTCCTTACCTCCTCTTTCATTTTTCACAGATATTATCCCTAAGAACTCTTATGTTTATAAATCCATCTTGGCATATACTTCCTGAAGGACCCAGAGTGACAAGTATCCATGGCATCAACCTACTCTACATAGCCTAGCCTCCTTTGAAGTAAGGCTGACCAGTGTTTATTTCTGGTCAATGAAATAGGAGTAGAAATAATATGTGTTGCTTCCAAGTAAAGATGATTGAAAATTTTGTGTGCCTTCCCTATGGGCTTTCCCATATTCCCATCTTCTTGAAGTCACAATATGGAAGAGTCACAACACAAAAGCAGCCTGGATCCTAGTGTTCTCACTTGGAGGAGGGGGACCTCTGACACATACTGACTTTGGGTGAGCAGTACATAAATTTTATTATGTTAAGAAACAGAGATTTCAGGATATGTTTGTTAACACAGCATAGTCTAGTCACCCTGATTAACAAAAGATACATATCCTATACATGATTTGTTTAGCACTTCTATTTGCACAGCTTGCTTATTTCCCTGCTGAGATCTCAGAACTTTGAGTGAAGAAGCTGATGTTATTCTGTGCCCACAGGAGGGTAGGCCAAACACATGAAGACCTTTTAAAGGTAAAGTTAGCAAGCTGAAACTCTTAGCCCAATACCAAGTACTAAACAGGCCCTAGTGTGTTAGTTCCACCCCAACACACCATCCCCACGGGTGCCTGGCTAGGGCTGAGGAACTGGTCGGGGGCTGGCATGGCCAAAGGCATTGCCTTCATACTGGGGAAGCTCACAGGTTGATGCTGGTAGGAATATGCAGAAGGCAGATACAGCTTGGTAGTCAAGTGAATCTTGATATAAGGGGTCACCTAAGTCCTGTGGTGATGGGGGCAGGGAGGGTGAGGATCCTGGGGAAGTGGTCCAGGCAAACCATTTTATGGGATGCTAACTCAGAATGCACATTCTAATTTTTTTATGTACGATTCAGTTCAGCAAATATTTCATGATGCCCATTGCATGTAAGACACTGGGGAATCAAATTGTCCCTGCCCTCATAGCGCTAGAGTCCAATGGGGAGAAAGAGACAAATGTGGCCGTGATACACAGCAGAGTGAAAGATATGCTGGGAGATACACATTAATAAAGATCTCATGCTCCCACCCTCTCCCTCTTACACTCCTCTTGGCAACCAGTGTTAGAAAACAAGATTACAGGTAGTACTGTTTTACGTTTACATAGTATTTTGAAGTTCTACATCCATTCTGTTTATGCATTATTACAGCCTTGTGAAGTCAGCAGAATTATCCCCATATGGTAGAGGAATAACAACAATGATGACAACATAGCAGTGTATATTTACCAAGCACTTGCAATATACCAGGCACTGATTTGATCATTTACCAGGATGATCTCATTTGTTCCCCCACTCATTTTATAAGGCAGTTAGTAGATTAGGCCCATTTTATTGATGAAGAGAGAGAGGCAAAGTGCCTCATCCAAGGTTACCAAGCAGGTAAGTGGTGCCCAATGGGGATACAAGATGCTCATACAACATGTGCTATGAGCTACGGGAGCTGAAGCTGGCCATTTTGTGTGCTCGACCTCATCCCTACAAGAAAATTCTCTCCTCATTCCCCTACAGTGCAACTTATGGTAATGACTGGGTTGCCTGTCAGATGCCCCCTGCCCCCACAGTTCCCTCTCTGTTGCCCCTTCTGCCATGGTAGGTCTCAATGCTGCTCATTCTCCTCCACATGCCCTCACTCCTTCTCCATTTCTGTTCAAGCCTCAGCATCTATCCCTTCAACTACTATAATAGTTTTCTGGCTTCTCAGTTACCAGGCTCATCTGTCTACTATCCAGCTTCTACATTCCTGCCCGCCTTGACCACATCACATGAATGTTCAAAAAAACCGCACAGCTACTTACAGCTTCAGAATAAAGTCCAATCTTTTAACATAGCATTCAAGGACTTCCACACCTAACACCAGACTATCTTTTCCTCCAGAAACCCTGCACTCAGCTGAAAACATAAGTCGGTGCTCCCCAAAAACACTTCACACTTTGTTGCCTCCATCCCGTGATCTAGGGGATCCTTCCCAGGATCCAATCTCCATTTTCCTGAGCCCCCAGCTCTCTGTGTCAACATTACATTCACCTTCCAGGCCTATCTTAGGAGGCTCCTCTTGACCTCAACATATCTTCTATTTATCTTAATGCCGCTGGCATCTATTGTTTCATTCTTGAATGTGGCATTTCTCAAGTGCCTGCCTTTGTGGATATCTGTGATCAGATCCACCTGGTGTTCACACCCCTTGAACAAACTCAAATGTCCTTTGAGGAATCACCTCTTCTCCACTGTGTTCATGTAGTTGGATGGGACTGACCTCACCTCCCTCCCCCTATGTTACGGAACTGAAGAGGGTCCACCCACTTGACGTGCAACAGAGCCAAACATTGAATATCAAGTTTTGCGGTGGAGAAATTAAGGCAGTTTATTGGTAGGATGCCAAGCCCAAAGAATAGCAAACTAGCACTCAAAATCCAAACTCCTCAATTGTTCAAAGGTTTTCAAAGGCAGAGATTGAGAGTTAGATGTTAGGGGTCATGAGGGAAGCTGATTCATTAATTCTTGTATAAGCTTTAGTGGTTTTCCTTAGTCTGATTAATTCAGTTCCAGATCTCATCTTCACTGGTGACTTCGTCCCTGTGGTCAGGTGATCTAACTGGGTTAAAGAACCAAGATTCTGCAAGGTATGTCATGACTGCTGTATATCAATCAGTGACATTACCTTTAAAGCAAAAAGGCAGATACTAAATGTCTTATGACCATTGTTATTATTTCAGCTATTATTGTTTTGTGCTTAACTAGCTACGTTTTTCTATTATCTCAAGCAAAGTCTACTTTCAAACTTTTTTCCTGGAACCTGCTTTACAGGCAGGCCTCTAGCACATGAGTAACATACTTTATAATATTTGACTAAAAGGGACTAACATATTCTCTTAATCTTTGACTATAAGCTATGTGACAACCAAAGCAATTGAAACATTTTATTAAATCCTATGCTTACATCTCTAGGCTATATGATCTAATGTTTACTGTTAACTGCCAGTTTCAGCTCCATAAAAGGCTGGCGGATGTCCCAGGCCCATCAGTGTCATGTGATTGGTTTGGGGATGGACAAATGACCCAATTCAAGCCAGAGCTGAGCTTGGGATTTTCTGAAACAGTTGGGAGAGAAACATTCTTTTTTATTGGAATTTCTAAACTGGGAATGTGTAAATTTGTAGCTGCTAGGGGTCATCTGTGCTACCTCTTAGGGAGACCCTGCCTAAGAGTGAAGCCAAACACAGAAAATCCAAGCTAAGAGACAAGAGAGAAAGATTTTTAAGATATCATTTAAGTCTCTGGATTCAGCCATGCCTGAATAAAGCCCCACACTAGGATTTTTCAGTCTTATGAACCAGTTAAATTTGGGTTTCTGTCACTTGCAACATGAGTCCTAAGTGATACACCTAGTAAGGGCCAGGTACCACGATGAGCAATGGGGTTATAAAATGTGATCCTGATTTTAAAAATAGGTCATTTTCTCTTTTTATTTCTAAGATCAGCTGTATTGAACTGTAATTCACGTACTATGACATTTATTCTTTTAAAGTATATGATTCTATGATTTTTATTATATTCATAGAATTGTGCAACAATCACCACAATCACTTTCTATCTTGTATTGAAAATGAGAAATACGTGCTTGCTCTGTTTTCTTCTATGGACCAGCTTCTCTCTTGAGCCCAAGGCAGAGCTTTACTCCTCTCTGCAGCACCAGCAACTGCAGCAGGTACTCAATGAATGCCTGCTGAACTGTACTCAGCCCTCCTTGGAAAGCTCAGCCTCCATCTAACAGTAGTTTGGGTCCTTTCTAAAGCACAGTGAATGAGAGAACAGATACTTGGCAAAACTACTCAAGAAAAGGAGGTGCTCACCAATCACTAAGTTTTCTCTGGGTTTTCTAAGCTGAATCTCTGCATTGGTGTAGATTTTCTGAAAGATGCACACCTGGAATGTGCTCCTTTGGCTCCTAAACTTTTCCTAAGTTTATTACAGAATAATTTAAAATAGTCACACATGGGAAAACATAAATCCAACTAGAGGGGAACAACTGAATTCTTATGGTGCACCCATAGGACAGAATAGAAAACAGCCACTAAAAATCATCTTTGCAAAGAGGATTTGAAGACATAGGAAACTACCCATGATGTAATGTTGATTGAATGAAACAAAATATAAAAGAGCCCATAGAATAAGATGTCAAACACATAAGTAGTGAACACTGGCAACTGAAAGGGAATAATGCTAATTATTAGATGTAATTATCTTTATGTAGGTGAATTATAAGAAATTGGTATCTTTCTTCATGCTTCTCTATAATTTTCAATTTTTCTAAAGTGAACATTAATCAAATCAGAAAAGCCAACATTTTTAAAACCTCTTTTCTTGGTTCTTATTTATTTTATTAATGTGGCTACCAAAGAATGAGAAATAACCATATGGAAAACATTTCTGAAGCTCCTATAAAACTTTTTTAAAAAAGACATTGTCCCTCAGTCTTTTAATCAAACACATAAGAAATGTAATCTACCATGTTTACCTTTTTACCTTGACTGCCAGGAAGCTCAGAGCTAAAATTTAATGCTCAAAAATGCAATAAGCATATTATCCCAGGTTCTTGGTATAGTAACTTTGTTCTATGTGGTTTCTGATGCTTCCTATTATATGTATTTTCACTTACCTTGCTTACATTTTTATATATTCAACTCTTCCTTGGAAGACATAAAAAGGTATTGCTAAAGTGATTTGAGGTACACCAGAGAAAAGGTCCTGACTAGCAGATGCTCTGTTGGGATGTTTCATTTGTACAAACACAAGGCATTAGTGGGACTTTGAATATTCTGTCACTATTCTAGTCACAGTAGAGGGTAAATCTGGATAAATGCATGCAGAAGACTCCTTTACTGACTTAGCTGTTCCCATGATTAGTTTAACCAATTCCTTGCTAAATCTCCATCTCTCTGAAGGCTGTGTGGACAGAAGTCCATTTGGCTGCCCAGTCTCCTGCCATTGACTGACGGCAAATGTCAGCAAAGGCTGCCAAAATTCATTTACCACATCCATCTTATGTTTAAGTCTACAGACAACAAGTGACATAGCCAGCAAGTGATTAGGATGTACACACAATCCACATACAGCCCACATGAATAAAACAGGCCTCAGACACTCTAATGCAGGCCCCAGATGACTGCAGATTTTGCTGCAGTTGCCCAGACTGATCTTTCCTTTACTTCGGCTCAGAGAGAAAGTACCTCTATCCTAAAGTCAAAGCACTTCAAAAAATTAGGTATTATATCACTTAGGCATTCTCCCAAACGTGATACCTTATGTCAGGAGATAACATAATGATTTGATTGTAAGCCGGAATTCTTTTTTCGTGTTTGCAATAATTTCACTGACTCTTCAGGAAATTACAAAAGCAAGAAAAACAAATAAACAATTGATCTTTTAGTTGTGATCGATTTATCACAACCAATGTTTCAATGTCTTACTTGTGAATCCACACCAGAGGAAAATGAAGGAAGGGAGGTAGGAAATATTTATTTAGTACTTATGGCATGCCAGACAGAGTACTGGCCTCAGAGTCTGCCAGCTCAAGGCAATTTCCACTCTGGCCTATTATCTCCCTTAAGTGTCACATCACCACCCTGTAGAGTACATATAATAGTTTCACTTTTTCAAACATGGAAATCTAGGCTTAGAGAGATTAAATTTATTGCTCAAGTTCACTCAGGGGGACGTTAACCTGTTTCTGACTAGAACCCAGGTCCAATTCACCCCAAAGCCCATGTTCTGTGCCCCTTTACACAGCTAGAGACACATCCCCGTTTGCATGAAGCTGATAGTACCCTCTGCCCTCCTTCTCAATGCCTCCTACATATTCCCACCAACTGAACAGTCTTCTGACTGCCTCATCCTCTTGACTCTGGGCCTTCTCACTCAGAAAGTCATCAAGAAACACTTGAAAAATAAAATGTAAAAGCTTCAACCCACACCCTGAAACCAAGCACCCATTTCTTTGCTGCCACAAACAAGCTAATATGAAATCTCTTTAAGGGAAGCTTTCTGAAGGGATAAATTGATGATGAAAACATTATGCAGCTGACCTGATTTGGTGATGATGCAAGCAGGGCTGCCCTGTCTACAAATGTTTTTGTCTCCAAAGAACCGGTTCTCCCATGTCCCTTCCAAAAAAAAAAAAAAAAAAAATATATATATATATATATATATATATATATATATATATATATATATGTACGGAAGCAGTAGTGAAACTGAAACAGTGCCCAGAATACATGCCTCGGTATAACTGCATGGCCCTCTCCATTTACGTGTGTGGGGCAAGTACTCCGGAGAACTTGAAATGTTCTGGCAAACATGGGGGTAATGGGAATGTCATTCAAAAATGATTCCACAGCCGGGTTAGCTCTGCACAGCACCCCAGCTTGCATCCTCCCGGGGCAGAGGAAGACTTTTCGCTTGCAGCAGCCTGAGCTCAACGCCACCAAATGTCACCCATTCCTTCACCTTTTATTTACAGCGCAGGCAGGCTGGTTCATCCCTGAAAAAAAGTGTGGGGGGAGGGAAATGGGGGGGATAAGATGCAATACAGATTTCTGCTCTTTCTCTGGCGGGGGGCAGGGGGGAAACCAGAGGAAGAAGGAAGCAGAGCACAGGCTGCACCGCAAGCGCGGCAGTGTGACCCTCCTCTCCGACGGGGTCTGCACCTGGGCTCTCTAGCGCAAGCGTCCGGAGAGCCCCGGAAAGTGCGGGTCAAGCCCAGCACCTCCGCGGGCTTGGCGCGGTGGAACAGGCGCCAACCGAGCGTACTGCACAGGAAATCACTGCCCCCTTCAGGCCGCATCTCAGACTCTGCGACCGGAGCGTAGGGGCTTCCTATGTCTGGAAAAACTCGCAAACCCGACCTCGCGCTGCTGGCGATCGCTCCTCCAAGCCCTCTCTGCTCACTTCAGCCCCCGGGCTACAGTGAAGGTCCACGCTGGGGCGTCAGCCGGAACCCAAGCCGAGGGCGTGAGGAGCGGGCTTGGGATAGGAAGCTCTTGGCCCTTCGGCTTCCCTCGGAGAAGGAGGCCGGGAGGGCAAGCTCGCTGCTGCGCTCCAAGTCCGTGCTTCAAGTCTGCGCCCAGAGAAACTGCACCTGCAGCTGCCGAGCCAACAACAGCGGTGCGCTGGACACCCCCGCGAGTCCAGGGCGAGATCAGCTCAGGAAACTCTGAGCAACTAACCCGGGGGTGGAGGTGGAGGGTCTCCTCATAAAACCGCTCTGGTCAAACGCAGCGTCAAACACATCTAGGCAGCAGCGCTGCAGAGCCGGCGGCCCATACCTGCTCGCGCGGTGCGGACACTGAGCTGCTGGCGCGCACCATGCGCCCTGCCCTGCTGCGCTCACTGGCCTCTGGAGTCCCGCAGCCCTCCGGACCTCGGCGTGCGTTTTGGCTCCCCTGAAGGACCGCGAGCAGGCCCGTGGCTTCTCCAGCCCCAGGTGGCCCAGTTTGCAGTCAATATGCCTGTTCCTCCCACCCGGCACTCCACAGCTCCACCAGCGGGACCTGGGCAGGGGCAACCACTGCGGGCCTTTTGGGGGTCCAATTCCCACCTCTTCACTCCTCTGGTTAAAAGAGACCCTAGTCAACACCTCATACACATACATACACACATATAATCCCAGAGGAAGGAAATCTTGGTAGCAGCTGTGCCAGCCAAACCCAGCGGGACCCGGGGGATGAGCACTGAGCACCAGCCCGCTATGTTCTCGGCTGGCACGGACGGGTCAATCGGGGCTCTGCGCAAGGACCAAAGCTTGCCTCTGTCCGACAATGCCACCCCCCACTCCACTGCCCTCCACAGACAGTCCCGACGGCGCGGGCGGCCGGACACTCACCTCTGTGTCGTAGAGCCGCAGGTCGAGGAAGTAGGGGCGCAGGAGCGACTCGTTGCGGATTTGCTCGATGGCCAATTCCACCGCGGGAAGCACGCCGCGCCCGATGCTGCCCTTGGCCACCTCCTTGGTGAGCGGCATGAGGCCCATGATGGAGAGAGGCGGGCTGCTGGGCGGCGGCCGGGGGGCACCCCGCGCCCAGCCCCAGGCCCCGGGCGCCAACAGCAGCAGGAGCGGCAGCAGCAGGAGCAGCAGCAGGCGCGCGGGCGGCGGTGGCGGCGGCGGCAGCGGCGGCGGCGGCCCGGGCTGCCCGGAGCTCCGCGGAGAAGCCATGCCGCGCCGCGGGCTGCGGGCGCCGGCTCACTCGGCCCGCATGGCCTGGCCCGGCCCGCCGCCCCGCGCCAAGCTCTCCCCGCGGCTCCCGCGCAATGGCGCCGGCCCGGGCCCTGGCTCCGGCTCGGGCTCCGGCTCGGCTCAGAACGGCCGCGGCGGCGGCGGCGCCCGTGACGGATCAATCACGCCGGGAAGGGGTGGGAGAGAGCAGAGTGCGGGAGGCGGGGAGCGAGCGAGGAAACGTGGAGAGGGGGGCCGGCGTCTCCGCGCGCGCCTCTCCCCGGCACTGCCTCCCCGAACCCCGCCGCCTCCGCCCGCCCCCGTGCGCGCTCTGAGCCGCTCTCCCGCCGGGAGTCGCTCGGCGGCAGCCCCTGGAGCCCGGCCGGGGGAGGGCAGGCGGCAGGAAACGCGGGAGGCGAAGGCGAGGCTGCACAGCGGAGGCTCGGGCCGCCTCCGGGGACGGGGACAGGCCGTGCGCGCCGGGGGAAGGGGCGGCGCTGGCGCTGCGGCGGCCGCGGGGAGGGCCGCCTAGCCAGCACACGCACACACGCGCCCCCGGCCCTCTGCCGCGCGGGCTGCTGCCGCCCGCTGACCACTGGGGACCTGAGCGCCCTCGGACATCGGTCGGAGAATGAGGACTGGCCACCGCCGCTTCGCCGGGCGCTTCCTGCAGCACCTGCACTGTGGTTTGGGACTGTTCTCAGAGGTCTAGCTGGGAAGGTCTGGGCGGCGAGCTCGCCACAGAGTCGTCCTAGAAGCACCTGCAGCCTACGCTCTCCTGCTGTGCGCGGGTCCCCAGGGGACCCCGACGCAGCCCGAAGGGGCGGTCAAAGATGCGGCCGGCGCTCGCACACTCCCTAGGTGCTCGGGTGTTCAGCCGGCCCTTAGGGCCTTGGATGAGGGACCCCTCTTCCCCACCTTTTCCAAAAGCAGGCAAGACTGGAGTCCTCACCTAGCGTGTGCTACCGCCCCCTCCAGGCACTTGACCTCCCCGCGTCCCACTCCCGAAGGGCTCCGCCCTAAAATTCTCCTCGGTGGGAACACCGTCCTCAAGCCAGAGAGGGTCTGCGCTCCGCGCTCCACACAGCTAAACCCGCTCTCGGCCAGGGCGCGCTGGCTGCACCAGCTAACCTTAAGTAAAGCAGTCCTGTGATCTGACCTAAGGCCCTGGTCCCCGTGTGCCTCTTCATGCTTGAAGAATAGGAATCGTGGTCATTAAAATATAAAATCTCAAAGAGTGATTAATGAGAGGGACAGAGTAGGACATCAAATCAGAAAACATCCTTGATCCTGAACAAACCGTTGTGGGTGATAGTGGCGACCTTGAAACAAGGTTAGGAGTTTAACCTTCACAGAACACTTAACTACATGCCTTAAAATGTAATCCTCACAACAGCCCTCTGAATCGTGTACTGTCTTTATCATCCTCACTTTAGAGATGAATGCACTGAGGCTCAAAGGGGTTCCATAGTTTGTCAAAATATACAGAGCTACCCAGGGAGGACTGGAACCCAGAGCCGGCAGGAGCTCTCTACAAAGTGCAGTGGGAATCAGGGAGGGAGATAGTTTCCTCAACAGGCAGAAGAGGCTCTGCCCTGACTCTGGATTGTTCTGGACCTCGTTTCCTTCAGGCATGTGCTGAAGGAGTTGGACCAGACTATGTCCACTAACTTCCTTTTCTGGAGTGAGGTGGGGGCAATCCTGAATTACAGTCTAGGTTCTCAGGAAGCATGAAGAAGAAGGGAGGCTGAGCCTAAGTCCTGGAGAGTACCTTGGACAGCTCTTGGGAAACCTGGCCAAATTCTTCCTACCCCAATTCCTCTTTCTAGGGCTCTGCAAACACCACTTCACTGGCTGAACTTAGCCTTTTCCCCTCCCCAAACTAGAGGGTTTGCCTAGGCAGAGCTCACCTGAGCATCTCCACCAAAAAAATGGTTCAGAGAATAATGTAATCCCCAGATGCTCTCTCAGCTGGTGTCTCATTTGACAGCACAGATATTCTCTAGTCATAGGCTTCTGGCATCTGCCATTCTTCAGCC
Organism: Macroglossus sobrinus; assembly: GCA_004027375.1. NCBI lineage: Eukaryota > Metazoa > Chordata > Mammalia > Chiroptera > Pteropodidae > Macroglossus > Macroglossus sobrinus. Next base: position 1,531,573 of record PVKZ01000055.1, on the reverse strand, counting down.
TCTCAGCTCAGGTTTCTGAATGAGCATTTTCACATTTTTTCCTTTTTTCCCTTAGTCATTTGTGTTTTCCTTGTAAGTTGTGCCAATATGAAATATCCACTGACACCTACATCTGGGAATAAGTTGAGAGCTGGGGTAACTGTGCTTGACATTTACTAAGTGGTTAAAGGCCCTGCCTGGCAACCTGCCTTTCAGGCTCTCTGTCTTCACTTATGGGGTAACCTGGCCCCAAGATATGTGGCCTAGGACCAGCCTCAATCTGAGGAGCACCAGACTCACTCTCCATCAGCCTGGCTTAAGGCCACACTCTAATCTCCTGCCCTACTTCTGATGCCTGAGCATCTCTCTGGTTCCCAGGTCCTAACCTGGCCTGTGTTCCAGTCTGAATAACTGAATCCCTGGTGTGCTTCCTGCTTCTGAATTCCTGCCTTGGTCACCAGCCTCAAGTCCACATTCCTCAGAGTTGAAGGCAAGCCTTTTGCTTTATAATAATCATTCATTCCTTCAACCAATGTTTTGCAGTGTTGACTATGTGCTGGCTAGTATCCTAGGAGCTGAGGATATAGGAATAATGAAGCCAAAGTAAAATCTTGTTCTCATAAAACCAACATTCTAATGGAGAAAAACAATAAACAGAAATAAGAAAATATTTTAGCATGTCAGTTTATGAAAAATGCTATGAACAACAATAAAGCAGGAAAAAGGATTGAGACAGGGTGAAGCTGCAGTTTTAAATGGTGAGGCCACAGAAGGACACACTGAAGTGACTTTTCAACAAAGGCCTAAAGGAGGTAAATAACAAGACAGCAAATGACATTCCAGGTAGAGGGACAAACAAGGTCAGAAGCTCTGAGACAGGAGTGTGCCTGGCACATTCAAGGAATGGTCAGGAAGCCAGTGTAGCTGGAGCAAGGAGAAAAGCAGTAGCACTCAAGGTCAAAGGCAGGTGGGATCAGGTAGCATCTAGGCATGTGAGGACTATGGCTTGCACATAATAAAGTGGGAACTACTAGAGGGTACTGAGTGGAGCAGTGACATGATCTGATATATTTCAATAGGATCACTCTAGCTGCCAAGAGAAGAACCGTTGGTACGGCAGGAGGGTAGAAGGAGGTAAACTGATTAGAAGGTTATTACAATAAGCCAGGTAAGATGACAAGAATCAGGTGCAGACAGAGAAGGTAGTGAGAAGTGGCTAGGTTAATAATTGTTCTTCTTAATAGCAGGAATAAAACACATTGGCAGATGCCAAGTTTCAGAGCTGTTATAAACACTGATCCTTACAAGCTCATCTACCTTAAAAGAGACAAAGTAGAGACTTTAGAAAGCAACATGGTCACGGGCACACACCTGGAAAGTGATGAATGTCAGTTCAGGTCTCTATGGCTTACATTCTTATCTTCTTCCCAAACCCTTCCTTCTTAGCAATCCTTTCTCCCACGTCTTCTCCTTACACACAGAAACCAGAAGCCAGTCTCTAAAGCACAATTAGAGGGTGGGGCTGTGTTGAGAGATGATGCCTTTTACCTTTATGAAGATATTGGGGCTTCATGGTCCACTGACTCCCTATCAGAAGGACACCCCATTCCTCTGAGCTGGATCCCAACACTGGAAGATAACGAGGCCTCCTCCTGCTGTCTGTCTTCCTTCTGTATTGGACTGAACACTCTTTGACATCCTGATGTCAATTGCTCATATCTGCCTTCCTGAAGCTACCTCCTCCTGGGCCTGGGCCCAGTTTCCAATACCCTGTTCCCAGTCTGACCTGTCACCTCTAACTCCCATTTAAAAAGAAATCAGAAGCCATCTTTGCAAACATCTCCCATCTATTTCTTATTTGCAATTACACTAAAATGTTTCTTTCAACCAAGTAGCTCAAGTGAGATTTTTTTTAAAGTACAGTGTTTGTTTTCATTTCTTTTTTTTAATGGATAAGTTATGAATGATGGCCCCCAAAAAGATTAGTTGAATGAATCTAAGTTGCTCTTCCCTTTTCACAAGGCATGTTTTTTAAACTGTAAAATTGGGTTTTAGGCATCAAATGTGGTCTGATGACACAGTTTGAGTAATAATAATAGCTACCATTTATTAAACACCTACCTACTCTGTGCCAGACACCTTTGTATGCATCATCTTAATCTTCACAAATGCTTAAAAAATAGATGTTAGGATCCCAGTTTTGCAAATTACAAGACTGAAGTCCAGAGAAATTAAATGATGTGCCTAATAATACTCAGCAGAGACGGTGACAGCACCCAAACCCAGTTTATCTGACCCCAAAATCCCACACATGCCTCTACTCCACATATCTCTCCTTGGAGACACCCTCATGTGACTGAGAAGGAAACAATCTTAAAGAAGTAAAGAATGCTGCTCAGGCCTCTTGACTGCTGTCTCTGCTATCTTTGCAGTCCAGAGTCACCTGCATTTTGCTAACAGCCATATCATGCCTTTAGATCATAGAAAGCTTGTGCTACCCTGAGAACCCCAGATTTGTTTTATATGGGGCTGTTGTGCTGTTTCAAATGAACAGCAAGCCAGATCTCTCTCATACTATTTATCAGCAGTTTAATTCAGGAGCCTATGGACAGGACTGAAACATTCCAGTCATGATTATGTCCCAATGTGCAGTCTATTGAGGGCATCCTACATCTTGGATCTGTTTCCTCTCATATTCACCATCTCTCTCAATGTCACTCTTACTGGGCAATCTGCTTTTCTTTCTTAACCTGAAGCAGTGGTCAAATGTTAAAAAGCAGAAAGCCAAGGACAAAGCTCTGTGACTGCCCACACTGGGAGGGACCTACCTTTCTAGTCCTATGATTAAACCCACTGAAAATTCCAACTTCCACATTCTGCAGCCTGTGTTTCCCCCCACCTTGCTCTCCCATATCATGAAAGTCTGATGCATCTCATTCTCTCTGACCTGCAGACCAGTCACCCCACAAATAAAGGTGACTGTGGTCGGGTTGGTTCTTGGTGAACTCAAATCCACTCCTAGGGACTATCCCTCTCTTCTCTATGGGATCACACATCATTTGTATAATATTTTTCCCAAATGTTGCTAAGGGTCAACACTCAAATCCCTTACTGCTGAAGTCACCTGTTAAGCCTCTCAGAATATCAAAACTCTGTGGCATCCCCCACCACCTAGTTCTTTCATTCACTTATCTCCCAAAGATCCTTAGGTGTTTTCTCTGGATCATCAACTTCCTGCCCTGCCCTTACAGGTACTTCATGGACCTGGAGACATGGGCTCATTGAGAGTATCTAGGTGCCCTTTGAGATTCTCCTCATTTTGTCTCCCCTTTCGTTATGCTCACTCCACTAAAATGTCTAGTGTCTCTGTCACAGGCCTGAAGGTGAGAAAACTCTGTTTTCTTCATTACCCACCCATGCTTGCTCCAAGAACACCAAAAGCCCCCTTGGTTGGTCCATGGGGCTAACTATATTGAACTATAACATATATAGAGAAAACAAGTTTTACGTGCACAGCTTAATTAATTTTCACAAAGTGAGACATCTGTGTAAACTGCATCAAGATCCAGGACATTACCCACATCCAGAAGCCCCCATTGGATCCCTTGCTAGTCACCAGCATCCTGCAGGGGAACCACCATTCTGACTGCTAACACAATAGATTGGTGTTTGCCTTATCTTGGTCTTAATACAAATGAAATCACCGACTGTCCTCTTTTGTGTCTGGCTTCTTTCACTCAACATTATGTTTGTGAAATTCATCCATACTGTGGTTTATGGTTGTAGATATTTTATTCTCAGGGCTATATGGTTGCCTTAGCCTTTTACAATCTGACTTCATCACATGAATCCTGTGTGCAGCCCCTTGGTTTTCTCTCCACTCATCCCCAAACTGGCTGGTTGTAATAGTATTCCTACCTCTAGTCTTACTCTTCTCCAACAAAGGCTTCTTCTACCCTGCCAGTCTAACCCTTCCAGAGCTTAGTTCTAATCAAAGCTCTCCCAGCTCAAAAGATTCTGTGGCTCCCTGTTATTTATAGGATATAAATTCCCAAGACTTGCATTATAGGCTATTATCAACTGCCTTCAATGTTTCCAGCTCCAGCTCCCTCTCCACACCTTCTAAGTTCTAACTATCTAGTATACATTAACTGGTCCATAAACATGCCTGCCCTTTTCTGCCTCCATACCTGTGCTCATGCTATTCCTTCATCCTGGGATGTTCTTCCTATTCTTTCTCCCACTGGCAAAATCATTCGAGACCAAATAAAATGTCACCTCCCCTATGATACCTCCTCTAGCCATTCCAGAAGAAAAAAATGTACCTTTTCTCACTTCCCATCATAAAGCTTGGTTCATGCTGAGATATCATATCACTTCTTTAAAAAGTTAATTACCACATTTGGCCCGTTCTAAGACATACATTTTTATTTCTCTTTGGAGTCTGTGTGTACCTTGCCACTGACAGCATCTTATAATTGGCAATATTTTTTTCTTTCTTGGTGATACATGAAATGATGGTGTCTTATATTGGATAAAGTAACTATTTCATTTTTTATTGCAGCACATTTTAGAACGACTCTGGTACCACACTGCATCGTATGGTTAGTTTACATCTCTAGGTCCCTTTCAATAAGCATACACAAAGCATGCAGTATGTGCTTATTGAGTAAATATGTATACGTTACTCATTATTACCTGGACAACTTCTGCACATGTTTATACTGTGGGGAGAGAAGGTGGCACACAGAAGTCCTCTCAATGTGTCTCTTCATAAGGTTCCTCACAAGGGGATGAGGATTACTCTTTCCTTGGGGGGTACTGAGGGCCAGGTGACAGTGGGGGAGGGCTGGAGTCAGCCACAGAGAACGTGATTCCCTGTGGCTGGCATAGCTTGCTGGGGTAGGGGGTGGGGGTGTGGGGAACATTATATAGGAATAATTATAATTTAATGCTGAATCCTTGATCAGCAAAGCAAACTTCAATTATAACATCCTCCTACTGGGTAAATATGATTTGCTTTTCAAGAATCTGATTTATGGCGTGGTTTTCAGGAGCACACTGTGACAGAAAGCAGTACCTCCCACCCAGCCAATCTTGTTCCAAGCCTCCTTCTTTGAATAACAACGTCTTTTTGTTTGTTTTTTCCTAATGAAATTAGTTATTCCCTCTGCCCACCCCCAAACCCAATTGTATATCATATTAAATAACAAAGGACACAGAGATGCTGGTGTCTGGCTTTAGTGATATTTTAGTTCTTTTTGCCAGTTTCTTGATATTCCAGCCATTCAGTTTCATAGGTGATTTTAGTAAAATCTAGCATATTCCATTGTTTTTCATGTGCTTCTAAAATTTGGACATACAGCATACACTGTCATATGCTTCAGAATGATTCATTTTATGTGATCAATGATATTGTCTTTTCCTTTTATTGTACCACCATGCACAAGTGGGCATAAGATCCCCTGACTTGGGATGGATGGATCTTTATCCATGTTTAAAAGATTTGTTTGGAAGGAAAGGAAGTTTGCCTCTGTGTTCAAGAGGGATCCTGAACAAGGTAACAATTTTATAGAGTTTTCCCCAGTTTTAGGTCAGTATGATAAAGAATTCACTATAGATATCAAGTATAGCTTTCCATTGGATGGTTTTCCTGGGTATTTCAAAGGCATGGGACTGCCAGACCAGTGAGTTTGATAAAGTTCAATTGCATGGCCATCTGGACTTCCTTTGAGGAGTTTCTTTTATTGATATCTTTACTTTGTCAGGATCTAGGAAAGTACTTAATTCTTTTATACAATATTCATTATCTTTTGGCAAATTAGATGCCTCTGGGAATTTTCTAAATTTCATCTTCTTTAAAAGACAGATTCGATCACTTGCAGGCAATGTGAAAATAAATAAAAAGTTGCTTGCTGTCAGAATCAGTGACCTCTGGCTAATAAGACCAAGGGTGAGAGGTAATAGAGAGGTGAAAACAGATTTGTTTTTTACCTTATGTCCTTCTGTACTGTTTGTATTTTTCCCATGAACGTGTATTCCTTTTATTAAAATGTTTCTTTTATCACTTTGCTCTTTGTTTTCTTATTGCCTTTGGCTCTATTTTTCTCCCTCTTATATTTTCATTTTGAGTTTAGCCAAAGGATGACTCAGTTCATTAAAAAAAAAAAAAGTCCAACAACAACAAAACAAAAAGATTTTTTTTTAAAAAAACACTATATTTGGTTTCTATTGTTTACTATTGCTCTTCCTTTTCAAATTTTTATCTCTGCTCTGATTTTTCCAATATTAGATTAAATCTTATAATAGAAACCAAATAAAACCCTTTTGTCTAAAAAATAAACTTATTTGGGAGGAGTTAGGGACCCTTTAGAGAATGTGAGGGAGCTACAGATCTCTCTGCAGAGGGGAGGCACAGACACACAGCTTCAGGGGTTATATCCCCTGAATATCTATTAAATATAATCTAGTGTGTAATGTCCTTTGCATATGTTATCTCATTAATTATTCTGTGAGGTGTTTATAGAAGAGAAAATGGGATTTTAGAGAGGTTGAATGATTTTCCCAAGACAGCACAGGGAAAGTGACCAACTTTAGGCTATACTTCTGGACTTAAGGGGCCAATTGGTCTTTCCCACCACACAACAGCTTCAAGGATAAGTGAACTATTGATTTTCTAGTTTCTCATATTGTTTTTGTTCCATTTGTGAAAAGTGCATACCAGATGCCTCATGTTGTTTCTTTGCTGTTTCTTTTGGCAAGGTCCCCTGTAGCTTGCATGTTCTACTCTGGACATCATTTTATGCTGGGTATGAGTCTCCAAGGGAGTCATTTGATTTATTGTCACTTTGAAGGTCCTCAAGGAACAACCCAGAGGGAGTCATAAGGCCTTCTTTAGGCACCCCTGGCACTTGATAGTGCAACTTCTAGGGGGAGGGAAGAGAGGTGGGAAACATGAAGGAGAGAGAGAGATACGAGAACTACATTCTGTTCCCAATACACTGGCACTTGTGAAGTCCCTTAGCCTCAGTTTCCTTTTTTTTTTAAATGGGGTGAATATTGGTGGTGAGAAATTTTAATTTAAAAAAAAGTATCGAACTATGTACCTGATCATGTGTTTAACACTTTACAACTAGAAAGAGGCAAAGCTGGGATTCCAAACTGGGTCAGAAAGCCTCTAGAGCCTTCTACCCTATTAGCCAGCCTATACCCTACCCGATACTGGCCCACCTTTCCTAAATGATTGGCAAAATATCAAGGGATATGAAAAAGAAATGCCACACCCTTCCAAATATCTTTCTCTCTTTTTGTGAAAATTATCTTTCCAAAAGCCTACATTTTTAATATTCATGAAAGTGATATTGTGTCAATGAAAAATTAATGATCTATGTCTATTTTTAGTCATTTATTTGTTCCCAATCCATGACAATAACATGAACTACTTAGGAAGAAATCTTACTCACCTTGGGTTCATTTTCTCCCTAACACACATAACCAGAGGTTACTAGGGCTTGCTTTGATTTTAAAATATCTCTGCATACATGTGTTACATGTGTTTGGGGGATTTGCCAAGACAGAGGGCAGGACTACCATTTCTCATTGTGATGATCTGATCTGCTTTATACTGGCCATTTTGGGCTCCATAACAACCCAAACACTAACTTTTTGTTTTTGTGCATGTGAAACCCTCTACCTGAGAAGTTTTTCTCTTCAACTCTAAACTACACCCAGTTTTCAGGGCCCAAATTAAATTTCACCTTCCCTGTGAAGCCTTTCCTCTTTGATGACCTCTCTGCCTTCTGAATGCTCTGCCCACTGGGTGCATCCAACTATCATTGTGATGCTCAGGTCTGCCTCCTTCCTCCTGCCCTCCAATTTCCTGTCTGTTACTCACAGTGGAAGTTAGCTGACAAGGACCCTGGGAAACACAACCTGCAGGGACCAGACCCCAATAATACAGAGCACAGCAGGAGAAAGATAAGAACTGGATCTCAGAGCATACAAACCTAGGGCTGGCACCTCAGCAGACACATACACAACATCACTAAAACCTGTCAGATTGCTCTACAAATGGCTGTGCCTACTTAACATGGCCCACATGTTGCCAACACTTAGCATTATCAAACTTTCCAATTTTTTTGATTGATGAGTATAAAATGAAATCTTGCTGTTATTAATTTCATTTCTCTCAATTACTGGTGAAGCTGAGCATCTATCTCATCATATATTTGTTAACAATTCAAGTTTTTGCCTTTCTGAAACTTCCTCTTCTTGGTTTGCAGATATTTCTTATACAATCAAGCTATTAATCTCTTATAAATCCTTGTCAAATTTAGATATTACAAATTTCTTCTCCCTCTTAACTTGTGCCTTTTATTTAAAAAGAGATCTTTAACTTGCTTGTACACAAATCTATTACTATGATCATTACAACCCTCTGTGCTTTTTGTGTATTATTAAGAAGTCTGTACCCACTTACTAGCTCCGTGACCTTGGGTAGGTCATGTTCCCTTAGTTGCCTGTATTTCAATTCTATAAGCCTATAACTACTGAGAGAGGAAGAAACTTAGTCTTTTCTCCACATTTCCTACATGGCCCAATTTTGAGCTATTGTCTCAGGGAGATATTCTCTGTTTCCCAGGCTGAGTATTCACTGCTACAGAAGACCTTGTTTTAAGGGTGTTAACTTCCCAGAGAACATACTAGACATTGTCTTCACAAACAACACCACAGTTGGAAATAGCAGGGCAGAATATAAAGGAAAGATGCAGGTAACAAAGTTGGTTTCTAAACAAGGTCCCTCTCAGGAAATGGCAAGAACAGGAAGTAAATAAAAAGTTGCAATTTGGCATCTCTCAGTTCTCACTTTCCTCAGGTGTCATGTCTTAAGAAAATATACATTTTTCAGGTTCATTTTCATTCCCATAATTTCTTTATAAGGGTTTAGAATGTGCTACATTTTATGGTTGTGGAGAGACAGAAAGAGCTTTGTACTCAGATGTTAGACAGACCACAGTCTGACATGTACCTGATTTGTGATTTGTCATACGTCACCACATTTCTTTGAGCTGTTGTTTCGCCCTGTCCTGGAAAATGAGATTTACCACGTCCACCTTTCCTAAGAAGCTTCGATCAGAGTGGAAATGGAAATGCTTTTTAAGCACTTACTTTGTGCTAGACTCTGGGATTACTTTTTCTCATCTAATTCTCATAATCACCACAGGAGCAGAAATTTATTATGCCCATTTTCCACATAAGAAGACTGAAAAATTCAGAGATTCAGAGAGATTAAGTCAGTGTCCGGGCTCAAATAGCTAGGATTGCTATGCCCTTGCCTTTAGTTAGACTGGGAACATGAAGATATTTGGTGTTGGGATTTTTAGCTCTTCTATTAGGTGCTTCTCAAGTTCTTTCAGACCGAAAGACTAACTCCTAGGAAATATTAAAGAGCCACAGTTACCATTTTCCTGACTTAGACACCAGGTTAGAAATGAATTGTATATGGTGCTGTCCAGGTCTTCCCTCCCCACAGCTCAGGCACTCTTGCAGCCCTGACAGCCCTAGGGATCCCTAGGCCTAGTTGCTGAGGCATGGGGGCTCCCTTGAGATAGTTATGAAGTGGCTCCTATGGCTCTGAGCAAGTGAGGAAGGGATGGAAGGAAATCACCTACCCCAAGGATAAAAGGTGAGTGAGAATACCAGAAAGACACAGCATCTCATCAAAACAGGATGCAGAAACAGCCAGGGATATGCTCTGTGGGGCCAGGAGATTTTCCAGCTCCCCAAACATCCCCTCTACTCCCAGGAAATGAAGCCGCCTCCAACACAGTAGGTGGACACAGAATCAAGGAACCTGAGGGCAGAGCCTGGGTGGCAGAGTGTGGTGTGTTGAGTCCAGGTAAACACAACCATGGGCATATGCTTTGTCATAGTTACCCTTGGGTGCCACCTGCCAGCTTAGGCTAAGGGTCTTGAGGCTGTGACTGGATACAGTCATCTCACATGCCCCCTTCCCTTGAGAACTTGATAAAGAACTTGTTTCTTTCCAAGTTTCATTCACAGGAAACAAGTTTCATACCCAGCCAGCCAAGTAGCTGAAGTGCTGATGCCTTCCAACTCAAGTACATGTCAGCTGATGAACAAGGCACCAGGGTGACCCTAGGAGCAACAGATCTCCTTTCCTTTCTTAGAAAATGATTATCAAGTGACAGAATGTCAGAACTGGAAGGTCACATCAAACCTGCTGGTATACATGGGAAAAACAGGCTCAGAGAGGGCAAGACAAGTTGCAGAGCAAGGCAGCAGCAACCCTAGGCCTATATTCTCAGCAGTGTTCCTTGCTCAAACAATTCCTAGCAGTACCCGTGATGAAAGTCCTCATCCCCAGGAGACCTCTGCTGGATTTGGGGGTCGCAATGAAACTGGGAGATTCTGCTAGACTTTGAAAACTCAAGACCATAGCCCTCTTGTTTTTATAATTTCACCTTGATTCATTTGGGCTCATGTAGTTTACAGAAATCATGTTCCTCCCATAAAAACAACAAAGAAATGATGGCTTCCTTTGATGAATCCCTGGGAGGCGTAGGACTTGAGAAATATTCTGCTTCTCATCTCGCAGAGCCCAGGGGGAACCAGAGAAATCCCAAGCCTAATGTTTCCCGAGGAACAATACTATGATGCTGGAACAAATATCAAAGGAAGATGCCATCAGTAAAGTGGAGAAACAATGACTTCAGAGTTAAGAGACTTAGGTACAAGTTTCAGTTTTGTCTCTCATTTTCTGTGTGACCTTTGGCAGACACCATCCCATTCTGGGCCTGTTTTATTACCAATAATTCAGAGACAACAGGTAAGACGTTCTCTAAATGCCCTTTCAGTGTCAGCTGTGACGGGGGACCCAGGCCTCCCCCATACCACCCCAGGACAGCACCTCCAGCCTTCTCTTAGTGCTCGTGAAGTCAGGGAGGGAATGAGAGGGTGTCTTCCAGCCATATTTTCTTTCCATTTAAACTCAGATTTACTAAGTGATTTGTCCACATTTCTCTGGAAGTGACAGCTGGTGGACAAGGAATACTTGAGGTGCTTTGTCCAGATTTAACCAGGCAAATCAAGAGAAAGACAACCTCCAGATTGCTCTGGGCTGACATTGCTGCCACAGGATGATGTGAATTCTGCTGTTTACAGAAATAAGTCCAGTGTGAGTCGAGGCTTTTTGATGTTTAAAACCAGATGGTATTTCCTGCCTTGATCAGCCTCAGAGCTTTGGTTCCCATGACAACCCCAAAGTTCCACCTACTGCAACTTCCCTTCTCTGAGCTTCTTCCTCTTCCACCATTGTGCCAAGGTCCCTGGAGCATAAATCCACTGAGTATTATGCCCATAGCACTTTACAGTTTGCAACACACTCCAGCATTTATTACCTTATTACTCTTCACCACAACCTTGCCAAATAGCATTTGTTACTCCCTCCATTTCTCAGATGGGAAAACCAAAGCCAAAAAGGTGATCTGTCTTTTTGGCCTCTAGTGACATCAAAAGAACCCAAATCCAGGTTTTATGATATTGGACCTCATGTGGGGATCCACTATGCCAGGATGATTATGAATGCCCTGCCCTGAGGACCTTTTACTTGCTTATGATCCTAAGTGGTAAATTCCATACATGTATTGAATGGAATTTAGATCAAGGTGTGACATCTTTAGGCAAGTTACTTCTTTGTGCCTCACTTTCCTCATCTGTAAAATAGATAGTAATAATGGTACCTCCAGATGGATGAGAGAATTAAATTAGCATATGTGTAAAACCACAGTAAGTACTCACTGGATTTGAATGAGAAGCTTGCGTAAGTCTCAGTTCTACTTTAACCATGTGAACTTGAGTGAGCCATTTCATTTGTTGCAACCTGTTTCCCCCTCTGTGTAAGAGGTGACATCATCTTGGTGCTCATAAGAATGTGGTGAGTGATATAATGAAGGCACAGAAGGCGGCTTGGGCAGCACCCTTGCTCACCATGCAGCATACACATGCACCCTGGGAACCTTGAAAAGGTTCTGGCTCAGTAATGTGGGCATGTCTGAATTTCTTATAAGCGTCCAGGGAATGCTGAAGCTGCTGGTCCATGGACCATACTTTGATTACCAAGGCTGTAGCTAGCAAAGCACCATTCCAGTGTTAGTAATGATCAATCGTGCAGAGTACTTGCCCACAGGCCTCCAGTTTACAAACTCAGTCAAAAGCTCAAGAAGCTTGGAGGGCCCTTTGGGGATGTCAGTAGAAGCCTATTTAGAGGGGTTTTCCAGGTGGGAAATTTCTGTCAGAAGAAGGGCTCCTTGGGCCCTTAGCCCTAGGCTCTGTGACTCCTGGAACCCCCCACAGGGCTCTGGTGATCTTGGGACTCTCAATAGAAGATATAAAGCCATCATCATGTTACATCAAAATATACTGATAATGACTTCCAAAATTCATTAAAAATAAACCTTTTAAATTAAAAAAAGTCCATGTGACCCAGGAATGCTAAGTGATCTATATTCAAGCACATGACAGAAAGTGGATCAAAACAGAGCTATTACAGAGGCCTAAAGAATACAGTCGGCACCTTCTGCTTTTTTGTCCAAGTCTTTCTTTGCTTTGTATTCTTCCTCATACAATTGTGGTTTGTAAACTGAATTATGTGTGAGTTAAGTTCATTGCTATGCAATAAACAAATATTTCCTGTTCATTCTTGCAATTTATTTGGCCGGGTGCATCCCTGCCCTGTTAACAGGTCCATAACCGAGCTCCCCTGACTGCTATCAGCTCAGGTTCATTAATGCAGAGTTGCACCCCAGCAGAGCACAATGTTCCCTGCACTGCAGCTGGTGACATAGAACTCATATGGTCCTGACCCACAAGGAATGGGAAGAGAAAATGAGCTATTAAAATGTTTAACCACTATGCTGTATATCTGAAACTAATGTCAACTGTAATTTAAAAAGAAAAAAGTAGCTATGCCCCATGAGCATCTACCCTGTGCCAGGCACTGTGCTGAGCACTTGCCTTGCATTATCTCAGTTAATTCTCACTGCACTGTGAGCCAGAATTGTCATCTCCCTGGTGGGTCATAGCGCCCTGAAGGCAGGGACTTCACTCTGCTCCCTGGTGCATCCCCAATGCCTACCTGGGTCCCAAAACAGCATCTACTGAATGAGAGTCAACCCTCACTCCAACAAGGAGGGAAACGAGGTTCACTTACCTGAGGAAGCTATCACCACATGGCCTCCCTGAGCTTGTGGCTCTAGGTGGCCTGATGGATGTTGCCTCAGAGGACTCTGACTTAGGTGCTTGACCTGAGGAGTGAGTAAAATCAGTTTTCCCTGAGGCCACCTCACCCATGATGCCAACTGACAGAAGCTACAGTGACACTGGTATACAGGCCCCAGTTCTAGAACCTTTTCTATGGTTGCTGTTCCCCAACACACACGCACGCACTTATAGGCATCGGCTCACAAGCTGGGTTCCCCTAAGCCGACTGTGGCTAATAGCTGCAGCATGTAGTTTAGGCACTGGTTTCTGTGTGGACTCCTGTGGCAGAGAAGGGGACAAGCAGGATTGGGTAAAGGAAGCCTGCTGGCCCAGGCGGGGTAAGTGGGTGGGAGTCCATGGGGCTGGGACCCCTCGGGGGCATCAACAGCTGGAGAAATCTGGGCAGTAGGTGTCCATGCCAACATGAGAGCGTGTCTGAAACTACTTACCTGTGATTCCACGGGAGTGTTTTGATTGTGATGAAACTGGAGATTATTTAGCTGAAAGAACAAGCGAGTGAAGCACAGAAGCTATGCAGCCCGTATGGGCAGGAGATGTGGGAAAGGGGCAAGATGGCGGAGCCCGCGAGGCTCCCCGCACTTGGGGTTGGGGGTCCCCACCTTCCACAGGGCTCGCCCGCCCCACAGCCTGCGAGGCGGCCCCACTTCATTCACGAAATATTTTCTGGGCAGAGCTCTGGAGACACTGACTTGAGACACTCAGTCCACGTAGCCCCCACTGGTGAATGGGACAGAAGGTTGTGTGTACGTGTGCGCGGGAGAGAGAAGACCTGAGGGTGGTTACATGTCTTTCACACTGAAGGACAAGGTGGAGAAGATGAACGGACTGACAGCAGCAGTGAGTGGAAGACCAGCCAGGTCACAAGCTCCACTTTTTTCTTCTTGTAGAATTATGGCTCTCTCTACATACATACATACATACATACATACATACATACATACATACATACATACACACACACATATGTATGTATATGTATGAATGTGACACTTGCCATTTTCACCATTTTAAAGTGTATAATTCAGTGACAGTATATCCATAACCATCACTATTATCTAGTTCTAGAACTTCATCACCCCAAAATGAATCCCCTACCCATTAAGAAGTGGCTCCCCATTTCCTCAATCCCTGGCTTTCTGTATCAAAGTATTTGCTTATTCTGTACATTTCAGATAAACAGAATCATATAATATGTGATCTTCTGTGTCTGGCTTCTTTCACTGAGCAGGATATTTCAAAGTTCATGTTGTAGTGTGTCAGTACGTCCTCTTTGTGGCTGTTTTAACATTCCACTGTGTGGATAAATGTCATATCTTGTTTATCCATTCATCCATTGATGGCTATCTAAGTGGTTTCTATCATTTGGCTATTGTGAATAGTGTTGCTATGAATATCTGCATACAAGTTTTTGTTTCAATACCTATTTTCGATTTGGGGGTATACATCTTGGAGAAAAATTGCTGTATTATATGATAATTCTATGTTTAAATTATTGAGGAAACACTCCCCCCTTTTTATAGATTTTCAAATTCATGGGGCTGGAAAGAATTTCAAAAGTGACTTAAAACAGTGTTCTTCAGACTTTTGGATTTCGCACATTAGTAAAATTATCATCACTACCACCCTCTCCCCAAAAGTAGTAGGGCCTTCCATCAGAATCAAGGCCAACCCTATAAAATGAATATATTTAGTGTCAGGTAAACTGTTTGCCTTGTACTTGTTTTTCGCATCTCACCTCCACTCTTGGGTCATTTGGGAACCATTTGCCTGGTCCATTCTCATCCAAAGTCTGAATTCCCTTCTCCAGCTGCCCTTGGCTTGACCAGTCTTTGGGGACCCATCTGGAGGATGTTCCTCCTCCCAAGTAGCCCTGGTCCCTGGAATGTTCTTTCTCATGGAGAGCTGGCCCTACTCCTGCGGTATCCCCAGTATCTTTGCGCTACCCTCTGGGGCCCCACTGATCTCACTGGCCTCATTCAATCTGCTTCAGGACTGGGGCTTATACCACCTTCTGGTCCCCAAATGCTCTATAGGGCTGAGCATCCTAATACCAGGAAGGGTGGAGATGAGGCATTCCCCTGACTTACAAGAGTTCTTAAAATAAAGAGAATCTCTTAAGCTATTTAGAGTATAGAGCCTCCCCACCTCAAAAAAAAAAAAAAAGTGAACAAGCCATACAGGATAACAAAGTTCTGTTTGCTTTTTTGTTGGCTGAATTTATAGCAATTCAACATTTCTCTCTGAGCTGGGAGACAGCAAAGACACCATGGAGAAAAGGCGACTTCATGAGAGTGAGAGATGAGACCTGCATTCAAATTGTCTGCCTCTTGCTAACTGCGTGAACTTGGTGAGGTTTGTTAACATCTGTGTGCCAATTACTGAATAGTTGTTAAGAAAATTCTAAGGCTGCCTCACAGGGTTACCATGAAGGAGGCAAGTCTACTTACAGAAGTGCCTGGCACACCACAGGCACTTGTTCCATAAGTTATCAGTGGAAGAAATCTGAGCAGCATTTTATGAGCGAAATCAGAGAAGACAAATTCATCATTATTTAATATACATTTGGCAAATAAAAATCCTTCAAAGAACCAAGTCCCTGTATTAAAATAAAATTGTGTGGTGGTAAAGAACATGGAATACTCTGCAGGGCTAAAACAAAATGTCATCCTGGTCTCTTACCAAGGAAAACAGTGGCCCTGTTGCAGCCTTAGGGTGAGGCCAAACCTTACCCCAGCCACCTGGAGGGTAGGGACAAGGTTTCCCTAAAGAGGACATGTCTGTGAGCCCTAGGGAGGGGGATCCAACAGAAACTGGGAACCTGGGAGAGATCTTACACTGGGCAGGAGCCCTGAGGAAGGAGCCCTGGGTGGCAGGGACATGTGGTCTCTGCTTTGGAAGGAAGAGGGAAAAGTGAACTGTGTTTCTGCTCTCTCCCACTATCTCTGACTCTGTGTGTTTATTTTCCTCCCCTCATCCCTGAGCTTTAGTGAATCATTGTACAGAGATTGGTTTCTCAGCTGAGGAACTGAGATTTAAGGCAGGGTCTAATCCCCTCTTAGGCTGCATATGATGGAGCAGAGTTCCTCAGGCCAGGAGGAGCCTGGCAAGCTCTCCAGAACTATTCCAAGAGAACCCCCTCTTCACCCCCCGCTCCACTCAGGAAAGGTAACTCACCACCTACCTCCCCAGTGAGCAAATTTACTAACCCTGGCCTATCCTGCAGAATTCTGTATCAGCTTTATCAGGGAATGCATCAGCATGCACCTTACATGTTGCATAGGATCTACTAGTTAATAAGACACGATTATCGTGCATGAAATTGACTAGGACAGATGGGCATCGATGGTGCTATACAACATCTTCAGTCTGGGCTGCAGAATCTTCCCAGGATAGGTTCCAGGCCTTCAAGAGGTACCATCTTGGCAACACAGGTCAGTGTGGACATCACAGCTGTTTAGCCTGGGCTTGGCCTGCATGGTGGTATCTTTGGGCGGTTATAATGCAAAAGCAAAATAAGACAGCTTTCCTGCTTTCTCTCTGCCTTCTGGAGCAGGCTGTGGCTGGCTGGAAGGCCTTCCTGTTTCTTTCTGTCCCTCTTGCTGGGAGGCCCAATGACACAAACACCTAGAGTCAGGCACAGCTGGAGGAAGGGGATCCTCTGCCAACCTTTGCATCTGTAGGGCTCCAATGCCAGGAGAGCTGTCTAAGCTGCTGTCATTCTGGCCAGAAGCTGCTGCTTCTAGCTTCAATCACCTAGCCATGGCTATATAGAGGCAGATGGGAGAGGGAAAAGGAGATTTCACATAGGCAACCACCATGGAGCGTTCTCACATCTGCACAACTCCACACAATGTGAAAAGGGCTTTCTCACTTTCCTCTGATCCTTGCTGATCCTCAGCACCTTGGAGAGTGCTATCCCTTGTAACCAAAAGGGAAACTGAGGCTCCAGGAATGAAAGAAACATGCCTGATGTTACCTAGTAAGAAGTGGCTGAGTCAAAACCCATGCTAGGGCTGACATAAGAACCAGTGCTCTTTCCAGGGTGAAAAACTGCTTCTGCACAATTCAAAGGATCAGAAATTAGAAAAACGGTATCTAACTTACTCTTGATATTTAATCCACAAATATGATATGCTGTCTGCCTTTGAACATACTATCCTTTCTCTTCTCCACTACCCTTTCAGACCAGCTCAAGCTCTGGCCCCTCCTGTCCAGGTCAAACTTGAGCCATCACTGATGACATCTTCTGAGCCATGGACTTAGTACACACATTTATTACAAGACTCCTCACATAGTACTGCAATGTTTTATTTACGTGTTGCTCTCCTCTAAGATACTATGGGTTTCTTGAGGGCAGAGACAAGTGTTTTCACCTCTATATCCAAAGCATCAGCATGGGGCAGGGACAGGATAGCTGCTTAAATGTTCAGTAAATGAAAACTAAACAGTTTCCTTGTAACTAGCCAGCCTCCATGTCATAGTCTGGTGCTGAAGCAAGGAGGTGTAGCCTTCCCCTGGCCATCGGGCAGCAGGGCTTGGACACCCAGCACATGCCAAGCAGGATACTGCACTAACACTGGAAAACAGTGCCCTCTCCCCTGCAAGATGGAGAGCCCTCCTAGCATCTCAAAGTCATAGGACCTCATCTCATTGCCAAGCAGGCCACCTCTGCAGAGAGCTGCTGGGGAGAGAAGCAGCCATTAACAAATACTCCTGACCCAAATGAATCCACTGTCTCAGTAAAAACAGGGGTTCCCTGCTGGTGTCCAAGGAACCCATCTTGCAAGAGCACCATGAAAGAGCATTCTGTGATTAAATGTGTGAGAAATGCTACAAGCCACATGGCTCCCTTCAAGCAGCCTGAAACACATCAGCATCCTGAAGGTTCTAGGATGTCCTGCAGCAGTGTGACTGGGCTGCAACCCAGTATATGCCAAATCTGATCACAGAGTCCCATGCCACTTTTGCATATATACCCCTCTTTGTTTTTATTAAAAGCCTATTAACATCCAGTGGAACTAGTCTTCCAAGAGACACAGTTGTGAAAATGCTAACGAAGGTCATCAAGTGAGGGAAACACTGCAGAAAATAATAGCCTCCTGGAAGCAGGGACACATGCAAGGTAAGAAGGATCATCAGAAAAGGGATTATGGTCCAGAAAAGGTGCCAGAGGTCTCTCACTAACCAGCACAGAAATTGCTTGGGAGAAAAAGCCCTAGAATTACTTGAGTCCAGTGAAAATAATGAGAAGCATCCATTCTGAACCTTAGTTTTCCCATTTACAAAATGGGAATAATCAGCCTTGCTCTGTCTCGGGTCATCAGAAATCATGAAGGTTTGCATTTGTAGAAAACTGACACCCAGCATAGCTGTTGCATATTGTGGGCATTCAATTAAAATTACCTGAGTGGAGGATGCACAAATACCAAGCTTACGAAAAGAACAGGACAACAGTGAAAAGCTGTCACAGAACCTCAAAGCACATAACTCAAGGGCCATATATTTCATTGGCAAATGGCCCTAGGTCTGTCCATAACCCTTGAAGATGTGAGTACTTTATATCAGCAAAAATCCCTGGTGCTTCTAGCTCCAGGAGCTACTAGAAGTCCATGAAAAAAGCACAGGCTCAGAAGCCCACCAGATCAGTTCTAAGCCAGCTCTGCTCCTTTTGGGTATGTAATGGGAATACGGCTTCACTCTTCCATGTCTGTTTCTCCAGTGTGCAGGATGGGGTTAAAAGATGCTGGCTTCCAGGATGGCAGTAAGAACGGAAGACACTGAAGTCAAGCTGCTGCACATGGTAGATGCCCAGTGACTGTCTACTTAAAGAAGACAGGGATGTGAGGAACAATTATAAAGACGTCTGTCAGTGATGGCTAAAATGAAATCTTTTCTCTCCAATCATGTGAAAAGTTGGCTTTAGCGAGTGGGAGGATGGGAGGATGAAGGAACAGTACCAACTGGATTGACGGGCAGAGGTTCAGGGCAATGTGGTAAAACTGCCTCTGAAGTCCAGTGGAGTAGGAACTGGTGGTTGGCAGAGCTCATGGTAAGATTAGAATTCTGCAAAGGCTGCCATCTATTGGGTTCATCCCACAGACTTTATGCAACTGGCTCCAAGCTCCAATTAAGAGGCTATGTAATCCATCCCTGGCTACCCAGCTGGCCAGTGCAGGGCTGGACTTTTGAACTCTGAGCCTTAGTACAGAGTGCAAACTCTTTCCACTCCCCATGCTGCCCCACAAGGTTGGGATTGGATCATTCATTCACGTCTTTTCTTGCATGCTGAAGTCCTCAAGAGTGGGGACTGGCTCTGGCTTGTCTCTGGACCCCCGACACCCAGCAAAACAGAAATGCAGCAAGTGTTGGATGAATAAATTACACACCTGAAAACACTTCAAAAAGCTACTACATTTAAAAGTCAACAATCTTTCTGATTTAACATTGTAGAAAACTACATGGGCTAATGCCCTTTTGAGGAACATCCCATTAATGGGGTTTAGAGGAAATTCCAAATTCTCTTCTTCTTTGCCTAGAAAATGTGAGCACTGAAGTCCTTCCACGATGCATTAGAGTCTTCTCCCATTGAAGTGCAGAAAGCCCTACAGTGAGCCATGTGGAGTATCAGAGCATCATCTTGCCTGACCACAGATGAGAAAACTAAAGGCCAGAAAGAAAGGGTCCCTCCAGATCATACAATGAGCCTCCTCTTTTTTCCTACATAAAAGGCTGCCTTTACAATAAAGAAAAATGCATTCAAAAATGCATACATGCCCTGCACTCCTGTTGTATGTTGTATGCAGTAGGTGCAGTTAAGTGTTAGAACAGAGTTATATGCAAAGCGATAGTGGCTGGAGGAGTTGGTTCTGTGTAAGGAAGTCAAAAAAGGCTTCATCTGATAGGTGACTTGGACTGGGAAGGACAAGTTAGAATTTTTAAGGGAAGATTTGGCAGAGAAGGCTAATCTCCTGCCAAAACATGCACTGCCCATCTAGGTATAGAGTCGTTGCTATGAAACCACTACCTGAATAAAGACTACATTTCCCAAGGTCCTTTGTATCCAGGTGGGGCCATGTGACTACTGGTGACCAATGGAATGTGAGTAAGAGGGGCCAATAGAATGTGAGCAGTTAAGAGCAAGGCAGTTAAGAAATGGCTGTGCCTTCTTCACCATCCCTTTCTCCTTCTGTCAGCCAGAAGCAGAGTCTGAGGCCCCTGAGAACAGCAGAGCCACAAATGAGAGGAGCTGGGTCCTCAAATCACGGTGTAAAACCACCTGGCCAAGCAGAAGCAGCCATATTAGATTTTATATAAGAATAAGTCTCTACTGTGTTAGAGTTTGTTACAGCAACAAGCACCACCAACTACTACAGCAGGGAAGGGAAAACAGGTGTTCCAGGCAAAGAGAATAGTGTGACCCAAACACAGTGGTGACAAAACATGGCCTGTTTTAGGGAATGGGGAAGAGCTGAGGGTGGCTGAAACACTGGCTGTGTGAAGACAATACGAAATTCAGAAAGCTCACACTGATAACCACAGGAAGGAGGATCATGTACAGGGATTATTTCCAGGAGCCCTGGTGTTGCTGGCGCTGCTCTCAAAGGAAGAATGGAAGTTGTGAATGGTTTCCTGTAAAATTTGTCTCTCACGTCCCTGTGGAGGAAATTGAAAACAGATACAAAGTCTTGTTAAATCTTTTAACCATTAATCCAATTGACACAGTGCTGTTAATGCTCAACTCATACTTCAAAAACCCATGGGCTTCTTGGGGAAAATAAATTATCTAACCAAGAGAGTACCAAGTTTAATAAAAACACTGAGTCAGACTCTTCTCACAGCATGACAAGGGTTGAAGTGGCTCCAGAAATACAGGAGTCCACCCCCCAGAGATGAGGACGGACTACAGAGCCCAGGAAGCAGGACTAACTTGCTCCGGGTCACACGGCCTGGAATGGAGGTTTCTTCCCCTGCCTCACTGTGCGTCTTCCCAGCCCTCGGATTTCCAAGGAATTCAGTGACAGCCAAACTTCTTTCTGCTACAGAGAGTTTGAATAGCCTTACTTTCCCTTGCTCCAAAGAAGTCAGTGATTCATTTCCCATCCCATTCCTGCTAGACCTCCCCCGCCTCCCCACTTGCACACACATTTTGAGATAGGAAAAGAGGGGAGATGTGGATGTTCCTTTAAGTACAGGGAACATCTTCACTGAACACCTGGCCAAGAGACAGTGATAGACAGAAGTTAAGAACAGAGACGGGAATAAACAGCATGGGTTCAAATCCCATCTGTCTCATTTACCAGTGGGGTGACCTTGAGTAAAATACTTCATCTCTTTGGGCTTTGGTTTCCTCATCTATAAAAAGGGGATGACAATAGTACCCTAAATGGTTGCAGCTGCATTGGACCCTGTGAAGGAAGCAGGAGGCCTACAGGTCCTGCCCTCAGAAGGCAACAGTGTGGATTAAACATATATTTTTAAAACCAAGTAAATGTGGTCATATTTAAAGCAAATTAAAAATGAACAATCTCTGGCAGATTGTTCTCTGCCAGGAGTGAAAAGAAAAAAAAATCCATTGAATGAACCCAGACTTCATACTTTTTCTTCTTTCATTTCAGGAACTCCCCACACCCTGAGATGTCCCTCTCCAGACTCCAGGTGGTGACCTCTAGCACTGATGTGGCCTCCCATACACCTGAGAGGGCAGTGATTAGTTTCCCTTCAAGCAAATCCTTCCAGGTCATTTGAAATAAGCTAGAAAAATGCTGTCAGAATCCCACCAACAGACACCTGAAGGCTGCAGGGCATAGGACAGACAAGCAGATATGGCGTCAGAGGACCCTGAGTCCCCGCTCCACTGCTCACTAGTGGGGACGTCCTAGGTATGACTTCCTGCTGCGAGTATCCATGTCTGTAAAATGGCGATAATGTTACATGCTGGGGCTGTGCTGAAGCTCAACCTGAGATAATGTGATAGGGTGACACTGTGAAAACTGTAGAAGAAGAAAAAAATAAATAGGAGGGGTGACAGCAGTCATTATTAAACATGGCCTTAGCCTTAATAGCCTGAGAAATGAGGTCAGGACCAGACAGGGTTCCAGTACTGTCTGTCTCCTAACCTTAGGTGGGAGCAGTAGATGATGAAAACCGTAATTGGTCCTGCATCCACAACTGATTGAAGATGATAATGATAATTGCCCTTTAAAAACCCCTGTGTTTCAAAGCACCTGTCTGATAATACTCAAAAGGAAAAAAGTGGCCAAAGAAGAAAAGAGTGTTCAGTCTATCTAATAGTTAAAGAAATGCAAATTAAAATAAGGCACTTTTTTTTGCCTTTCATATTAATAAAAATGAAAAAACAAACCAAACTCTCACACCCACAGCTGGTGGAGATGCTCACTGGCTTTTTCTGGAAAGTAATTCAGTAAGTGGTAACATATACCTTGAATTAGACTCTCTGACTCTGCAATTCTACTTTTAAACATCCATTTGAGCAGATAACTAGAATGCCTTATACACAAAGTTGCCCGCTACAACACTATTTATAGAAAGTTTGGATATCTACATATCCAACAAGTAGGAATTAAAAAAAATAATTTTAGTACATCCATGCAAATTTACTTTATTAAAATAAGCTCTTAATGATATGGGTAACTGCATATATTTAATGTTAAATGAAGAAAGTAGGCTGTAAAATTATATATCCAAATATATCTCAGCCACATAAAGAAAAACATTTAGCACAAAACACTGCAGAGTGATCTTCCCAAATGTGAACAACATTGGCCTCTGGGTGGTTGGATCGTGATTTCTTTAAAAATTCACCTTTTGGGTACTGTGCAAATTTAGTAAAATGAATATGCACTACTTTGATAATCACAAAAAGTGGGAACAGAAAGAATCAATCCATGGCTTAGGACCAGCTAAAGGTGAAACGAAGGTCATTATTTCTGGGTAACCTTCTCCAGCATACATAAAACTGTGTGAAACTAAGAAACCAATAAGCAGACTTGCAAATATCTTGCATACTAGAATTGGTTTATGCAGAAATTACATGGCTTGCAGGCTGAGGGTTGATGGTGCCTTACTGATTTTTTTTTTTAGGGTTGAGCCAGGTGTTCAGTTAATATTATTATTTTTTTAATTTAAAATGTTCAAACTTTTTTTTTGACTGTGTAAGAAATATTTTATATCACAACCCCATTACACATAAATATATACAACAAAAACAAATTTTACCCTTCCGACCTACAAAGAATGTTGATGTTTTCTACTGTTTTTCAAAATGCTGCTCGTGAACCACTAAATTGATTCCACTACCCTCCAGCATGCTGTAGACCACAGCTAGGAAGACACTGGTGGGCAAGAAAAGCTGGGCCTCCCTTCTCTCACATGTCGTGGTCTGAATTCTCAAATGTGTACAGAGCATTCGAGCCACAACAGGTACTCTCCTGGCGAAGACTGGGTTGTGAAAGAAAAAGGATGAATGTTAGAAAGGAAAGTGCATGCCCTCTAGCAATCAAGAAAGAGGCAGAAGCCCTTGCAGTCGGGGTCAAGCAGGTCCAGCCCAGAACAGCCAAGGCCCAGGGCATCCAAACAGCTCCTGGAAGCCGCCTCAGCCTGAGGACTTCTTTGCTCTAAGAATCAGCATATAGTTGCAGTGGTAGCCTAAGGTTGTACAGCAGAAGATAAACTTGTTTTTGTATTATTAAGTTTCTCCTAACCATGCCTTTGTTCTACAACACACAATGACAGATAGCCCTTACTTTCATAGGACTTTGGTGCTATTTACCACAGAACAACATGGCCTTTCTTTTTTCCAGTGATTGGTTTAGACCCACTCCTTCCTCTTGCACCTATCTCTATGTGGAATTGCCCGACTTTGCAATTTGGATGCTGCCTATGGGAGGACATGGGTGGGATTACGCAGTCCCCATGGCTTGTTATGTCAGAAGCACCTGGGACTCTTAGCTGGGAGCTGGTCAGCTGGGGCCTCCATGAGGAAGACCACTGTTATGGACTGAATGTTTGTGCCCCTCAAATTCTTATGTTGAAACCCTACCCACAATGTGATGGTGATTGGGAGGTGGTTATACTTAGATGAAGTCATGGGGGTAGGGCTCCCATGATGGGATCGGTGCCCCTATAAGAAGAGACAGGTGAGAGCTTGCTTCTCTCTGTTCTCTGCCTTGTGAGGGTGCATGAGAAGTTGACAGTCTGTGACATGGAAGGGGACCCACACCACAACTTACCACGCTGGCACCCTGTTCTTGGGCTTCCAGCCTCTATAGTGTGAGAAATTTCTATTGTTTACAAGCCACCCAGCCTATGGTACTTTGTTATGCTGCCCGAAACCGACTAAGATAACTACCAACAACTGTCACTTCTGTGTCTCTAGATGGAGCCGTTTAGTATAGGATACAGAACTGTTATAGAAATGGGGGTTTGGGGGCAGGGTAGGGAAGGGAAGAATTGGAGAAAAAAATGAAAAAAAGGTTCCAGTCTATATAAACTTTAAGAAAAATGGTCTCCTTTGGATCCCAGCTTCTCTAGATGTCACACTGTCCACTCCATGATGATGCCAGTTAAGTTTCCTAAGATTTTTCCAACTAGTCCAGTCTGTCTTCCTTTTGTGATCCTGGGCAAAGGAGGCCAGGGCTACCAGGGGCCGAGGAGAGGTTCTGGAAGCATTAGTAGTTACCATCTACCAAGCCCAGACCAGGCTCTAGAGACTCCTAGCTGTTCTATGTCCTCCCACACTTCCACAGTCCTCACTGGCTCTACATCTAGAACCTCTTCTGGCCTAAGCCTGGCTTTCCTCACCTCCATCCTCACCTTGGCTCACACATCTGGCCTGTGGAGGCCAGGAGAAGGAAGGGTCCTCAGGATCCACTGAGCCAGATTGAGGAAATGTAGACAAAGTGGCCTGTGAATGATAAAGTGCTACAGGAATGCTTATTTGCTGTTGGTGCTATAAGTCTATTCAATATTTCTCTGTATATCTAGCAATATTCAGAAAGAACCATAAAACCAGTCACACTCTCTGACATAATTTCGTATTGTGAAACACCGCCTGAGGAACAAAACAATAGAAGAAAAAGAAGAGAGGCAGAAATGTTCATTATAGTAGTATTTACAGTGGCTATATCCCAGACAGGGCACTACTGTGCGACAAGCGGGGCGCTGTCAGGCAAAGTTTGAAAAAACAACAAATAAGCAAGTTGGAATGAGAGACAAATATCCAGCCCATATTAGGGAAAAAAGCAGAAGGCAAAGGAGTGTGACTAGCCCAATAGCAATTACACGACTAATATCTGCAAAGTGTGATTTGCTTTTCATGTTTTTTGCTTATTTTTTACATATGGGTGCCTTTTGGTGTGTGTAGGGGGGCACTGCTAATCCTTAGCTTTAAAACTGATGAAACAGAAATTTAACATTAGACAAAAATGCAGGATACCAACAATAACAATAGTGATTGACGTTGTTATTAGCAACAGTGCCAGGAGCTCTGCTAAGCATTTTAGTCTTGCTAACAATGCCATCATCCCAACCCTATAGACAAGGAAAGCAGGGCTCAGAGAGGTTCATGACTTGTCCAGGGACACAGAGAGTAAGTGGAGGTACTGCAATTCAAAGGCAGGTCAGCCTGACCCCAGGGCACGTTTTAACCAACAGCTTTGTTTCCTTTGTGCTCTAGAGGGTAAAATCCAGCCTGTGGACTGAAATTGCTAGAGGGACTATTTTAGCTCAATCTAAGAATAAACAACCTTACAGGAAGAGAAAAGGAACAGGCTACACTGGGAGGTAGTGAGCACTCAGTCATGAGAAACGTGCAAGTGGAGCCAGCTTCCGCCAGATATGCCAGAGATGCAATTAGACTCCAAAGGTCCTTGGGAATACAGAGGGCCTAAGATCCTAGTGAAGCTCTCAGCTATTTGAAACAGGGGGGAAAAAAAGAAAAAGTAAAAAAGATTGAGAACAATACCTTGCCTGCATTCAGTTCAGAAATTGCTGCCAGAATCTGCTGCCTGGATCCATCTGTCTTAATACCCAGCTCCTTCAAGTCACCATCGGTAAGCGTGAGGAATGCCTCCATATCCACCTGGGAAGAAAGAAGGGGGATTCACTACCATCTGCTTGATGCCACACCTCTTTTTTCTCAACCACAACAGGAATATCATGATAATGAGTTATTAGTGCTTATTAGTAGTGAATTAATTATGACTATTTCCAATTCCTGGCTTTATACTAAAAGTTTAGTTGAAAGCATCATTAAGAAGTAACTTTCCTCAGCTCTAGCCCTGGGATTCTCATGATAGGTAGGTACACTTTGAAAAGACCCTGAAAATGAAACAAGTAAGGAAAGTCTCCGAGGCAGTAATAATCTGAGTGGCTAGAAGGGTAAAAATCCAAGTCTTGCTATTAGAAAGTGAATTCCAGTTTTGCTGGAATATTGGCCACTGCACAGAAAATGTGGGTATATGGTGGTACTCACCACGGCTCCCCCCAGAGGACAAGAGATGCAGACTGTGGAAAGACAGAGTGAAAAAATAAACAAGCAGAAGTGATAAGAAAAGAAGAGTCACAGAGAACAGACGCATAGAAAGTCTCTGAATAAGGGCACCTCAAAGCCATACAGCTCTTGGTTTCCACAGGAGAAATCCTAAGATTTATGTCATCCCACCTGCACCTCAGCCCTGGGAGAAATAGCTCCCACCCCATCTTTCCTTCTCTCTTTTAATAGTCACTTTAAAATCCTCGATTAAAAAAAAAAATATTGAACCAGGTTAGAGCCAGTGGGGAAGGGTTTCCAACCTCAAGCTCTCTCTGAGATGCAGATATCCCCCTCCTCTACAACAACTAGCTCCTCTGGGGTTTTACAGTTCATGAGGTGCTGAGGGGCTGAACAAAAAAGTGATGTGGTTTTGGCTGAAACCACCTGTTCCCTGGCCCCAAAGGACTCTCCCCATTCCCCACCACCCAGACCTGTGGCAGAGACCCCACATTCAGTCCCCATGGCCAGCTCCTCAGAAGGCACAGAACATAAAAAAAAAAAAAAGTAGGCAGCCATTAGCAAGAAAATCAGGAAAGATTTTCTTGACAGGAAAAATCACTGTTCAAGTTCAAAATGCCGAGGAAGCAGGAAAGATAGGGCAGAAAGCAAATCAAGGAAGAAAGCCACAGTACCCCAGTCTGTTTCTTGAACCAAAATACAAAAACTCCTCAATTGCATCTCAAGCTAGTCGGGGACAATGAGTGATTCCTGTGATTATGACTGTATTTATTTGAAAAAAATGAAAAAATTTTAACAGCTTATTGAGATATAATTTACCTACCAAACAATTCACCCATTTAAAGTATACAATTCGATGATTTTTAGTACAGAGTTGTGCAACCATCACCATACTCAATTTTAGAACATTTTCATCCCTATTAGCAATCATTCCCCATTCTCTCCTCCCCATATTCCCTGGCAACCACTAATCTACTTTCTGTCTCTACAGATTTGCCTATTCTGGACACTTCATATAAATGGAATCATACCATATGTGGCCTTTTTGTGTTTAGCTTCTTTGACTTAGCATCATGTTTTTGAGGGTCATCCATGTCATAGCCTGAGTCAGTGCTCCATTCCTTGTTTAATGCAAAGTTACGTTCCATTGTATAGAGATAACACAGTTTGTTTATCCATTCATCAGCTGATGGATAGGGGCTGTTCCCACTTTCTGGTTACTATGAATAGTGCTGCTATGAACTTCTGTGTACAGACATGTTTTTAACTCTCTTGGGTATATACCTAGGAGTGGGATTGATGGGTCATACTGTAACTCTATGCTTATCATTTTGAGAAAAATGCCAAACTGCAAAACAGTAATAATTTAAATATGTGATTTTGAGTGCTTTTAAGCAAATAGGAATATTCAGATTAATACAAACTCTACATCCATATGTTCAACATAGATTCATTAGGATTTGCTTTTGACCCGCTTTAAACCTAAAAGGCTGCCAAACTTTACGAGAGAGAATAGTGCTCAATATTACAAAAATTCTATTACAACAAAAGGTCCCCAGGATTTCACTGTAATGAACTGAATTAAATGTGAACATGAATTCTATTTCTTCAGACGTTTCAGTGAAAAAGATCAATCTAGACTAGCAGAATGAAAATCCACATATTTAGGTTTTTTTTTACAATAAGATTTAAATTGACACTCAAAAAGAACATCCTTACCTCTTGCTCCTCAAAAATGGGCTGATATTTCTCAAGTGATAATTTCTTAAGGATTCCAGTCAGTTCATCTTCAAGAGGAAAAGATGTAAAAATAACACATTTTAGAATGTTAAATGTATCAAAAGAGTGATCTTCAAACTTTCATAAAGCAGTGGTAATCTCTTTTCATATGGAATTCTACAAGAAAGCCCAACACAGAAAGCAGATCTAAGCTGGGTGCTTGCATGTGAAGCTGGAGGCCTCACTCCTCCCCTCAGGGTAGGCCCTGGGCATTAACCAAAGGCACACGTTGAGCTATAAAGACAGAAGACTGGGACGTTCATGGCCAGGCTGACTCTCCAACAACTGCAAACAAGTTCTAAGAGTTTAGATGCTGGGACTAAAGTTCTGCCTTCTGTCTAAGAACAGTTTTTAACCATGATTTCTTGACTGCTGGCCACTGCGTCTGCAGTATATGCTAATAATGCCAGCAAATCCTCAGCTAGTCAGAGAAGGAACTGAAGAGAACAGGGCTTGAGAAGAGTCAGGATTTGGCTCAAGTGTGCAGAGACTATGGGCTTCCCAAAGGAAGGACACATCTCAGTGGAGCAGCAGAACCAAAGGGGCGGAGACCAGGGGAGAAAACAGATTTAAGGTATCAAGATATCAGAGTAGGAACGGTAAATAAAGGAAACAAAACCAGCATCTAGGGGGCTTGAAGAAATATTTATTCACATATTAAGTAAGTATAAAAACAAGACTAGGCATTAGAGACTCAACAGGGGCCAAAACAGACAATAAGCAGGTTGATGGGCCAAAGGCAGTGAAGAACACAAATGCATGGGGCAGGCTAACAGAGCATGGGAGGATGCTGTTTTACAGAGCGTGGTCAGGGAAAGCATCTTTTATAAGTGACTAAATGAAGCACTAAATGAAGGAGCGAGATGTGCAGATATCAAGGGAAAGGGTAGCAGGCAGCATCAGGCAGATGGAACAGTGAGTGCAAAGGTTCTGGGGCAGTGGGAGCAGTTCACAGAACAGTAGACTGGAGGTTACAAGGCCTGAGTTCCTTCATTTATTCACTCACTGAGCAATGGCTACTAATGTGCCTACTGCATGCTGGGAATGCAAGAATGGGAAGGTCCCTGCTGTGCAGGAGCTCCATGTGGCTGGGAAGATACAATGAAGAGGGTGACAGCTGATACACATTGCTCACCATCCAGTAACCTGTCCTGGAAGACCCATTTGCTCTTTATGTCAACCCTATGAGATAGATCCTATTATTATCCTCATTTACAGATGAGAAAGAGAAGCATAGAAAGGTTGGGCACCATATCTTGGGTGAGTCTTGTTGCTAACCCATGGCAACAAACCCATGGTCTGGCTACCAGGCCTGTGCTATGCCTACCGCTCTGGCACTTCTCCCATTGGTGATGAGTTCTAGGGTGAAGGCCATGAATAAGGAAATCTGGGGTCAGAGAGGACAACTGACCCAGCCCAAGGAACTGAAGAAGGCTTCACAGAAGAGCTACTACTAAGCTTGGATATATGAGATGAATCGAGTCCCAATCCAGACAAAATCCATTGTAGCTTCATGACACCTGCTGTTTCCTCCACATTCAGTCTCTGTCCACAGTGGTGTGCTAGTAAATGTTTAACTGGCTCTTGGGGGAAACATATGCACCTGTGTAGGTATGTAAGTTTACTGCAGATTTTACTGATATAAAGAATACGTAACATACAACTTACATATGATAATAAATTATACAATACTCTATTATAAATTCCATATAGCCCATGTTTTCATTGCATGTCAGGCATCTCACTGAATTCTTTCACTGATTTTTGCCTTACTCCTACACCCATAGCTACGAGTGCAGCTCCAACGTGAAGGCTAGTTGATAGCTCTGTTTACGTGAACATGTAAGATGAAATGAAACAACGAAGACGTATACTAAAACTTCATGTGAGCAACTGTGCTGTATCAGAAAACAATTTCCAATCTTAGATAAATATTTTCTCAATTTTTGTGCAATTTACAATATAGCAGCTACAGACATGACACTTTCACATTTAACTTGCATAAATAACTTTCTCTTCATCACTGTCTAGATTATGTCTAGATGATCTATAAAACAATAAATCAAGTCCTGACTGCTGATGCTCACTGATTTCCATGGTATAAATATCTCCCCACCACCCTGCCATCATAGGCAATTTCAACCTACCAATGTTAACAATCCTGAAAGTGGAATTGGGAAGAGATGCACAGAAGTAATACATCATTATATAATATTCTTACCATACAGATAAAAGGAGATAGAAATAATCTCAAGAGCAGATATTAGTAAAATGCACTTAAAATAATCAAATAATAATTTTGTTTTAAATACTACATACCTTTATGTTTAATATAAGTTCATGTAATTTTTTTGTTGTTTACTTTTTGTTTTTAAATATTTCATTGTTGTAATTTGACTTTTAACAGCTCTTTAATCACCAGCTTATATATTTCCTATAAATGTAACAATCAGCTCTGGTCCACCACTGCTCCACCTCTCCTTGGCCCTCGTGGCCCAGACCAAATACCCACTCTTCAGTGATGCCTGCCATGGCACTCTGTACTTGGCTGATCACATAGGTCTCATGCCACCTGGGGTTACAATCATTTAATGTGATTATGTTGAATGTATCTGACTCCTCAGGCTGACAGTGAGTTATCCTAATGCCCAGCACAGATTACGATACCCAGTGCTTGCCCTAGAAGACTTCATGGAAAGAATGAGAGGCTGAGAAGGTGACAGGCCTCATGTTGGGGCCCAGTCCTCGATTGGGGCCACACATTTCCCACAAAAATGCCATGAAGAATAACTGTTTGGGGATAGACTACAGCCTCTGTCCTGTGACAATCTAATGTCCAAATGACAAGGGTCTCACTGCCTCAGGACCCAGAAATTTCAGAAGGGAAAACTAGGCTTTCTAAGCAAAATAAATTAATCTAAAAAGAAATTGCTGTCAGGTTCTCCTCTGTTTTCATCCCAACTAGGGCTCTACAAACCTTTTAAAATAATGAATGTGTCAAAAAAAAAAAGAGTGGGGTACAAATACCTAACTGAACCTTAGGGGTTTTGATTCCTAAAAGCCTCTGAGGAGGGAGAATTCATGAGTGTAAAGTTGAGACTTCACATAGAAAACACGGTTATGGAGGAATGGGGTTGCTAGTGAATTTCTGAAGCTTTTATAAATGATTGTATTAGATATCATGAAACAATAAAGTAGCCCCCAAATAAAGAGGATGTCAATGGCAGCATGCATTTATCAACTCGGGACAGACTAGAGCCTGTGCAGTTGACTTCAACTCATCACTTGCTGGGCAGAACCTGCTCAGCACTTCCTTGCAGCAGCTGCAAGGAGGTATCTGCAAATGCACTGGTGAGGCTCACACACACATCGATATTTTCCTCTCCTCTCTGTGCTATCATACTCCTTGACTTGTATTTGCCTGAGCCCCATCTCTCGCCAAAGCTCCATGCCCCCTTCCCTGACTCCCCACTCCCAGAAGCCACCAAAGGGCAGTTTTAAAAGACAACAGTCTTCTGTTCATCTCCTTTTATCTTTCCTGGGGCCTTACTGCAGGGCCTCTGCTCCTGCCCTGCTATCCACTCCATCTTCCTTCTCTCATCATCCCCATGGGAGGGGTTTGTGATTCAAGCATGAAGATTCCAAAGTTCTCCTGGTTGCAGTAGACATCTCCTTTTTGCTTGCCCAACATCCATCCTCCTCCTCCTCTTTCTGAAAACGGCACTTTAATTTTCCTTTGAGAAGCTGCTTCTCTTTCTCTCCCAATACACATGATTTGGGCAGGGCAGGTCTGCACTCAGGCTCCAAAGACACATGACCTAGACCTGACCAACAGCACATTCCATCCCCATAGACACAGAGGTAGGTAAGGATTGGCAAATAACCCAAGTTGTTACAAATACAGCCAAGACAGGCCAATGACTTTTATCCCTGGGATTTTGCAGAACCTACCAAGAAAGCAGCACTCCTTCTGCTGGGGTAGCTAAGGAAGTAAGCCGGAAGCTGCTGGGGGCATCCTTGCCACCTCTTGGAGAGAACCTGATATATGGATAGAAACAGTCCCACGGCACCTGGATCCAGACCTACCTGAGGCATACCCTAGACATTGCCATCACATAAGCCCACAAATTATCAGTTTTTTTGGTTCTGTTTTTGCTTAAACCAGTTTGAGTGGAGATTCCATGACTGAAAAAATTGATTTATATGAGGTTCAGGGAATGGTATATAACTGGTGTTGGGGAAACATTTCTAAGGGTATATGTTTGTATATATAAACAAAACTCACCTACATTCAAAAAGTATTTGAGGATGCTTACCATATATTAAACACGGTGAAGACAAAAATATGAGGTAGAATCAGGGAAGGGGAGAGAAATGTTTGTTTCAAGTAAACTTGACCTAGGATGGCTACTGCCATGAAAAGCACCTGCCAAGTCACCACAGTAAAGAGGAAAGAGTGGGGTTTCAAGATCTCAGGGGACTCACCCTCATCGGTGATGGTGCCACTACTAGAGCCCCCACTACTCTTGGATTGCCGGTGGGACGAGGAGGAGGACACAGAGGACTCGGCTGCATGGCCTTTGGGGGAAGGAGACGGTGTGAGGGTAGGGGAGGTGCTTTTAGAGGTAGTGGATGTTCCAGATGGAGGCCTTTTGCTCGTCTCCAGTTTCTGCAGAAAAGACAAATACATAGCTATCACCTGGATGGTAGAAATGATTAAAACAGACACCTACAACAAGGAACACTGGTGATATCTGACTCAAGACATCTAACCAGGAGTGCAAAATCTACTTAAAAACAAAACAAAACATGCAAAGCAGAAATAACACTATCAAACTGTTACAGGAGAATCCTCCCCTGAAGCAGAGAGACAGGGAGTAGGAGGGAAAAAGCAGCCCATTAAGTCAGGAAACCCGGGAATTAGTCCTGTCCCCACTAGCATTGTGTCCTTGGCCAAGTCTCCTTACCTCTCAGTTAACCCAGCTCTGAAATGGAAGTGTGGCTTATATATACACTAAGTCCCTTTCTGCTCTTGATGTTTCCTCATCTTAACCAGTTGCTTCCAACCTTTCACCAAAAAACACATTTTCCCCGTGTCTGTGTGTGTGTGTGATTTAGCCTTTTTAAAAAAGCCTTTTGTTATTCGGAAATACTTTTCGACTTATAGAAGAATTACAAAGATAAAACAGAGAGTCCCTGTGTATCCCTCAGCCAGCTTCCTCTGATGTTAACATCTTACCTAACCATAGTACAACGATCAAAACTAAAGAATTAACACTAGGGCATACTATTAGCTAACCTGCAGACTTTACTCAGATTTCATCAGTTGTTCCACTAAAACCCTCACTCTGATCCAGGACCTGGACCAGGAGCCCATGATGCATTGACTTCTCACATCTCCTCAGTCTCCTCCAGTCTGTGACAGCTCCCAGTTTTGCCTTGTCTTTCATGATCTTGACACCTCCGAAGAGTCCTGGTCAGGTATCTGAAAACTGTCCCTCAATTTGGGTTCCTCTTACATTTTCCCATAATTAGATCTGCTTATAGCTTTTAGGGTATACGACCACAGCAGTGATATGCCACTCTTAGCATACTGTACCGGGAGACAAAAAAAATATCAGTATCTTATTACTGACGATTTTAACCTTCATCACCTAGTTAAGGAGGTGTCTGTCAGGTTTCTCCACTGAGAAGTTACTATTTTTTCCCTTAATAATTAATAAATACTCATGGGCAGATATTTTGAGCTAAATATTGTTTCCCCTTAAGGTTTACCCACTAATTTTAGCATTTTTTGGTGGATCTTTTCTAGAACAATTAGTACTGTGATGTTCTAATGGCAATTTGCTATTTCCTTTATTCCTTACACATTTATTATTTGGAATTTTTCAGTAGGGAAGGGTTGTTCCTTCTCTCCCATTTATTTAGTTATTTATTCATTTCAGTATGGGCTTGCAGATATTTATTTTATTCTCTGGGCTGTCACTCAATACTACTGTTATTTATAGTTGCTCAAATTATTCCAGCTTTAGTCACTGAGACCTTTCAGATTGGCTCCTGTGTCCTTTTGACATGCCCCCTCTTTTTTTTTCTTTCTCTTTAAAGCATTTCCTTACTCTCTGACACCATAAAATGCTTCAGGCTCATCCTGTATTTTCACCAATCCACTATTGGAATAAGCTACTTCTCTAAGGTGCTGTTATCTTTTATTGGAGAATGGTATTTAGAAACCAAAATCTGGGTTCTAGATTGCTCATCACTACTGGGATGTCACTACTTCTAGGTCCTCTCAGTGGACAGACCAAGTAGATATATGAAATATACTAGCCCATGTATACACACATAACCATACTTTATCTATCAACCTCTGCATGTGTATTTGTTTATAAGCATGCATTCATGCTGATTCAATACTGATATATCTGATTTCAACATCCAAAGGGTTGGTTCTGGCATCTCCCTTTTAATTCAATCTCTGACAGTTTAAAACTGTGCTCATTATATTTACTTATTTGTTCAACCTTAGTATATACTTATATATGTAAAGTAGTTTTAGAATTTAAGTCATATTCCTGCAAGAAAAAAATTTACCACCAAAGTACAGTGCTTGTATATGGTTCTTTGTTTTTAGTTTTATTGTATGTACTTGACATATGGGTTTTCCCCCACTTCCTACACTGTGTTTTGTCATTCATAATACAGTTAAATCTGTTGTCATAGTCTGCATTCCATCTTTCGTTCCTGTTATTTTTTAAAAATTTCATACAGTAGATATAATTCTGTTGTGTACAATTCTATGGGTTTTGACAAATGCATAGAGTTGTGTACCCCCCAAGAGAGTATCACCCAGAACAGTTCCATCATCTCCAAATTCCCCATGCTGTCTCTGTCCTGTCAATCCTTTCCCAGTCCCAACCCGTGAAAGTAACTGATACATTTTCATCCCTACAGTTTTGTCTATTCTAGAATGTCATATAAATGGAATCATACAATATGTAGACTTTTGGGTCTGGCTCAACTTAATGCCTTTAAGATCCATTTAGGTTAGTGCATGTTATCAATATTACATTCCTTTCCATTGCCGAGAAGTATTCCATTGCCTGAATGTACAGTGGTTAGTTTATCCATTCACCTGTTGATGAGCTATTTCTAGCTGGAGGTAATTATGGAAAGAAAAAAAAAAAAACAACTATTAACATTCACCAACAGATTTTTGTATGGACAAAAGTTTTTAAAAATTCACTTGGGTGAATATCTAGGAGTGATATAGACAGCTCATATGGTGAGTATATGTTTTGTTTTATAAGAAAGTGAAGAGTAATTCTAAGGCGGCTGTACCAATTTGCATTCTCACCAGCATTAGAGTTCCAGTACCTTCACATCCTCATAAGCACCTGTACCTTAAAAATATGTATTTTTTAAATTTTAGTCAGTCTAATAGGTGTACAGTGCTGTCTCGCTGAGGTTTTAATTTGCATTTCTGACAATTAATGATGTTCAACATCTTTTCATATGTTTGCCATCTGGATATCTTTGATGCAGTATCTATTCAGATATTTTGTGCTTTTAATTTGTTGATTATTTTCTTATTGTTGGGTTTTAAAAGTTCTTTACTCGGTAGTTTAAATATGATGTGGCTAGGTATATTCACTTTTATACTTACCCTATTTATTTAGTGTTTTCTGAACTTCTTGGATCTGTGGTTTGGCACCTATCATTAATTCTCAGCCATTATTGAAAAACATTCCTTCTGCTCCGCCATTTCTTTCTTTTCCTTTAGGAATTGCAATTAATCATATAAGAGAGCATTTGATACTATTCTACAATTTCCGGTGCTCTATTTTTTTGTTCTTGTTTTTGTTTTAACTTCTCTTTTTCTTTGTGTTTCAGTTTGGGTAAGTTCTATTATTGCTCTGTCTGCAAGTTCACTGACCCTTTTCCTGGCTGCATCAAGTCTACTGAGGAGCCCATCAAAGGCATTCTTTGTCTCTCTCACATGTTTTTTCTTTCTAGCATTTCCATTTGATTCTTTCTTATAGTTTCCATATCTCTGTTGAAAGTTACTGTATGATCTCACATGTGTTCATATTTTACATTAGAGCCTTTAATATATGAATAGTAGTTCTTTTAAATTCCTTGCCAGATAATTCCAACACCTGAGTCATATTTAAATGAGATTCTTCTGATGATTGCTTTGTTTCTTGGGAGTGTAGTTTTTCTTGCCTTTTTGTAAGTCTCAAAAATTCTGTGAACAACTGGACATCTTGAGTAAAGTAGTGGAGACTAAGATAAAGAGTTTTAATGTCTGGAAATGGGTACATCTCTCCTGCTGAGCCCCTCCTAACTAACTACATCCCAGGGGTGGGAGGTGGGGAAGAAATTCCTCCCTTAGGTTTTGAAACATTTTGTCATTTAGCTACCTGTATTATTAATAAATTCTTCCCTCTGATTTTTCTATAAAGAAAAACATTCAATAATAAAGGTTCTGATTAAGCAGGAGATAATTAGTATATCCCTACAAAGCAGATATATCCCAGCCAAAGACAAAGAAACATGATACTCTGGTTCAGTGGGCAGCATTACTGAGGAGGGGGCAGGTAAATACAAGATTCAAGATGTTCTGAAATACCTAAACCATCCCCTATGTCCCCAGTGTAGCAGATTGATTGTGTTAATGGCCTCATCGCCACTCCTCTCTGATCTATATCCTTTGTTAGGTAACTCTGTGTTTTCTCCTGCACTGGGTGTGCTGATTTACTTTAAAAACTTGATTGGTTTTCAACTCATGGCTTCAGCCATTGCCATGAGAACATGTCCAAGCTTGCTGTGGACACACATGGCCCAGTTATCCTGGTCACTCCAGCCAACAGCCAGACATGTAAGTTATCCCCCCAGACCAGAAGAACTGCCTAGTTAAGTCCAGACTACACTGCTGACCCACAGATTCACAAGCTAAAGAAATGCCTTTTGTTTTAAACCACTGAGCTTAGGGTAGGAAGAGAAAGCTGATATACCCACTGGGCCTTTGGGCTTTCAGAGATCTGGGAAGTGTAGACAAATACTCTGACTCCCCCCATTTTGTGCCTCCTAAAGTTCACTTCATGCTGATTCACGAACATGCTAGATAGAAGCCATGCCTTGTGAATATTCCACTATTACAGTGGTACTTGTTTTAAGCAAAGTACAAAAACCAGATTCAGGAGGCTCATATTTTGAATACTAATTTCTAATTCTTCCTAAGGGAGTCTTTGAAAAGCACTTCATGTCTTCATTTTGCTGCTGGAGCCACTGACAGAAAGCCCACTCCTGGTATCCTTTGATTTAGTGCAATGGTTTCTAAGAGCCCTGGCTGGGCTGGTGCAACACTCTCTGCGGTGAGGGTGGGGGGACAGACTCCCCAAACCCTGTCCTGAGAATCTCATTCAGTTGTGCTGAGTGAAGTCCAGAAACCTGAAGATCACAGCATGTTATTATATTAAGAATATAAGCTGATGATTGAACTGGATCATTTCCCCAGTTTACTATTTCCTGAATGCATCTTTTGACACAATATTCTTTCCATCAGAATACACTTGTATATAGATTATATATAATAGATGCATTCAGGTGAGATAAAAGTTAATATAATTTATAACTTAGGCACCTATTTCCAGCACCAATTAAAGGAAGCTAATAATATGACATATCTATTAAGATCATCAAAATAGAAACCAAAAATTTTATGGAACAGAGAAGAACTATATGAAAGCCTAGACTAGCCAACTTACTTTAATGAGTAGCTGAATTTCCTAGTAGCAAAGGCAAAATGAGAAATAATCATATAATTCTTACTGAGGAAAGAAAATGTATCAAAGTATCAGTAGAGACATTTTTCTAGAGCCAAATTCTAAAAGGAATTTAATTACATAGATCCTATTACACAAGTAATTTTCAATATAATGGAAAATATGCTAATGTATAAGGAGAGAAAAACTTTTTCCTGGAGCTGTATTGTAAAAGGAACCTAATTATGTAGGTCCGATTGCAAAAGGGATTTTGAATAACACACAGAGTTGTGTGACTAACTCTTCTGGTTGGACATAAAATCAAGATTATTTCTTATTCATCCATTACATCAATCTCTGGAGGCACTTCTGGGCAAAGGTTCAGGGGTGAGGCTCTCAGGTGATCTAACTGTCCTCAGGGAGAAAGCTTAAGATCTAGAATATATCATGAAGGGTAGGGCTGTGCCTGGATTTGGGGTCCACTCAGAGGTGGAAATGGGCTTCACTGCACCACTGGGAGAAGCCACCTGGAGGGCCACCAGAGGGAGGAATTGGTTCACACCTATACTCTAGGGGCTTCCTCCATTAATCAATCCAGGTGGAGGGGGCATTGTGAAGATACTAAAAGACTTCTCATTCTAGAGAGGCATTTAGGGTTTCTAATCCATTGTAAACTCCATAGCTGCTAACAATGTGGGGATAGCTCCAGGGCTGCATTAATAGAGAGAATGGTGCCAGAGCAGGGAGGTGGGCCCTCTCCTGCCCACCAACCTACCTTCAGCTCCTCCCCTCTACCACACTCTGGCCTCTGGAGTGCTGCACATGCTATCCCCTCAAACTGCAACAGTCCCTCACCCTGCCCCACCCCTGCCCATTCTATCTGCCTTTTCATTCTTTAGGTCCCAATTTAGATGTCACTGACACCCTCAAGCCTGGTAGGGCATCTTCCCTTCTGCACAACAGCCCTTACCACACTAAGGTGAGACTACCTCTATCCACAGTGACACTGAGAGCAGTTACCAAACTCCCAGTTCACTGCTGGATCCTCACTGCTAGCAGTACTAGGCACAGAGCAGACACTCCAAAGATGTATACAACACATGAATAAAGTAGTGCTAGTAATGTCAACACTTACAGCTGACACTTACAGGGGTCATGATCCATCCTAAATGCTAAAGATTTGGGGCTCGAATTTGAACCTCAGCACTCTGATCCTGAACCCATACTCTGAACCCTTTTGCTCTAATCAGTGAACAAATGTGTGTAACATGAGGCTGGATAAGGCACCTGCTAGTGCCCAGCAGATCAGAAAGGAAGTGAACATGTGCGCTGGGGACCAAGGGCACAGGGTATGATCTCAGTGACTGTTTACACGATCCAGCCCTTTCAGGAAGTCCAGGAGTGACTGCTGGAAGGGGCCTGTCTTTAGCCTTGTCCTATAACTGTAGCACCGCCCATATTCCCCAGCATGTGGGCCATGTTAGGACAGAATCTATGAGTGTAAGAGGAGACAGAAATAGAACAAGCACCTTGCCACTGGGACCGCCACCACCTGTAGGGGAGACAGGGAGCTCCACCGGGCTGGAAGCAGGCACTGGCCCAACAGGACTTGATCGATGGCTGGGCTTCGGCTCAGATAGTCCGGCTGCTTTTTTCCTCTGGGCAGCAATCTGAGACAGGACACTGTCTATGCTGCCACCTGAAAAAACAGGAATAGGAATGACTGCCATGATTCCAGAGTACTGCTGACTTCCGGTGCTGACTTGGTCGAGACAGAATCGTACTTCCTAGATCCTCCTCCCATGTGGCTCTGGGTCAGAGCTGACCACAAGAGGACTCTGCATGAGAACCAGAAGGCAGCCATGATGCAGTGGCCATCATGTGATGAAGGTGTCATGGTAAGAGGTAGTGAACGATGCAGTGCCAGCAAGATCAGCTTGTCCTTGCTCCCTCCCCATCCCCTGGCACCACAGCCAGCCTGGCCAGCCTCCAGCAGGCACAGATGCCTCCTCTGCCCTGGATTCCCACTTCCGCCCCCCAACGCAGTGCCTTCCAGCCACACAAGGGCTCCTCCCTCACCCTCCTACTCCCCCTTTTTTTGGAGCTTCACACGCAAGGCTCCTCCCACAGTTGTGTCAATAACTTCCTCATTCTATAATACTCAAGTGATGTCAGCTTCCCTGAGTGAATCCTGATTGCCATTATTCCCTTGCCCAGTTTCCCAAAATCTACCAGCAACCATGAATTATTATAAAAGAAAAAAGGAATGTGATAATATCCAGTGCTAGGGAGTGTGCTAGAGGGAGAACATCGATATAACTAACACTGAGCATTTACCAGGTGCCAGGCACTGCTTTTAAGTATTTTACATGTATAAACAGTGTCATTCTGGAAGGCAAAACATTATCAAATGCCTCGAAAACTGGCAAACCCATTTGATCCCAACACTCTGATTTGAGGGAACTTTCGTCAAGCAAATCACTGACAGAGTATGCAAATATAGAGGCATGAAGGCATTACTTAGTCTGGTGATCTACAAGAGCAAAAATCAGAACAGCCTCAGTGTTCAATAAGAGGAAATTGGTTACATAAAAGTGTGATACTTCACATGAATGGAATGCTGTTTGGTTATTAAAAAAATTCTGTAGATATAGGTATATCAACGCAAAAAGGTGTCACGAAATGGTGATATGTGTGTGCGAAGAAGAAAAAGGCTGCAGAGTGGTCTATACTCTGAAGTCAGCCTGCCTGGGTTCAGGTCCTGGCTCAGCTACTTCACAGCTGTGCGACCTTGGCCAAGTTATTTAACTTTCCTGAACCCCAATTCCCTCATCTGTACAATGGAGATGATAGCCTCGCAGGTCATTGGGAGACTGAAGAAGATAATCATCCATTTAAAAGGCTCGGTACTAAGTGCTCAATAAATTATTATTCCACTTCCGTAAATATAGTATGCATAAAAGTACTTTAAAAGATATATACCAAAATGTTAATGATCTCTAGTAGATGAGATTATACGATGATGATGATGATGATGATGATGATGATGATGATGATGATGATTTTGGTTTATCTGGTCTTAAAGCTTTTCTACAAGAAGCATGCATTCCTTATATAGTACCATAAAGCAGGGGTGTCCCTCCTGCAAAGATGACTTTGGTTAATCCTGAATGCACTCACGGAGGACAAGAAACTATGCTGTAAACTCAAAATAACTGTGGGGCACTCCAGGTTTGAGCCCTAATTGTCACCAAGTTGCTGTATGTCCCTGGGCAAATCCCTTGCCCACTCTGAGCTTCAGTTTCCTCATCTGTTCAACCAAAAGGCAGGATGAGAAGCTCTCTAAGTTTTAACCTTATAGGGTTTTAAACACCATGAAAATGCCATGCATTGCTTCCAATTTCTTATAAAATTTTCCAACAAAATAAAGCATTATAGACTTTCTCAGTCTCCACTCGCCCTGCCACCCTCCAACAAGTACATAAAAGAATCCTCAAATTGTGAATTCACTGAAAAATCCTGTGGCCACATCGAGAAAGCACAGTACGTACAGTTTTTCTGGGATTGTCTGCAGAGCAGATAGAAGAGGTAGCTGTTTATGCCCTCAGCCCCCAGGGATATTCTCATCCACCTCCCACCAGTGCCCCTGTCCCGGTACACACCTGAGCGGTTATGCAGCTCTCCACCGTGCCTGCTCATGCCCCCTACCCCACTGGAGCCTCCTGAGGAATGAGGTGAGTGGTTGAAGTTCCCAGAACTGGCAGGAGAGGCTGGGCTTCTGGAGAGAGATGGAAATTTAACCGGCCTGACAGAAGTCTGTAAAAGAGTACAGTGGATGTCTCCGTTAGGGTTTTTGGTTCCTTTCTCTGAACACACAGAATGACAGTGGGGAGAACTTGAAGTATGGTCAGCCCACTGCAGCCAGTGTCTGTGTCTGCCTGGCGTGTCCTTGCCGACCGGTACTCAGCCTGCTAGGAATCTCCTGAGAGATGGGAGTCCACTTCCCGCTACTGGCAACCCAATCATTAGCTCAGGCTGGACCCTGTGACATTATTTCCCACGGGTCATCCTGCTTTTAGGAACACACGACTCCTCCCACATTGTGGACCAAATGCAAACCTGCCCTGACCTCCCTGAGCATCTCCAGAGACCAGGGTCTTAGTCTCCTTGTAGAGATTTGCCATTACAACAGCCAGGGAGGCAGCAACATGAGAGTCAGCAGAGATGGAGGCCCTGAGCTTCTGCAATCACTCGGCACACAGCGGTTTGTCCATTTATTATATCCACAATATAGCCAGTCCCCACATAAGGTGATAACTTCCCATCTCGAGAGGGATATCAAGGGCCATGAAGACACAAACCACGGTGGTCTAGAGGATAAAAGTCACACTCATTCCAGGTGCAAGAAAACACCAGTAACGTACACAGTTGCCTCCCAGTGTTTGTCCTTGGTCATGGACCTGAGTAATATGTAGTGTGGAACTTGATTAAAAGCCAAGAATCTGATTTTTGGTCCCAGGCCTACCCTATCTGGTCTTCTTCATCAAACTACTTCCCCTCTCAGGGCCTCAGTGTCCTCCCCTACTAAAGGGAAGGTCAGATTAGAGCAGGTCCTCGAACTGTGTTCCTTGGAGCACCAAGGATCCAGAGAGGTGACAGAGAAGTGGGGCTCCCATTTTCGTTCCCTTCCCTCTGACACTGTAATCTGTTTATATAGTAAGTTCCTTTGTAGGATTTCATTAGCCAAAAGATATCATCACTCATTTAAAAGAAAACAAAAAGCTTTAACCCCTCTGGATTAGCAGGTCTGAAGGCCCTTCTGCCTGCAACACATTATGATTTCAGTGAGCAGTGAGTGACGCATCAAAGCATGTCAGCTGGGCGACTTACAGTATCTGTGCTCCCGCTGCCCACGGGATGGCCCCTGCTGGCTCTCTGGGGCAGCACAGTCTTCGTGGGGTCTGCCCTCCCGTTGTGACATGTCCGGGACCTGTCTGAGCTCCACAGCTCAAAGCTGGAAGGGGGTAAGAAAGGAGGGATGACTGCCTTCAGCTTGTCACTCGGGAGTCTGGTGAAGGGGGCTCCATTTCGAAGCTGAAAAAGATGGGCTGTGGGTTAGACAAAGGCTCCAGAGGGCTCCCAGCTCTGGGAGAAAGACTCCAGGTTTTTCCTGCTCCTCAGAGAATGGCACCATCTACCCCTCCACCTGAGTCAGAAACCCACGTGGTGTCCTCGGCTCTCCTCCCAGAAACCGAGCAATACTTGCGTCTGCTCTGTTCCAGCTCCCAGCTTCTCTTGGATGCATCCACAGCAGCAAGATTAGAACAGGG
The DNA here is from genome assembly GCA_004027375.1 of Macroglossus sobrinus. Classification (NCBI taxonomy): domain Eukaryota; kingdom Metazoa; phylum Chordata; class Mammalia; order Chiroptera; family Pteropodidae; genus Macroglossus; species Macroglossus sobrinus. The sequence continues at coordinate 1,487,909 of PVKZ01000055.1, read as the reverse complement.
ACAGAGAGCCAAGGTACAGCCAAGTGATGTTTGGTGTGCTACAGGGTGGGGTAATGGGGTTGAGGGGTGGAGGACAAGGAAGCTGTAGAAAACAGGGGAGGCATACCCTACTGCAGGTAGAGAGGGCATCTTAGAACAGGGGCATCCGAGCTGAGCCCAAGGCCAATGCAAGCTGGCCCAGCGAAGACAGGGAAACAGGCACTGCGGACAGAGGGAACAGAATGTGGAAAGGCCTGTAGACAAGAGGAGCAGGACAAGTAAGCAGAACAGCAAGGAGACTGGTGTGACCAGAACTGGGGCTTTCAGGAAGAAGTGCCAGGGGATAAGGGGACTGGGAGGCCCAGGCTAGCTCTCTGTGAGCCCAGCAAACTCTCCCTTCCTCATCCCACCACACCCATCCTACTCTCTAGCTACACCTCCCACAGCTGACATTTTTAACTGTCATTGAATTTTAAATTTTGAAAATGTAATTTGGGGTCAGTATAAAATCCACACAATGAAGACTGGTGGATTGTCAAAGAAAAGCATTCACACAGTCCACACTAACTTTAATTAAGAAAAGACAGTAAACCTGGTGCCAGATGGTGCTTTGCAGGGAAGGGCATCCCACAGCTAAACCTGCCTCTGAGCCGGGCATCTCCGCAAGGATGGCTGCAAACGCCCACTCAGCAGGGCTCCCTGGCCAGCCTCCATCTAACAGGAGGCAAGCAGACACACTACTGCCCTCTACAGAGCATGAGGCAGGATAGCAGTGCTCAGAGGCAGAAAGGGCATCCCACCCTGGCTGTTCCAAGCTTCTCCCAGTCCATGAACAAGTGTTCTCTCCTACAGACCTCAGCTATTTCATTCAGCAAATGGGGGGCTGGACTGGAAGATGACTAAGGACACTCGCAGCTGCAAACCCACCACAGATGGACATTTTCCCTCCTTTGGGTGAGAGCCTAAAATTGTTGTACACTTTCTGGAAGGCAATGATATTCGTATCCTTTGACCCAGGAATTCCATTTCTAAAATTTATGCCGAGGAAATAATCAGGCAAGTGGGGAAAACTGAGGCATGAGGATATTCAACAGCGCTGTTAAAACAGCAAAAAACTGGAAACCCCAAAGTCCTCCATGCCAGTCTCCAATGGTCAGGTCAGTCAGGCACATTTCCTCGATGGGATGTTGTATCACAAAGCCATTTAAGATGTCAGGTGGCCAAAGAGTGTTCACTGACATGGAAAAAGATGGTCATGACAAACTGTTAACAATAAATCAGGCTCAGTACAGTATGGGGAAGATAACGGTGCCTACTCTGCATGGTTGTTGGGGAGATTAAATAAGCGAATATATGTAAAGTACTATGAATAGTGGCTGGTACTTGGTAAGTGCTGTGTTAAGTATTAATGATGTATGCCACAAAATGTCAATCATCATTAGAAGTGTGATCAAGGGTGATTGCTCTTCTTTACATTCTACCGCATCTTCCAAAATTTCAGTAATAACATTTCTGTCTTCATGCTGACAGTAATTATTATGATTTAATGATATTACCGAATGTCAGGCAGTGCAAGCTCCCGCGGTCAGTGTGTAGTAAAAGCGGTTTGCACGGTGGGGCGGGTGGAGCTGGCAGTTCCTGGTCAGGACCCCTCGCAGCCAGCAGCGCCCGGGGTCTGGGGCTACCTAGGCCTTCCCCTGAAGCACTTCTGCTCCCTTCTCCTCTCCAATACTGCCCTCTCCTGGCCAGCCTCCAGATTAGGGTCTCAGAGATCAATGGCCTTGAGTCTAACTCCAATCAGAAGACTCTCATTTTGGAGAAGAAGAACATAGAGCCCAGAGAGGGGAGGTAACACATCCAAGTTCAAATGGCAGCTAACTGAGAGCTAACTCTGAGCTAAGATATTCCTGTGGATGAACTTATTTAAAAACCACAACCATGGCAATAGCATCCCTAAGTCGGAGACTGCCAGCTGCCCCCAGTATCCATCTTCCACACCCTTCTTAGTAGACCCCTTGTTATTTAGTTATTGGACCCACAACTACCTGGAATAAAGGCTTCATTTCCCAGCTTCCTATGCAATGTGATGTGGCGATGTAACTAAATTCTGGCCAATGTGATGTAAATAGAGTGATGTATGAGTTTCCAGGAAAATTCTCTAAAGATACCTGACAAATACTCATGGCCACCTCTTCTTTCCCCATCTTTCCTGCTGGCTGGAAAGAGGAAGTAATGCTCAGAGCTCTTGGACTAAGAGGTGACCTTGTTAATAGAAGCCATACCTAGGAGACCAACAGGTAGAAGAAACCTAGGTCCCTAACTCCATGAAACAATGTACCAGTCCTGAAGGTCACTTATTTAAGAGAAATAAGCTGCTATCTTATTTATGCCACTGCTATTTGGGGACTATGACTCACAGCTGAATCTAATCCTAACACATCTTTAGTTTATAGATGAGGAAACTGAAGCCTCTCAGGCTGGAAAATCCTGTGACTCCTCTCCCCTTAGCTCTCCATAACCAAAACAGTGAGCCCAATGTCTCCTGTCAACTCCTAACCCTTCAATTGCCTGTCCTCAGGGCTGCCTCCCTCAGAATGTGATTAGTGCTTACATGTGGCCATTAAGCACCAGCACAAACTTACCTACGGTTTAGGTCTGGCATCTGTTCCGACTCTTTGGTGCCAGAGCTGTACCCATTGTTAAACATTTAGATAGCAACCCCATCTGTGACCACCAAAAAGAAAGACAAATGCCCACGTTCCTCCTCTGCTAATCAATCAACTACTGACTGGTAGATATATGAAATGCTTTTAGTAAAGCCCCGCACTCACCATGGTTGTCAATAATACATCTTCCTTTTCTCCTCTCGTGCTCCCAGGACCTGAGAGACAAATGGAAGTTTCCTGAAATGATGCCCCCACCCTCATGACTGCACAGCATGAGGATGAGTGACCAGGTTGGCCTTCATCCTGATAAACCAATTCTCCTGAGTGATTAAATATTTAATAATAATTGGTATTCAATATCTGAATAGAAGGAAACCATTAAAAATGTATCTCAGAGTGTGTTTTCAGCTTTTTCCATAAACCACTGCTGTGCTGGGTCAGACAGTGGTGCACCCAACTCAATAGTCTGTCTCAAACAATGGTGCCAAAGAAGACAGTCTGGGTGTGGGGAGTCTGTCAGAAGGCACTTGATCTAACCAATTTCCCAATCAGTATGGGAATCTCCTTCAGCACCCTGGCAAAGTCGTTCAACCTGTTGAATACCTCTAGCAGGTGGGGAGCTCACTACCCCTCCTTCACTTGGGTAACTCGTTCTATTTCAAAATACTTTCAGTTCCAGAGACCGACTGCATTTGATAGATGGGAAAATCACATATCAGTGGCCTCTGGTCCCTTTGCAGAGTGTGGAGGACAGGAGCCTGGGACTCTTGCCACCAGCTCCCCCATTCTACCACACTGACAGCATTTGTGTGCCTAAGTCTCTTCTTTGCCAGACCAGCCACTCTGTTCCAGCATTGCATTCCAACATCTCACCTTTGACATCAGCCTAGGAGGTAGGACACAGGGCAAAGGATTTGGGTTTGGCCATTCTGGAAATTCTACCACACCTGTGACTTTTTCTTACCATTGTCTTTCAGTGTGGGGGCCACATCAGAGAGCCCAAAGCGGCTTGTCTTATCCTGGGGGGCTGCCCTCATTGTGGAGTCCAGCGCTGGCTCCGGCTCATCACAGAAAGGCAACGGCTGGTTGCTGGACAGCCCACGGGGCAGGGTCTGCATCAGTTTCAGCTTCCGGAACCTGTTGGACATTCGGCTCCACCAGGACTGCCAAAGGAAAACAGAGCAGAGTCATGCCCCAGGAACACCTCACCAAGGGACTGTGACTGCACTTCACACATACCTCCTCTCCCCTCTTCTAGGCCTATGGGCAGGCATTAGCAATCGACCATGACACCTTTCCCAATTAGCCCTCGTTCTCTCTGAATTCTTCCTGACCTTGTCCTCAGGTGCCATTTCCAATAGAATGAAGGTGGCCGTGAACCCCAATTGCCACCCCCATCTAATGAATTTCCTCATTGCACAGACTGACAAATGGCGACTCAGACAGAGATGCCAACTTGCTCAAAGTCTTACAGTGAGTCAGAGACAGACAGATGGACAGAGGCCATGCCAAACACCTTAACCATCTAGCACTGCATCACCCCTTTGTCCCTACTCCAGTGACAACATTTATAAATTGAGTTTCCACATAAAAACCTGGATTTCTAGTTTTCCCTGAAAATAATAAAAAGGGAAGATCTTGCAACATGGACCCACATTCTTACAAAGCAGCCGCGGATGCCATTAAGTGCTTATGGTCACCAATTTCCCCTGGTCCCCACCATTCCCTACTGCTCATCTCCATCCTACTCCCCAACCCTGCCAGTCCCCAATGCCCACCCCCCACCACCAGCCTAAACCAGCCTCGGTTAACAGGCAGTAGCAGCAGGTATCCCCAACTCCATTGATCTGGCTTTCTAAAGCCCTTTAAGGCAGAAAAAGACTAACCTTAAGCCCGCCTTTGTCATCAGGCAGCACTGGGACACTCCAGGGCTGTCGGACCTTCGAGTGGGGTAGGGGTGGCGGGTGGCTGGGCCGGCCTTTGTCTTTATTCACCTGCATGCAGACAGATGCCAGCAGTCGAACAAGTTCTGTATCTATGGGCACAAAAGGTAGCGTTTTACCTGCAAATCTGTCAGCCTTAGAACTCAGCCCTGCAACTCTAGAGTCTGTGTTACTCCAGGATCAAGGCACCTGCCTTGCCATCTGATCTTTAGAAGGTTGCAAAAAGACCAGCAGGGCTTAACCCACCTAACTAGAAAGAAAAACCAGAAGCCTTCTTCCCCCAAGAAGGCAGGGCGGTGGTATGTTTTAAAAAGTACATGATCTGCACTCAAATGGCAGAGGTTCAAATTCTGCCTCTGCCCCTCTCCACTTGTGTAATTGCAGGTAAATCCAAGAACCTCTCTGTGCCTCTGTAAAAGGGGTGACGTTAATATCCACCACATAAAGGTATCTGGAGGTATCAAGGGAACTTCTGGCATATGGTGTGTGGTTAAGTATCATTAGTTAGTATTAACTCAACTAGGTTATCTTAAAAAGCACCAAGATTAAAAAGAAACTACTATAAACTATTAACAGCTTTTCTCTTGACAATCATTGCTTTCTTTCTCTCCAAGTGTTCAATAATAAGCACGTGTTTCTTTGAAAATTTCAGGCAAAAACTTCATTTAAAAACACACTAGGGGAAAAAAAAAATCCACTCAGGGTTGATTGCTTTATAGGGAAAGGAGTGGGAAAATGGGCAGGGAGTGAAGGAGAAGAGACACAGCGATAAAGAAGAATTTGTCAGAGAAAAGCATGTGCCATCAGCCTGGGGTCCCAGGAGTCTGAATCTGAATGATGTGAGAGAGACTGCTGGACTTAGGCGAGGGCCCCACCTCTCCAGCTGCATCACTCACTTCTCCTGGTCTCAGTCACCTCCCCTCCACCAGAGGATGTGAAGCTTTGCTTCCCTTGAACACTCTGTTGTAAGAGTGAAATAGAACCAAGCAGTGTATCTGGGACGTATGGGTCCTGCAGCAGGGAGGGGTGGTGGGGGAGGCAATGCTGGCGATGAGGAAGGACATTCTGGCCAGGCAATCCCGTAGCTAGGAGCAGCAGCAGGAATGACCCCATTTGGGACCACAGAGGTAAAAGTCTTGTCCCCATGACCACCAGCAGGATGAGATCTGGCTTGGGGCTCAAAGTCTGTGGGGTCAGGAGGGCCTCCCAGCCCCTCCCTCTCTGGGCTGATGCTCCAAGATTATAAACAGATATAGAGAGAGACCCTGTCCCTTGAGCTGGCTAATTGGAAAACACAGGTCCCAGAGGACAGCCTGTAACACTTAGGGAAGGGCTGAGGAGAGCAGCAGGGGCCAACCAGCCTGGAACCAAGAAGGGTGGGGCTAGCAATGGCCACACCCCCAGCACAGTACCCTTGAAAGCCTAGGCAGCCTCTACCCACACAATTTAGCTGAGGGGTCATTATTGCTCTATCTCTGATTCTGCTTGTCAAAGGCATTTCTGTTTACTCCCGACTCACTCGGAGTTTCTGGCTACAAAGCACAGGTACTATTCTAGGATGTGGGGACTGCCAAGGCAGACAGATGCTTTGCCTTAGAGACTCCCAGAGGCTGGTGGTGGGAAAAGGCCTCAGGGACTACCCCAGCCCAGCCCTTTCTGGGAAGGGAGAAACTTGCCTAGGGCCACATGGTGAGCTCTAGGGGCTTGAGAGTGGCTTCCCCCATAGTATGAAAGTGCTTAAAACACAGGCAATTATCTGGATTCCCAGTCAGAGAAAGACGATGCAGGTTTACAACCCTTTTCTCAAAACAACCCACCAGGATCACTCAGCAGCATCACTAGGTCAAAGGCCGTGTACCCATTTTTTGCACGAAGAGTAACATCAGCCCCCTGGTTTAGCAGGTATTTGACAATTTCCTTATTCCTGGGGAGGAAAGAAAAAACCAGAGTTAGGCCCACTGAAAGTGAAAACATGGCTTTACTCCTGGGAAACAAAATGTGATGTTAACTACAGAGCCCCATCTGTGAGCAGGTAGGAAGGTGCAGAAAACTGGAAAAACTACTAGATCATAAGCCAGGGCATTTGATGTGGAAGTCTGAGGCTCATCAAAGAAGAAAACAAACTACTTGGCCATAACGAAGGCAAATGCTACGATCACCTGAAACAGAGCCATGATGGAGCCCCTAACCTGGAATCAGACGTAAGCAGCTGCATGACTGTGTGCAGATCCCCGCCTCTCGGTCAGCTTGTCTCCTAAGGAGGAGGCCCCCAGGAGGGCTCCCGGATGACGAAGGATTCAGAAGCACCAGTCAATGCTGACACTTGCTTAAAATGAGGGGGTTAGAGCAAGTGTTGCCATCTGAGAAGCTATGTGTGAAAGGCCCGTGTTCATTTCCATGTTCATTTCGCAGTGAGGAGGCCACTCATATATCTATGTGAAAACCCCAATGAACCAAGCACTCTGTTCAACTGAAAGCAACCTACAAAAACTCGTCTCTCTCAATAAAGCATTCCTGCTGCCTGGATTTTCATAGCCACTGGTGAAGCTGTGTGATGAGGTCATGGGAAATCTGGATACAGAAGGGTGGGAACACAGGAAAAAAGGAGTCTACACTGCTCTCATCTTTCTTGCCTGCCTCAAAGTCTTCACAGCCTTAGGGTTGATCTGTAGCTCTCAGGACTAGCAAATCACATCGAGAACCTCATCTCAGCCTGAGTATCCTATCAGCCTCATTGCTGAGAAAGTAGAGCTGGCACTGACCCATGGTAGGTGGCCTGCATGAGGGCTGTCCAACCGTGCACGCTGTCCTGCTTGTCAACTTCGGCATGCCTCTCCACCAGCAGCTGCACCAGAGGCAGCTGGCCCATGACAGCTGCCAGCATCAGCGGGGTCGCCCCGTCCCCATTGACCAGGTTCACATGGTTGGGGTCTTCGTCAGCAATCTCTTTGACCAGCTGGAAGTTTCCTATAAACAGAAATAGTAGCCCTGATGACCCATGGACCTGGCACTGCAGGCTTACATATCCAGTGGGTTCATTTAACAAACATATGCTAAGCTTGCCTCTGCCCTGGGCTGCTGGGCATCACAGGGGCTTCAAGGATAAGCCGGAAGTAGGCCCCACTCTCAAATCCTCAGTTTATGAGGAACAGAGACCAACATACAAGTAGCTTTACTAAAAGAGAGAAGTTTTTATGTCTTAAAAGGACAGATAAAAGAGACAGATGAAGGGCAATGCCCATGCAGAAAGAGAGGTCAGGTCTGGCTGGGGGCTAAGAATCGAAGAGAGCTTCCTTAAGGTGGGTCTATATCAGAAGAAGAAATGTTAGGCTAAATAGTCCTTTATCATAGGGAAACTGAAGTGAGTAGGTGGCAGCCAGGCATTTCTGAGGTAGGGAAAAGCCAGGACCTTGCCACAGGGTTTGCAGAGAGGTAGAGAAGTCTGGGAGAGTATGCTGGAGTCTGTGTGTAAAGCACCATAATAACAACCAGCCTCCTGAGTCTGAATGTTGATGAGGGAAACTACAGAGTTAAGAAACAACAAAATGCCTGTTTCTTTCTCTGAGTGGCCTTGAAGAGGACTCGAAATATTAGGTTGGGAGAATATCCAAGAAGATTTTCTAAAGTGCTTACCCATTTTCAATGCATGGAAAATATCAGGTCGTCTTTTCTCCTCATCTGGGTAAACAAAGGTTTTAAAAGTTAAGACCGAAAGGTTCAATATAACAGAAAAGTCACAGGGTATAAGAATGACACAGCCTCGCCTTTAAAACGATCTACTTTTCAGAAGCAATCTAATCGAAAACCTAAGTAGCAGACGAATCTAGCAGCCTTTCTGGAAGGGTTATTATCATCGTTTCCAAAAACACTTGAGAGACAGAGTTGGGGAGGTCGTTTGGCCAAAATGACATGAATGAATAGTGGACCATTTCCTGATCCCATACTCATAAAGCTCTTATGCATTCCAAACTTTTGGGATGTCCTTTCTTAGATATGATATAAAAGCATAGTCTTGGGAAAACTCTGAATTTCTATAAAATTTTTAAAAAGAAACATGATTCTTTTCTCCTAAATGGACAACCATGAGATATTCCAGAGCAGAGGACCCCTGAGATGCTGAGCAGCTAAGCCCAGAGGAAGGCCATGAATGTGGCCGCCAGAAGAGTCAACGTTAATTTTTGCTTCCCTTCCCAAATAAGAAGTAATCTACATGATTCTCAGAGTCACCCCTGCCCCAGACCTGCAGACACAGCTCTCTATAGGCAACTCCCCAGCCACTGTCTTCATGTTGGTCCCCAAAGCCCAGTGCTTAGCTGGTGTAGGACCCCTGTATCTCCTGCCCAACCCCAAAACTGGGGCTTGCTGCACCCACCCTATACCAGCCCCTCCCTCATCTAATCATCCGTCACCTTCTTCCAAGCTTGGGCTAGTGGGGACTCTGCTCCTGTAAGAAAGCAGATATTGTCATGACCAGTGGAAGGCAGGACTTCCTGCAGCCTTGCACTGGCTCCAGGGATGGAGCAGCTGCAGGAAGCCTGTGCCTCTGGGCTGAACCTCTGGTCCAGATCAGTCCCAGTAGGCAGCGGGAGGAAGTTGAAGAACAGTGCAAGGGGCACTGAGTCTGGAGTCAGCATATCAGAATGAATACTCGTTTCTAGAGTGATGTGTCTCTTCACTAAAATGGGATAACATGCCAATGCGGGGACCACATGGAAGTTCAGGGATTAATAATATAAATGGACAAGTGCTTCAGAAACAGGCCTATTCAAAAAGCAATTTTTGTTATCTTTACTAGTGACCAGCAATCACCTCAGCAAGGGTAAGCACTTAATTCCAGGGTTCTTAAAGAAAGCAGACATGGAACCAAGTATCTGATTTTGCCTCTGAAATACTAGTACAAAACGATATTGCATCTTAGTTTTAAGGAATATATGTCATGTTGCTTTAAGTGTTTCAGATTCTAATTTAATGTAGGCTGGTGCCTTCTCATATCAAGACCCTTTGACAAAAAAAAAAAAAAGCATGTCACCTGGTCTTGGTATTGGTTGCTAAGCAACCATCTGGTACAAATGAAACACTGACAATCTAGTCTGACCCCAGGAGGCTGGGGGAGCTGTGCTCCTGATGCCAAGTGACCCTGAGCTGGTCCCTTCCTTGCTCTGGGCTCCAGTTTTTATGTCAACACCACAGCAGCTCTGAGAACTCTGCCTCAACCCAAGGTACAACATGGTGAGGGTGGAGAGGGTGTCACAATGACAATTACAGCCTGGGGGTCCCTAAGGCCCAGGTGGGTTAGGTTTCCTAGCATCTCGCAAAAACAGCTGGGGGCTATTATTTATTTAATGACCTATCATTATTAATAACACAGCCTTGGTCCTTGCTGCTTTCCCACCTGAAGACTTTTCCCTGAGAGCCCGCATGGAGCATTCCCTCAGCTCTTACCAGTCGGCTGAACTCTCATCTCCTCAAGGTGGCCACCTGACTATCCTTTTTCACATTGCAGCCTGCATCACCCCCACTCCACCACTCTAAACCCTCTATCTTACCCCCGCCCCGACGTTACTTACCACCTATAATGCTACGTAACTTACTTTATTTAATAGTCTATTCCCTATTTATTGCCAAGGTCCTCAAGGGCAAGGATTGGATTTGACATATCCCAGGTGCCAAGAACGATGCCTGGTACATAGTAGGCACTCAGTAAATATTTGTAGAATAACTGAATGAACAAATGATCAATAAAAACCTATTATAATAGCTTCCATTTACTCAGTGCTATCTACGTTCCAGGTTGTGGATATACATTTTATAGGCATAATCTTCCAACTGCTCACAAAACCTTATAAGGTAAGTGCATTTATTACAACTGTTTTATAACAGAGGAAGGACACTGAGGCCCTGACAGGACAATGAACATGCCCAAGGCCATGCCGCTACAAAGTAGAGAACTAGCTTCAAACCTAGGTATGCGTGACAGAGAAGTCTGTACTCATAGCCATGACCCGATCCTGTCAAATATGACAACAGTAATAGGGGTGATGGCAGCTGCCGACATCTCTCACACACTCCCTGTTGACAAAGGTGACCTCACTTAACCTCATAGCAGTCCTGTGGGGTGGGTGTTACTCCTGTCCCTCACTTATGGATGGCAAATGGAAGCTTGGTGAATTCAGGCAACCAGTCCAACGACCCTCGGCTGGCCTTTTCTTCGGTTTTACTTTTCAGCCTGAGATGCTTATACAGTGCAGCTGGTTCATCCTGAACTGCCTCAGTCCTATCACCAAAGTCAGACTCATCACAGAAAGAGGTACTGAGGCTGTGTTTCATGGTCCTACTGCACAACTAGAGGTTTTGAAATATAATGTGTCCTGTAGCAGATTTGCTAAGGACTATTTAGACAGCCCTTTAAAATCCTCAAAAGTGGGCTGAACTTTATGTGAATTAGTCTTTGAGGACCGATCACTGACAATATCAGGCACGCTGTTCTAGAGCAAGGCTGGCACACTGCAGTCCATGGGCCAAACCTGACCCACTGCCTGTTTTTGTAATTATAGTTTTACTGCAACACACCCACTCATTTACATATCACGTAAGACTGCTTTCACTAGCAGAAATGAGTGATTAAGACAGAGACCGTATGGTCTAAAATATTTATCTGGACCTTTACAAAAGTCTAAAATATTTATCTGGTCCTTTACAAAAAAAAAAAAAAGTTTGCTAACTATGTTCTAGAAGGATCTCAGAGCCATTTGCATCAGAGTCACCTGATTAGGGAAAAGGGGCCTTGCTATATAGGTTTCCAGGCTCTTCCCAGAGCTACCCAAATCTCTATTTGGAGCGTGAGCCAAGAACCTTGCACATGACAGGCACTCTCAACTGACTCTTACACACAGCACAGCTTACGTCCCACAGCCCTGTAGGCTGGACTCTGATATCTGCATGCCCTTTGGTTGGGCAAACCATGGCTTAAGTCGCTAAAACACAATTGGGATCCTCTGTGAAGTCATGGTGGGGGTGGGGGCAGGGAGGAGCAGCCTGACCTGTCTTGGGCCTGATGGTGGTCAGTGGGTCCAGGTAATCTGCAAGGTCCCTGTGCTTGCAGTCCAGTGCAACCTCGAAAGCAGTCTTCTCCAGTACGCTGAGGTAGTCAGGGTTGGCCCCCTTCTCCACCAGCTGCTGGGCCATGCCGAGCCTTCCAATGAGTGCTGCCAGCATCAACGGGCTCCAGCCCACAGTTCGGGTTGCATGGTTGGGGTCTGCACCCCAGTCCAGCAGCAGACGCACCACAGCCTCATGCCCATGCTGGATGGCAGCCATCAAGGCTGTGATGTCCAGCAGCTCATCCCTGCTGTCTGCTGTCCCTGGCTGCTCGCCTGAGGGGCTGTGATGGTCCACAAAGGCACCAGCTTCCAGGAGCAGTTTCACCACACCCAGATGGCCACCCCGAGAGGCCACAGTGAGCACACTGGTCCCCAGCCGGTTCTGGGCATTGACATCAGCCCCATGATCCAAAAGCAGGTGTGCCACACTCACATGCCCAAATCTGCCAGGAAGATGGAGAATTAGTGACACTAAATATAGAGCACTGATAAGGAAACACTTATGTAATCCTCATTTGTCATTAATTATTTAAGTCATAAGAGCTGCTTATAATAAAAGGCCTTCTTCTGGTGCCAGGAATTGTGCTGGCCTTGCACCTGTGACACCACAGAGATGAGCAACTGCCTTGCCTAGGTTCAAATCCAGCTCCACCATCTACTATCTGCATGACCTTGAGAAAGACCTTCAGTTTCTTTGTGTTTTCATTTCCTCGTCTGTAAAATGGGGGATATAATTGTTATCTACTTCAGGAGAATGTTAAGGATTGAGTTAATATGCCTAAATATATTATATAAAGCACCCAGAACAATGCATGGCCAAAGAAAGCACTATATAAATTTTCGCTTTGATCACTGTAATCATTTTACATTAGACAACATGGCAAGGTTACCTAGCTGGTCAGGAGCTGTGTCAGGGTCAGAATCCAGGTCTGTCTGAATCCTGCTGCCCTCTCTCTTTCCCCTACACCATGTTGCCTCCCACATCTCAGAAAGGTCATTTTATTCTGCTTTATAGTGTGGCAATCTGTCCTTCTGCCTATGCTGATTTCCCCATGGCCAGGGCCCATGTCTGACTCATTTTACCCTTCCCCTCCCCAAATGTACACACAGAGAAAGTCCTTCCAAATGAGGCAGCGGACCCCATGCCAAGAGGTGTGGCTGCAACTATGGTCAGCAGAAAAGGGCTCACTTCTCATCCGAGGCATGCTGCCACCTGCTGGCAGGAATGTCCACTGCAGGAAGCTGAGAACGGCCTGGGCCAGACCCTCTTCAAAGAAGCTGGGACACTGGGAAGACAAACATATGCCCACCAACTCTCTAATACCAGGAAGAGGAAATCAGATGCTTCTTCCCAGCAAAATCTCTTTCTCTTTTAGCCACCAGAGGGCGGAAAAGTTCTGTTTTGGAGCGTTTTTGGTTGGCACACTTTCTGGGCTCAGAGCTGTGTATGTCAAGCTGGAAGGGCCCCTGAACTAGGAAACGAAAGAATAACAAGAAAAGGGGGGACAGCTGTGCTAGGTTGTACAAGACCATGCTGTCTGCATAACATCTGCATCCTGTGAGGCAGGTTTTTGTATCTTAGTGCACACCCCTCCTTTCTGGGCACAGGTTTTGTAGTTCAACTAAACCCAGGGCCTCTCTCCTCCCTGTGGAGGCAGAGCCAAGGCTTAACTCTGGTTTGAACTTAACAAATATCTTCTAGGACATGAACCTTAACAGCACCTGGTCACCTCAGCCTACAGAGCATGGCTCTCGGAGGGAAAGCTTAATGAACTGGCTCCCCCCAGCTACTGAAGGCTGGGCCTGCCTGCCTGTTCTCCAAGAGCAGAGAAAGGTCAAGTCCAGCTGAAATAAACTCAAAGGCAGAAGCTGCAACCCCAACCTGTCTCTATGCTTCCTTCCTGCCCATCCATGATGTCATTCTCAAAACCTAAATTGATATTACCAAACCCTAAATCTGACGGCAACTTCCTACTGCCCAAATGCCTGCCAACTTTGTCAACCTCATCTTCTCCCAACTCCCACACCATACCCTCTGGCCATGCCCACCTGCTCTCACCAATGATTAGATTCTCCAAAGACAGGACTGGGTGGCTGACTCATAGTGGAGCTCAGTAAATATTGTCAAATGAGTAAGCGAGTGAATGAATGAATGGTATACCATGTAGAGGACAGTCCAGAGACAGGCAATAGAATCGTCTGAAGAACTGGTATATCCTCCATTGAAGTGGAGAATTTTTAAAAGATTATACTATAGTTACCAAGCATGAGATAAAATCTAGTATAGTTTCTAATAGCGGATTAAAGGTACTGTCATATTTTTAGCTCATTGATCTTAACAAATCCTGAAATAAACCTCCCATTTCACAGATGAGGAAATTAAGATAAGAATGGATAGCAATAATCCAGAAATTTGAAAGTGACAGTCAAAACTTGAATTTAGACCCTAAAACCACAAATCCTGCTCTTCTGGCATAACAAATTTTCACAGAGGAAGAAAAAGGCTGAATTTCAGCAGAAATGTTGACACTTGGAATACTTTCTGAACTCATGGGTAGCCCAAGAGGTCATTCAATTAAACTGAAAATATAAAAGGATTCAACAAAGGCTGAAACAATTTTGTGAATGCTAAGTTGCTAATAGGTGATTACTGAAGATAGGGAAGCTAGGGTTTTCTGAACAGCTGCTATGATTACCAATTAATTTCTGCAATTAACACCTGTGTTTAAAGACCTGGCACATACTCCCACCACTCAAAGCACTGGGCAGAGAGTCCAGCTCTGCTACACTGGTAGGCAGAGAAATAAAGGGCAGGAGGAAGAAAGTAAAGAAGCCAAGGATGAAGTTAGAGCCAAAGTAAACACCATGCAACATGTCCCTTTAGCATAAGGCAAATTTGGCGAGTAGCTTCCTTGTGGCCAACACCAAGTGGAATATGGTCAGCTACAGGATTCATGGCTGGGAGCACAAGCTCTGGAGCCACATGCCTGGGTGTGTGGCCTTAGGCAAGTTACTTTACTTCTCTGAGCGTCAATTCTTCATCTACAAAATAGGGATAGCAACAATACCTGCTTTCTAAGGTTTTGTGTGGGTTGAATGAGTTAATTCAGTTAAAGCACTGAGCATGGTGCTTGACACAAAGTGCTCAATAATGGTTATCATTTTAAGAATAAGAAAAAAACATGAATGTAACATTTCTGATACTGAAACATTCCCAAACAACCACACTGCAGTCCAGGCACAGGGTCTCTGATGGCGTGGTTTGATCCAATGACCAGCTTTGGAAAAGAGAGTTGGGATGATAGATAGATGCTCTCTTCCACCAAAAGTGGTGGCTGCTAGGAGCATCATGTTGAGGCACTTGGATGGCTATGTAGATTTAGGGGAAAAGAACAAAGACTAGAACATGTCGGCACATGCCATGCATTTGCCTATCATGATCCAAGGAACAGATAGATTGTATATCCTTCTCTGTATATACTATTCTTCCACAAACAGATTAGGCAGCAGAAAAGCTCAAATACAAGCCAACACAGGCAGAGGGGATACCTGAGTACAGATGGTCAGTCTCGCCAACTGAGGGACAATACATTTTAAAGTACCCAGGCCCTGTAGAGGCTCAGCTAAAGGTCGAGAATCCATTCTAATCCTCAGAGGACTGTCATATTCTACCATATTCTCTTAGGAGTAAATAAGAGTATGTCATAGCTAACGCTCCCAAAACAGCACCTGTAAGATAAACAGAGGAATAAAGAGAAGCATAATTAGTCCAGTGCCTCTCGATTTGCAAGTGACAAAGTCAGGACACTTGGACCACAAATTCTAGCAAACAGTATCAAGTTATAGAGAAGAAGAAAAATTCTCTAAAAATGTTAACTTATTAGTTAACAGAGTTTAGGTTAGTTCTTCCGAGTTCCCTGCCCCATCAAGATGAACAGAAATTAGATGAACTTAATCGGATGACTGATTATCCTGTAGAACTTGGTTAATAGCAAAAACTAGCGATCAGAGGTCTCTGAGACACCCTGATGCCTACCAGACACTATAGTCACAAACCTCACTCAGCAAGTGGGAGTTTAGAGATGAGGCTCACATCAGTGGCTCCAAAATCACTGGGGAGCCTCTTCTCACACACAGTCCCTTTCCCACTAGGTCTTCTGAATCACAATCTCCATAAAGGAAACTCAAGAATCTGATTTGGAAAAGCATCCCAGTGATTCTGGAACAGGTTTGGGTGCCACTGAGGAAGAGGACCAACTATAGCATGGGGTAGTGGGCACTACTGCTGGTGCCCTCCCTGTGCTGAGGAACCAGAGAAGGGAAGGGTATCATGGCAGGCTTCCTGGAAGAAGCTAAGCCAGGAAGAACAGGGGCGCTTCACTGAGGGTAGAAGGGGCTTCCTATATGTGGTTATGGTAAGGGCTCTGCAGCTTGATGCCCCAAGTCTGCTGACTCGCTATATGCTCATGAGCAAATTTTGTAATTTCAGATTATCATCTGTAAAGTGGAGATAATATTCTTGGCATATAGAAAATGCTCAATAAATGCTAACCAAAAAAACAAACAAAGACAAAGGGAGACAGGGAAACTCTGGATGAAATCATCTTGGTCTGAGTTTAGGTTTAGTTTAGAAAGTTTCATTTAGGAAGCCAGGGGAAAGGATCTGAGGAGCGTGAGAGCCTCAAATGCCATGCTAAAGGCTCTTACTAGGTAGCCATCACAGGAGAAGAACAACCAAACATTCACTTCAGAAAGATCTGGAAGCTCTGTAGAGGATGGATTAGAGAAGGTACACCTAAAAAAAAAGGAAAGTAGTAGAAGGCCACTCCAAAGGTGTGGCCTGGACTAAGGCAGAGAGGAAGGAGAGAGGGTGTGAATTCAAGAGAGGGTATGGCAGAGACAGATGGGCAGATATGGCCAAGGCACAGACAGGTACCAGGGGCTGAGAATTTACCTGGTATTTTAAAAACTGGATAGGGGCCACTGAGACAGGGAACCTCAGACAGAAAAATCGGTAGCCTAAAAGGCTTTATGGTCACCCCAAACTTGCAAGATATCAAATATCTTAAGACTAAGGGTCCCAACACACCGGTAAAAGCATTTAACACTGCAATGCCTATGTGAACAGGTGTGCATTCCCTAACTGGGATGCATTGCTAAAGTTTCAATAGACTGATTGAAATAAATACCCAAGGGCTGGAGAATGGTTAAGCAAACCACAGTACCATCCTACAGTACCATCACACTTATAATATCATGTAGCGATTGAAAATGATATACTTGAAAATAATGCAGGATAAAAATTTTCCGGCAATACAAATTAGATTAGAACTGTGTAACACTTGGAATTCAGAGGAATAAAATACTGTGGGTCACAATGAGAACATTATGTGTAAGAACATTGCGTTTTCAATGCCTTTTAGAAAAACAAATGGCCCATACATATGAAAAAATGCTTTACTTCACTCACAATTTAACAAATGCAAATCACAGCTACACTGAAATAAGATTTTTTACCCATCAGACATAACCATCCAAAAGTCTAATAACATACTCTGTTGGTGAGCCTGTAGAAAAACAAGCATTGATACTGCTGCTGGGTTCTAGCCCACCACTTCAATCCATCTTCACACCACTGGGAAAGTGATCTTTCCAAAACAATCTGATTCAGTCAATCGCTGTGCCTAGAACCTTTCATTACTCCCCAGTGCCCTTAGGATACCTCACCTTTCTCAGCCCTGCTACCTAGCAACTGCCACTTTCTTTGCAGGGAGAGCTCATATCCCACAACTCCCACCATAACATCTGACAGTCCGACTAACTCCTTATGTTCACTTTTGTTTCCAAACCTTTGCATGGGGCTCCTATAACCTGGTACCCACCTCCTACTTCTTCTGTTCTGGTTAATTCATACACATCCTCAGGTCTCCACTTGAATACATGCATCATTCTTACCAGAAACTTTCCTCCACCTCCCCAAACTGGGTCTGGAACTTCCAGAACTCCCCGAACTTTCCCCGTCAAGCCTGATCCCTTGTCTGGCCTGCCCACTAGCAGTGAGCTCCTCCCAACGGGGACTTTACCCGGGTCCCACAGTATGCCCATCACCAAGCGGACCTAGAGTAGGTAGGTAGGTTCTTAGGAAAACTTTCTTGCAGAAGAAACGAATGAACACTTCTAAGATTCTGAGTCTCTTAAGATTCTACTCTCCAGTGTCCAGATTCTGTTTTTAAAGCCCAGTGTTTCCAAGATTAAGATGTTATTAAAATGCACTTCCACTTCTCCTTGCATCCCAAAGCTGCTCAAAGTTTACCATTCCACTTTCCAAGGAGTCCTTGACTCTTTACTTCTCGGGGCGTCTGCAGGGGCCTCCGGGCAGTTCCTGCCGCCTGAACCCGGACACCGCTGGACACCACCCCCGGTGCCCCTGACCCCTCACCTGGCCGCCTGCATGAGCGCACTCCAGCCGTAGTGGTTGCGGCTGTTGACCGAGGCGCCGCGGCGCAGCAGGAAGCGCACGAGCGGCTCGTGGCCTCCGGCCGCCGCGAACTGCAGCGCCGTGTTACCCGCCTCATCCGAGCAGTCCACCGGCACCGGCGCTCCGGCCGCCGCAGCCCCGGGCCCGGTCGTCTCGGCCCCCGCCGACTCCGCGCCCACCTCGGGCTCCGCGCTCAGCTCCGCCGGCTCCGCTGCCCCCGGCTCCAGCAGCCGCCGCGCCGTCTCGGTGTCGCCCTGGTCGCAGGCGCGCAACAGCAGCTGAAAGGCCGGGGGCAGCCCACCCTCGCCCATCGCGGCCCGCGGCCCGCGCCGGTCTGCCCGGCAGGCTGCGCGGGCTCCGCCCCCTGGATACCGTGCCTTGGCGCCCCCTTCCGCCCGCTCGCGCGCCTACTGTGTGCCGGGCGCGCGCCTACTGTGTGCCGGGCGCGCGCCGGGAGCGGGGCCGCGCGCCTACTGTGTGCCGGGGGCGCGCCTGGGGGCGGGGCGAGGTCGCGCCTACACTGCCGCGTCGCGGGGCGGGGTGAGGAGCTGCGAGTTCCGGGAAACTCCCAGCCGCGTCCGAAGCCCTAGCTCGCCGGTCCACATTTGCCTTCTCCGCGCTCGCTTACAGCCCTCCTCGCTGCTCCGCAAACTTCCTTTCCCATGAGGAGGTCCGACTGGCCAGACCAGCCTTTCTGATGGTGCTAGTGCCCGATCTTTAGGCCCGGTCTGAGTCCACCATCGCATCTGCCTAGCCAGGGCACGTCCTAAGTAGTTGTTTGACTGAATTAAAGAAGGGATGTGTCCACTTTGTCCCTCCAGAATGTTCTGCGGGGCCTTTAGTGCCAGACCTTAGCTGGGCCGGCCGTTAGGGCTACAGGCGCCCTTATCTTATCTCCCTTAATTATTAGTTCTGGAAACAGCACTATGGCAGACGTTATAAACGCAAACTTTCTGACCTCACCGAGACCTACTTACAAACTGAGTGTGGAGTCTTGTCGCCTGAATTTTAACAAGCCCTCCAGGTGATTCTGATGCAAACTAAAGCTTAGGACCCACTGTTTGATCTTCACAGCAGTCCTGTCAGCCACCAGATGATCACCCCCAATTTAGAGAGGAGATAACTGAAGTTTAAAGAGATTGTGTCTTGCTATAGGCCACACAACTAATCTGCGGGAGAGCTTGACTGGAACCCAGGTCTTCTGACATCTAGTCCAATTATCTTTCTATTCTCAACAAATATTGAGTACCTGCTATGTGCCAGGTACTGTTCTAGGTGCTGGAAAAGCTACAGGGAACAATATAAACTCCCTACCTTCCTGGACCTGACAGTGGAAAGAGAGGCTGTAACCACACAAACAAGATGGATGTCTATTCAAACAATAAATAGAAAGAATGTAACATAAATCTAAGTTGGTAGGACAGAGGATGTGATGTTATTTTACAATAGGATGAGTAGAGAAGGGGTCACTGAGAAAGTGACATTTTCACAAAGACCTGAAGGAACTGAGAAGTCGAGCTATATGGACATTAGAGGAGGGTGCAATCCAGGCAGGGGGAAAGAGAAGGACTCTAACAAGAGCAGTCCTGCCTGCAAATTGCTGATGCCATCTGCTCATTATGATAACATTAGCATTCTGTTATGGGCTAATTGGTTTCCATAGATTGTGAGCTGTGGTCCCAAAGCCTAGCAAAAGACCAAGCCATTCAGTAGGTGATCAGTACATGAATTTTAAATGACTGAGTCTCATGTATAAAGAGTTATAATACAGAACAACATTTGATGAGGGCGTGAGGAAGGAATGAATTATGGTATTGGCAGATCGAAGAAGATGATGATGCTCTTAGGATCTGGGCCAATAGAGCTGAAAGAAAAGGTCTTCTAGGCAAAGTGTAAAGATAAGGAAAAGTCTTGAAAGTACACAGGGCTCAGCTTGCAAAATGCTTCAGTGCCAAGATTAACACAATGGTATTTAATCTGTGAGTAGTGGGGAGCCATGGAACATGTTTGAGCAGGTGAGTTACAGAGATAGAGCAAATCACTTAGGCCCAGTGTTGGAGGTGGTACACTGTCAGTCATTTCCAGAGTTGGCCCCATTCACCACAATAGAAGTGAGGATGATTTCCTTTTGAAGATCTAATGAAGACTTCTGTTTCTGTGAAAACCCTAAGCAATTGCAACCTTGTCTTATTCTATTTATTCTGGTATCTTATATTTTTTACTAAGTGATTGGTATATACATGGTAAAAATAAATAAGTTCCACCAATAAAAAAAGGGCATAAAGAGAAAGAAAAAGCTCCTTTTCTTTCTCTCCCACCCTCCCAGCCCTATTCCCCATAGGTAACCAATAGTCACATTTTAGTTTATCTTTCCCAAAATGCACACATTCATATAGGCATTAATTAAGCTTCTTGATTGCAAGCAGCAGAAATTAACCCCCTAGAGATTTTAAGCAGAAAGGAGATTTAATCCAAGGTTTCTTCGTAGCTCACGGATCCCATGAGGGCCAGAGAACCAGTCTGGGAGGCCCCACAACCAGGAGCAAATCATTCCATGGCTGCACCCTATACCAGAGTGGCATCTACACAAGTGCTTTTTGGTGTCACCAGCTTTTTAGACAAGAGTGTCTAAATAGCCTGGGTATGTGTTTTACCTGGCAGAAAGGGAGGCTAGGAAACTGTGTTTCTGGCATTTTCAGTATCTATAGAGGAAAGTAAGCTCCAGTATAGGTGCCCCAGAAGGTAGGAGACTCTCCAGTATAGGAAGGGTGTTCAGATGCTGGGCAGTCAGAAAGGATAACAAATGTCCACTACAAATACTCCCTCTGGAGTAGATACCTATTGCTTACACCTACACTGCCTCGCCTTCTCTGGGAAGCATCACCTTCTTTCTCTTGGGAAGCCTCCCTCCTCCATTCTCAGTCCATGTGGTTCAGTGGTTAGTGTATGTCCAAGCCCATCTCGATTGCTTCAGCCCAGGATTTTTTGTTAAAGCCACTAAAAATGAGGCCCTCTCTTCTGAGGTTGTCAGCTGTCAGGATGTCAGGATATTGCAAGCCAACCTGACACTTGTTCTGCCACCACCTGAAGACAGCCTGCCTGAGAGTGAAGCCACCATGCAGAAAAACAGAGGCAAGTGATAGAAAAAAGACAGAGTCAGAAATTCCAACCCCCCTTTTTTTGTTAGGTTTGTTTTGAGCAGGGTTGTCATCAGTCACTTGCAATCCAAGCCTTAACAAATGCCTATTTTACTTTTGAAATGAATGGGTTTATACTATGCATGCTGTTCTGAATCTTGTGGGGTTTGTTGTTGTTTGTTTGTTTGTTTGTTTGTTTGTTTCACTTAGCAAATGGTTTGAGCATATTTCCATAGAGGTGAATATAGATCTACTACATCCTTTTTAATGGTTGCATGTGATACCATTAAGCAGATGTACCACAATTTAATCATTTTAAATGATGCACAATTAACTTGATTCCAGTTTTCTGCTGTTATTAAAAAATCCTGCATTGAACTGTGCTTGTAGGAGACAGATGGCACACTTGGCTAAGGAAACGAGGAACATTTACTAATGGACTAAGTCCAGAAATGTGGAGCAGGTTTAAGAGCCACAGGGTTGGTGCAGTACTCCAAGGCTGGTGGCTGTTACACCCCAGACCTGAACGAGGAACAGGAGAGAGCAATTACTGGAATTTTGCAAGAGAGGAAACTGAAGAGATCTACCTGATGGGAACTATGGCCTTCAGAAGAACATAGCTAACCCCAGCAACCCAGTGAAGAGTGAGTCCCAGAGGAATAAAAACCTCTGGTCTCACCCTCCTCCTGCCCTCTGATCTCCTGCCCATGCTCCTCACTGGCCAAATCCTACTTTTAGCCAGAGGTTCAGAGCCTATTGATGGAGTCCTCACAGTAGGCCTCCCAGGGTTCAGAGCAAGAGAGGAGAGAGACTCATCAAGGCAAATAAAGGTTACAGCACCTTGCTGTTCAAAGTGTAGTTCTTGGACCAGCAGCATTGGTACTGCCTGGGAGCTTCTTCGAAACACAGCATCTTGGGTTCAGGATCTGAATTTCAACACAATCCCCAGATCGATCATGTACATAGAATTTTTGAAACATGGATCCAGCACATCTTTGTATATAAATCTCTTATACAAATATATTTATATTCTTAGTATTTATGAACTCTCATCTAGTATTTTTCTATTGATCTCTGTGTTGGTTTGGGTCCTCTGAGAATCAAATGCCAAGATGGTTTTTATTCTGGGAGAAATGGTTGTGTTGGATAAAGAGGGAAGGAGGAAGAAAAGGGAAGAAGAGCTTTCAGACCACGGGTGCAGGGTCTGACAACTGGGAAAGAAGAGTGGGAAGGAAGGGGGCTTGGATAGAAGGAACTTCAGACTACTGAGCAGTTCTGTCATGCAGCCAGACTAATGGGGAGTCCCCAAACAAAGATGGCCTGCTAAGGCATCCTGCATCAGACGGAAATGGTGGATTCTGGTTCCCTCACTACATTCGGTCACTGATTGGGAGAAGGCCAGGGAAGCAGAATTCAGCAAGAATTCCAGAGAGGCTCCAAAGGCATAGCTGCTGAAGGCTCTTAGTCAGCTGTGCTCTCTAGCAGGGTCTGTCGAGGGGCGATCTGAGCAGTGCAGCTCCATTGCCAACATGATCCCTATTCAACCAATGTTTATTGAGTGCCTGCGTGCCAGGCAATCTATGTGTTGATGACAGGGACATAGCCCCCAACTCCTAGGGAATCAGACATGATTGCAGAACAGGATGGCTGTGAGTTTTCATCGTCAGTTCAGGGGAAGGTATCACAGTTTTGTGGTTATCACTGACAGCCTCATGGGAGAGCTTGACCACAAGTTGGACCCAAAGACTGAGTGGAGTCTGGATACTTATAGGAATAGAGAGGAAACATTGGAAAGAGAGAGCCAGGCAGGGGTGTGGCGGGGGCAGGGAGACCAAAGACTGGTGGAGTGGATTAGAAAGGAGGTAAGGAAGGCTTGCAAGGAAGTAAATTAATCCCTTTGTTTGCTTTTAAACGGCTAACTTTTTTTCCCTAATAAGGTAAGACTTTTTGGTGTAAAGAATTCCAAAGTTGTGAATGGCTTCGGGTGTTTACCTAGAATCTAGCACACTGCCTGCCAAATTGTAGGTGACCAATAAGTATTTGTTGAAAAATAAATGAATTGAATGAAAATGAAAGGGCCACAGAATCTCAGTTGTCAGAAGTAAATGTAATATAGTTAATGGTTTGGTGAATATTCCTGTAGAGTCTTTTTGTGTGTATATATGTTAACATATTTTACCAAAATAGGATCATACTATTCATACAGCTCTACAACTTGCTTTTCTTAACCTAATGACACATCTTAAACACATTTGTATGTTACATGCCCAGAATTAGTGTCATTCTTGTTAATGGTGCTGTGGTATATTAGCATATGGATGTATAATACTTTATTTATAATCTTTTTTAAATAGACATTTGGGTTGTTTCCAATTTCTTGCTTTCATATACAATACTGCAATAAATTTCCTGTATGCTCACCTCTTGGGCACTTGTGAATCTATTACTGTTGGATGAATTCCTAGGTGTGAGATTGCAGAATCAAAAGGATGTGAATATTAACATTTCTAATAAATGTTGCCTAATTGCTTTCCAAAAGGTTATACCAGTTTGCATTCCTACCAGCAGTGTATGAAAGTGTCTGTTTATTCATATCCTTGCTAGTGCTGGAATTAATAACCTTTTTAATCTTTGCCAATCTGATAGGTGAAACAATACTTCAGAGTAAGTTTAATTTGCATGTATTTTAAATAGAAATTTCTATCTCTTTTTGCGGCTGGGGAACTCTATTCAAATCCTCTGGCTATTTTTGTTTGTACTTTTTATTTCCCTGTTGATTCACATACTGGGTTAATGTTATCTGCAAATATCACTTTCTGACTTGTCTTTTGAGTTCATATTATTTGGGGCCTTACAAATTTTTTAAAATTTTATATATTAGTCAGTTTTATAAATCTTTTCCATGATGATCTTTGAGTTCTTTCATCTAGTACTTTCAGGATTAATTTTTTTTCTTTTTTACTTTGACATCTTTTGATTATTTGAAATTTATTTTGGTGTAAGATGTGAGGCTGGGATTTAACTTTATTTTTTTTACAAATAAGTTGCCCCAATCGTTGACTGAATCAGCCGTTTTTTCCTACCAATGTTTGAAATACTACATCTATCGTATGTCATATTTAGCTCTAAAAGAGATGTAATAAACCCCATGAAGAAAAGTAATACAACAAATCAAAAGTGCCTTCTAGAGAAATCTATTTATTGGTCAAGCAGCCAATGAGATGAGATGAGATGAGATGAGATGAGAAGAGATGAGGTGAGGTGAGGTGAGGTGAGATGAGGTGAGATTAGAATGGTCAAAGAAAAAATAAGCCCCCCCCAAAAAAAAAAAAACTACAACAACAAAAACTAATAACAAATCCAAGGAAAAGACAAAGTACTCAATTTAGGAAAAGGTATGAAAAGAATTAAGGTCCCAGCTGGATTTGCCCCTCTGGATGTCAACTCATCGGCATTAATAACATTTATATAGTGCCTACTATGGGCAGGGACCATTTTCAGCACTTCATGTCAAACAAGCTATTATATTTCTAATAGTTCCCAGGTGGTACCAATGCTGCTGGTCTACGAGCAGCAAGGTGCTACCTTGCAAGGTTGTCACAAGGACGAAATAAGATGGTATGTGAAAAATAAAGTTTAGTAGTTTATGGCATATATAGGCATTCGATAAATGACAACTTTTATTCATTACCTGACACTTGAACCCATGTTTTTAAGGCCTAATTCCATCACTCTTTCTCTTCAACTGAGTGTTTACCAGGAAGCATTCCAATTTGGTAAACCAATCCAGGGCACTATGAATTGTAATCGTTGTCCGTTTTCTAATCTGACCACAGATCTTAAATCTGTTGGGTGTCTAGACAGAGGCCAAAAGGCACAGCTCCAGGTCTTTCCTATCACACCTGCTTTCTGGCACCAACCAGCAGACTCTGTTCTATGCATGGGGTCACCTCCTTCTAGTCTGGTAGCAGCAGCAGCAGGTTGTCCTGGATGGAAGCCTCTTTGCTTGGTTCTCCCCAAACCCCATCCCTCTCCTGGAGCCTGGGGCAGATGTTTACAGAAGGCTCCTTTTCTCCAGAAGACATTAACCGGAGGCTATGAGTTGAAGAGGATGGCAGGTTAGATCCTAACTCTACCTGAGCCACTGACTTGTTCAAGACCCTCTTTCTGCTCTGTGACTCAGGCTCCCCACTTGTAAAATGAGAAATCTGACTGAACTTGTTCCTCTTAACTTTTTTTGCTGTGGGCCCCTTGAGAATAGAGAATATTTGATAAAAAGCTTTGAACTAACTTCTCAGGATGTTAAAAACAAACAAACAAAAAATAGAGAACATACTCTATACTTCTACAGGAGGTATAAAACCACTCTTTTCTCTTCACTGGGCACCAGCAGAGGGAGTTCCAGATTAACCTAAAATGTGGTTTTAAATCTCAAATACTTAACATTTAGGTATCTGTGTAAACGTTCGTTTATGGGAAAAGCCTTTCTATATCCCTTACTGTACCAGTTCTATATTATAAGCCATTTTAGCACCCTGTAATTCTTCAAAACATTTGACTGCAACTATAATAAGTTATCTTTTTAATATATGTGTATTCCATTATATTCTAAGCACCATGATGTCAAAAGTATCTGTTTTATAACAAAGATTATCCCTTTGACCAAACTCTAGCCAGGCTCCTATGAGTCTCCTTCCTGACTATACCTCAACCTTGGCTTATAGAAACTACAGACTCAACCCACTTCCTCACATTAAAAGATTTAAACAAACACTAACATAGTTTCTAACAGGTCAAGGCTGCATCTCTAGGATGACACTTAGCTCCCTTTAAGTGCCTGCCTGAGAAATCTTGAGGCTGCCCAAAGAATTCACGATTCTAGCTATCACCTAATCATAGGCCCCTCACAATTCTTTCTTAGAGCATTTACTAAAAAGGGCTTACAATTGTGAATTCTTTCTTTGTTTCTTTGAGATGTATGTGTTTCTCTTACAACTCAGGAATGTCTTTCTGAAGGACCTGAAAGCCATTTCCATAAAATATAATCATCAAGAAGGATAGGACCACTGCCCCCTAGACTCTGTGGGAGGATAGAATCCTGACTTGGAGTGCTGCCAGCTAACAGACATGCTGGCCTAATTAGCATTTACACTGACCAACTCTTTGTAATTTTTTACTTTTTCAACTCTACTGAAAATGCCTAGTCATCTCTATGCAAATAAAAGTTGAATCAGTTCATGCTTGACCCTCTTTACTATTGCAGTCATATGTTCCTGATTAAAATCTATCCTCACTTTTTAAACTAGTGTCCAGCTTTGTCTTTGACACTTGTTTATTATAGTGTGCCTAGTCCCTAGCATGGTGTTTGGCATGTCAAAGATGCTCAATAAATATTTCCTGTTGAAATATGTTGCTTAAACTCATCCACTTGTTTCACATATTGATTGCTATGTAACAAACCATCTCAAAACTGCCTTTATTATGCTCATGGATCCTATGGGTCAGGAATTCGAAAAGGGCACCTCTCTCTGTGTCCCATGATGACCTGGCCACAGCTGAGATGACTTGAATGGCTGCGGCGACTGGAATAGCTAGGGAGGAGCCATTTCCAAGATAGCTTCTTCACTCACCTGTCTGATGCCTGGACCTTGGCTAGCTGAAAGTTGGGCTCAGCTGGTACTCTTGACTGGATATCTACCTGTGGCCTTTCTAGCATGATGGTACCAGGATAGTCAGATTTCTTCCCTGGCATCTCAAGGCTCCAAGAACAGTGACCCCATGAACAAGGTAGAAGCTTCATGGCCTTTTAGATCTAGCCTAAGAAGTCATAGAGCTTCACTTCTACCATATTCTATTGGTTAAAACAGTTATAAGTCTGCCTTGATTCAAGGGGACAAGGGGAGGGAGTATCAAAGAATTCACAGCCTTATTTTCAAATCAGAGCTAGATTTGGGGGTAATTCTTTTGCAATTAATCCTATATACCAGTGAGGCTTAGGTTAGGTTGCATAAGATAGAACCAAACCATAGTGATAGTGACTTTAATGAAATAGAAGTTTATTTCTCTCTCAAATAAACAAAGCCTGGAAGGAAAATGTCGGGATTGGTTCAGTGTCCACAATGTTAGGAAACTGGGTTCCTTCTGCCATGGTGTTTTGCCACTCTCAGTGCTTGATTTTTACTTCATGACCCAAAGTGGTTGCTTGAGCTCCAGTGTTCATATGTAAATCCAGCCAGTAGGATGAAGAAAGGATCATGAAGTTTCCTTTAAGGACATTACGCAGAAGCCCCCTCTGAAGCCACCACTTATAGCCCTAGTCATATAGCCCATGTCTAGCTGAAAGGGAGGCTGAGAGATCTAGTCTTTATCTTGGAAGACCATGGGTTCAGAAAAACAAACAAATGAAAAATCAGGGATTCTACTGTTATGGAAGAAGAGGAGAATGGATATTGGCAGACATCTAGCAGTTTCTGCCACACCTTTTCATTTCATTCTATTTCCTGTTCTATCACTAACAAGCTGTGAGCCTGGACAACACACTTTCTTTGTTCTTGTTGCCAATTACTCTGGTGATTAGGAAGGAAGAAGTTTAAAGTATTAAGCAGATAAATGTGTCAATGCTCTGGTTTAAGGGAGGAGAACTGGAGCTCCACCCAGTCAGCCTCCTTTTTACTTTCTTGGGTGGTCCTCAGGAGTTTCTGGGGACTTTGAAACTCTCAGATTAGAATATCACCGAGACCTTTCCAAGGAAGAAGACCTAAAGAATTTATGTTTGTTATATTTTGGAAGTAACCTCTATTTGCCCTTAACCAGGTTGTGCCCTTTATCAAATACCTCCCCAGTGAGTTCAAGCAGATGCCTATGGAAGTGAGTGTGGGATACAAACCTGCCATTAATTGAATACTTACTGTGTGTCTGACACTGCACCAAGCTCTGAAAACCTAAAGTGACCACAGTTTATACTCTTAAATCTGTTACTTTCTTTTTGTTACAAGACCAGGGTTGAATTAAACACAGTCTCATGTGCTAAACGCCGTAACAAAGTATGATGGTGTTATGGATTAAATTGTGTCCCCAAAAAGGTATGTTGAAGTCCTAATCCTTGGTACCTATAAATGTGACCTTATTTGAAAATAAGGCCTTTACAGATGTAATCGAGTTAAGATGAGGTCATTAGAGTTGGCCCAAATCCAATATGACTGGTTTCCTTAAAAGAGTAGAAGAGATACAGATACAGATACATATCAGAAGAATGCTATATATGATGATAGAGGTAGGGATTGGAATGAGGCATCTATAATCCCAGGAATGCTAAGATTGCCAGGAACACCAGCAACTAAGAGAAAGGTATAGAATAGATTTTCCCCTGGACACTTCAGAGAGAATATAGCCTTGCTGACAGGACTGATTAATTTTAGACTTCTGGCCTCCAGAACTGTGAGGAAATAAATTTCTGTTGTTTTCAGCCGCTCAGTTTGTGGTGATTTGTTATGAAAGCCCTAGGAAACCAACTAATAGAGATGGTTAGTTTGATGTGTCAACTTGCTAGGCCTTAATCTCCAGTTATTCAATCAAATACTAACCTGATGTGAAGCTGTTTTGTAGCTATGATTAACATTTACAATCAGTTGACTTTAAGTAAAGGAGATTATCTAGGTGGGCCTGATTTAATCAGTTGAAAGGCTTTAAGAGCAGAACTGAGATTGCCCTAGAAAATAAATTTTGCCTGTGGACCGCAACTTCAGCTTGTGCCAGAAAATTTCAGCCTGCCCTTCCTCATGGCCTGCGCTATAGATTTTGGACTCGCTTAACCAGCTCCCATAATAGTATAAGCCAATTCCTTGCAATAAATCTCTTAACATACCTCCTACTGGTTCTGGAGGAACGCTGACTAATGCACAAAAGGATGATGCAGTCTTGAAATACATTTACCTAAAAGGCTGAGGAGTTGCCAAAGGCTTCACAGAGGAGGTGGCTTTTGGCAGGGCCTTGAAAGAAGGGTAGCAGTTTGCCAGATGGGAAAGGGCTTTTCAAAAAGAGAAAACAGCATATGCAAAGACCTGGAGTGGTGAAGACCTGCCTCTCTCCTCCCCCAGCAGCTGGGAATAGTCTTTGCAGAATTTGGAGTCACTTTCTGAAGTCTTCTGCCAAGATGAGGACTTCAGCACTTGTCCTGAAGGACAGAGGTTCTCCTTTTTATCGTCATTGTCTTTTAATTTAGTTTTTATGTTTTGCTTTTTAAATTGAGAGATAACTTTCAAAGTCAAGTGCATAAGTTTTGAAGAAATTAATTTTTACACCTATACATGCCCATGTGATCCCCACCAAAATCAAGACATAGAATCAGGGCTGGGATTAGGTGAGTGAGGTGAGCAAGGTGAGCACAGGGACAGATTCTACCTTTATTTAACATTTTGACGTTTTGTTTTATTATGGATTTTTGCATTCATTTTGATTTTTTAAAATGTTAATTTGATTATTGAGTTGGGTTTTTTGTTTGTTTGTTTTTGTTTTTGTTTTTTATTTTTGGCTTATTCTCAAATTTTGCCCCTGGGGGAGAGCCTCAGGTCTCATTCTAGTCTTGACCCCTTAAATATTTCCAGCACCCCAGTGGTTCCTTTATTCTCTCAATCCTCCAAAGGGAAACCTGGCGCCAAGGCGGGGTTATTTAACGTGAACAGATGGACTGGGTGTGTAAGCATGTGTTTTTCTAAGGGGATGGTTCATCGCTTAGATCAACTTCTTGAAGGCTTCTGTAAAGTGAGTGTAAGAAACATAATATTGACTACTAGGGAGCCAGAGGAGAGCTTTTTTTCAAGAGATCCACTGTGTCTTAGGTCGGGCCTGCAGACCTTAGTTGACAGCCTGGTGTCCATTAGCCTAGCTGTGCCTCAGTCTTCTTATTTGTAACATGGAGTTCATAATCCTAGTACCCCTCTTATTGAACTGAATAAGGGTCAGATGAGATAATGGAAGACCCCTGCAGCCAACATTTACAGAGCGCTTACGATATGCCAGGCGCTGAGCTAAAGGTTTTACACCGTTACATTTCTAACAATGCACACAGCCCAACAGACAGACATAAGTCTCTGCAAGTCCAAGTGCGGACTGGGTAAAAAATAGTCATCCTCCGAAGCAGGGGGGGCCAAGCCCCTGCCGCCGGACTTGCGGGGCGGGAAGGGGGCGGTGCCCAGGTGGGGCGGGGCGGCGCGGCGCAGAGGTTCCGGGATCCGGGTCCCCGGCTGCGCCTCCGTTTCGGAGCGCGCTGATCGCTGGCTGCTGCTGGCGGGCGCATGTTGGGGCGCGCGGCGCGGCGGCGCTGCCCACTGGGGCTGCGGCGCGGCCCGCAGGCGCTACTGGCGTTGCTGGCGCTGCTGGCGCTGTTGGGGCTGGGCTCGGTACTGCGGGCGCAGCGCGGGGCCAGGGCGGCCGAGCCAGGAGTTCGGCGCACCCCGCGCTCCGGCCGGCGCGACCCGGTCCTGCCGCGGCCGCCGGTGCTGGAGAACTCTCTGGGCGCGCACGGCGAGGCGGTGCGGCTGCAGCTGGAAGGCGAAGAGCTGCGGCTGCAGGAGGAGAGCGTGCGGCTGCACCAGATCAACATCTACCTTAGCGACCGCATCTCACTGCACCGCCGCCTACCGGAGCGCTGGAACCCACTGTGAGTCTGCAGGTGGCCGGAGGAACGCTGCCGGAGAGGGGACGGTGGGGGGGGGAAGGGGCGTCCTCGGGCCCCAGTTCCTACATCTTTGAAGTGTCGGGGTGGAAATAGGATCTCGAAGTACTTGGGGATCGCGCGTGTTACTGAGTCTCGAGAGTTGGCAGTGGAAGGCTTCACGATGGAGGGAGGAATTTTAAAATAAAATTAGATAAATGTCAGAAATTGACGAATGTTCTTAGGTTGTCTCTTGGCTCCTTTCTCCTTAAGAAGATGTGTCATTCGATCCAGAAAAAATGGGGGTTGGGGCTAAGCAGGCAGGTTTAAGATGAGATCCCCTTTGGGTTCCCTTTCTGGGTCCCACAGCACCTTCAGTCCAGCTCCTCCAGATCGCCCAGCCTTGGCGAAGCTAAGGACTCCTGGAGTTGGAGACAGGCTGCACTCATTTATCCCCGCACCTGGGCCCAAGTACGAACTGGAGGGCAGGGTGCACTCGGCAGTGAGGTGAAAGGTACCTGGAAGGCCACGTCAGAGGTGGCAAGTTTCCTTACCTTTCACCTGAGCTTTAGGAGGAGGAAGGCAGGAAGGAGCGGCAGGTGGGAAGGGCTCCTGGCTGTGGTCCAGCCCAGCTCTCATCTGTGGATGATACAGGCCCAGAGCCCGTGTGGTCAAAGGTGTAATTCCCGTTGGAGCTGCTGGCTGGGCCGTTGTGCCCACCGCCTAGGTGAGAAGGGAACAGACTTGCAAGAGGAGGATGGCCCTTCCTACCTCTCCTTTCCTCCGTTGGTGGGGATCTTCTAGGTGCTGGCTTGAGCCCTTCCTTAAAAACTCTGAGGAAAAGAGGGCTCAGAGAGGGGGTCCCGGAAAAAGCCAAAAGGGCAGCTTGCTGTCCTTGGTACCTGACACCCTTACCTGATCCTTGTTTTACTAGATTTACAGGTGTGGAAATAGGCTCAGAGAGTACAGGTGATGGCTAGAAAGTGATGGAACTTGGGGGGACCGTGACCCTCCTGGCACCCTTGCCACTGTGTTGATTTCAGGATTTAAGGGACCTGCTCTGTGGTTTGGATGGATTTGCATCTCTCTATTTTGGGGAAATCTGCGCATCCCTAGCCTCATGCTTTTCACTGAGGCATTTTCACTGTTCATCTTCTTGAGAAGTTTCTTTGTTGGGGTTGGTAGCAGTTCCCTCACTTCAGGCATGTTTATTCCTTGGCGAAGGAGATAATGAGTGTTCAATGAGTGAAGGTCTAGGGGAAGTTTTCAGATTAGACCCAAGGGTCAAACACGTGAGATAAACTCCAGGCTCTTTTGCTCATCAGTTTTGTGATCTTAGGCAAGCCATCTAGCCTTTCTGAGACTGTTTCCCTGTCTACAATGAGAAGAAATAACACAACCTAGGAATTAATAAAAACCTAACACCTGGTAACACTGTGTACTCAATTCTTATTAATTTTACCTCCCTTCCCTATTGCCAACAATATACACAGAAGGTCACTTTTAAGAATCATCCAGGGATTGTTTGTGAAGTTTTTCTTTTGTGAGTTCAAACTTCTTTTATTGTCCCAGGGTGTGAAATTGCTTTGAAACACTATCATGACCTGTGGAGCTTATGATATCCCGTCTCCATGGTGACACAGCTGCCCAGTGTCCTATCAGGATTTGCTTATAGATCCTGCTGTGGCATTGACTCTGGGAAATTAATCCAAACCCAGCTTCATAAGGAGTTTGAATGCCTCCTGCCTCTAATTCCTGCAGCAAGGCCCATTGGGTTATTCTTACCTAGCTAGAAAGGTGAGCTTGATCTGTGGGTTGCAGCTGGGCCAGGCCTTGATGCATAACTTCAGTGTGTCCAGTAGTGTCAGAGTCTTCTATGGAGTCTCATTTTTATTATAGTTCATACAGAGGTGTGGACCTACTAAGGGTCTGGGGATTTAGCCAGAGAAACTGAAAAGGCAGATTATGAGTTCACAGTCAGGATGGGAGGGGTGGTCCCTTGGGACTCTAATTAATAAGCAAGGAGGTGATTAAGATCCTTGACTGTCACGGTAGGGAAGGCCCTGAGGCAGCATGCAGTCTAACCTGAGAGGAAAAGCCAGGATAACAAGCAGATCTGGGCAGAGCTGATCGAGAACCCAAATCTTTTATTCTCTCCTCCCTTTTGGAGTGGAGGCAATTATTTACCTATTTTAATTATAAAAACAATATGTATTCACTCTAGAAATTTTAGCAAATACAGAGAAGCAAAAAAGAAAAAAGTAACCCCAGAGAGAACCACTAACATTTGGCTGTGTATCCTAGACTTTTCCAGGTATAGAAATGGACTTTGAAAAATATGCATATGGATATTTTTAACATATTAAAACATGAAAATGTACATAGGCTCACACATGTTTTTAAATGAAGTCTTTACAGCAAGTTCCTGAATAATGTCTTTTTGTTTGATGTCATATTGTTACAACGTTGATGAGATGTCATAGGAACTTAATTCCTGTTTTTATCAATTAGCCTGTGGTAAAATTGGTTTCGTTATGTGTTGTTTTCCTTAAAGTCGCAGGACCTATGGACGTTAAGTGAGGACTTGCTTTACAGTAGATAAACGTATTATCATAGACAGGCAGTTGGGAACCCTCCACCCCCACCCCTTCCTCCAGGTACTATTTGGCATGGCTATTCCTGGCATCTGTTCGGGAGGTTACTTTTGGACAGTGCCAGACTGATAGAGACACTCAAGAGTGTGGGTTCTAATTCCTCCAGACTTGGTGTAGACCCCAGCCCTCCTGTGAGTCTAAACATTACCTGACGATAGATAGGTTAGAGCACAGCTTTATTTCTGTTAGTTACAGCACTGAATCAAGGAGGAGGAGGTGGAGGATAAAAGAAATCCTTGCCTGGTAATATAGTTAGTATTGGGTTTGTAATACTCTTTCACAAATACATCTCATTTAAGCCTAGCAAGGAGAGGAAACTTTAACTCTGAGATGGCAGCCGGCCAAAGTCGAGAGCCAGATAGCTTAGTTTGTAGCTTTGGGAGATTTTTAAAAAATATTGATACCAGGGACCTTCCCCAGAACAATTAAATAGAATTTCTGTGGGTAGAGCCTCGGCCAAGGCTGATGTTAACTAAGGTTGGAAGCTTCTGGCTGAGAACCTGACGATTTCTTACTCAGAAGATTAAGGGCGGGTGCTTTTGAGGATGTGAGAGAATACCAGAATTAGACAAAGTGGGGATAAAAAACAGGCCAAGTACAGTTGAAACTAGTGATGACATTATAGTTGTGAGGCGTGTTGCAAGTAAGTGGTTGCTAATAATTTTGTACCAATATTTGCAAAATTTTTAATTTTTCATAGATCGGAGAGGCCTTACGATAATCACTCGAATATCACTCTTACTTCCTTTCTGCCCTTATAGCTGAAGAGAAAGGTGGAGTTGACAGTGCATTTCCACCGGCACGTGGGTAGAGATGCCATGCATGTGAACATCAGCCGTTCTCGTTGTAGCAGGGAAGTTGTGAACCACTGGTTAGGAACGTGTGTAAATAATACACAGGTGTTTGTGTTTCTTAAATTCTTGCTCTAGTTTTAGTCTTATTAATGCTATATTTGCAGATGTGTATCTGAGTTCAGGGATCAGGACTTGGGTGCTGGGATGACAGTCTCAGAATAGTTCTAAATAGGTAACTCAGCAAAAGTGTTTGTCTTGCTGTGGTTGGCAGGAGGGAGTTGGTTAGTATTTCTCTTTGTAAAGAGGTAGCCTGCTTGTCTGCTCTGATAACATTATTTTTGGGAAAACATCACATGTAATGTGGAGATTAGACTGATGTTTGTTTTGCTTCCCCAACAAGGCTTCAAACTGCAGGATATTAATTCTCATTAGACCAATCTTGTGACTGTCAGAATAGCACCCTTTCTTTAAATTAGTACTTTAATTCTAGACCATGTTCAGTTTTGGTTAATATCTTCATGATAACTTTTTTCATCCTTTTACTCTGACTTATTCTGTGTGCTTATGTTTTAGGTGTGCCTTAAATAGTGTGTTGTCGGATTTTGTGTTCTTAAAAAAACCCAGGCTGACAGTCTTTGACTTTAACTAGATAGTTATCTCCGTTTATGTTTATTGTGCTTATTGAAACTTTAGGATTTGATTATACCATCTTGTCTTATGCTTTTTTTCTATTTGTTATGCTTTTTTCTACATGTTTTTCTCTTTTTTTATGCCGTTTTATGAGTTAATAGCTTTTCATTCCATTTTTATTTGGCAGTTATATTATCTGCAAATGCTCCTTGACTTGCAACAGAGTTATGTTCTGTTAAACCCATTGTAAATTGAAAATATCGCATTTTGAAAAAACATTTAATACACCTAACCTATGGAACATCTTAGCTTAGCCTCTCCTATCTTAAAACATACTCAGAACACTTATGTTAGCCTACAGTTTGACAAAATCATCTCCCTGCTGCTGCCCAGCATCGCAAGAGAGTATCATGTCATGTATCTCTAGCCCAGGAAAATATCAAAATCCGAAATTTGAAGTATGGTTTAAATTGATGCATATTGCTTTCTCACCATGATCAAGTTGAAAAACTATAAGTTGAACTATCGTTAAGTCAGGGACTATCTGTATTTCTAATTTTTAATGGTAAGTTTAAAAGTACATATTTATTTCAACAAGGTCTAAAGTTAATCAGGGCCTATGGACCTTAGAATGCTGTAACATTAATCACCTTCTTCCCAATTTGGATGCCATTTTACTCCAGTGTTTTAATTGCTTTTTAAAACAACACATTGGACATTTAAAAAATGTAATATTTGTACTAGTGGAAATTAGCATAGTCCCCACCTGATAGGGTTGTTGTGGGTTAAGTAGAATAATGCGTGTAAAATGCTTAGAACACTGCCTATCACATAGTAAGCACTCAGTATACGTTACTATTATCAGGTGCAGTACAAGGCATGCTGAGAATCCAGAGAAAAACACAATTTAGCCCTTGCCCTCACAAAGCACATGGATTATACCAGAAAGTTAAGGAAAGGATGGCTTACTATGAGTTAGCAGTGAATTTGGCTCTGAGCTTCCCTCTGTCCCCTAGGCAAAAGTGGGACCCTGAGTAATGCATAGCTGTCCGCTCTAATTGAAGGATACACTGCTTGTTTCAGTCAGGAAAAGGGTAAAGCATTTTTTCCGAAAGTAAGCTTAAAGACATTTCAGAAGGATATATTGAATGTCATGAGGGAGGATGCCTTTAAGGGATGTTTTAAAGAAAGAAAGAGAAATAATACCAGGACAAGAAGAAAAGGAGAGGACAGAATATTAAATTATTGTTAAATGAAGGCATTTGTTATGCGGAGCTAAAGAAATATGATCCAGCTTTTTAAAAATAATGTTTCCATGTGATTATAAAAATGATGCATATTCATTGTAGAATAATTATAGAATGCAGAAAAATATGAAGAATTAAGTTAGAATCAGTGCGAATCCCACTGCTCAGCGATCACCACTGTTGACATTTGGCATATTTCTTTCTATTGTTTATTGTTTATTATGAGTGCGTGCACACACACATTATTGTGTACAGAACTGGCATAATGCTGTATAGAATTTCACCCTCCTTTTTCAATTTAACATTATAATGTGTTCATTCTCTTTTATTGTCAAATATCCTATGAAAATTGGTTTTGGATAGCCATGGAGCATTTCTTCATGCAGCCGTGCTATACTTTATTTCTTGTTGGCATTGAAATTGTTTACAGATTTATGCTATTATAAATAATGTTACAAGGAAAACTTTTTATGGCATACCTTCATCAAGGTATCTCTGATTATTGCCTTAGGTGAGACATTCTTAGATATATTGATATGAGAGCAAAGAGAAGAGGAACATTTTAAAGCTCTGTGTATGTGTTGCCAAAGTGGTACCCAGTTTTCTTGTGATTTAAGGGGACACAAATAGCCCACCTAGACATTTGAGAACAATGGCCTTGGGCTTTACATTGTCACAGAGTAGTGAAAACACATAAACAAACACACTGAGGAGGAATTGACATACAGTCCCAATTCTGTTTGGTCAAGGAGAGCTTTTTCTGTCCTCCTACTTATTCTCATCACGAGAAGAAATAAATTTTAATCCAAAACAGTGGGGATCTGATTTTAGACTAAAGGACAATTCTTTAAATTGAATAAACTTCATTTTTGAAAACCTTACTTCATCCTTATTTCCAGTCATTTCTCTTTGGATCTCTGTATAATTCAAAACTAAATTTTAGCTTTACATTTTTTAAAGATAAAAAAAATCTTTATTTTTAGGTTCCATAAAAACATCTTTTTATGTAGTATAAGCAATTAATTATTTCTGATGCTTCTGGTGGACTACCATCACTTTTCTATGCACCCCATCTAGTACTAGAATATATATATTCTGCTTTGGTAGAAGTGGAAAAGAATGAGACAGGAGAAGGTCTTTGTCAGGGCCACTAAAACAGATACATATCTATAGATCAGAATCACCTTGGTATTTAGGTATGTCTTTTGTAACATAAAATTTTTTTTTGCTTATATTAAATTTTTAATTTTGAAAATTTAAAACCTAGAGGAAATTTGCAAAAATAGCAAGTGAACTATATACCCTTCATCTAGATCCACTCATTACATATTTAACCCCATTTATTTAATTTTTCTCTATGTGTATACTGTAATATTA
The DNA here is from genome assembly GCA_004027375.1 of Macroglossus sobrinus. NCBI lineage: Eukaryota > Metazoa > Chordata > Mammalia > Chiroptera > Pteropodidae > Macroglossus > Macroglossus sobrinus. Next base: position 1,450,252 of record PVKZ01000055.1, on the reverse strand, counting down.
TACACATTTGTGAAGCAGTTACAGAGAATAATTCTTTATCCTTTGTTACTTCATTTTTGAAGTAACAAGGACATTCTCTTATGATATCATTATGTAGTTATCAAACCCAGGAAATTGATACAATATTGGATTTTTCCAACTGTCCCAACTTATTTCTTCCTGATCTGGTATCTGATCAAGAATCAGGTATGACATTTAGTTGTCATGTCTCTTTAGTCTCATTCAGTCTGAAATGGTCCCTCAGCCTTTCATTGTCTCTTAGGACATTGATGTTTTTTAAAGAGTACATGCCTGTTGGTTTATAAAATGTCTCATAGTTTAGGCCTGTCTGAGAGTTTCTTTGGACTTATTTCATACAAAACTTGGTGACTTAACAATAAACATTTGTTATTTCTCACGGAATTTCTGTGAGTCAGGAATTTGGGTGTGGCTTAGCTGGTGGTTCTACCCTTGGGATCTCAGTCAAAATGCTGACTGGGGCTTTCATCATCTCAAGGCTTGATTGGGACTGGAGAATCTGCTTTCAGGAAGGCACATCCGTGCTGGAAAGTTTGTACTGCCTGTTGGTCAGAGGTCTCTGTCTCTGCCACATGGACCTCAGCTTAGGCTACTTGAGTGTCTTCACTGGATGGCAGCTGGCTTTGCCTAGAATGGATGGTCCGTGGGAGGGAAAAAAGGAGGAAACCTCAGTGTCTCAGGACCTGAGAAGTCACACACTTTGCCTGCATTCTGTTCACATGTAGTGGTTTTAAAATTTATACACAAATTCTTGATATCCTTCTCTTCAAAAGACAGAGCCTACCTACTCTTCCTCCCCTTGCGTGTGGGCCAGACTCCTCCCCTCTGTGGAGCACCGTGCTAAGTCCCTACTTCTGTGAACTGGAAGCCAAGAATTCAGGTCCCGCTGGCGAGGGCAGGTGGAGATGTCCTGTTGCTGGCATGCTTCTAGCTTCCTCTGACTTTCCTCAGGTTCTCAGAGCTGGGCCTCTGGATGCAACAGGGAGAGAATGTAAAGGCAGCTGAGAAGAGCCAGCCCCTATCAGAGACTCTCAGATAAAACTGTTCATGTGGAAAAGCTGTCCTGGTGACAGCAGAGCCTGAGCCTAGGCTGGTGCACAAGCTGTCCTGGTATTTCAGAAGAGGGACCTGGAGCTCTTTGGAACACCCTGAGAGAGAGGAGAGAGGGAGAGCTATGTGGGGAGATGTGATTGTAGGGATCTTTATTTAGATTTCCATGGCCCACTTAAGCCTCCTTGAGGGCAGAAAGAACAAGAGAGTAAGACCTATGACAAGGATCATATGACAAGGATCCTGACAGAAGGATCTCAGCCAAGTACACACTTGCAATCTCTCTGTGAATTGTCTAAGTTATCCTACCTCTCTGATCCTTGTCTTTAAAGTGGAAACAATAAATTCTAACATAGGAAGTGCTTGTGAGTTAAATAAAGTACTCTGTTTCATCAATTCTAAGGCACTTCTTAAAAAAATGTTCAAACATTTCTAAAGTTAGGATGTGTCTTAAAATCAATATGTCCTACAGTTATTTGTCTCCTATTGGTTCATGAAAGAATGGTATGTCTTCCAACCACTGGGTTTTTAGCTTTGATGAAAAATTGTAGACTGGTGATATGATAGCACTAAGGAATTGATTATTTTTTAAGATTTTACAATGACATTGTATTTATTATTTAAAAAATCCTTATCTTTTAGAGATATGTATTGAAATATTTATGGACGCTGTGATATCCTGAATTTTGCTTAAAAATAATCTAGATTGGGGGAGTGGGTCAAGATTGACCAGGCATTGAGAACTGCCGAAGTCAGGCAAAGGGTACACAGGAGTTTTTTATAGTATTCTCTCTACTTTTTATATGTTTGAAATTTTTAATAATATGATAAAAGGAGAAAAAACCTAAAGAAATAAGTCACATACACAAAGGGCTCTTCCTCAGCTTTTTGTGGAACCGAGTCTCTTGTTATTCAGATCTCATCCTACATGTCACCTCCTTTGAGAGGCTCCCCCAGTACTTGTTCTGTGGTTGATACCCATCTCCCTTCCCACTCCCCTCTGTAGTTCTTCTGTTTCATTAAAGTACGATCCTTTTGTTCTTAGTATGATCGCTTTCTGAAATTGTTGATATGTCTGTTTACTTGATTATTATTCCTCTGAATGTGAGCTCCATGAGAGCAGGGGTTTTGCCCATAGTAGGCCATCAGGAAATATTTGGTGACTGACTGATACAGGCCCATTGGGATGGTGCCTGGCATGTGGCAGATAGTCAGCAGATATTAATTTTTACCCTTCATCCTTCTTGGTTCTCCATATCTTTGGTCTCCCACTCAGCTTATTGGTAAGGCTTTCCCTTTCTGCCTGTAGCCTGGCTGGTCTTCAGAATTTATCCCCTTCCTGAATTTCCAACCCAGCATTCAAACCCTGGTCCTTCTGGTGTCACTCATGTTGGGTGTCATTTTAGAACCGTTTTTAGAATCTGCTAGGTTTCCTAGTGAGACATGGGGGGCGGGGCTCTGGAAGATCCTAGAAGATTATTTCCCATTCCCATAGACATTGATGGGATGAAGTATAGGGAGGATGCTGGGAGAGGGTAGGGAGAGACTCAAGCTGAGTGTGAGTAACCAGAGCACGGTGAGTGACACATACTGAAATAGAGGCATGGACAAAATACTGGAGGAGAATCGAGGAGCAGTGAGCCACTGCCCCAGGTAGGGATCCCAGGCCTTTCCAGGGAGGTATATGATTGAGTTCTTGAAAGAGGCCAGAGAGTTTGCACAGTAGAGGAGGGAGGAAAGGGCATTCCAGGTAGAGGGCACAGTCTCAGCAAAAGCCCAGAAGTGGGACTTGAAAGGAATGAACAGATGGAGAGCTGTTGGACAAGGAGAAGTGACAGTCTCCCTCCTTTCTGATTCTGCTCACTCTGTGTGTTGCTCAAAATCTGAAAATTGCTTTAAAGCTTAAAAACAGTATCTTCCAGTTCAAACTTGTTGGGTGTCATTTTAGAACTTTTCTTAGAATCTGCAGGGGCTTCTAGTGGAACATAGGGGATTCTGGAAGATGCTAGCAGATTATTTCCCCTTCCCCAGGGGTAGGTCTCAAGACTGTGACCCATCTCCCCTTCGTCACTCCATCTCCAGCCTGTGCTGGGTACCCACACAGTCAGCAGTGGGTTCTCGATTCTCGAAGTTGTGAAGTTGTGTTATATTTGCAGGTGCAAAGAGAAGAAATATGATTATGATCATTTGCCCACAACATCTGTTGTCATAGCATTTTATAATGAAGCCTGGTCAACTCTCCTTCGGACAATTTACAGTGTCCTTGAGACGTCCCCAGACATCCTGCTAGAAGAAGTTATCCTCGTAGATGACTACAGCGACAGAGGTAAACCCCTGGCATGGGCACTTGAAGGAGTCTGGCTTTCCATGGCAGTGCCTGGGAGGTGAGAGTACGACCTGGGACATGTGGAATGGGCCTCGTAAGGACCAGCTTCCTGTGTCCCCTGGGTTGGGCCCTTGTCCTTGGGGAGCTCAGAGCCTGAGGGGATGCAGATGTGATGACAGAGGGCTCCACCATAGGGTGCTGCTGGAAACAGGCGAGGGACTTACTCTGAATAGTTGTCCAGAGCAGGGTGGTTGACCTTAGTTTTGAAGGTTGAGTAGTTTGCGGGCAGTGGAGGAGGAAGAAGGGCATTTTGGGTCAAGGGCACAGATGTGGAAAGGCTCAGAGGTACAATGCTGTGTGGACTGTGTAGGATCTGCCAGATGTTCAGGAAGGATGGAGGGCAAGCCAGTGCTTGGGGGAATAGTAGGTGGGAGAGTTGGAGCAGGGTGCAGGTGTTGAACACGAGGCCAAGGAGCCTGGACAGGGAAAGCCAAGGCAGAGTTTTAAGCAGGAGAGCAGTTTGGGAGACCCCTCTGGGCTGGACTGTGGAGAATGGCATACAGAGGAATGTTTGTTTTGGTTTGTTTCTGTGGCAAGAATATTTAGGGAAACATTTTCACAAAATATAAAGTAACCTGGAACATTTTACAAAATGTTCCCATCCACTGATGATTGAGGACTTTAAGATAAAGCCCATGTTGATCTGGGGCAGATTCTCTCATTTTAATTTTGCCTGAGAGGTGCCCACTGGCTTTCCCCTGACCCACCAAGGTTCTAGAACCTGTGTGTGGAGTCGGGAGTCCTGGGGCCAGCCCTAGCTGTGGGCATGTTCCTTCCCACTTTTAAGGACCTATTTCCTATTCTGCAAAATGGGGTGATCACATTCCTGACAAGTTGGATTTGTTTAACAAGTCTGAGAAATCATACCAGAAAGCTCTGGGAGGCAGTGTTAGGCCTGTGGATTTCAAGCAAACATCCCTAGGTTTAAATCATGGCTCCTCAGCTCACTTACTCTGTGACCTTGACAAATTACTTAGCGTCTTTGGCCTCAGTGTTCTCATCTATAAAATGGGAGTAATAGAAATACCTCCATCATAGGATTGTTATAAGACAAATGTGAGTTATATGTAAATCACTTATACAACCATGGCACGGTAGGCCCTCTAATGCCATTATTATTACTATTATTATTGTTTCAACTTAAAGGTGCTCCTGAGAAAATTTACATGAACATAACTGTATTGTAAGTAAAAGTTATATTAACATAATTCCATCTAAGTTAAAACATTTATAGCATAATGAATATAAATTAACACAATTTATATTAACATTTTTTTTCCAGAAAAATTGTAGTTAGGAGGTTCTTGTCCTTTTTATTTTAAAATGTTCACAAATCAAGGTGTGATGTATTTTGGGAGGATAATAGCTTTATTGAGATATATCTACATACCACACCACTCATTTCAAGCATATGATTTCAATGTGCATGGGGAGCTTTTGAGGGTTCTGGAATTCCTCCACCCTGGCCTCCTTCAGCCTTCAGGGCGTTTCTGGCCGTGGTTCTGGGTGAGGTGAGGGTGTCCTAGGTGGCATAACAGAGGAGACTTGTGCCTTTTAGTCTTCTTTTGGGAGGCCCTGGAAGGACCTCGCTTGGAATGTGTGGTGGTGACTGTCGTTGTCCCGCCTCCCTCCGCAGAGCACCTGAAGGAACGCCTGGCCAATGAGCTGTCGGGGCTGCCCAAGGTGCGCCTGATCCGCGCCCACAAGAGGGAGGGCCTGGTGCGAGCCCGGCTGCTGGGGGCTTCCGCAGCGAAGGGGGACGTGCTGACCTTCCTGGACTGCCACTGTGAGTGCCACGAGGGGTGGCTGGAGCCACTGCTGCAGAGGTGCGTGAGCCGTCCATGCGGGGAGGGTCCCAACACTACACAGAAACAGAAACAAACTGATGACTGCGGTGTGAGCGCCATGGGGCACCTGTCTCAGATGGTCCTCTGTCACAGGGTGTGATAACAGTGTCTACTTCATTGGGCTGTGGAGGCCATTAAATGATCTAATAAACATACAGGCCTTAGAACATACTTAGCATACAGGAGGCCTTGTATTGAGCTTTTATTTTTATTACTACTTATTATTACATATTTGTTGTAGAAGATTTAGGAAGAATGGTCAATGAAAAAAAAAGTTCTCTAAGGTGTGCACCAGAGTTGAGACACACTGGATTTCTGTACTGTTGCTCAGGTGGTCCCAACCAGGATCAGTATCTCCCTTCCCTCCAGGGGCTTTTGGAAATAGATGTTCTTGGTTGTCATGTCAACCGGATAGCGCTTCTGGCATTTTGTGAGCCAGGAACTAGGGATACCAGGTATCCTGCAGTGTGCATCCTGCACAGCAATGAATGATTCTGCCCCAGAGGCCAGGAGCACCCCCATGGGAGCACACTGCTGCTTGGCCTGCACATTCTGTAAGCATGATTCCGTGTCTTCTACTCCAGTGTTGGCTCCCACCAGTTTTCCCTTTCTTGTAAAAAATAGATTATCCATGGTTCCAGCCAGCTTGATTACCAAGTCACAAGTTCTTGGGGTCTCTGCCAGAAGCCATGCAGCACATTTGAACCAGTCCAGCAAGTCTGCCATTGTCCCTCTCAACCCTTTTTATAATGCTCTCACCTCGCTATATTTTAAGAATTTGGCCTGTAGCTACTAACTCTGCAACTTACTCAATTTAGTAAACTCAAGTTTGATTCTCTGTCTCACACAATCTATCCTGTATAGTGCAATTTCTCTAAAACTGTAGTTCTTACCTCAGTAAGGTATTCATAATGCCCTGTCTGATTTTCTGGTGTTATTCTAAAAATACTTATAGCTCAAATTTGGCCCATCTCTATTTCTTCGTACCATTGTTTTGTGTGACTCTCAGAAGCTTTAGGTGTCAGATTCCAGATAAAAGCCCCCAAAATGTAATACAAAGAAATCTAGTGTTCACACATGGTCTAGTCTCAGTTCATTTGGTGTGCTGTTGAATGCAAAAAAATAAATAAATAAAATAAAAAATCAGGAAGCATGCTGGAAGATGGGTGGGCTTATAATAATGATTGTGGAGGGAACAGCCAAAACATAGGCACAGGCTGATGCCTGCAACAGGAGATTATAGTACTTCGCACTATGTGTAATATTTCACAATAATAAAGATGAAAAGAAAGAAGTAGCCATAGTGTCGGGCTCTCTGCCAGCCATCTTACAGACATTCAGGGAGTCCTCACGTGAACTCTGTGAGCAGATACTGTTCACTGTTACCACGAGAGAGTAGGCCCTGACATGTTAGGTGACTCAGCTCATGTCACTCATGTCACACAGAATAAGGGGCAGAATTAGAATCTATATTCTAACTCCAAAGCTGACCCTTTGACCCTTTGGTCTGGATGCATCTCTGGACAGAGATAATTATTTCTTGACTCTTCATGGTTTGTTGTGATTAAGTGAAGGAACATTTGGAAATCTTGAGAAATTGAAAATCTGCTTTCTGTTTTAAAAGCTGCCTTTGATTTTTATGTTTAGTTAGAATAACCATAGATAGAATCCGAATATTAAAGCTGTGTGATGTTTCATATGAAGGCTAGAATCCTTGTTCCCTGCCTTCTCCCAAGCATCCCCCAAGATGGTCACCTGCCTTCAGACACTTAGAATAACAGAAGCAGGAACATGGGTGTTCCTCCTTCCTAGTGGAAGGGTAAGGGGAGTTCATTCCTGAATTTCTGACTTGTCCTCCTGCACCCATCCACTTGGAGAGACAAGGTGTCCTGGGTGTTTGCAGGATCCACGAAGAGGAGTCAGCAGTGGTGTGCCCTGTGATCGATGTGATCGATTGGAACACCTTTGAGTACCTGGGGAACTCTGGGGAGCCTCAGATCGGCGGTTTTGACTGGAGGCTGGTATTCACGTGGCATGTGGTTCCCACGAGGGAGAGGATGCGGATGCGGTCTCCCATCGACGTCATCAGGTCAGGGATTGACTTCTTCCAGTGACCCTCCTTGCATCTGGCTAATGTGTCAGTGAAGGCCCTTGGGAGGGGATGATTAGCTGTTGCCCCCAACTTGACCTTTCAGAGCCTTTGTTGATTTTTATTAAAAATCTTTGCTATTGGTATATAAATGGATTTTATATTGATATGTATTTTTATTTTAAAAATTCTGGTAAAATGTGTAACCTAAAATTTACCATTTTAACCATTTTTAAGTGTTCAATTCAGTGATATCAACCCCATTCATAGCATTGAGCAACCATTACTTTTACATATTTCCAGAACTTTTCATCATCCTATGCAGAAACTCTGTACCCATTAAGCAGTGACTCCCCTTCCTTCGTGCCTCCAAACCCTGGTAACTTCTTTTCTACTTTCTGTCTCTATAAATTTCCTTGTTCTAGAAACCTCACATAAATGGAATCACACAATATCTGTCCTTTCGTGTCTGGCTTCTTTCACTTAACATGTTTGCAAGTTTTCTCTAGAATTTCATTCCTTTTTATGACCAAATAGTATTGTATAGATAGCCACATTTTGTTAATCTGCTCATCAGTTGATGGGCACTTGGGTTGTTTCTACCATTTGGTTATTGTAAATAATGCTGCTGTGAGCATTGTTGTCCTATTGTCTATTGAGTCCCTGTTTTTAGTTATTTGTGTTACATATGTAAGAATGGAATTTCTGGGTCATATGGTAAGTTCACATTTAACATTTTGAGGACACACTGTCAGGCACCTTTTGAACTGGGAGGTGGGCAGTGAGTGGACCTGGGGGTGGAAGAGCCAGCTTTGGCCAGCGGGTGAGCCCAGTAGTGTGGGCTCAAAGGGGGCTCAGTTGCTCTCATTTTTGAGGTATTAGTCTGGCTTGTTCCTCCCTTTCCAAGTTCAGGACCAGTTGGGAGATAGATGTAGGAGACAGGTCAGTGGAGATTGGATGCCAGTTTTATTGCTGGTGTATTGTGCTAGAAATGGTGTCTTAGATCTGCACCCATGTTGGAAGTCAGGCCTTCTGAATCCTTCCACTGGAGGCATGACCTTGAGATGACCCACTGCTGGCTGGACTGGAACAAGTGTGGAGATAGTATTGAGAGATGAGGCTGGCGAGATAAAAGGGGTCAAGTTATACTCAGCCTTGGCCAAGGAAAGAAAGAGTTTGAACCTTACCCTCAGAGGGTAGTAGCCACTAAAGGGATTTTAGCTGCAAATGACCTTTGCCTGTTGAATTCTTTAGAGATTGCGCTGGATGCCGTGTGGTTGGGGGCCTGGAGGAGATAGGGCTGCAGGCGGGGACATCATTCGGAGGCATGGCAGTCTTCCAGTGCAGAAGAGGATGGTACAGAAGTTGAAGGGAAAGGATAGAATCCAGTGCGGTGGAAGAATTGGGAGAATGGAAATGGGGAAGGGAAGAATTGAGGACAGCTCTCAGGCTTTTGTAGGAGTTCTCAGGAAGCATCCTGCCCAACCCCTCACTAAACAGGTTTGGAAACTGAGGCACAGAGTAAGAAGGATCGTACCTAGGGTCACATATCTAGCCTGTAATGCTGACACAAACTCCCATTGCCCACCCCACACCCCATACACATGCTTAGGGACATTGTGGCTAGCTATCCTCCACATCATATAATATCCCTGAGCCTCAGTTTCCTCACCTGTGAAATAAGTATGAGCATATTCACCCTGCCTATTTCCTAGACTTTTAGAATGAACACACATGTAAGTGCTTCACAGTCTAGAACCTTCCCTTCTACAAAGAATCTAGCTGTCCTTTTCTCAGTTGGCCTGGAGTGTGCAAGAAAAGCCAGTACTTTGTCAAGGCCCAGATACACTGCTGGAGTATCTAAACATTTTAAACTTGGCTTCTTAATATGTATTTCCCTGTTTGTGAATTTATTCGTTCATCTGGTTCTCTGTGGTGTGTTGAGCTTACAGCTATTCTGCTATGGTAGAATAGAAGCCTTGGGCCATTTCCGAAACCAGTGTGGGCTTCTAAAGGAACCTGGTGGGGAAAAAACAGGATTGGCCAAAGAAGCAGGCCAAAGCTGGTGTCTGTGTCCTAGAGGGGAGACTGCTCAATCTGGAGAGGAACGGCCCTCAGGAGCTTTAAGATACCAGTTGCCTATTATGATCTACTCACCAGCCTCTAGAGGGCATCTGTGAGTGCCTGCACCGTGCCTGAGTGACCTGTGCCACCAGACAGTGACCTTGCGCCTGCCGTTCTCCCGTTCTCTTGGGGAACATGGTGTGTCTCCTCATTTCTCCTGTTTGTCTACGCTTTTGAAAGCACAGGGTTTCTCTCACCCTTAGGCCTTCGCTCATGCTGATATCTTCTTAGAGAACCATTCTATTCCTTTTCTTGGCTAACTCCCCTATGTTCTGCAGACCCTACCCTCCAGGAAACTGAGCTCCTCCCACCCCCATGCCCCATGTTCCCACATGGCTCAGGGTGACCTTAGTTAACACACTTCTCATACACAGAGCTCTGTACTTGCCTCTTGAGATGTCTGTGCACTTCCCCAGGACAGGGACGGTGGGGTACATCTGCTTCCAGGCCCAGCCTAGCGCTGGGCAGAGCATGAGCTCAGGGTACGCTTAGAGATGGAGGATGGGACTGAAGGGCTTGTGGTGGGAAGGGATGGTTTCCTGCTGCTGGCATTGCAATGTGGATCTCACACTCTCCCAGGTCTCCAACAATGGCTGGAGGGCTGTTTGCTGTGAGTAAGAAATATTTTGAATATCTGGGGTCTTATGATACAGGAATGGAAGTTTGGGGCGGAGAAAACCTCGAATTCTCCTTTAGGGTAAGTATCCATTCTTCTCTTTGGATTCATTCTGAACCTATATTCTCTCTCTCTTTCTTTCTTCTCTCTCTTTGGGATTGGTGAGATTTTATGAGATCCTGGTAGACTTTACCTCCATGTTGGCAATTTATCCAGCAATCCTGAAAGATGATAATGGCACATGTATCTTATAAATATACTCGTCTTCTGTTTGAACTTCTAAAAATATATACTTTTAATACATTTGGGGCATGAAACGGGCCTTGCGAGTCACCTATTTCTTTTCTCTCACTACAGCAGGGAGGAACTGAGGCCCAGAGGGGGGAAGTGACTTGCTCAAGGAGTGGGTGGCAGAGACTAGACTAAAACTCAGGTCCTGGCCTTCTAATCCCATCTTTTGGAGACTTGATTTGCTTAACTATTTATGAAGTGGCCTCTTTATTTAGCAGAGTGTCTTTAAAACTTTGACACATATAAAATTGTTGGGGAAACTTGTTTTAAAAAAAACAGATTTACAGGCACAGTCTCCAGACAGTCAGTTTCAGTGGATTTATGGCAGAGACCAGGAATCTGCCTTTTGTAACATGCTCACCTACCAGTTTTTCTGTACATGACCACAGATGATGCTCCTTTGAGAAACCCCAAGCATTTCAGTGGACTTTTAAGTTAATCAAACCTTTTAAGTATCAAAACCTTATGTCAATGTTGGTGCTTTTCAATAGAAATTTTTAAATATTTCATATGGTTTCCTGCTTAAAAAGTTACTCAAAAATAAAAAATTGGCCTTTCACCAAAGACTCACACCCCCATCCTAAGTACCAGTTGCTATCCTTGATCATACCTCCTGTGGACAGTGGAGTCCATGGCCATTTGCCCCAGCATGAAATGGCCCCAGAAGACTCAGCCCATTGAGTGTTCTATGGTGTGCTTTTAATGGTCTTTCTGCCTTTTCCTTAGGTGTCAGGCTGCTCTGCCTGCCTCTAGAAGCTCTTCCTTTCCCCCTTCCAAACCTCTCTTCTTACTTGCTGCTTTCCTATCTTCTGGGGCTAGGAGATCAGGTAATTAGCCTGTGTGTTTTACATAATGAGTAAATGGGTTCCCAGCGAGGTCAACTATGGGTACTCCTCTGCGTCAAGTGCATGAGCTTTAGTGCATGGACTTTGGGGTCTTGGTTTGGGGGCTTGTTTGTCTTTGAGGCTGCTTTCTTAATCTGACTACATTCTGAGGTATGACTGCGGGGTAGGTGGCCTCCTGCCCCATGGAGGGTGAGGGCTTGGCAGTGTCCATCCTGATTCTGCACCTGGCCTCCTTGCTGCAGGCATTGTGGACCAGCACCTCATTCCCTGCTCGTCCACTGCAGCCTGTTTGCTTTGTGTGCAGATCTGGCAGTGTGGTGGGACCCTGGAGACACACCCGTGTTCTCACGTTGGCCACGTTTTCCCCAAGCAAGCGCCCTACTCTCGCAAAAAGGCTCTGGCCAACAGTGTCCGTGCAGCTGAAGTGTGGATGGATGAATTTAAAGAGCTCTACTACCATCGAAACCCCCACGCCCGCTTGGTGAGTTCCCAGGACCACTCATACTCTATCCGGCCTCAGGGAACAAAAGCAGCTTCCACACCGTGGTAGACCTGGTTCCAGAAAAAGGGAATAAGTTGGGTGCTCATGATACATGGGAAAACTTCATTTCTTCACTCATAATATACAGTTGATTCTCATTATTTGCAGTGATTATGTTCAGTATAGACACCGCAAACATTGAATTTGGGAATTCTGAACCGTCGTCGCTCCTGGGGGAATACACAGTTAGGTTCCTGCAAGCCTCTTGCAGGTTGGCAGTTTTTGTCCATTGATTAATACATAACTTGGTTATGTGTGTTTCTGTTTAAAGATAACCTAACTTAATATATTATTATTGATTCATTGCATCGAATTCACACCGAACAGCACTTTCACTGATGCCTGAACTTAACTAAGCTTATCAAATATATATTTTCTCTGTCAGGCACATCACAGCAAGAGCACTGAGGAACACAACAGCACTTCAGTGCTATGCTTGGGGGCCTTTTTAAACAGTGAAATCACTAACACAAAGCACAAAAGTGTGGCACTAAACAGATCATGAACAGGACCCTTGTTTGCAGTATGAGAGCTGAAATATGACTTCAACTGGGAACTCGCACATTGGCTGATCCAAATTTTTTGCCACTCTGCACATTTCCTCAAGTGACTGAAAGCATGAAAAAAACACCAGTATTGACTTAAGGGTTAAAAACAACAGATAAGTCTACTGTCTCTGCACAGGCCAGCTCAGCACACTGCAGCACGGGGTGCCCGCTTACCCTGCGTTCACATAACTAAGAGGGCCATTGCACAAGCCAAGAGGGTCTGCCCCAAGACCTCTTTCCCAGCCATTTGATGAAAATCCGATTCCTTACAGCAGCCCTTCAGGGCAGCTCTGGAATTTTCATTTTATAGGTGAGAAAACTGAAGCTCAGAGAGAGAGTGATTTAAGGAACTTGCTCCAGACCTTGTAGCAGATGGGGCAGAACTGGGCCTGGGGCATGCACACTCCAGAGGACCTCTCTGCTCTGCAGAGCCCTGTGGACCCTCCCCTGGCCTCCTCTAGCCTCTGTCTGCCTCTGGGCTCCAAGGTCATGGCTTCTTCTGTCTCACCCAAGACTGCAGGGTAGAAACATCTGCTCTTCCTTGTCACCCAGTCTGGAGCCCCCAGTTCTCTCTTCCTGAGAATCCCCAAAGAATAATACGTTAGAGGGACACCGCATTCACCTCTCATCTGAATGCCCAACAGCCGAGTGTTGAAATGGAACTTCGGTTGAAGATGAGGGCACTGTAACTCTCATCAAAGAATGAACTTACTATTTTGTTAAATATTTAACCCATCAAACTTTGAGAGTTTAACATCATAGCACGGGGACAGTAACATCTTGGCACTCAGCATGGCTCTTGGCTGCATGTTTGCCGTGCTACATAGATGCTTGCTTTATTATTCAAAAGTTCTTAAACGGTTTTGTCCAGAAAACTATTCTTCACAAGTATTTGTTGTAGCCTTTTGCTCTTACCATTGTAAGTATATATTTAGACTTCAACATATTGAGGTTTTCATTCATGATTACATCTAGAATACTTACCTGTGTTTGAAAAGGAATGTTCAGATATCAGCAGCAAATCAGAATGTGATGGCATATGTGTGCTGCTGGCTTTTCGCTGGCCTGTGGTCACATGCTCTTCAATGATGTGCGGGTCCAGGGATCCAGTGCGGCTTTGGGATTTGGCTCCCTGATCCCATCAGCAAGTGCTTTGTGTCCTTCCCTTGTGCACCTGGCCATACCTCCTTGCAGTGAGAGCCCCTGGGAGTGAAATTGTGTGACAGTCTCTTTTACTAGCATGCTGCCACTGTGTCTGAGGCTACTTTTTTATCCACTGTGCCCTGCACAGGGCCCAGCATACAGTAAGTACTCAATAAAATCTCACTGCATGTGTGAATATCAGTGGCAAGAGGGGCTTTAATAGGAAGCACCGTAACCTACAGGGCCTCATCATTTTGTTGTTTTCTCAGGAGCCCTTTGGGGACGTGACAGAGAGGAGGCAGCTCCGTGCCAAGCTCCAGTGCAAGGACTTCAAGTGGTTCTTGGAGACTGTGTATCCAGAGCTGCATGTGCCTGAAGACAGGCCTGGTTTCTTCGGGATGGTGAGCGAGGCGGGCCAGTGGTGGGCAGGGAGCTCCTAGACCCCAGATGATCAACAAACCTAGGGCAAGAAAGGCATCTTTGTGGGAACTGCTGGCTTCCCCCAACCCTGTACCCACCCGCTTTCATCCACTGAGTATCTGGGTCTCAGGTTCACAATGTCATCCCCAGGAGCCATCTCGAAATTGACAAGTGTAAGCCTCCTATTTTATAAATGAGGAAAACAAGGCTCACTTGATGTTTCCATGTTCTAGTTTTTACTAACACCTTATCACATCTGGATAAGTGTGTTAACTTTTTATGGCCTGGAAGTTCATAAGAGACTGAATTAGTTAATGATTCTCAACTCAGGGGTCCACAAAGGCAGTAGCAAGGAAAGGAGAATCACTTCTGTTACTTCAAGAAACCTAAAAGAAATGTTTCTGGGATGAGGCCAGCTAAAATGTCTGGTGCCTTTGGCCTCTGCTAGAAATTGCATCAGGCTAGTGAAGGACATGCTGGTTTTCCATCCCGGAAGCCTTCAATAAACACAAAGCAGGATATTAATGCGTTAAATTCAGTTTTCATTATGAAAGTGTTCAATACAGAAATGCAGAGAGAACGGTATAATGATGCCTGTTCCTGAAATTCTGGAATTACCAAGATTTTGCCTCTCTTGTTTTCCCTCTCCTCCGCTCCTTTGTTCCACTCTCTCACATTTTTCTTTTTTTAAGCAAACCCAAGGTATTGTGTCATTTTACTCCTATATACTTCAGAATGCATCTCAATAAGATTTGGACATTATCCTACAAAACTGTAGACCATTATTACCCCTAATCAAATGAACAATAATTTCTTGGTGTCATTTAATATCCAGCCCATAATCATATTCCTCCAAATTTTCAAATTTCTCTTGGTGTGTTTGGTGAGTTCCCACTGGGATCCTAACAAGGTCTAGATATTTCATGAGGTCACTGCATCTTTTCTCCTCAGTCTAATCTGAAGCAATTCCCTTCTTTTTCCCCCTTCTGCTACAGCATCAGTTGTCCCGTAGTGTGCCTTACTCTTAGAATTACCTAATTTATTTTGTTTCTTTGTGATAACTTTTAAATTGTGCCTCTCTCCCCCATATTTCTTTAAAATGAAGTGAGGTCTAAAGGTTTGATGGAGTCGGATCAACATTTTTAGCAAGAACACTTCACAAGTGTGCTCTGTATTCATATTGTGTCATAGAGCATGTAATGTCTGGTCATCCTGCCTTTTGTGATAAGATTGATCAATGGGTTCATGGAGAGTCACCTGGATGTCTCCCATTCCCAGGTTCCTTTACAGCACAGAGCTCTCAAGAATGCGGAGGGCTGTGCTTTCCTTACAAGCCAGCGGATTATGGAATCCTTTCCATGTGGCTGAGTCTGGTCATCTGAACTAGGCTAGTTAGGGGTGAACAAGGGCCAGGCCAGGAGTGGGGTTTAGGACTCACTGTTGAGCATTCCTTGAACTCACCAGGAAGGGATTTGGAAAGTACTTGAGATTTTCCCTGGGAGGCTCCTGGAAGGGAGGAAGGCACATGGAATCACCCATGGCGTTTTGTTCTTGAAATGATTAAAGGGTTTTAGTGCCAGAAGGTACCTTAGTGGTGATGTTAGATAAGACAATGTTGAGTGATGGAGTCAGAGGTCCTGGACTGAAGGCCCAGGTATCTCTACTTACTTGTGAGACCTTGGGCCAGTCATTGGCTCTTTGTGTTATACTGTTCCTATAGTCTAGAATGGTGGACTTGTGATCTGAGGAATGCTGAGTCTCTTAATTGGGGGGTCCTTTGCAGGTGCATAATAGCAGGAGCTCCTTGGTATATATGCCAGGTGACAACTCAGCAATGGTTGGACTAGTGCAGCAGTAAGGCTGCACTAATGACAAATGAACAGGTATGGACTTCCAGGCCATAAAAAGTTAATCTCTCTGATCCTCAGGTTTATCATCTTAAAATGGGTCTTATGATTCCTGCCTACGGTATAGAATGGGAAGGCACATTTAAAACTAGAACTGTAACGGGCTCTTACCACTGACACTAGTTCTGGATGCAGGCACTTCTCTCACTGTTCACCTTCCTTCAGAACCTTGGGTGGAATCTGTTGTGTGTAAATCTGGACCAAAACTCCACCTTTATGTTTTCTTTAGCTCCAGAACAAAGGACTAAAAGATTACTGCTTTGACTATAACCCTCCCAATGATCATGATATCACGGGACACCAGGTCCTCCTGTATGTCTGTCATGGGATGGGTCAGAACCAGGTACGTGCTGTTTCTTTGTACCTTGACCTTCTCAGGCAGGGGTTAGACAGCAGGAGGCCCTATGTTCAAGGGGTCGTTGGCGTGGACCTCTAATGAGGGAAATGAGAGGAAAGCTGTGTGTTTTTTAAAAATTAAATATTTGCAGTTTTTTTCATTATAAAAGTAATATGTGCTCATTAAAGAACATTTGGGAAATATGAAAAAGTAGAAGCAAATAATGAAGGACAGGACCCAGAGCAACCGCCATGATAATTAAGACGTATTCACTTCCCATCTTTTTTTATGCATGGCCTTTGAATTATGTGTTTTAAATAGTTGTTATATGTCTATATGTTTTATATTCGTATTTACATTTACCTCATCATACTTGTATTATTGGACACCTTTGAGAATATTGTTCCTAATGGCCTCTTAATATACCTTTATGTGGCTGTATATACTGTTTAGTTACTGATCTCCAGCCTCCCTGTTTTTGCAGTTATAAATAACCCCGCCACTAACATCTTCAGTCAGAAAAAAATAAAAAGAAAGAAACAACAGTTCTATATTTTGGATGACTTTCTTGGAATTAATTCTTAAATGGAATTATGGGTTTTGATGCCAAGTGCCACACTGCAAATTAGTGTTTAGGGCAGTTATCCCAGCTGGGAGCCTAGGAGATCTGTCTGAGTTAATTGCTTTACTTCAGGCTGGGCAGGGAGGCAAGTTCTGGGGGATCTGAGGACCAGAACAGGACCCCAACCCAGGAGAGCAGATGGGCCCACCAGAGGGGATCTGTGGAGGACTCAGGAGATGAGTGAAGCATTGGTTCTAGACCTTTAAAACCTTACTGTCCTAAGAGGTGTCAAACACTAGAGACGAAGGGGTGGGGATTCAAGTTTTCTTCCAACCTGGAGCCTCCCCAATTGCATTTGAATATTAAGCCCCCTTATGTTCAACAGTAAACTTTCATAATTCAGACCCCTACAACCTTGAGTTATTCAGGTTCTTCGACACTTTTGAGAATACTCCTCCTCAAAGGCAGTCCCCCAGCTGGTACCATCAGCATCACCTGAGGCCTTAGAAGTGCAAATGCTCAGACCTGTCCTTTCTCTCCTGCACCCCAGTGTCTTAACCAGCTTTCTGGGAAATTTGTTTGAGGGGCACTGCTCCACCTGCCTTAAGAACAGCCACCTGTGTCAGAATCTCCTGGAAGGGAGGGGATGAGACAGGGTGAATAGGTGGCTGAATGTCTTGTTAACAGTGTGAAACTGCTGCTTGAAGGAATCCTCTTTCCCCCTCTGGGATGGGACTGGAGTCAATATTTTTCCGAGACACACTAGAGGAGGAAATCCATTGTTCTGGAAGAACCAAGGCCTCCCACTAGCAGTCGTGTTGCCTGCTTGTGTAGAGAACTTTACTCTTTCTAAGGCACGGTGGCACTCATTGTGTTTGCAAAAAAGGAGAAGTATAGGACTGAAGAAATGGAGAGGAAGTTGGCTGGTCACAGTCACAGAGAGCTCCCAAGTGCTGGCCCTGGGATTGGTGCTTTTTCTTTCCTGCGCTTTTGCACCAGCACAGGCTAGACACAGTGGGCCTGGGGTGACCCAGGCACAGCTACGCTCTCACTAACTAGCAGCCGATGTGGGCACAAGAAAGGGTCTTTCTGTTTGCAGTCTCTGTGCGCCATACCAGGATGTGCAGAGTGCTGTGTGGACGCGCAGGAGGCCAACTGGTCAGTCCATTGTTGGTGGGTGAGGGGAAAGTGAGAGACCTCAGTTGCCATGCTCTTGTAACCCCAGCTTCTCATCCAGTGATTCCCCTCTCTCCACATCAGAGGGTAACTGATGCTTGTTGGCTGCTCCATTTTTAGTTTTTTGAGTACACATCCCAGAGTGAAATTCGCTATAATACCCATCAGCCAGAGGCCTGCATAGCTGTGGAGGCAGGAACGGATATTCTCATCATGCGTCTCTGTGAGGAAACGGCCCCAGAAAACCAGAAGTTCATCTTGCAGGAGGTAAGTGAGCTGTCTTATTCCTTCCTTGCTGCAGGGCCCCTGGGCTGCAGAAAGGAGCAGTCCCAGTGAGTCTCATAGTCCCAGTGAGTCTCAGGGATGCAGCCACAAACAGAAGACCGGGAACTTCACGGTGACCCTTAGCCCGTGGCCACGGTAGTGGAGTCCCACAGTGTCCAGTGTCAGCGTGCTTTCCTTCTTTCCTCACTGTTGACTCCCTTTCAATCATTCCATCCTCTTACACCTTCAGCTGAAATGGGAAGAAAAGCTGTTGCAGATGCATTTGAAGATGAAGTGGGGTTTAAACAAGTGAAACAAATCGCTAAAGTGGGAGGTGAGATACAGGTATAAGTCACTGCACTTCTTTAAGCTTCCTTTTTTCCTGCCTTGTCTTAACTTTACTGACAACTAGATATATGGCCAGGAATATTCTTTGAAAATTAGGAAGCTCTATAGAGATTAGTTGTTACTTGCAGTATAATAACCAAGAAAAGATCTCTCTAATGGAGTTGTTGAGTTGGAATTGGGTTGTTATTTCAGGCCTGAAAGGTACTAGCCCCACCATATCTGCAGTAAGCCTGTGATGGGGCTCATAAATCAGTCATATCCTTTGACTCACTAAAAAGCACTTGAGGGAATAAAGCCAAAGAAAGTAATTCAAAAGAAAGAATTAGTTCTCTTTTATCTCTGTGGGAAGCTTTCATTCCCAGCCTGGCTTCAGGGTTGGTAAGATTCGTCTAGACTACTTATAAATGAGCTAATTCTAAGTATGATTAGAAGTTGGAATACATTTTTCTGTAGAAAATGTTATGAAATTTGCGGGCTACCTTGAAAAGCCCAGCACCATAGTGCTTTCTAGGTGATATAAGAAATAAGAAGGAAAATAGCTCAGCAAACATCAAAAGTCTGCAATCCTCTGTAATGCCCTCCTCCTTCCCGTCTTCCTTTCAACTGGAAGCCATGGTAAGCCCTCAAGGAATAGTAATGCAAGATAGAGACCATAAAATTGCTTTGAAATGTCATTAAAATTTTATCTTCAATTTCAGTGACCATTTAAGGAAAAATAAGACTTCAGAAGGGTGGGGGGAAGTGCACTTACAGGCGTACCTCAGAGATATTGCAGGTTTGGTTCCAGACCACTGCAATAAAGCAAATATTGCAATAAAGTGAGTCATGAAGTTTTTGGTTTCCCAGTACATATAAAAGTTATGTTTGTACTATACTATAGTCTATTAAATGTGCCATAGTATTATGGGTAAAAGAAATGTACATACCTTCATTAAAAAAAAAACTTTATTGCTAATAGATGCCCACCATCATCTGAGCCTTTAGCAAGTCATATTCTTTTTGCTGGTGGATGGTCTTACCTTCAATTTGTGAACATTGTAATATCGGTGAAATGCAATAAAACAAATGCAATAAAATGAGGTAGGCCTGTATTTACTTTCATGTTACTCTAAAGGCAGCTTACGAGCACTTTTAAGGGTTTTTTGGGGGTTAATATTTTTGTGATTCTTTTGCATCTGATTGTATATTTCTAAAGCTTATCTTTCCCTGGAACAGGTAGGTGTGTCACTTGTTCTGTCCCTTTGATTAAGTTCCTTGGGGGTGCACAGCTTACAAAAGAGAAACTCCAGGACTGCAGGGAGAGGTTTGCTTAGTTAACTCAGCAACAATTGAAAAAAAGGAGAGGAGGAGGAGGCGTTTAAAGAGGATCATGCTTTTCGGGTTTGGGAATTGGCATGGTCTGTAGAACCCACTTCCTCTCTGGTAACTTGCCCCCTCCTTCGGCTGGTCTGTAGCTGAGCTGGGACTAAAGCCAAGTTTCCTGACTCCCTGTTTAAATACTTAAACGAAAGAGGTCGCCAAGGATGGAATTAGTCAACCTAAGAGGAAGAGATTAATAAAAGATCTTTGGTCCTGGTTTCCCTGAAGGCAAAGAAAAGTTGTAAGGATGGGAGGTAGGGTCTGACAGATCCCCAGAGAAGCCAGCAGGTGGCACCATCAGCCCCGACAGTGGAGTCGCGGCTGTGATGCGCTGCCGTGAAAGGCTGACACGATGCATGTCTCTGTGTGCCTGGCCTTCTCTCTGCTTGGACAGTGGATAGTCCTGGGTTGCCTTTATACATGCAGACCCTTAATGCTCAGTAAATATTTGTGAAACGATAAAAGTGACTATGAGCACATAAGAACACATTTTAAGAAGATACTTTCTGAGGAACTGCTTAGATTTCTCTTGAACATCCAAGGTCTATTCTCTTTTGTAGGATGGTTCTATACTTCACATACAGTCCAATAAATGTGTTCAGGCTGAGAGGATGGCGTTCAGCGACAGTTTCGTGCCACTCTTACGGGACTGCACCAGCTCAGAACATCAGAAATGGTTTTTCAAGGAACGCATGCTATAAAGTGTCACTGTACTGAGGAACCTGTCAGAAGAGACAGGAGACCCCTCTGTACCAACAGAGACTTAGCTAAGTACAGTGACAGACCCACCGAAGCCTGGCTGCTCTACTCCCGTAAGGAAATTATTGTGCAATGTGTAAAAGTGGTGTTGGATTTAGTATGAATGTGAATGAGCTTTCTACTGATTTTGAAAACTTTAAAATTGTTCCCTAAAACCCTGTTTTCAAAGGGTAATCATAAAATGTTAACTCTTGGTATTCAGAGAATTAAAAACCTTTATTTTTCTATCAAGATGTATATTCTACTATTGTGACTTTTTATTCCCCCTAGCATAAAGTAAATATTTTATTTTGGTATTCGCAAGGATTTCCAGGTATGAAGACGTTTGCACATGTGGACATTAGGCTCGTGTAATGGACTTTGCCTGGACTGATAATACTTCCGATGTTGGGTTAGATTTTTCTCACTGTGGACTGATGGACAGTGGGAACATCGTACTTATTCCTCAGGTCGTCGTGATAACCTAGATTTATTTAATCAAGAATGCTATTTGATTATGTGTCACTACCATAGTCAAACCTCCAGTTAAAGTTTGTTAGCCAAAGAAGACTAACCAAAGCTGAAATCTCAAAGGAACAACTTGATGTACTGGGCTAATATAAACTCCTGCTGCACAGGCTGGACTTCAACAATGCCTGGCTGTGGTGTAGCTGGCTGCTTTTAGTAATCACCACTACAACTTTAAAACGTGTTTATACCGTTTTTAACTTTTAATCACACATGAGTGTTAGGGAGAAATTTAATGTTCTATATGAAATTCAGCATACAAGTTCATTCGTTAATAGTATTTGATCATTTAAATTGTTCTGTGCTGCAGCAGCTGCTGTGAAGGTCTGTCTCAGCATTTCTGGTTTGTGAAAGATCCCTGATCCACTTCTGAGATCTTGTCAAGGAGACCAAGTCAATGTGAATGATTTAAAAAATATACAAGAGCATTGCAGATCTTTCTTTTTGCCACCAATCAGATGTGAGAGAGGAAGAAACATGTGCAATTGACTTAAAAGCATCAACTTGTGTCTCAGGCTCTTTTTTTACATACATTCTCCCCTCTGAGGGATCCAGTTTTACATTTATGCAGAAAGAACTCCAGTCGACATGGCTTGCAAGAACTTCAGCTTCTTATCTGTAAAATGGGAATAATAAAACTTGCAGAGTAGGTGTTAGGATTAAATCGAATAGAGCAGATGAGGGCTTAGCTTGGTCCCTTGTATACAGTATGGATTCATTAAATTTGTACTTTCATAAATGCACTTTATAAAATATGAAACATAATAAACTTCAATAGGTGTTTATTAAAAAATAAAGATTAAATAATTTAGTTATTTTATCTTTATGGGATTAAATAGCTCCTGAGTATGAGCCCCTTCCAGCACAGCTGAGTTCTCTCCTAAATGTACGGTGCTGTGAGGCCAAGCCGTCCCTTCCATACTTGGTAACCCGTAATGATGGAGATACGAGTCCCCCTTGCCTCCTCCACCCTGCTTTTTCTGCACTGTTGATCAGAGCTCTGGTGGGGTATCAGCCTCTCCCAGGGCATGGAAAGACAGTTCAGGCAGACAGAAAATTAACGACCAAAATCCATGATGAGTTCAGGGAGGCTACATGCATTTTCGTGGGAGTTCTCTGGGAAAGGCAGTAAGTTGTCTTTGCTTGAGAAGTCATCTGTCTTACTAATGCCATCAGTGTATCTGGCAATTTTTTAGGGTAGAAAAACCAATATAAATAAAAATGTTTTGCAGGGTATCCAGGGAAATATTTGCAGAGACTGGGAGGCAGTATACATTTTGAGGAAGCTTTTCCTTCTGAGGATTCTGAGCCCAGGTGGTTCCCCACTTGCCTTACTGGAAGGTATGAATTAGCCTCCAGGTCACCAGTATGATCATTATGTCAATAACAACATAGACAATGCAGGTGCATTTGAAAAGTTCAGGGATGCTCATCCCTGTCATCAGATACCTACTTACATTTGAGAAGGTTCCTTTTTGAAAACTGATATGAAAAACTCCTCACATGTCAGTTGGGAAGGATTTGTTTAATTTATATGGCTCAATTCCAGATTTCTTTTAAGTTGTGAGTATATGCTAAACTTAAACTTCCCATAATAGCTTCCTTTTTCTCCTATTAAAGCAGTGCTCTTCACACTTTAATGTGTAGGGAATCACCTGGCATCTTGTTAAAAGGCAGATTACGGTTTCTGTAGGTCTGGGATGGGGCCTGAGATTCTGCATTTCTCATAAAAGGGAGAGGAGAAAGCTCCTGGTTAGCTGGTCACTAGTGTCTTACTCTCACATGCACACCAGATGGTGGTGTCTGCTCAGGAAACATGACAGTGCCACAGTTGAGGCCAAGTCTATTGGTCTAAAAAATCCTCCAAACCACAGGTCCACAGGGCGCAGACCTGGGAGGCCCACAGAGATCATCCTGTGTCCAGGGCAGCTGATGGAGGGACTGGAGGCGAGTGAAGGAGTTAGTTTGCCCAGGATCGAACAACAAGCTTAGGGGCAGCATCTGTTTTGGGAATGCCTATAATTCCATTTAGTAATCTTTGTTTTAAATTTGGCCTGGGTAATATTTTTCTTGAAATGTTAAACTGGTACTCTTTTTTAAAAATTATATCTTCAAAAATCGACCTTGCTATATTATATTAAATTGTAAAATAAAATTTGTTACCTATCTTGATAAAAATTTCTGAAGACTACCACGTGGTATCATTGGCACAATGTTTATTTAATAAGTTGGGTTAGAAACACTGGCCTCTTACAGTCTCCTAATGTTTGTGAAGTTCAATGCACTGCATACCAAATTTCTCACACTTAGACACAACTTTAGAGTTTCGTTTTCAAGGGAATTATTTGGTATGATCCTATAAGATCAACTGTCTTCTCTTTGCAGCTGCTGATAATTATAATCATTCCATGAGTTGGGCACTGCCCTAAGCACTTCATGTAAACAAACTAATTTAATTATCAAACTCAGTGATGTAAAGTGTAAGTTCACTCCTGTATCCCCATCCCATCCCCAATTTAAAGATGAGGACACAGACTGAGAAGGGTTAGGGAGCTTGTCTAAGCTAATCAGTGGCAGTCCTGGGATTTGAACCTGGGAAGCCTTACTCCAGAGCTCAGTGGCAAACATTCTGTCCTTCTGCCACCCATAGGGGAGGGAGTGACTCACCCAAGCCACACAGCTCGTACACCCTGACCACAGCCCCAACCTCAGTCCAGTTACCACGCTGCCAGTTATGGCATGAGAATTAATGAGTCTGTCCTGCCTCAGCAGTTTCACATCCTGGGTGAGCACATTTCTTTTAAAAATGTCAAGACGGGGTAGAGCAGGGACAGCTCTAAGTGCAGAGCCAGTGGGGGTTCAGACCCGCCCCTCCAGGTACAGTTAGTTGCCCAGGTCCAGTTTTCTGTTGCTCACACCCACACTCTGCCCTTTTTCTCTTTCAAATGGGGCAAGAGGGGGAAGGCAGGATGTAGGGGGTGTTTCTTCAGTTTCTCATTCAAGATTCTTGCTGCGAAGCCAGGGAGGCTCACAGTTTGTGGCGAAATCTACTGTAGTTGCTCCATCCAGCACTTAAGCATCTTCAGAGTGCATAAAACCCGTGGGACTGAGAGTTCTGACCCCATCTGCCATGTCATGATTCCTTTGTGAATCATCTCGAACCTTCTTTTACAAGGCAAGGGTCAGTGGAACTGATTGCTCATCAGAACGTAGAGCTAGTTATTTCAGCATCCTAACAAGAAATTGCCAGATGGGTGTGTCTATGGAGCAGTTCCAGTTATTCACTCAAGAGTGATCGCAAAGCACCACTGGGTCCTAGCTGCCAACTGTTATAAAAGGAAGCAAATTACTGCATTATAGGATGTGAAGAAGTCATGCGTTCAACTCCCACCTCATGCAGGAATCCACCTTGTCCCCAACATGGGATCAGAGACCCTAACTTGTCCACTGCTGGTGGGGGAATTGCTCCTCCCTTTAAGGGTGTCTCGTTCTGTTCTGTGCTCAGATGGCTTCTAACAAAGTTGAACTCTGTCTCTCTGGAGCTAGACCCCCCTCTGAGGCCACCCAGAGTGTGTGCTCTCTGCCCCTCAGAAATTCAGCGAGGTTGGGGTGTGTGAATCTGCTCTGCTCCAGGTTAGCCAGCACTAGGTTCTTCAAATCTTCCTTATGGGATGTGGAAGTTTTCACTGGAGTTCTGGGAGGGAGTTTGAAGTAGATGTTGCATTAAATCTGCTGCATTTAACCAAAGGTCAAGATTCTACTCTCCATCCCTGCTGAGAGGCCTAGGCTAGCTCAGGCTCCCCTAGATGATCTGAGGGCAATAAAACATGACCGGTCTATGGGGGAGGGAGGGGCAGTAGGTGTATATGAGTGACAGCAAGAGTGAGATGGTATAAGAGAACCTTTATTTTTCATAATAATAAGTCAATAAAAATGGTCTAAAATTGAAAAATCATGAGAAAGGAAGGCTAATGTTCTTTGAACTATGAAGGCAAATAACTGGAAGAACTTGCTGGAGATGTTGCCTGGAGAGGCCCCTTGGGAGCCAGATCTGAGTGAGGGGGAGGAGGCCTTGGGAGGGTGGGACGGGGCTTCTGATTTTATTATAAACCTTGAGTACTATGAGGCTTTTAGAGCTAAGTACACGTACTTAAGCTAAAGTACATTTGGTAAAAATTATCTTTAAAAATTCTCCCAAGTAGAGTCTTAGTTCAAACTCTTGTTAGTCAGGAAGCAATTAAGGACGTATGTTTGGCTTCATTTGTCAGAATAGTTTCAGAGAGGTTGGGATTTGTAGAAGGGCATACCTGGATATGAATTCCCTTTGGTCACTTGCCAGCTGTGTGACTTTGAACAAGTCACTTAACTCCTTTGAGCCCCAATTCCTCATCTGTAAAATGAAGACTGTGCTAGTATCTAACTCTTTGGGAATGCCGAGGATTAAATGAAATGAGGTGGGCAAGGCTGGGAGGACAGAGCACCCAACCAGAATGAGTGCTCAGGGACCATTTACTAACCAAAGATTCTGTGTTGTTCCATCCCAGAGATAGCTTGAGGACCAGAGCAGCTTTCAGAAACAACAGGGATATCTCGGCCCCCAGCCATGGTACAGTTGCTCTTCATAAAAGTCCTGGATTCTGTATTGTTTGCTGCCTGGGGCAGAACAAGCAAGCAAAGGAAGTCCTCTGAGGATCCCCAGGCCTCCTTCCCTTTCCACCTGCAGAGAAGTTAACTTTTCAACTCGTCTCCCCACAGAATTAGTTTATCTCTGAGGAAACTTTGAACCCAAGAGCTGTGGGAGTTTTGGAGGGTGAAGGTCATTTCAATCTAATCTTTTCTCTGTAGAGTCGGGGAGCTGCTCCCTGAGAGGGGCCAGGAAGGGGGCCCCCAGGCTGGCTCATCCTCTGTGCCCACAGGTAGGACACAGCTGCATGAGCCCTGCAAAACCCTAGCCACCACAGGGTCAGCTCAAGGAGTTTGTCCTGAAGTGGACTGGGCTCAGCTCACTCCTTTTGGAACCTGAATCTGAAGGGAAGGAAATAAAACTGCCTTTTCTGGGTAAGATTCTGGACAATTCTGGGAACTTGTCTGCAGAACAAATTGATTTATGGGGACCCAGCTGTGAAGAACTGTACAAAACAGGGATCAGAGGAGATACACTCCAGATGTGGCTTCATTAAAAACAGGGGTGGAACAATGGAGTTGGAAGGCTTCTAAGGTCCACTGGGCCATGGAGACTTTGCGAAAGTATGGCCGGGAACCTGTGGCTTCCAGCTGTTGATTCTGAGCTGCAGAACAGCTTAGAACTCTTTCTGCCCAAACTCTTGAAACTGTAGAGGGGGACCTGAGGCTCAGAGTGGGAGGAGCCTTACTCAGCCTCACACAGCTGGAAAATGAGGCTGAGACCAGAACCCACACTTGCTGCTGCCGGTTCCAATGTCTGTCCCATCACGTGCCTCTGCCACTCACTCCTGCCTTTCAGAATCCAACTCATGCCTGTTTTCTTAATTAAAAGTTGAGGGACGGCTTAACTCTGCCACATCCGATGGTGGGTTGCCCAGAGAGGGTGACCTGGCCGACACTAACGCTGGGCCAGAAAAAACCCCTTTCCATTCACAGGCTTCTGAGACCCTCGGCAACACCTTCTGCTGGAGAAGCTGGTCACTGCACCCCCAGAACTGAACTCAGTGGTACTTGGTTGGGTGCCTGTTCTCTGTGCTCGGGGGTGAGGACTGATGTGGCTCAAGAGAGGGCAGAAGGATGCTCTGCTGCTGCGCTGCCTCTCCTGGGAATGGATTTCAGTTTTCAGAGTTTGGGCAACAAGATCCACATTTGGTAGATCTCCCGTTCCTACTACAGGCTTCCTGACACAGTCGCTCTCTCTCTCTCTCTCTCTCTCTCTCTCTCTCTCTCTCTCTCTGTCTCTAACACTTTATTTTCCCCACAGTTTTCAAAAATAGATGCTCAGCTGAAAATCTAGAAAAATACACATGAATATTTTAAAAATCGCTTTTAAATTCTCATTTACTCAAAGACATCTAGAAGTAGAGTTGACCCCCGAACAATACAGGGTTGAACTGCGTGGGTCCACATAGAGTGTGGATTTTTTTCAAGAAGTGTGTACAGTACTGTAAATATATTTTCCCTAAGATTTTTCTTAATACCATTTTACTTTCTCTAGCTTACTTTATTATAAAAATATAGTATATATAATACATATAACATACAAAAAACCATGTGTTAATCAACTGTTTATGTTATTGGGAAGGCTTCCGGTCAATAGTAGGCTATTAGTAGTTAAGTTTTTGGGGAGTCAAATGTTAGACATGGATTTTTGACTCTATGGAGTGGGGGGTTGGAACCCCTAAGCCCCGTGTTGGTCAAGGGTCAACTGTATTTCCTTCCAATCTTTTTTTGTTATCACATTTCTCTTATTTGGCTGAAATTGGCTCAGTATTGGCTTTTGCCAAGTGACCTTGGTTCTGTGATTTAGGGAAATGCATAATTAGTTTCCTTCCTCTGCCCATAACCAGGGTTCAGATGCATGAAAACAATATGTATCTCCAGATTCTTCCCATCTCTGGGAGGAAACCCCAACTCCATCTTAAATGCCAAGGTTTAAATAACAATTATAATTATCACCATTTATTAAGGCATTACGCTAATACAATACCTTGTTTAATCTTCACAACAACCTTATGAGGGATGTATTTTCTAGCTCCATTTTACAGGGGAAAAAATTGAAGCTCAGTGAGAATTGGTCCCTGTGGGCTGATGGGAACCACGTTCAGTGAGATTATCACCTCCCTTAATCTGGCCTCTTTATTTTTGTTAATGCAGCCAAGAGACATGATAGCTTTTCTGGCAGCCTTACTAAAACTGATTTTTGAATGACATACTTGCAAAGCAAGACTTTACATTTGTTTCTGACAAATTCATCTCCTTCACTCTGGCCCACAATAAACTTTTTTTCCTTCTTACGCTAATCTTTCTGAGGCAGCATGAATCATGTAGAATTCCTGGCAACAATATTACCCCCCAGAAAAAAAAATCCCTCCTAGCACAGCTCCTGGCACATTGTCCTTCCGTATCCAGTACCTGGTCGCTATTATTACTATATAAAGTGGGTGGCATTGTTTGTTTGGTTCCCTGGGTTTCCCTCTGTTCCCCACAGAACACAGCAGAACAATGTGCTAAAAGTAGCATGATGCTAAGGAGGGGCCCATCCACCGTGGTTAGTCTCTTCTCTGAGGTGGCTTCCAGAAACATCATTTTCCTCCAGCTATTGGCAGAAACAAGAAGCCAAGAAGATGCTTTCTTGAATTTAGGCCCATCTGCCCCATGCTTGGTCCTGCTCTTCCTCTGGGATCTTATCATCCCCCTCATTTGCTGGCATGGTAGGTCTGTCTTTCTTTGAAGACCCCTCTTTCCCCCATCAGCCTCCAAAACTGTGACATTGCAGCTGGACTTGCTGCTGCTTCTGCTGCTCATCCCTCAGCCACAGTGCTCAGAAGAGACACTCCTTAGAGTGGGTGGAGCTGTTGAAATGAATTTTTAAATATGGGTTGTATTTTATTTTAATTTTTGGTTGTTTTCTAAATTTGGTCACAGTTGCATCTTCTTGTTCTAAAACAAGAGAAAGGAAGCAGCTGCCCTCTGGGAGGTTCCAGAGAGAAGGGAGGAAAGCCCTCAGCCTCTCTGCTAATTGTTTTACTTCCTTCCTGAGAGCCTGAAGCAGGTTTGTGGGCGTGAAAGGGGATAGACTTGGACCTGAAGATGCCCGCATGATCTCCCTGACCTGGGAACTTCATGTAGGACCCACTATCACCATCCTGTGACGAATCACCAAGGCTCCTGGCCCCCTACACATGCCAGAAACACAGACACTCCCCACCCCAGTGACTGAAACTCACTCCCAACCATGACTCCAGGTGGGCACAGGGAGGTGGGAGGAGCCTGGAGAAAAGACTAATCTTGTCTCTGTCATAAAGAAGTGACATCTGTGCTGTCTTGAAAGGCTGAGCAGGCCATAGATAAGTAGAGGAAAGGCAGTCCAAGAGGTGGGCAGCTTGGCCAGAAATGGTATTATTGAAATGTGGGAAGGGAGGCTGAGGAGGTGAGGTCAGGTCCTGGCTGGGTCTACGTCTTGGAGAAGGTGGGGTTGGAAGCCAAGCTGAAGAGTTTAGACTTCAACCTGGAGACAAGGAGGAGAAATGGTCTTTGCAGTTGGCCCAGGAGTGGGTTCTTCTCATTGCATCATCCTTTCTCAAGCCTCTTGCCCTCAGGAGTGAGCTGCAGAGGGCTGGGAGTCTATTATACTGTGGTTTGGTTTCTGTTCCCAACCCTGCCAAGGTCAAGGACCTTTCGTTTGCTAAATCCCTTGAAAAGTTTTCTTTCTCATGTTTCTATATCTCACCACTGGCCTGGTCTATCTCTGTTTCCTGTTGGCACTATCTCCTCTGTGGCTCTGGCCACCACATTTCTTAGTTTTCCATCCACCCCAGATTCTTCTCAGTATGCTTCATCTCCCACATTCTTGAGCCACATTCTCTGGGATCCTGGGGGGCCCTCTTGTGACTCCTTACGTTCTCCCTGGGCCATCTCTAATACACAACAGTTACTTGTGTCTATAAATTAGCAACTGTGTTCAGTTGTATCAGAAACCTGGAAAACAGTGGCTTAATCAAATTAGAGGCTCTATATTTCTTATGTAAAAGGATGTCCTGAG
This sequence comes from Macroglossus sobrinus, assembly GCA_004027375.1. Lineage (NCBI taxonomy): Eukaryota > Metazoa > Chordata > Mammalia > Chiroptera > Pteropodidae > Macroglossus > Macroglossus sobrinus. Next base: position 1,420,387 of record PVKZ01000055.1, on the reverse strand, counting down.
TTAGGCATTTCAAGATTGATATGGTGGCTTTGTGGTGTTATTAGGGGTGAAGACTCATACTCTCTTTTCATACAGCCATGCTTAGCATGTTCCTGTCACCCCATCTAGGCACTTAGTTTGTCTCATTCAAGGAGAAGGAAAAGGACAAGGGACAAATGAACTGCCAGAGGAGTCTGTTTCTTGTTAAAGACCTTTCCCAGCTCTGCATCAGTTAGTTATTACTACAGTAATTCTCTGTAACAACAACCCCCCAAGCTCAGTGTAACAAGCCAGTTTGGGCAGGGTTCAGCCGGGCGGTGTTCCAGACTTGGCTCAGCTGTCTTGGCTCCAGGCCAGCTCCAAGTGTAGAGTTCTGGGACCCAGGCTGAACAAGCTTCCATTACCCAGGGCGGGTTCTTCTCACAGCAAGTCAGCAGGGCAAGAAGCAATCAAACTGCAAGCAAACTTCAGGTCTCTGCTTAATCCTTCCACTAACATTCCCATGTAAGTCACGTAGCTAAGCCCTTCGTTGGTTAAGTACTTATATTCAGTTCACTGAGGAGAGGACAAGAATGAATATTTGTTGAGTAATAAGCCACATGAAACAATTTCACTGTCTAGTACTGTGTCATGTCGTCCCTTAGCTGAAAAAGGAGGTTGAGAAATGTGCTTTTTCTAGCTGACACTACACAAATTCAAGATCTCACTAGTGAGGAAGGAGAAGAGAATGGGAATTGGGTCGGCACACTTTGACAGGGCTTTTTTCAGGTCATACCCCAGGAGCCACCAGCTAAAAAGCAATGAAATTAGAGACCACTCTGCTTTGCAGTGACAAAGACATTTATTACCCTTGTGAAGCCACAGGACACAGAGACAGGCCATGCCATGAAACTTATGTGGCCACCTGGTTGCTTCTCCTATTGCAACGTTTCACAAACCTCCCCGTTTGATGCCCTCCCAGTGGTAGGTCCCACTGCATGATGGCACGGGGAGAACATTCCTGGAGGGCTGGGAAGAGTTACCTGCATCGTCTCCATTTGGAGTTGCTTGTCCCCTGTGACCTAGTGAGATGTTGGCTTGTGTAAGTCTCAGCACATACTCATTAGCCCTGGAAAACTCTGGCTCTGTCATGTGGGTCTGACACCAAGGACTGGCATGGATCTCTCTCCTTTGCAGCATCAATGACTCAGATCAATATATTAAATATATTTCGGTCCTGGTATCAGCTAAGGGAACAGAGGGTCCAAGAAGAGAGAACTAGTGTGAGATGGAGGCCGGGACTGCTCTGGAGCCTAATCCCTGAGGGGTGGAGGGAGGAGGAGACTCACTAGACCAGACGTGCTGCTCCTGAGGCAGGCGGTTCAGGGCAGCTCCCAGAGTCCATAAGCCTACCCCATAAGCCTCTCTCTCGCCACCTACCTGCCGACAATTCACAGCCCCCTCTCCAGCTTGGGCCTTTCCCTACCCTGCTGCCTGCTCAATATCTTCCTTGGGTTGTGCTGTCAACTTTGCAAACAACACATTCTAACCCAGACTCATTGTCTGTTCTTCCCTCTGCCTGTTATTCTTCCTCCTGTGTTGTCCACAAAGCTGGTTTGTCTCACTGGCGTCTATTTCCTTTTACTTTAGCACGAGCCTCAGTGTTTCTTCAGGGCCCACTTCTTCCTCTCTCAGTCTCTGTGGACTATCTGGCTCCACCATGGATAAGGTCTAAGTCAGTTAGTACAACCATGGTGACGATTCACAGGTGAGCATGTACCTCACAGGTGAGCATGTACCTCAGGTGAGCTTGTCTAATCAGAGAGAATCTCAGAACTTTTGTGGAAATGCTAAGACACAAGCTCTTGTTTATTTCTGTTGAATTTAAACCTGGGAGGATGTAGCTCAGAGAGGCGCTGGCATTCTTGGGCATGAGACTGGTGGTCATCTTGTGCAATGTGGAAAGAACTGTGAAGAACAAAATCAGCACAGAGGACCTGAGACAGGAGAGAGAATACACTGATAATGCAGTTTGAACTTCTGGATCCAGGCCTGCCTAAAGTGGGTGAGATCTACCCTCACACTGTTCGGTCATATGAACCAGTACATTCCCCTTTTCCTTTTTTTTTTCTTTTTTTTTTCTCCAGAGGTCAGTCTGATTAGGTTTTCAGCCAGTTACAAACATCTCACTGAATAGCAGCACTTTTTATTTAGCCAATTAAACCAGAACTCTGGGGTTCACCTTTAGATTCACTCTCCATGTCCGAGGAGTACCAAAAGGCTCTCAGTCCTGGGCTGCCTCTTTAGCCTGTCCCCACCCTGGCATCCCCACTGCTATTACCTCAGTTTCAGCCCACGCCCTCTCTCGTTTGAGCCATGAAATAACCCACAAAGTGACCTCCTTTTCAGACATGCCATCTCAATTTCTCCTCCTTACTTGGCAGTGTGTTCTTTCTAAAATGGAATCTGACTGTGGCACAGTTTTCCATCACTCCTCAGACTCTGGTGGTTCACGTAAAGAATGACCTGGCCCTGACTGCTGCCAGGGGCCGGGGCGAGGCGGTGTGGAATTGTGAGGTTGGCAGAGCTTGTCTTTAGGGCCGCTTCCCGCTCCTTGCTGCTGTCTCCCACCCCTGCTCCATGAGCTGAGCATGGCACAGAACTGCTCAGAAGGGCCAGGCCCACAGAACCAGAGGACGATGCAGAGCTGGGAAAGCAGCCAGGAGGTCAGGTCTCCCTTGCCCAGCATCACAGAACCGGAGACCCTGGGGTGGAAGGAGCCTGCCAGGCCCTCATCTCCCTTCCCTCCCCTGACACCCCACTGCCTGCCTGTAGCTAAATGTTCAGGGCCAACCAACCTCAGGGAGTAAGAGTGAAGATGAGATAGAAAGAGGACCAGGCAGGGGCTTGAGGGGCTCAGGAGGCCTAGAGTTTACACTGAGCTGAACTTCCTTCTTGCTGTGGGACCATCTCCGACTTGGTCAGGCCAGCTCGAGGGGCATTCCACCTGTTCACTCGTCCCCACACCTAGATGGGCCCTACCTTTGGTTTAATGCTCTACTGTTACCGCCTTAAACCTATTAATACTTTTTGAATAAGGAGCCTTATGTTTTCATTTGGCTTTGAGCCCTACAAATGATGTGGCCCATCTTGGTCTCGGTCTCCCCACCTGTGTAAGAAGGTGCTGGACTAAGAGACCAGAGGACCTTGGAGGTCCCTTCCTGCTGACAGCAAAAGCGAGTGTTCCTCCAGAGGGGCTGTTCTGGGGCTTGCTTGTGGTTATGTCCCCTTAGGAGTTTACTTATAAGCGGCCAGATGTTGCCAGCTCCCATCTCCACCCCAGTCAAAGCAGCTTCTGTCCTCCAAGGGTGGGAAAAGAGCTAGATCAGTGACCTGTGCACAGGACCTAGGGGGCAGCAGACTTTCCATCTTCACTCACCCATTCAGCTATACCACACACTCATCCCCATGGACCAGCAGCCAAGGCATCTCCTGGGAGCTTGTCAGAAATGCAGACTCTCAAGCTTCACTCCAGACCTACTGAACCATGTGTGTTTTAACAAGCTGTCTAGGTGATTCTCAGGCACATTAAAGTCTAAGAAGTTCTGACGAATGCTCATTAAACTTCCCCAAGGTCATTCCCTGAGCCTCAGGATTGGGACAGCACAGCAGAGGGGTGCAGACAAATTTCACAGAACCAGAGAAATCAGGGTGTATCAGTCTGCTCTGGCTGCCACACAGACTACTACAGACCGAGTGGCTTAAACAACAGACATTTTTTTCCCTCACGATTCTGGGGGCTACAAGTCTGAGATGGAGGTGTTGGCAGGGTTGTTTTGTTCTGAGGCTTCTCTCCCGCTCCCTGTCTAACCTGTGTACACCCTGTGTTATGGGCTATCTCCAAACACAGTCACATTCTGAAATGCTGGGGGTAAGGATTTCGACATATGAATTTTGTGGGGACAAAACAGAGCCCATAACACAGGGTGTACACAGGTTAGACAGGGAGCGGGAGCCATCAGGCACCTACGCTGTGCCAGGCTTGGAGCAGGGTGCTGTACATGTGTTTTCTCACTGAACCCCCAAACAGCTCTAAACGATACAAGATGAGTCATAAACAATCGAGATTCTTCTACGTGTCACCATGTGTGTTCAGCACCATTCTACTGAGTCCCCACAGATACTCTCCTCCTCACATCACGCATGTGGAAACCGAGGCCCAGAGAGGAGAGGGGATGTTATCAAGGTCACTTGGCACTGGTGCCAGAGCTTGGAGCAGGACTCAGTGTCTGTTCTCATCTTCACTGCTCCCTCTCCACCTCCCTGCTCACTACTCCTCAGGAACAGCTACCTTACGAGTCACTTTGCATGGACATCATGTAAATGGGAGGTCTCCCATTGTGGAAGACAAAACAACAGCGGTAAGAAACATAAGAAAGAGATCTGCCAGCTGGTGGGGCGTCTTGGAGAAAGGCTGACACCCATCCCGGGCACTGGGTCTGGGGTGTGACAAATGTGGGATCTCCAGGCTCTTTGAAGTTGGGGTGCTGGGACACTCTAGCCTTAGGACGGGGAGGAGTGTCTGCTGCGAACTTGCCAAGTGGGAGGTTTGTGTAGTTGCATTGCATGGCACGCCCTGGGGGACACTCGCAGTACCCTCCTCAGTCCCCGAGAGCCCTTGTTTCTTTCTCCCGCTCTCTTTTACTTAGTAGCCCTCATCGTGACAGAGATGAGAAATAGGGAATTGCACCCCCCAGATCTTGCCCTTCTCCACAGCGCTCAGCTGTGGTTCTTTCCTCACAGGACAGGGTGTCCAGACCCTTCCTAGCCCATCTCGGCTCCAGATATCCTCCCGTTTCTCTGTTTCTCAGTGTTCCCATTAAGGTTGGCCCCAGGACACAGCATTCTGGATGCAGCCTGTCCAGCCCAGGGAAAGCTGACCACTCACACATTTGTTCAAAACATTGGCCTCCATTTGTGTTGCTTTGGAGACAAATATGTAACACAGAAGATACACTGAGCTAGGGCTCTACTCAGACCCCAGCTCTTCTCTCATAAACAGCTGCCCAGTCAGCTTCCTTTTCCTGTAGTAGCTGGGAGGTTTTAAACTGAAATCCCCAGTTAGAACACAGTTTCTGTCACATTCCTTCACTGCCCATTGTGCCCTTTGCCTAGAGACATGTTTACCCCAGAGCCTCAGTTTTCTCACAGGTTTGTTGAGATGACCAAATAAACAATGCAAATGCTAGAGCTTTGAAATATGTAAAACAAAACAAAAAACAAAACAAACAAAAAAGCTTTCTGTTAGTTTCTGTTGTTATTTCGGAAAAGATTTCTGGTTGTTTCCAAAATCTTTTGCTTCCTTCTAGACAGAAACAGAACTTTTGCCATATGTGTTCAGCATAAGTCCATAAATCCCAGCCTGCCTTGCACTAGAGCTGGCCCTGGGAAGCGAGGGGAGCAATGCAATCAAAGTCCAGTTATGTCCTTAAAGGGAGGAGTGTGTAGGGGCCCTCCCAGTTCATGTAACAAGATCATTGTTGAGGCGTTTACAGGGTGATGAGTGAACCCAGGAAAGCAGCCACTGTTTTAGCTTGGGACGATTGTGGAGTGGAGTCCTAGGGTTATTTTTGGAGTTGGTCTATGAAGGTTGAGTAGAGGTTCTCCAGAAAGACAAGGTGAGGAAGGGCATTGCAAGTGAAGGGAACAGCCTGCGCAAAGGCTCAGAAGTGTGCAAGGGCACCAGGTGTGGAGAACCCCGGGCTCACTGCTTGTGGGCACCCTGGGATGGGGCCATGTGTGGGTGTGGAGAGTGGAAGACAGGGCTGCTCAAGGATTTGCTTGGCTGCCAAGTGCCCTGACAAAGATTAACTTCCCTCTGATGGGCCCTGAGCGAGGAAAAAACAACTGCTTTGCAAACAAACATCTCATAGATTTATTTTCTCCCTTTCCTCACATAGCTCATCTCCTTCCCTGAATAAGACTCCTCCTGGTTTCACTTAACTTCCAAAGGAAACTGGAAAGAGCAACATCTGTCTAAATTTCTCCTAACTCACTCGAGATTTCCAAGGTCAGAATGTGGACCCTGGGAGACAGGGTCTCTGTAGGGTCAGAGGTGACAGCCCCAGAGCTGGTGGACTCTCCCGGAGCCCCTTGTAGCAGCCAGCCCCGGCGCCAGTTTCCTGCACAATACAGATGTTCGGCAAGAATTTCACTGGGAGCAAAATCAGTGGCTGAGGCGGCCCCTAGAGAGGGGAGTACAAGACTTGTTCCCACGGGCTCCTGCCCAACACGCGTTCCTGAGTTTAATGTTCCTGGGACAGGGGCTATGAGCAAATGCTCCAACTCCCACACCAGCTGGTCACCAGAAGGCAGCTTTCCTCACATGGCCTTGGGTCACTCCCAGCCATAGGACGTTGTTTTGTTCACAGCAGTCTGATAATGGTATTTATTTAGGGGACACTTTCTCTCCTGCCACCCACAAAGAGGCAGCTTGGGGCAGGGGAAGGAGCAGAGATGGGTCTCTAGGGATTGGGGTTCCAGCTTTTGGGAAAGCTGGAGATCCAGGTGGTGTCTAAGAGTGATGTGTGGGCAAGATGTGGATTTTGAAGACAGGCAGAGGAGGTTTGAATCCTACCTGTGCCACCTGGCTGCATGGTCCCGCTGTAGGTTCCTTACCTCGCCAGTCTCAGTTTCTTCATCTATGACTGAGGAGGTGGCACCAGGTCACCTATGAGTGCCCTGTGGGCTTCCTGGTGATGAAAGCACCCACTTGCCCTCCACGAGGAAGCTTCCTCTGAGGAAGAGTTTTTCTAAATCTGTTTTAAAAATATGCAGGGTCAACACAAAAGAACTGGCCTCCATGAATTACCATTCTTTCCCCCACCTGCACCCCAAGTTTCTACAGATCATCAGAATATTTTTTCTAAAGCATTAGATAACTCCTTGGGGTTTCCCTCTGAGGCCTTCTAGGATCCAGCCCTTCCTGACACCCTCTCACCCAATTGCTCTGCCCTCTCACTCACTCTGGCCCCTTTCAGGCCCTTAAATAGAAGAGCTATGGCCTCTTTTGGACCTGGCCCCAGTGGCAGTGCCAAGGGGTAGCTAAAAATAGAGGTGGGGGTTTAGCTCCTCCAGAGTCTCCATTTGCTTCCCCACAGCCAATCCCAGAACTTCCATCTAGGTAAAAGCAGGGACTTGCCTAAGGTCACACAGTAGATAAAGGGCAGAGCCAGGCTTTTGAATCCAGGTTTCTGTATGCCCAGCCTGGGGCTCTTTTTCATATTCCATGTCTTTCTTCCCCCTGTCCTTCCCAAATAGTCTTTATTGGCTCTGGGAAATAGGAAGGATAGTTACTTTTAGTTTATTCAAAATTAGTAAAATGGGTAACATTTTTTTTAACGTTGTTGGTTCACGTCAATGCAAAGGTGCCTGGGTCCCCCTTTTAAAATGTGCCCCCCACCAGTTCCCTGTGGGGGTGTTTCCTGGACCTAAGAAACTCTCACCCTCTCCACTCACTTCTGCTGACTCCTTTTCTTCTTTCAGATTTAGCATCAACATCATTCTCTTCAAGCAGCATTTGCTGACATCCTGTGGGTCCCCCTTGTTCTCATCTCTCACAGCATCTGTTATTTTCTTCAGAGAACTCATCATGTTTGTAATTATAAATGCATCTTATATTTACCTATTTAATGTCTGACTCTTTCATTGAATTATAAATGCTGGGAGGGCAGGGTTCGTGCTGGTCTTGTTACATTCCCATTGCCAATAAAGTACCTGATATACAGTTGGCTCTAGACAAATAATTGGTGAACGAGTGAATGAATGAATCACCCAGAGAATCTAGAGTTTTGTGGTAAAATGATGACGACGGGAAGGCGAATCACTGCAAATCATGATGTGGTACCTATAGCACTGAGGCCCCAGGAGATGGCACCAACGTTGAGGGTACAAACCCTGGCCTTGACACAGAGCTCTGGCAGGGCAAAGTCATTTTCCCTCTACCCCAGAGAAGAGAATGCCTCAAGAAAGAGAGGACAGTCACCTATGTTGAAATGTTTCTGAGAGGTGGAGGGAGGAAGCAAAGGACTTGACTGTCGATTCTACCACAGGAGGTTTTATGGTGACCTTGACAAGAAGAATTTCAAAGGATTGGGAAGTCAGCAACTAGACTCCAGTGAGTTAGCGGGAGTTGAGGAAGTGGAGACTATGAGTATAAATGACTATTTTTAGACACTAGAACAGGAAAGAGAGGAGAGATGACATTAGCTAATTCTTACCACACAGGATCACGTCAAAATTAATTTGGAAAAGTTTCTGAATAATAAAAAGGATTCATCTACTGGATGGCTAGATACTTCAACTTCCTGTCTTACTTCTCTCAGAAAAGTAGGATGTCAGAGTTGACAGGATCTCAAAAGCCAGAGTTTCCATCTCAACACTCTTGTCTGGTAGATGAAATTAAATACCTTAGGCCCAGAGAGGGATAGGGACTTGCCCAAGGTCACACAGCCGATGAGAGGCAGAGTTAAGTTTTTGAGTTCAGGCTTCTGTATGCTCAGCCTGGGTTTCTATTTCATATTCCATGTCTTTCTTTCCTCTGTCCTTTCCAATTAATCTTGATTGGCTCCAGGAAATGGGAAGGATATTTATTTTTAGTTTATTCAAAAGGAGTAAAATGGGCGATGACTTATTTTTCTCCTATATATCTGATCTACAGTATGTCTTATGTGAGAGCTCAATGGGATGAGAAATGGTTTCATAATGAAAACAAAGATTCCTTTTACTATTAAAAACTCCAGAATGAACCCCAAATGGCCCCAAACGTCTGGGACCCACTCTCCTCGCCTCGCTGACAGGAGAACGCTGGGCAGGGCTGTGCGTGAGTTTGTGAGTCTGTGTGTGTTGGACAGCGGGTGGGGGGCAGGTAGCAAGCTCCTCTATGGAGTTGTTGCCTGAGCACCAGGACAAAGCTCCTCAATACCTCTTTTTTATTATTATTATTTTAAAAATATTTTATTTTTAAGCTGTTTTGGGTTCATGGCAAAATTGAGTGGAAAATTTAGAGATTCCCTCACACTTCCCACCTCCACACACCACACATGCACAATGCCCCCCAACCTCCTACACCAGGGTGGCACATTCATTACAGTTGATGAACCCACACTGACACATCGTCACCCGAAGTCCGTAGTTCACATTAAGCTTCACTCTCAGTGTTGTACATTCTACAGGTTTTGAAAAATTTATAATAATGTGACCCTGAATCTCCTCAATTCTATTATTATTATTATTATTTATTATTATTGTAAAATACACATAAAATTTACCATCTTAACTGTTTTTAAGTGTATATGACTTTAAGTACATTCATGTTGTTGTGTAAATATCACCACCATCCTTCTCCAAAACTCTTCTCATCTTCAAAACAAACTGTACTCATTAAGCAATAGCTCCCCATTCTCCCCACCCCCAGCCCTGGCAACCACCATTTCTCTTTTCATTTCTATGAATTCTATATTTCAGGTCTGTCATAGAGTTGGAATCATACAGTCTTTGTTTTCTTGTGAGTGGCTTACTTCACCTTCAACACCTCTTTGAGTGTGCTCTCTGTTCCCCGTTCTGCCCTTAGGATTCCCCAGGACTGATTCCTTGCTGAGGAGGGACAAGACCCCCAAGAAGAAAAACCTTCAGGTTTTATTGGCACTTCCTCATTAATGCCAATCAGTGAATGATTTCTGAAAGCAGGTTTCCATGGGGATGGGGGTGACCCTGATTGAAAGTCTTGGCTAAATGAAAGTGAGAAAAGAGGGAGAGACATTAATAGCAGAAAATTTTTCTTTCTCTGCCTGAAAAAAATGTTGTTGGGTTGATTACAAGTGAATTCGTGTAATTAGTTTTATAACATGGTCATATCCTAAATTTATGTGACTGGGTCTGTTGACTTCACATCTTGTTCTGACTTGATTTCTTGGGGCATTATGGCTGAGATGCCCTCTAATGGCTGCGAGCGATAATAATAATAATACTCTTGTGTTTGGGTTGAATTCTATAGTTTTGGACACATTTTTATTTCTATTATTTTAATTAATCAAAATGACAAAAGTGCTTCCCTCACTCCTTGTTGGTTTTGCCTGAAGAAGAATCCTTAGATACCGTCCCATGTCAGACTCTGCTCCTGGGAGCTCTCCCTAAGACACTTGCCATGGCCTCAGCCACCAAAGAGATCCTTGCATGCAGTCCTTCACTTCTTTGCTTTATTCTCCCATGTTTGTTTCTGTCCACTGCTCCATCCTCCATGCCTGGTAGGTGCTCAAGATTTATCAAATAAAAAGTTAGAAAACACCATAAATATTCAGAAGACAACTGAAAAATATTTGTAAGATATGGTGGGCAGCAAGTCATCGTCTAGAACATAAAGCTTTTGCCAATTAGAAGAGGCAAATATCTTCATATGAAAAAGAACATGAGCAGACATTATACACACACAAATGGAGATGATTGTTATATCTATGAGAAAGTACGTTAATCAAAAAATAGCAAATTAAAGCAATAATTGAAAGAATACTTTTTTGACTATTGGGTTACCCAAGGTTTATTCACCTTGGATATAGTCAGAAAAAATTAGCTTTGAAAAAGAAAGTGTGGTTAATAACAAAATTGTAGGCAGCCAGGAAAAGTAAGAATAACTTGTAAGAGTATTTTTCCTATTTATACTTCATAACAGATCATTTAATGGTGAATTAAGGAACACAACCCTGTGATTGAATTAGCCTGTTTTTATTTAGACAACAATGAGAAGTAAATTTCACACTACTGGAGACAATTTGTGTTGTTTTCATGTTCTTAGTGTATATTTTCCATGACCTGGAGAATCTTAAAATATTGGCTCCACTTTGAAAAAAAAATTTCACAACTCCTTTGACTGGAACTGATTTTTCATGTGGCTCTTGGAATCTGTAAAAAGCATCAGGATGGCTGTGAAGTTGACCTTTATTCTTTGCCTTGCCCAGAGAATTTCCCTATGGCTAGCTCAAGGTTTCCAAGAGGAAGGCAATTAAATGACCTAGCACAATTGTCTGGCTTCTCGGCCCTGGGCTTATCTTGATTAGGAGGAAGTGGATATCTAGTTGTTCCAAATTTAGAGTGTAGGAAAGAGCCAGATGTTTAAGACTATCACATGGAGATTGCCTTAACACATCAGTGCTTTTGCCCCGCTCACTGCTTCTCATGTATCTGGTTGTACCCATCTTGACACAGAGCAAAAGAGTTTTGGATTCCATTTCCTCTTCCCATGAGCTCCATCCTGACTTTTAACTTTATGCAAGGCTCATTTTCCTGCAAAGTATTGAAAGGACCCAGGGCACATTTGCTGGCTTATGTTAAACCTTCCATCATCTCTAAGAAAGAATCCAGGATGCTAAACCTGGTAGTCAAGGCTCTTTACTATCTGACCCCTACTTCCTTCTCCTGCCATTCAGCCTCACTGCGGTGAGAGAAGAGCATTTTAGAGAGCAAACTGCAGAGATGAAGAGTAGACCTGGCCCCTAGGGTAGTGAGGAGACAGACATTAAACTGTCACATAGAGAATACATTCAGCTGGCAGAGATCTGGGTTTGAAGACCAGATAGGTTCTTACTAGCTGAGTAGTGATCATAGACAAGTTATTTCATGCCTCCATGCCTTCGTCATTCCCTCTCTTTAAGAGGCATAATAATAATATTCACAAGAAGAATTCCAAATTCACAAGCTTTATGTGAGCTTTACATTATTTGATGTATATGAAACACTCAGTACAATACCTACTGTGTAGTTAGTGCCTAATATATTAACTCTTCTTTTAACTCACTCACTTGGAAAAATTTTGTTGAGTCCAATTAGGTTCTGGGCACTGTGCGAAGTCCTGAAACTTAGAAGGAGATAATGCACAGTCCATGGGATGATCTCATGAAGCACATAATTTAGTGATGGAGACTCACTGAAAACAGGTCAGTGTAACAGCTCCAAGCACTATGATACAGAAACCCTGGTCCTCTCCCCTTTCCCAAACACATGATACTCCTTCATGCTTTGTGTCTTTGCTCACCTGTTTCTTATGTCAGAAAAGTATTCTTCCTCCCTTTGCCACTTCAAGACTTTATAGATGCAGCTTAAATGTCATCAACATTGTGAAGGCTCCCCTGATGCCCAAAGCAGAATCATGACCTTGCCAGTGTTCTCATGGTGCTCCATGCAAACTCTGACTCTTACCTTCCCCTCCCACCAGGGTGGGTTGTATTGGAGCATATCCCAATAGACTGGGAGCTTCTTGAACTTGAGTGTATGCTTGACTTATTTTAATGTCCTAGTGCCCAGCAAAGGGATGTTCAGGAAGTATTGGTTATTGAATGAATACATAAATGAAAGGACGTCTGACATCACACAAACAACTACATCGGCAGGGAAAACGAGGAAAAAAGATGCTCCCTTTCTACTATAGCATTTTGTAGTTTATGAAACTATAAAATAAAATTTGCTCTGCAGATAATTGGGTCCCTCTTACTAATTCCACTTGCAGCTATGAATAAGGCTGTTTACTTAGTCATAGGAAACTCAGAGAAGATGCTCATTCCCAGCAGTGCCTGCCTGAAGGGCCTAAGCATGGCTTTCAAATTGTTAACATTGTCAGGAGAATCCTGAAAGGGTTAAGACCTTTGTACTGATGCTGGTCTTGTGCCATTCCATTTCTTTTCCCTGTGTGGGAGACTGTTTAATTGGAAGTGTAGTTACTAAGACCAATATTGCAAAATAAATCATTGGAGAAACAACACATATTCTTTAGGGACTGGGACACAGAACTTTAATTTAATTCTAGTTTCCTCACTTATTTGTTGGGTGATCTAGAGATAGCTCCTTCTCCTCTTTGGGCTTCATTCATTAAATAGTGATTGTAGGCGGTGGGAGTTGGGGTAGTTGGACTGATTAATCTCTAAGGTTTCCTTCCAGCTCTGATAAGTCATGTGTTAACTCACATTATATCAGATTGACAAAAGATATAGAGTTGCTGGAAAGGGATGTGGATGGAGTTCTGGGAGAGAATCCCAGTCCTCGTGAGTTCAAGGCCATGGTTTAGGAACCAAAAGGTCAAAATGCTCAAATCACAGATAACCAAATCCTACTGGGGGTTCAGTACATACTTACTAACATTTGTAAATAAAAAGCAGACTTTTTTGAGTTGTTCAGGGGATGCATGGCTAGATCTAACCTGGTAGTGGGTGTATGGGTATCTCATCTAAATGGGAGAGACCCTGTCCGGGGTCTGTATCATAAAGTGAGGAAGCATGTCCCTGGCCAGCCTACTGTGGCTATCAGGATGGAAAGATCTCTTGAGTAAGCACCATGCCTAATGATACCCTCAGAGGGTTCTTGAACTCACTAAGTTATAGAGACAACAAAAGGGTCATTTGAGAAGAACTGAACCCACTCTTGGTACTAAATCTCAATATATACTTTAAAAAAAATTGAGATATGTCAGTACCGTAAAATTTGCCCTCTTAAATGATTGAATGGCTTTTAGTATATTAACAAAGTTATGCACATCACCACTGTCTAATTCCAAAGCATGTTTATCAACACCCCCCCAAAAAAATCTTGTATACGTTAGTAGTCATTCCCCATTCTTCTCTCTCTTCAGTCTCCACCAACCACTAATCTACTTTCTATGGATTTGCTTATTCTGAACTTTCCATAATAAAAATTTCATATGACATGTGGTTTATAGGTCTGACTTATTTCATTTAGCATAATGTTGTCAAGGTTCATTCATGTCGACAATACACTCTTTGAACAATTAAAAATTATATAAGTGTATCAACTTTCAGCTAATGTACAGACAAAACTATAGTGTGAATTTGGTATGATCTACCAACCCCTCTTAGCAGATCTGATGAAGGACTAGGTTAGTCTAGTTAGCTCTGTTCCAGATCCTTTACGCTTCATTATCTCACTCAAATGTTGGCCTTTTAAAAAGCATTATATAGACCTTTAAAATTAAAATGAAAATGGATTGATATATTTATTCTTTTATTCCATCTTTTCTGGCAGTTGTAAAAGTCTTTTCCCTACCCAAGATTATTTAAATACACACACATATTGTCATACATTCATGTTTTCATTTTAACATTTATAGTTTTACTTTATCTGAAATTTGTGAATGGTGTGAGGTAAGCATCTAATTTTATTTCTTTTTTCAGGTGACTGGCAAGTTGTACCATCATACATCTTCTTCTCATTGATTTAGAAACAATAACATTAGAATTTACAGTTCTTTGTACATAGTTGGGACTATTTCTGAACTTCCTTTTCTGCATTGATCTGTCTTTTCTTCTGCTGCTAGCACAGAATTTCTTGCCCCTTTATGATACAACTTAACATTTGTTTAATATAAGTTTATATTATCAATATTTTTAAAAAATCCTTAGTTATTATCATATGTTTATTATTTCAGTTCAGCTTTATTGGTTAAGATAATAAGTTTATTTTATGTAATGTGTATTGCTCTATTATTTAAAAATTTAAATTTTGCCTTAGAGAACAATAAAAGCAAGTAGCTGTGTGTCATATTGTGGATAAAGTTAGCAGAGCATATGTCGGCTGAAAATAGATGGGAAGGAGCGGAAGGACCAAGGAAGCACAAAATATTCGTGAGGTATGAGACATCGTATACGTGTGACAGCCATGACAGGGCTGCAGCATGACAGCCCCCTCTGTGATGACTGAGCAGAGAACCATAAAGGCCTAGGTCTCTGGAGTCCTGAAACTGCTGCTATGCCAACCCGGTCTGAGGGGTAAGAGTGGAAGACACTTCTATTTTGTTTAAACCATGATTACATGAAACTGAGCATGACCCCTAATTTCATCTTTGTGTTTGTTTGAATTAGGATTTCCAGAGCAGTGTTAATGACAGTTATGGGAGGGGACACCCCTCTGGTTACTGATATGAGTGAGAAAGGCTCTAGTATTTCATTATTAAGCATCCTGCTGGATGTGATTACATGAGTATGCTTGTCACTTGAAGAAAATATTATTCTCTCTTTTGATGGTGGTGATGATCACGAAAAGTTGAATTTTCTCGAGATTTTTGTCATCTATCGAAACCATGTGGCATTTCTGCTTTGCTATGCCGATATGATGAATTAGATTCATAAGTTTTTCTGAAGTTGAAACATTCATGCAACTTCATTACTTTTTTCTATCTCCTCTGTTCTCTTCTTCTATATGTAGAAGCTCCATTATAGCTCTTGGCTACCTCTTCAATTTCTCTCTCACCATTTGTATCTCCTTAACCATTATCTTTGAGTTATAAGAGAATTGCTCATGTTTGTCTTCTGATTTCTTGCTCCCCAAAGTGTAGTCCAGGGACCAGCAGTATCAGCAGCACCTGTGAATTTATTAGAAACACAAGTTCTTTGGCCTCATTCCAAATCTACTGAATCAGGATCTACATTTCACCAAGATTTCTAGATGATTCATGTGCACATTAAAATTTGAGAAGTCCTGTAAAATTCTGGCCAAAGAGGGAACCCTTTCCAAGTTTCTGGTGGCAACACAGTCTTTCCCCATTATTGTAGTAGTTAATTTTAGTGGGAATTTTGAAGGAGAAGTTCAATACAAGACTTTGGATCACCATCTGAAACCAGAACCCACAGGCTCTTTGTGGCAGGATATGGGGAAGGGCAGTTAGCTACTGTGTGTGATGACATGAAATGAAAATGGCAGCCCAAAGGTCATCAGAATCACCACCAGGCATTATTAGACTAACAAGAAAGAATCCTTTTGTTGCATTTCTGAAGGGCAGTGTATATGCCCACACAAATTTATAAATGCCAACTGGTACCCACATGAAAGCCTCTTATCCTAAGCTGATGGAAGGGGAACGTAGGGGTTTTGGTAGACTGGTTTGGTGTCAGGCACGCATTTTTCTCTTGTTGGTAAATAGAAGAAACAAACTTCTAAGTTCACTGAGACATAGATGTTCTTCAGGGCTCAGCATTGTGCCTGGGAGCTGCCTTGGAGGAGGGGAGTGTTCACAGACCTGAATTATATGAGTATTAGCATGTGGAAAGATAAATTGTGTTAAGAAAAAAAATCAATTGGATAATACCCAGTTCTCATCAGTCATAGTAGGATCAGCGGGTAAAATCTTAGGAAGGCACAAAAAAACATTGAAATGATTCTAAAAAGAAAGAAAATCTTTACAACAAATTGACTCATTCTTTATTGCTATCAAACCCTTTATTCCCTAGAGACTGTTGAAACAATACCAGCACATAACTTTCATTGTGGAATCAACAAACATCCTAACTTTCTTAATGGTTTCTTGAAGCTATTGTCTCAACAGGAAATTCTGGTTATTGTTTCACATTCTTCTTGTTTATTATTAGTAATAAAACCCTTTGCATCAGATTCATGCTCTAAACCTTACAAGGCTTTTTCACACAAAATGGGTCATTTGGTCTTTCCTGAGAATCTCATGAGATAGCAGGGTAGGGAGACATTACTCTGCCCACTTCATAGAGAGGGGAGCTGAGGAAGTAAAAGACTTTCTCATGGGCACAGCGTGCAGTAAGTGGCAGCCTCGGACTCACATATTCTGGCTGCAGGGGAGGTCTTTAAAACATCTTGGGCTGAATGTCTTTGGTCTTTAAGCTTTCCAGTCTACTCAGTGATTTGGCTTTTCTGCAGCCCCTGTGTATATATAAAATAATGAGAATGATCACCATCTGGGTGGCAAGATCACTCTCCAGAGTCTTAAGCTATAATGCAAGGTGTAACTTTAGTGAGGTTACATTCTTCAGACAAGATTCACATGGTCTGTCATCTCTGGTTTTCTGCATGCTGTCTGTTTAGGTTTCCTCCACTATGACAGACCTTTGTTAAACTTCTGCTAAAGATCTACTCTAGTACTAAATGAAGTTAGAGTCATTACAATCAGTGGAAAGTGTTTATAAGCTTTTTATTTCCTAAATTTGATTCATCTCACCTGATGGGGAGGGTGAAGGCATCTTATTTCTGCTATATAAACTATACCTCTGCTCCTCATGGAACTTCTCAAATTTCCTCTAATGTTCTATTTCTTCTTCCCTGTATTAGTTCTCTTTGCCTAGAATACCCTTCTCTTTTTCACTCTGCCACCCTTTTTGTCTTTAATGAGACCTAGCTCTAAGCTACTACTTTGTGAAGGCTTTCAGACTCAAAGTTAGAAATACCTGTGTTCCTAAAAGCACTTTGAATGCATCTCTGCCATACCACACATCTATCACAGTCTGAAATGTACTTGATTTAGATCCATTTATACCGTGATTTAAACTAGATTGGAAGCTACTTTGGGACAGGAATGACATATTCCTCTTTATATCCTCTGAGGTTGGAACCTGACAACTGGCAGAAATTCACTAAAGGTTGATCTAATTTCCTCTACGTGATGGCTTTCGTGCATCAAAAATTCTTTCTAATCAGACATTACTTTAGTTTCTGCAGTTTAGGTGATAGGAAATGCTTAGAAGGGACTACTTGAACAGAACAGGAGTGAACTATCATAGCTAATCATTTTGAAAGACAAGAAGTACAGTCAACTTGTCTCATTGATATATCTTGTATTCTGTTTCTTTATGTCTCCCAGGTTAGAGCCATTTTAGGGTAGAGCTCCTTTATCAACATTTTTTAATGATTTCATCCAGGACCAGTCCATTTTGAATGGTTCTGCATTTTCTTTGGTACCAGGGGACTTTTTTTCCCCAGCTCCTTCACAATTAGGAAATTATGCTGAATAGCTCTCCACCATAGCTGTACATTGGAATCATTTAAAGAGCTTTAAACACTGCTGTTGTATAATTTTCATGGAGTTCCCTAAAGTGTTTTGCTGAGTAGTAAGCTGTACATGCACGGAGTGGAACTCTGAAAGACCTGACAGGAAACAGCTACTGGAGGACTTTGAGCTCAGTAGAGATTTTGTTAGTCTCGCAGAGATGACATAAAGGATTTCTGACTAGTCATATTAGAGAGACCTTGCTGAATACCCTGGACATTCAGTTGAGACACAAGAAAGGCTTTACTTTTCTATCTTTAGAAAAATAAACCCATGACACTCTTCAAAGGGAGATAACAATCTAGGCTCTCAACATAGTATCTACAATATCCAGCAAACAAGAAAAATTACTGTAAATATTAATAAGCAGGGAAACAAGCACCAAACTAGAAGAAAGACAAGTTAATAAACACAGGCCCAGAGATGATAAGATGATGAAATTAGTAGATAAGGACTTTAAACAGCTATTATCAATATAGTCATGGATTTAAAGGAATAATGAACAAACACATGGGAGAATCTCAACAGAAGAGTGGAAACAAAAAAAAAAGAAAAAATCTAGAACTAAAATTCACTGGATTGGATAATAACAGATTGGATATTGCAAAAGGACTGAAGAACAGTGGAAAAGGTAAGTAAACATATGGACATATTGGAAGTCTTTTCTCAGTACTTTAGCCAGATAACTGAGATCATCACCAAAAATCATAAGTCATGTTAACAGTATGTACCCTTGATATGAAGTGATGAGAATGACACTTTTGTGGTATTCCTTCCCCAAATCCTAACCCAAGTCAAATCTTGAGAAGAAACGTTAGACAAATCTCACCTGAGGACATTCTAAAAAATAATTAATACTTCTCAAAACTGTCAAAGTCATCCAAAAAAAAGTGAGAAATTGTCACAGTCAAGAGGAGGCTAAGAAAATATGATGACTGGATGTAATGTGGTATTGTGGGTGGAATCCTGAAAGAGAAAAAGGACAGTAGGTAAAAACTAAAGAAATCAAAATAAAGAATGGATTTTAGTTCATAATAATGTATCATTAATGGTTCATTAATTGTAAAAAATGTACCATACTATGTAAATGTTAATAATAAGGAAAACTAGGTGCAGGACATATAAGAACTTTCCTTATCACTTTTGCAATTTTTGTGTAAATCTAAAAGTGTTCTAAAATAAAATTTTAAAAAATGATAATAATAAGTGCTGACAAGGATGTGGAGCAACTGGAATTCATCCATTGCTAGTAGGAATGTGAAATGTTATAGCTTGAAAAAGAGTTTGGAAGTTTCCTAGAAAGTTAAATGTACACTTATGAAATAACTCAACAATCTCACTCCTGATATTTAACCAAGAAAATTTTTTTAAAAAAGACCTGTATGTGAATGTTTATAGAGGCTTTATTCAGAATCACCACAAAACTCACACATACACACATGCATATACACATACACAAATATACAAATATATGTATGTATGTATATATATATTTATATTCATGCAATGGAATACAACTAAGCAGTGAAAAGAAAGGGATTACTGATATTTAAAAAACATGGATAAATCTCAAAAGCATTATGCTAAGTAAAAGAAGCCAGATGCAAAAGAGTTCATACTGAATCGTTCTATTTATATTCTATTCTAGAACAAACAATAACTAAGGAAGAAGAATTATAACAATGGTTGCATATTGAGCTCTAAGGTCTAAAGATGATATTGATCAGAAGGGGCAGGAGGGTACTCTCTCAGGTGGTGGAAATGTTCCATATCTTGATAAGGGTGTTAGGCTACATGGGTGCATGCATTTTTAAAAACATATTAAGGTATGTAGGTAAGCTCTATAAATTTCAGAGCTATGTAAATAAAGTATATCAGATTTTTTCAAAAGGTGAAATTCCCAATGTCTGTGTCCCATCCTCAGATATTCTGATTTTAATGGTTTCAGATGTAGGCTTTGGGTTTTTAAAAGTTCTCAAAGGCAAAGTTAAAAATCACCGTTATCGGTATTTGTCTAGTGATAGGATCCTTGGTCACTGACAGGATCCTTGATCCTGTTTGTCATGTATGTGCTTCTATGACTTTGACATGTGGATCCTGGCAAGGATTCACATGCCTGCTTGATGGTAGATCTGCCTAGGGATGGCTACTTGCCAAGCACCAAAACATCAAAGGAAGACAGGAGCAGGGTGGAGTCCCCAGAGAGTTCCTCTAGCTCTTCTCTCTCTGCCTTTTCTGAGAATGGCCCTCCCTGCTTATTCAGGAGTAGCTTGTTGTGATGATGGGAGGAGTAAATTGTAAGGGGACAAGTAGATGTATTGTTATGAAGTAGGGGGAATTCTTATTCCATATGCAATTTATAAAATTGTCTATCCCTCTTCAGTCATCTAGTATCACACAGACAAGTTCCCACTGGATTCTGCAAGCTGTGCTGGTCTTCATCTTGAACTTGTCCTCTTAATGACTTCAGGCAGCTGTTAAAAGACAGCAGGACACGTGCACGTGCTGAGCACATGTCATGCACTCTACTGGAACTTCGGTTCTTTCCGTTTCTAGATTAACACAGTAACTACACAATTATCTTTTTAGTGGTATTTCTCCTTTTGAAGCTGACAGGCAACTCATTAACATTTTTAGGGCTAAAGAAGCTTTTCTTAAGACTTTATCCAATATTAATAAAATGGTATAATAAAAACTGAAATGATAAATCATAACAGTTATTCCATGGATGTTGTTTGTCTGATATTATTTCAGAACATATGCCCAAGGTTCCAAGAGGTCTCATTAATAACTAGAACTTTGACTAACAATTTAACCTAGGGTGCACCAACAAATAAAAGCGCAAACTTAGACTCCTCGTTGAAAGGAATTTTGTAGGTTATCTAGTCCAACCCCTACATATAATGACTGAATAGCTGCTAAGTGGTACCCAGTCTCTGCTTGCACACCTCCTCAAACAGGGAGACTTGTAAGATTACCCAACATATCTATGACCAGTTCCAACAGAAAGTCTTTCCTGGTATGAAGGCACGCCTGCTTTTCTGTAACTCTTAGCCACAGAGAAGGTTGGATCCCTTTTCCTATTTGTTGCCTGCAAGCCTTTTCTACAACAAGTTAAACAGCTGTAATTGCTTAAAACATGTCTCCTATAATTTGTATTTGTCTGCATTCACCAGTTTTCTTTCTCTCTTTCTCATGAATCCTAGTCCATTTCCATTTCAATCCAACACAATTCATTTGAACTCATGTTACTGGAGCACCTTCTCAGTACCAGGTTAGGTGCCATGGAGAAGACAGGAACAAATCAGTCTTGATCTTATAAGAAAAAGAAGGCTTGTCCACAAAGGTTCTATGACGAGGTGGTCAGTGATACTAGGCATGGGAGAGTGCCTTATCCCTCTCAAATTTCCAGACTCTTATCTTGCATGGTAGCACACTGGCTAAAATACTCATGGTTAGAGTAGGCTGCTCATCAAATGTTTGATGAATGCGTGTCAATTGACTAGGGCTCTGTATTCTAAATTCCTGGGAGACACAATCTGATTGGTCTAGCTCAGGTCAGACCACCAGCTCCATCAGCTGTCTGCAGAAGGGACTGAGTCACCTGGTATAAAAAGCCACACTTTCTGGGCTGGGAACAAGGGAAGTTCTATGAAATATGAATGTGGTTGAGGAGAAAATAATAGGCAACTCAGAAATATATTTTGGATATAATCTCCATTAATATGTAATATCTGTAAGTATGTATAAACAATATATAGTATCAATAAGCATTAATCCTGAAAGAAGAGTCTTCTCTCCATTTTATAGCTAGGGAAACAGATTCAGAGGGGTGAAGTGACTTTCTCAAGGTTACTACTTGTTAATGGCAAAGTCATGATTTGAATTCAGGGCTGTCATATTACCTCTCTGCAATTCCTCAATAATTCTTTCTTGAACTCAGTCATCCACTTACTTACTTATCTATCTATCTATCTATCTATCTATCTATCTATCTATCTATCTATCTATTCAGCTAGAATTTTTCCTGCACTGATCATGGGTCTGGCATTATAAAATCCAGAGTCTTGTGTGGACCATGTACTCTGCATGAGCCAGTCCATGCCCACTTCTCCAGGCTTGCCTCTCTGTCCTCTCTTACTCCAACATGCACACACACACACACACACACACACACACACACACACACACACGTAGTCATGCACACACACATTCACACATGCATATGCACACATTATGGTACAATCAAACCATGTTCACATCCCCTAACTTGCCCACATTTTCTTGCCTGGGCCTTGGCTCAAGCTCTTCCCTCTGCCAGGAATATTTTCTCCTCTTCTTCACATCAGCCTTCAGCTTTTGGTTTGATGTCATCTCCTTTGAGAAGCTTTGTAGGTATTCCAAGCCTGAATTGGATGTCTTTCCTCACACTGCCTCAGTACCCTTGATTTCTGGCATTGCAGCTGTCAGGACGCTGTCTTGTAATTGCCTGATTATCGTCTCCCTGACCCACTAGACTGTGGACTCTTTGATAGTAGGGCCTGTGTGGAGCTTCTCACAAAACTGTGCCCAGCCTACCTATTGAATGAATTTGTTAAGTAATCCAGGGATAGGAGACAGGTCTGAATGGAGCAGAGGTACAAGATGGGGGTGCATTCTGGAAATCGAGTTGGAGAGAAAGTACTGTTCATCACCTTCAGAAACCCAGTTTTCAGGTAAGAAAACCGAGGCTCAGCCAGGTGACTGATTTTGTCTAGAATTATACACTTTTTAAGTGTCAGAGCCGGATCTGATTTCCGGTCTCCTGACTCTATGTCTGGGCTCTTTCTGCTGCGCTTCGGCTGTAGTCAATGGGAGGGAGCCAGCAGAGAAGAGATGAGGCTGCTGGGGAGGGAAGGGTGTGCAGGAGAAGGGAGGCCTGGGGATCTAAGATGCAGGTGGAGAGCTTGGCCCTGCAGATATGACCCCAGATCCTCAGAGCCAGCCAGGAAGGAAGAACGTTCAGCCAAGTTTCTAGAACAGATACTCGTCAGGCTGCCCTGTGAGACTTGGGTGGGCCGGCCCTTCTCTGGGGAGGAGCAGACTAGTTGAAAGTAACTCAGCATCTCCCCGAGCACCCAACCCACCCGAGTGGCCTCTTCCTGCTACATCAGGAGCATAATTTCATAAGGTCCCCCTCTGATAGGAGGGAGACCAAAGCCAAGGACAGCTGGGAAGAAATAGGAGCCTAACGTAAGCAGGCAGGAGCTGGCCCGGGGACTAGGGCTCTAGTGGAGCGCAGAGCGGTCAGGCGCAGAGGCTCTGGGTCACTGGATGTCTAGAGGATACCTTCTGTGGACCGACTCACGTGTGGCAAGGCAAGGGGACATCAGTAAAATAGGGACAATAATAACTATACCTCATGTGATTATGGTGAGGATTAAGTAAGATGAAATATGAAAGGGCTCAGAATAATGTTCAACACATAATATCATTTGATCAAGGCTGTTGGTGGGAGTGAACAAGGTAATATGGTGGACAGACCCTGTAAAAGTATTAAGTGTTGGTGCACTGTTTGTTTTTGCTTAGTCTTTTTGTTGTTGTTGTTGTTGTTGTTGTGTGCTCAATAAATGACCGTGGATGATGATGGGAAATCTAATAGACGAGAAGAGGGTGTGGAGTCGAGTGGCTAGTCCCCTTCCACTGTTCTTTGAGTTTCTTCACCTGACGTCTGCATCAGAGATTACCTGAATCAGTTATGGAAAGGTGCCTAAAGATGGCACACTCCAATCCTACAGTTTCACATAAGGAGAAATTGAGGCCTACAAGGTGGCAACTTGTCCAGGGCTGCACACAAGGCATCGTCAGGAGTGAACTTCCCTAACTCAGGTCCAACGCTCTTCTTCTGTCTCATTAGATCAGCCTAAGCTCACGTCGTGGCCCTTCCAGACAGTTCAGTGTTTGGCTCTTCCTCTCACAGATGTCCACTCCCACCTCCAAAGTCAATGGGGGCTCTACCAGCTCCGAGAAACTCAGCCTCTGAGAGCTCTCTGCCTTGAAAGCTCTCTTCCTGTTTTCCAATAGAAAGTAGTTGAAGATTAATTCAAAGTCATTCCAGCTCCGATTTCCCCTCCAGAGCTCTCCTTCCCTGGGTCTCTCTAGGAGAAACCAGGAGCAGGTCAGCAGCAGGTACATGTATGCCACCTTCACCAAGGCTTCTTCAGCACTAGGCATGTGCAACCATTTCCCTTCCCCTCAAACAGAGCTCGCTTCCTCTTCCTCGTTCTCCTTTTTTTCAAATGAGAGCTCCAATCACACATACCTTGCCATTGAACTCACCCATCTGGCACAGACAGTTTATTCAGAAGGAACTTGTGTGTGTGTGTCCTTGTTGCAAGGGTGAGATTTCTCTACTGAAAAACAGTTGCAGGAGAAAGCAGATACAAAATGCCAGGCTTGGTAAGAGCTCATTTGCAAGGTGCATGCTGACCAACAAACCCAGGGAGTTACAGGCATGCAGAGAGGGTAGAAGTGAAAACTTGGGTTTTTTCTCTTAACTACACTGATTTCTTGGGGTGCTGTTGGATCAGGCCATGTGGAGGTCTTGCTGCCGTGATAACTCTCACATGGGCAGAGGGGTTTCCCTTTCATGGAACAGTCATTTTATCTGAGATACGAAGCTGCCCTCTGAGGTGCCGGGATGAGGAAACTGAAGCTCAGAGAGGTTAGAGTCCCTTCTGAAGCCTGGGAGACACAAGGCTTCAACCAAGGTGTCTGACTCCACATCCACAGTTTCTTTACTAACTATTCTATTGAAAGAAATACAGAGTTCTTAACTTAGGACAAGATTTTTCTTTGAATTTTTATTTCAGAGTTAAAAACTAAGTGATTTGGGAGGTAGACAGCCATAAAAGGGACAGATTACAGTAAAGATAGAAGTGACTATTGAATCAATAAAAAATTGACTCTCCCACTCTGGCATCCTCCTATTCTGCCTTTAAGCTCCTAGCTGGATAATATTTCCTCTCCACAGCCTTCCCAGACCCCCTTTCCTGACTCCTGTCCCGTTCCCTGGGATGAAGTGGATTTATGTCCTCTGGGATGACCTTTCCATGCTCTGTGCATCTCTGCTGCAGTTCTCACACTGTATTGTCATTTGCTCGTTCATATAACTCTCTTGTCCTTGTGCAGTGGGTTCTTTAAAGGTAGCCCCCTCCACCTCCCCTCTGGGGCACCTCAGCCTTAGGCAGTGAGATGCTGCTGTAAATGAGTTGGTGCGGTTTAGTTCAGCCACACAGCAAAAGGATCATTTTGAAGCTGTGCTCAAAATAGTGGTATCTGCAGGTCCAGGGAGGGGCCCACAGCAGCTACAGAGAGGACCAGGCACTGAGGAGTGAAAAAATATGGGAGGTTCTAGAGCAGGTGGCTTTTGAGGAAGTCTGAGAGTCATAAGCCTGAAGCTTGGGGTCAGAATATAAGTTTTTGGAGTTAGGGTGTAGGGACTTAAATGATCTGAGGAAATGGGTGGCAGAGCAGGGACTGGTACCAGGAAGCAAGTTGAAGCCCTTCTCTGAAGTCCCAGCTGCCAGACCCTCCTGAGCTGGGTCCTTTCATCACCCTGAGAAAAAGGAATGTGAGGACCTGGGGGCACCTCTGGCTGTGGGGAGAAGAGGAAGGCTGGAAATTGGAAGCCAAGAATCTCCTCACTTCCAAAAGGCAGACGTGAGAAGTTTTGAGAAATTAAAATACAAAGAATGAAAAATAATGTTTGGTTTGGAAATTGCTGTAACCCAGAATTTCAGGTAAGGGGTACCCAATTTTCAAATAGAGTATTGTGTGATTCCTACAGTATGGGAGACTGTCTCTTTCCTCAAGTAGAGCAAACACTGCTTCTGCTTCCGCCAAGCTGGCCTGGTCCATCACTCTGACCCCAAAGATGGGCTGATGTCCAGAAGGCCTATTGAGTAACCGAGCTCGCATCTTACCAAATCATTTGCATTTTACTTTTTAGGTAAAAAGTTATCAATCCTAGTTACCACAGTTACTTTTAAGACATGGGCCATTCTCATTTTTATTTTCTCTGGAAGGAAAACCCCCAGTCCCCACATCTTGTCCCCCACAGTAAGGAACACCCTCCCTCCCACCTGTCTTCTGAGCCCAGGGAGCTGAAAGGGCAGTTATCACATGCTAGAAAAAATAAAAGAAGGAAACGAGTAGTATTTGCTGAGAACCTGCCATTTACAGACATGGTCTTAGGCATTTTACATTTATTACTATGTGTGTATTCACTTGCACACAACTTCCCAGGGACGTAAAGCTTTGCCATTCCTGGTCACCAGAGGAAGAAATGAAGGCTCAGCTGCCACATAGCAAGAGTAATGAAGGCTGGATCTCAACCCCCAACTCAGGCCTCTCTGAGATCTTTTCATCCTGTATTCAGTAGGTTTACCCAGAAAACGTTGGCACTGACTTTTCAGAGCTAGAGGACAAACCAAAGGCCACAGGAGCTAGACTGGCCACCTGGAACTTTCTGATCACTCAAATGCCCTGCTTCACTCCAGTCCCCCTGGTTGACATCAGCTGGCACATCAGGCAGGCTGGTCCAGGCATCCAGTGGTGAAGACTCTGTCCTAGCTCAGGGGCCACTTGTTGGTAAGAGAAGAGCAATGCTGCTTTCTCTGTAAGGGAAATGGCGAACTCAGCTGAGAGGACATGCTGGCTGCACAGGTTTGCTGCTAAAGGAGCCAGTGCAGTTGGTTGTAGGGAATTGATGAAAATAATCAGCTGCAAACTCCTAAAAAACAAACAGACCATGGTCCCGAGATCTGAAGAACAGCCCCCTCAGCCAGATGGCCACAGGAGCCTTGCCAGGGAGAAAACATGATCTCCTGCCCTGAATTTCCTCTTTGTTCTAGACCCTGCTCTCTTCGGACGTCATCGGTCCCCCACCCCTCTTGTGTGCCAGCCACCCTGAGTCTTGTGTTCAGGAAGATTAAGGCAGCTTTTCCCAGATTGAAATTTGGGGGACAGAGAATCCAGGGAAAGAAGCAGCTTTCTTGTCTCAGCATGAGTCACCCTAGGCTGGAGGAAGCCCACAGCTGTCTGCATCTGGGCCTGGAATGCTGTTTCCTCCTCAGAGGATACTCCCAAGAAGCCTGGGACCCTTGTGGATGCAGAGCAGGAAGTTATAAGCAGGGCCACCCTGTTCATGACTTCACCAACAGGCCTTCATATCTAGCTATTGGGAAATTGAATTCTAGCTTGTTGCCACATGAAATTGCGACCATGCCGAGAGCAAATGTTGGCCAGTTTGTCTTGCCACCCTCAGCCTCCTTACGGCTACAGTAAGAGTAAAGGCAAGGCCAACATGGGTTTAAATCTTCACTCTGCTACTGTGTGACCTTGGAACACTTGTTTGACCTCTCTGAGCCTCAGTTTCTAGTTCATTGAGTTTTAGTGGAACTAAGAAATAAATTATATTTTTAATGCACATAGCACAGTATCTGGCACACAGCGGGCATTTAATAAACATTGGTTTCTCCCTCCCAACCCTCTACTTCAAAGCCTTTGGGTACTAATTTCTTCTATTACCCACTCCTAAATGCTTTCACTGATCCATGATTCAATATTTCATTCCTAGCTTTTGGCAAAGCTTTCAGGTACAATCCTCTCTAGTTTTCCCTGAATGGAGTACCATTTTCCTTCCATCATTATGTTAGCTACTCTGCTAGTACATATTTTGACTTGCTAAGCTACTACAAATTCTGTCTGGGAGAAAACCAGACAAGGTATAATTAAAGTGAAGTAGAGTCAGGCTCATTAAACTTACCAGCTTACTTAGAACTTTCTTCCTCCTCTAAGATATTACACCACTTCAAAAAAAATCCTCACAACAACAAACAAATTTATTAATATACTTTAAGACTATACGGCATATTAGTCAGGCTAGGCTGGGTTTTGCTGCAGTAACTGCCAAATATAAATTAAAACAACAGTGGTTCATTTCTCACTCATGTTACAGATGCACTGTAGGTTGGTGGGGTCTCTGTGGGGTCTTCCTCACTGGCCTCTCTTAGGTACTCAGGGTTCACCATCTGGAATGTTGTTGGCCACTGTAGCAGGGGAAGGGAAGATGAAGAATTGCTTCTCAGCACTTTAATCCTTCTGCTGGTAGTAACACACATCACCTTACATCTCATTGATCAAAGCAAGTCACACGATTCTCCAACTTTAAGGAAGCAGGAACATCCAATCCTATTGTGTTTGAAGGTAGAAAAAAAGCCAGAAACATTAATGGACAACACTAATGTCGACCACATAGAACCTCCATGTTTTAAAAAGAACAGAGAAAACCCTGCAGGCAAGCAGAAACTCTGAATTTCTTCACCCCCGCCATTCACGACTAGGGATTTGCTAGTCATTTTAAAAGCAGAATGTGCCCAGACACTTGCATAGAGAAGTTTCTTTTGTTCGCCCCTTTTCTATTTCAGTGGTGTTCAATTTCCAGTGTGTATAAGACATTACACAATGTTGTATACACAATCCTTAAACTTTTCAAAATATTTTGAACCAATGCAGTTTTCCCTCTATGTGCTGAATTTAGAAGCTTACCTATTAGGAAGTGATTCTAAGTATTTAATTGATACTAAGGCCTGACTTTATTATTTTTAAGATCATTTTATTGAGATATGATTGACATATAAGAAGCTGTCTATATTTAATGTATACGATCTAATGAGTCTGGTGATAAGTATACACATTCATGAAACCATCACCACAGTACATACCAGAAGTATATTATCACTTCTAAAAGTTTCCCCCCACCCTCTTTAACTGCCTGAATTTAATTGTTCCAATATTTTATCACTTTCTCTTCTGTGCTTCACTTAACAGCCTAATGGGGCATTCCATCTCTGAATCCAAGTGCAATTAACATTTGTTTGATTTTATATACGTACTTGAAAATAAGAGTTTATAATAACTAATTTTTATCCAAAACTCTAAAAAAAGTCTTCCATATACCTTATGTCATTTTACTGATTCTCACTATAACCCTAAGTAGTTGGTTTATTAATGGAACGTTTCCATTATACTGATGAGCTAATGGAGACTCAGAGAGGCTGAGTGATTTGCCTAAAGACACACACTACAGATGCATTAAAGTTAGATTTTTGAACCGAATTCTGTCTGCTCTTGCATCCGTGGCTTTCCCATTTTTTTAGGCTGCCTTCTGATGTGAACAAGGAGATCTTGTTTAGAAGAGGAGTTTATAGGCACTGAATTCAGTTCTGGAAATTTGCGGAAAGCACAGGAGGGAACGAGAGGCTCAGGTCCCACAGACCCCTCTCCCTTCTGATGTCCTTGCCAGTCAGGACATTGTGCTCGATGGAAGCCTGGCTTCCGCAGGGATTACTCTGGGCACACAGCATTCCAGAAACTGGACGTCCAGGAATTCCTGTTAATTAGACATTTATTCTCAGAGTAAACATTTCCCTGAAGAGCTCTCCATGCTGGCCAATGTCATGGCCCTGCCATGGTTTTGGTCTCAGCTGATGGTGAGATGCCTTTTAGTCTTAGAGGCATGACTGTGTGATGTGCACGTTCACACATGAATTGAACTGTAAGTGTGTAATATATATGTAAGTGGGTAAGTTGTGTTCATTTGGGGTTGGTGTTTGTGTAAGCCTTTCTTGATTGGTGGGGTCATGAGATAAAATACAGGATGCCCAGTTAAACTTGAATTTCAGATGAACAACAAATTTTATTTTTTAGTGTAAGTATGCCTTACATTTTTATTCACTAAATCTGGCAACTACATCTATCTTCAGGTATATAGATATAGATGGGCTTGTTTGTTTATGTCTCAGGGTGCACCTGAGTGTGTATGGGTGTCTGTGCCTACATGTTTCTGTGTGCATATGGGGGTCTGTGCACCTGTGTGTCTTGGCTGATAAGGACTCAACAGATGGTTAGAAACAAATGGCTCCACTACTCACAGCTCATCTCCCACCAGGCCAACTCTACTAGATCAAGAGAAGTCAGGACGGGCCTTGAATGCCAGGCCAGGAGGGCAACAAGGAGCCATGGAAAGCTTTAAGCTGAGGAAGGGAAAGATTTAGATGTGTGCTAGAGACGTCTGTCTGGCTGTATTGCAGATAAAGAACCAGAGAGGACTCCACAGGAGCCAGATGGTTACTGTGATGAGAGAGGATGAAGATCTGGGCTCTGGACTTGGCAGTGGGGATGGAGGGAAAGGGTCAAGTTGCAGGACTCGTTTAACATTCTTGCAAGGAATGAAGGAGGCAGGAGTTGGAAGAGATGCTCAGGTTTTGAGCTTGGACAACTGATGGACTATATGTAGGCCCCTTGAGGATTTTTGTTCTCTTTTTCATTCTCAATGGCAGGCACAGTGCCTGGCATGTAATAGATCCTCTAAGGGTGTTTATGGCAGGAATATGTATGTATATGTATGAGAGAAATGAGGAACACAGAAGGAATAGAAGGGGGTGAAGAAGATGGAGGAAGGAAAGATATGGGAAAGAAAACAGAAGCTGACCTCAGTTATTTAAGGAGACCTTAAGCTTGAGGTGGTAGCAGGACTTCTCAGGGAGATGTCCAGCTGAACCTTGGCCATATGGTCAGGAGAGGGGTCCAGGCTAGAGAAACAAATTTAGGGGACATGAATGGATAGGAAAGGCCTGAAACTAGCTGCAACCAGATCACAAGAGTGAGGAAGAGAAGGCAGTGGCAGAGGAAGAAAGCTTGAAGGCAGCAGCATTTATGGAGCTGGAAGGAGGAGTCTGAGAAGGTCAATAGTTACCTCCTCACAGTGCTGCCAGGGGTTGAATGAGATACCAACTGGCCTGGGAGCTCCAAGAGGGCCAGGCAAGGGGTGATAAGCAGAATATTTAACAGGCACTGGTCGATCAGGTCAGGCTGGGCCATGACAGGAGCCAGGTCTTCTGGGCTCGTAACTGTGCTGGAGTCACTCTCGAGTAGCTGAATCATAGGGCAGTGGGAGGAAGAATGGGGAGAGGATCTGGAGTAGCTGGGGCAGGGAGGAGGGCACTCAGGGCTCAGGGGAGCAGCTCTGTACCAGCTAGAACTGAAACATATAAAGAGTTTAATAAGCTGGACAGTTATATAGGGACATCCTGACTGCATCTCAGCCCTGGGGATTGACAGTATCTATATATTTTATTTCCACTATGGCCTCGCATTAGAATAGCACCCAGGAGTAAGTAAATGACAGTTTACATCAAGTCTTAGCACATGCCTGGCATGTAATAGGTGCTCAATAAATGTGCTTTTTAATCTTTTTGAAGAATAAAAACACCTCCATAGGTCCAAAGAATTTCCTTTTCTAAGCACAGTTTTCTATTTTAGAGAATAAAATTTCCTTTTACTTAGGAAGACCTGTCTTTTCTGCCATTTGAAATTCCTGGAAATTTCAAAGGCACCGGGCCTGCAACGTTGCTATGAATCACGGCACAGTCAAAGCCAAATGAACAATGGCCTGATCTTGAGGGACGGCTCCAGTCAGGGTCACCCCTTTCATAGCCTCCCCTTCCTTCCGACATAGCCTTGTCATCTGTCAGGAACTAAAGGCTTCTCCCCGGCCTGGCATACAGTCTGTGCTGTGTAAGTGTTTGCTGTGATTATTTTTGTTATTACTGTCCCCAGGCCTGGTGTTTCCTCAGATTGAATCATTTCTGTGACTCTAAAGTTTAGTTTAGTTTATTTTATCCAAGCCTTAAGCTAATACTTCAATAATGGCTTTGGTTCACCAAAGCAGGGTCGTCTTGCGAAGACTAATTCCAACACAATCCCTTTCCGGTGATTTTGAAACACTCACGCTACAGAGGTAGGTAGGCTTCCTTCAAGAGCTCACTTAGTTTAGATAAATAATTAACCTGTGGCTATACAAACAGTCCTAAAATGTACTTTTCTAGGTATAGGGTCCCAAAAGAGTTTTCAGGATTCAATACATATTCATTCAGTCATTAACTTGCCCACCTAGGAGTTCCCACTAGAATGTCAAAGAGGACAGGGCTTTTAGCCTGTTTTGTTCTCTGTTGTAAACCCAGAGGTAGGACAGTGCCTGCCACCTTGTAGGTGCTCAGTGCGTGTTTGTCGAACGAATGAATGAGCATCTTCTCTGTGCCAGGATGGCCTGCATTGCAAAGCCAGAATAGTACACCATCCCTGCTATCCATAGCTAGTAGTCTAGAAAGTTCCCCATTCCCTCCAATATTTATCTAAAATTCAAAGCAGATCTCACAACTGCCCGTGAGATAGGTAAACACCTTGCAGTGGTCACGGGAGACTGGCAGAAGGAGGGACGCTGCTGTTGGAAATACCAGAGAAAGTGTCCCAGAAGAGGTGACATTTGAGCTGGGTTTGATTTCAATGTGAGGAGTTGGCAGAGGGAAATAGATGAGCCAATGTTCAGAGTGGGACATCTTGGTGTAACAGAGGAAGTCGCAGGAAGGACACTGGGGTTGTATAGGCCACTGGAGTCTAAGCTCCAGGAGAGCAGAGGCTGTGTCTGTCTTGTCTGTTGTCATGTGACACAGCGTTTGGCACATGGTAGGCTCTCAGTAAATTGTAGCTTAGAAGAATGAACGAATGACATAAGAATGGAAAGAAAATATGGGCCCTAGAAATCTTTTGGGGAGGTTTGTTTGGCAACTGCAGTGGACTCCTGTCTCCTTTCATCCTGGAGCTATAGATGCTCATGTCAGAAAGGAACCCTAACTCCAACCCAGAACAACTCTGTAACACCCCACGAAATGGTCATGTAGTTCTGGCTGGGACGTCCCCCAGTGACAAGGTACTCACTCCCTCCCACACAACCGGTTCCTCTTTTTAATCCCCCTGATTTTTATAATAGCCATCCTTATGTTGACCACACAGAAGCAGAGGGATGACAAGGAAAGAACACTGAGCTTGGCCTAGCTCCTGGCCCTGCCACTGACTCGCGTGGTCCCTGGGCAGAACCAGTGTGTCAAGTGATTACAAGTGGGGGCTCTAGTGTGTGACAAAACTGAAGTTACTTGACATCTCTGTGCCTTATTTCCTTAACTGTAAAATGAGGATAGTAATAATAGTACCTACCTCATAGGATTTTCATAAGGATTAAATGAAATAATGCATGAAAGTTCTCAGTACTTTCTTGACAAATTAATAAGAGCTCAATAAAAGTTAACTGTGATTTGTCGTGTTATCACCTCCTCTCTGGCTTTCAGTTTCTTCCTCTGTACATTGTGAATAATGGCATAAGAACCCCTCCCTTGGAAGTTTCAGGGGCTTGGTGAGAAGAGCCAGAGAGAGAATGGGTACAAAGGCGTCACAGAAAGAAGGATTATGGGTCATTCCCATCATTGTGGCATTCGCCCCACCTCACTGGCCATAGGTGACTCCCCAGATCACTCCTGCCCAGCCTCAGCTCCTGAATTTTCTCTCTACCTTTGGTGGCTGGATTTCTGCTTCTTGCCATACTATATCTTGACCTCTAAGATATATATTTAGAACAGGCCTACAAGGAGAGGAAGGGGGAAATGAAGGAAAGGAAACAGGCAAAGTTCTGTCTCTTAGCAGGTCCTTGGGGGACTCAAGTTTCAGACTCTCTGACCCTTTTGTAAAGGGGGCTCACCCATTCTTTGAAATAACCACTTCCTTCTCTCTTGGCCTTTTCAGATTGGAGAGATGGGAGAAGGTGTGGAGGTTCATTTCTTAGATAATTTGTATAGGAGGCTGCAAGCTTTCCTCTGATGTGTGACACTTCTTCAGGGGCCCTGGGCCTTGGAGAGAGAACTCTGGGCTGCGGCTGCTCCTCTTGGGGTCTGCCTTGGACTCACTGCAGGCCCAGCTGCTACTGACCATGTGGATTTCTTTTAAGAGGTTTGGCTGACCTTCAGCATAGCTAAGGCGTTGTCAGAGCTGGAAAAAACTTTGCTCTCTCAGTCAGTAGTTCCCAGGTTAGGAGCCCTGGGTGCTATTTCCAAACCTCAAAAAAAAAAAAGTATATAACCCCGGTGTGAGGACTCACAGGTTCCTAACAGTGGCAGGTGTCTCTGCTTTTCGTGGAAATCAACTCAGAGTGGCCCCTCTGTACCCTGAAGTTAGTGAAGACAATGATCACAGGTTCCCATTGAGCTTATCTTCTGCCAGGAGCTGGACAAATCCCTTCACACGCATCATCTCACC
The DNA here is from genome assembly GCA_004027375.1 of Macroglossus sobrinus. Taxonomy (NCBI): domain Eukaryota; kingdom Metazoa; phylum Chordata; class Mammalia; order Chiroptera; family Pteropodidae; genus Macroglossus; species Macroglossus sobrinus. The sequence continues at coordinate 1,386,396 of PVKZ01000055.1, read as the reverse complement.
AACTGTCAACCTGAAAAGGTGGGCATATTTATGATCCCTATTTTTCAGATGGAGAAGTTAAGGGTCAAAGGAGTTAAGTAAGTTGTTTGAGGCCACAGAGCCAGGCAGGATTCCCATCCAGGAGTCTGGCTCTCCAACTCCAACCCTCAACCACTGGGAAATAATTTTCTGGAAGCTCAGTTGCCTGCCTTGAAAACTGTAAAAGAGCAAACACATTCATCATTATTCAAGGAAGGGTATTATTGGTAGAGAAAATTATCAGATGCAAGCACTAGATGTAGGAGGAGTAATAAAAAGGGTGGTGGAAGAGCTGAGAACCAGCCACCTCATGTCGTTGAACTAAGGCCCAGAGAAGTGAAGGTCTCTCCTGGGGTCATCTTGTGAACTGGCAGTGGGGATGAGAAATTGTTTCATTTTAGATGGACTCCTTGGGACTCTCTCCATATATTTGATTAGCCAAGAAGCAGGGCAGAGGTGGGCTTTTCCAAGAGGATGGCTCAGGCCTGTGATGGCATATGCCTGCGGTCTCTGAGCTCCCCCTGCCCCGGCAGGCCGCTCCCCAACAAGGGTCAGACCACACATCCTGACTAATTCTCTGCCAATCCCCACCTACCTCCCACCAGCTGCACAGTGCTCTGGCCTTGCCAGACCGCAGGGCTGTTGAGGACTGGCAAGGGGCCGGCATATTTGTCTTCAGTAAACTCTTCCTTTACCACCTCTGCCACTTCTAACTCCATACTGCACATGCACTTTACAATTTGCGAAGTGCTTCCACATCTACTATTTCATTTGAGATCCAAGGCTGTTCTGGAAGCTGGGTGGGGTAAAGGGTAATACCCCATATTACAGAAGAGGATAAAGAAATTACAAGAAGCAAGGTGCCTTGTTCAAGGTCATGTGCTCAGCTAAGGAATGTTAGAAAAAGAGATCAAATATATGGTAGCTGAAGGAAACTGGACTTTGGTTGGTAATCATACAATAGAATATATAGATGTCAAATTATAATGTACACTTGAAAATTATACAATTGTATTAACCAATGTTATCCCAATAAACTTAACTAAAAATAAGAAAAGAAAAAGAAATGTCAGAGGCAGAGTCAGACATTTTGACCTCACCAAAAGACCTCTCCCCTTTCGGAAATGAAGACTCTAAGGGAGCAGTGATGAATAAGGTGCTAAGCTGGGTCCTGCAAAGAACTTCATATATAACTAACAGCATTATCATTAACCATACCTTTCTTCCTATAATGCAGTGGTCCACAAACTTTTTGGCACCAGGGACTGGTGCTTCTATGAGAATCGAATGCCTGATGATCTGAGGTGGAGCCAAGGTGGTAATGCTAATGCTGGGAAGTGGCCGCAAATACAGAAGAAGCTTTGCTCGCATTTCCACTGCTCACCTCCTTTTGCATGGCCCAGTTCCTAACAGGCCACTGACCAGTACTGGGGGTTGGGAACCCCTGCTGTAGTAGACAAATACAGGTACATAAATTAAAACAATTAAACCTGTGCCAACTAAGATTGCATGACTGTACTCTGAGAACACACAATTAGTTATTCAAGCAGAAATGGTTTATGTCTTAGATCCGTAACTTTCCCACTGAAAGGCAGTTCATCATCTGGGCCTTCGTTTCCAAGTGTGGGCAGTGAAGAAGATGATAATACCAACATAACTTCTTATAAAAATGAGTAGGGCCATCATATGCAAATTTCTTTGAGAAATTTTAAGAAGTGTCATAAAACTATTACACATGATGAAGAGGAATTTTCCACTCAAATGGCTAACCTTGTAATTAGCTCTTTGTTCTGCTTCTGTAGACATGCTTGCCGCATAGGCAGAAGGGCAGGGTGACCTGAGATCACCTGAAGACTCACCCTCCCCTTTGCTTGTTCGTCAGGATAACAGATGTATCCCCTTTGCTTGTTCATGGATAAGCTCTATAAAAGTAAGGTTGCCCCTGAGCTTGGGGCCCAGATCTTCAGAGCACTAGCTCTTCTGGGACCACTGGCGTAATAAACCTAAGTTCTCCAACTCTCCAAGTGGTGCTTGGTTTCTTGCTGGCCTGATTGTTCTGCAACAATGACAATGAATTTTCATAATCAGGAAAGGTGAGGTAAATTCACATGTATAAATTAATGATTATTAAGTGCTTCTTAAGTACAACAGCCTTTAGGAAGCTGATACCGTTATCATCTTCATTGTATAGATGAGGAGACTGAGACCCAGAGATTTTAAGTAACAAGTAGCAAATGGCATAGGCAGGATATGAAACCTTGGTAATTTAGTGTCAGCAGGTAAGCACTTTAACTTTCCAGGTGCATCAGAATCACCTGAAGGTCTGGATAAAACATGAATTGCTGGCCCCACCCCAGAGTTTCTGATTCATAGGTATGGGCTGGGGGCCGAGAAGTTGATTTTTAACAAGTTCCCTGAAGCTGCTGGACTGGGGACTACACAGTGAGAACTCTGTGCTACACAGAGCTTTCCTGGTGCCTCCTGTCCTGCCAATGGCCCAGTCCAGGCCCTCTGAGGCCTGTTTGTACAGGTTAGCTCAATTTCTGTGTACTCTAGATACCTGACTTATGGTGTATAGACATATGTTTTGCTAATGGACAAAATGGATGGGAATGCTCCTTCAGAAACCAAGTGAGAGAAATTGCTACATGCCCAATGGCCCAGCAGGTATCCAAATCCTTGTAGCACTGGACTTTCAGGACCTTCCCCAGAGCTTGGGAGAGTAGGTCATTTGTTTGGGGAAAGCACAGAGAACAGATTCACAGGCTGCCTCCTTGGCTCCTATCAATTTTTCCCTTTAAGCTGCTCATATCCACAGATTTCAGAAATAATCTATGAACAGAGCAATAATGCACAGCCTTCAAAAAAGAAAGCACAGACCAAGAAGATTTAAATTTAATTAAACTTAATTAAATTTATGTTTTTTGGGAAACAAAGAAAATGACTTCTAGAAGAATAGAAGCATTTCAGAAAACAGTGGTTGAGCCAAAGGCAATGGTCACAGGCAGAACAGAGTAAAAATCAAGGTTATATGAATATCCAATTGTTCCAGAACTCTGTTTGTTGAAAAGACTGCTTTCTCCATTAAACCACCTTCATATCTTTGTCAAAATCAGTTGTGCAAACCTAGAAAAGCCAAAACAATTTTGGAAAAGGAGAATGAATTTGGAGGACTCACACTTCATGATTTCAAAATTTACTGTACATCTACAATAATCAAGATTGTATGGTGCTGGCATAAAGGTAGACATATATGCAGTGGGATAGGCTTTGAGAGTCCAGAGAGAAATCTTCATATTTATGACCAATTGATTTTATGCAATGGTGCCAAGACCATTCAGTGAGGGCTGGGGGTTAACAGGGTTTTCTACAAATGATTTTGGGACAGTTGAATATCCACATGCAAAAGAATGAAGTTGGACTTCTGCTTTAGACCATATACAAAAACTAACTCAAAATGAATCAAGCGTGAGAGCTGAAACTATATAACTCTAAGAAAAAAAAAAAAACAGAGATAAATCTTTGTGACCTTGGATTAAGTAATGGGCTATCTCCACTTATTTAGGTCTTATTTAATTTTTCTCAGCAATGTTTTATAGTTTTCAGTAAAGGTCTTTTTTTTTTTTTGCCAAATCTATACCGAAGTATTTCATATTTTTATGCACTTATAAATGGCATTGTTTTTTAATTTCAATTTTTAATTTTTTGTTGCTATAGAAATAAAATTTATTTTTGTATATTGATTAGGTATCTTGCAACCTTGCTAAACTCACTTGTTAGTTATAACAGCTTTGCTAGAGATATCATTGAATTTTCTCCACAGACAATCATGTCATCTGTGCATAAAGGAAATTTTACTTTTCTTCCAAGCTGAATGTCTTCTATTTCTTTTTCTTGCCTTAATAAACTAACTAGAACCTCTGGCACAACAAAGAGTAGCAGTGGACAGTCGTATTCTGTTCCTGATCCTAGGGAATGAGGGGCCAGTCTTTTACCACTAAGTAAGATGTTAGCAGTGGAGTTTGTGGCTGCCCTTTGACAGAGGAAGCCCCCTTCTATTCCTCTCTTATTCTTAGTCTGCTGAGACTTTTCATCAGAAACAGATGTTGGATTTTATCAAATGCTTTTTCACTATCTACTGATACAGAAAATACAATGATCACAGATAGGAGAGCCCAAACTCAAGAATGGCCTCTGCCTTTTCTCAGAAAGAAGAAAAGGAGAAAGAAAGAGCTTGGCTCAGTGGAAGAAGCCTGTCTTGGGGAGCTGGGCTTGCCCTGCCTCTGCTCTGTGCCTCTCCTCTTGTCTGGCATTCCTAGAGTTCAGATCCTGGCCCTTGGACTACAAAGCCAGAGCTCTTTACATCAAACTCTCAAAAGACTTTTGACTCTAGAACTCTGCCTTGACAAGGCCCCAAAGATCAAAGATGGATGAAACCTTAATTCTCTCAATAATATAAAATAAAAGTAGCTATTTACTGAGCACTTATGGAATATCAAGAACCAGAGCCGGGACTAGGGTGAGGTGAGGAGCCATCTATGGATGAAGGAGGTACCTTCTTACCTCACCTGCATCTTGGCCCTGCAAGGAACAATGCTAAACACTCCCTTAATACTCCAACAACCTTAGAGTGGTAGGTGCTATTATTATTTTACAGATGAGGAAACAGGATCAGAAAGGTGAAGTGAATTACCCAAGTAATAAGTGGCAGAGCTGGCATTTGGAACAAAGTCTGTTTGTGTTTGGCATGTGCTCTTGATCAATGTTTCTCAATTCTAGTGGGTCGGAATCTCCTGACTGATGGCTAGGCCCCACTCTAGAATTTCTGTTTCAATAGATCTGCTGTGTGGGTGGGAAAATTTGCACTTCTAACAAGTTCCCAGGTGACACTGATGCTGCTGGCCAGGGGACCACACTTTGAGAACCACCACATTCTGTCTTATTTTTTCCTCTGTAATCCTTGCTAATCAGATCTCGGAGCATGAAGATTTTCAAAAGTAAAAGAGAGGAGTCTGAGAAAATGCTGCCCAATCTCTCTAGCTGGTGAAAGGAAAGAAAGCATCACTTTCACGGAACAGGACCAAGAGTTTCCAAACTATCCCTGTGTGTGTCAGAGCCCCAACCCCTTTTTAGGGTGCCTCACGCAGCCTCAATGAGCAGTTATGGGGGATAAAGTGACTGGTCGTGATGAGACCTCTGTGGGGACTTATTAATCTGAAAAGAATGCCTGACATTTATTCTGAAAGGAGTCTTTCTACAGAGTTTCAATCTTTATAATACAAAATGGCATTTTTTTCTAAATATATTTCAATATATTTCAAATGTTTTCTAATTTATTCTTAGACATCTTTATCAGAGGAACACGGTAAATTAAAACTTTCAGGCCTTTGAAAAAGGTCATTGAAAATAACGGGGGAGAGAGGAGGAAGTAGAAACTCAACACAGAGCTATTCACCATGTCGTAAAAAAAAAAAAAAAAAAAAAGCAAACTTAAACCAGGCTCCAAGCTCTAAGCATGTGACAACATACCAGAGTTGACCTTAATGTCCGAGGGGTTAAATTTTTCTTTAATCTCCCAAATCTTTGGACCCTAAGACCCCCTACCCAGCTGCACTTGGCCCTAAAGTGCAGTAAGGAAGCTGATTTTATTCATTCACTTGGTCTTAATCAGGAGTATCATGAGCCCCATGGCAGGAATTCTCAACCCTGGCTGCACATTGGAATCACTCTGGGAGCTTCTAAGAATCCCCTTGCCCCTGGCCACACCCCAGACCAAGCACATCAGAACTTCTGGGGATGGGATCAGACTCCAGCAATTTGAACCCTGCCGGGTCATGCCAGTGGCAGCCAGGATTGGAAAAAATCCTACTTTAGAGAGAGTGAGTTCTGGGTGAAAGCCCATTGCCTCCTCCTTGTAATGTGCTTTTGAATCCTGAATCTCTCCCTTGGTGTGAGACCCTTGCTTAGAATATGGAGACATCTGTCTGGAGGGCGACTGGGTGAATATTAAAGGTCTTCCCGATGCCGTCCTAGATTCATCCGCTTAACAATCCTAGGAGATAGGTATGACTCTCTTCACTTTGTAGAGGACACACTGCTGGTCAGAGGCATGAAATGACTTTCCCAAGAGCACCCAGCTGTCAGGTGGCACAGCTGGAATTTAACGCCAGACTTGTTGCCTTCATCCTCGGGAAAGAGTCAAGAGTCCTGAGCCCTGGTTATATCCACTGCTTGCTCCCCCCAGTCCCAGAGAGCTCCCTCTTGCTCAAGGCAGTTTATTCCTCTCTCAGATGTCCAGAAACTCTCCTCCAGCACCCTCATCCCAGAGTACTAGGAATGTAGACAGTCAGTCCCCTGAAGGTCCAGTCTCCCTCTGGGCCTTGAAGTTGGCTTTTTTCTGTCCTTCCCACCTGGAGCCCTGGACCTGGCCTTGTTAATAGTTCACAACCTTCTACAGTTCTGAGGTCCCTTAACTCTTTAGCAAAAGGTCAAGGACAGAATATCTCTTATCCCAGACCCCCAGGACTTGCTGTCACTGGTGATGACAAGGGCCCTTGGTGGCCTCTTCTTTAGGACTCTGGCTTCAGAGATGTCCTCCCTTTCTGTGCCCTGACCAGTTAATCAGCCACTCAGTCTGCAGCAACTGAGGTCATTGTGTGTCCACTTGCAGACCAGGACAGGCCGGGGAGCTTGTGCCTTATTGCTGCTCGTAATATATGCAGCCTTTCTGCCCACAATGGATGTCAAACTGCTTCATGGTGCTTCTCAGTGGAGCCTCATAGCACTGTGGGAAGTGAGATCTTTATCCCAGGATAACGGCTGAAGAAGCTGAGACTCTGAGAAGGTTTGGGACTCAAAGCAGCCCATCTGGTCCAGGGCCAGGTTTCCTGTCTGTAAGAACCTGTTTAGGTCACTAAGATCCCCACTGTTCACCTGGTTCAGGCCTTTCTTGTCCCCAGGCTCCTTACTGGATCTTTCTCACACCACTGTCAGATCCATGGCTCCAAGGCAGCCTGGCTTGTCCCTTCATTCAACAACCTTAAAAAACATTGAAACAAATAAACAATTCCCTTTTTATTATGGAAACTGTCAAAGAAATACAGAAAAGAGCTGTATAATACTACCATCCCAACCATCACCCCTGTTTACCTACTAACTCCTTATCTCATTTTATTTTCACCCCACCCACTGCTCCCCATACTTCCAGATTTTTTTGAAGCAAATCCCAAACACCATATCATTTAATCTGTAAACATTTCCACATTTATCTCTAAAAAGACTTAAAAAATAACCACACTTCTATTATCATCTTTAACAAGATAAACAATAATTACTTAATATGAACAAAAGTCCAGAGCTGAATCCTCCCCAACCTCTTGAATGTTATCATTACATTTCGTTTGTTTGAAATAGGATTGAAATAATGCCCACACATTCCAGTTGGTTGACAAATTTCTTAAGTTTTACTTAAACTTTTAGATCCCCCCCTTTTTTTTTCTCCCATGTAACTTACTTGAAGAAAAGTGGTCATTTAGCTGTAGAGTTAGTGTCCCACCATCTGCATTTTGCTGTTTGCATCCTCCATGATGTTGTTTAACATATTTCTCTGTTCCCCCTTATTTTAAAGGAAAACATTTAAAAAGAAAAATAGTGATCAAATGTTATTACCCTAATAAAACTGGGTTTTTTTTGCTATTTACATACACATAAACTTCTTTGTTTTTAAATACCACACTGTAAATATTTTCCATGTAAAACTTCCAGAGTGATGTTAAGCCTTAGTCATTCTCCTACCATTGAACTTTTAGATTTCATCTATTTTTCTCCTGATAGATAATAGTAAATCTTTCCTGTCTCTGTATAATTACTTCTTTGAGATAGATAGATGCCCAGGAGTGAGACTGGGGGGCCAAAGTAGATGAATGATTTTATGTATTCTGTAGATATTAACAATATCTTCTCAAAGTGTTGTACCGATTTATACCGTCCCCAGCAATGTATGCGTGAGCTCCATGCCTTTGTCTGCACTGCTTCCTACCTGAAATTTTACCAGTTTAATGTCTATTAAATGATGCTGTGGTAGATCAGAGATGACCACAAATTCTCTGCTAGCTCTCTCATTGAGAGATAGAGATTAATTCCTGGCTCTTGTACCTGTTCTGGCTTTAGTGATTGTTTGACCAATAGTATGTGGCAGAGGTAATGTTATGGAACTTCTGAGCTAGGTTGCAAGAATCCTCACAGCTTTGGTCTAGGTCTCTATGAATGCTTGCTCTGGGAGATGCCAACTGCGACATAAAAGCTCTGACCACGCCAAGGAGGCTGCCGTGCTAGAGCGCCTGATGCAGGAGCTGTGGTCAGCAGATTTACCTGAGCCCAGCCTGCCAGCCTCCCCAGCTGAGGAAATCCTTGGGTCCTCTAGACTCATTTGCCAGCTGAGTACCACTGAGGGCCCTCAGATGCCATGAAGAGCAAAAAAGCTCTGCCTAAATTTCTGACCCAGGAAATACAATAAAACAAATGTTTTTTTGTTTCAAGCTGCTAAATTTTAGGGTAGTTTGTTAAGCAATAATAGATAACTTGAATAGATGCCTTTATGTGCCTTTTTTAGAAATTGTGGTAAGAACTATGTTCCTTTGCTTTACATTTCCAGTTTGCCCTTGGCAGGGATTTGGATTTATATGTGTGATTTTCCTTTCATCTTTGTAAATTGGCCTCATGTTGTCCTTGGGTGGCATGTTGACTCCAGAATCACTCTTACATAGTGCGTCTGGGACCCTGCATGTTCAACTCCCTGCCTGCATCACTGGGACATGTGTCCCTGCCAGGGAGATAGATGTCTACTTGAATGAGTTTGAGGTTCCCTCCAATGTTTCCATGATTCTAAATGTCCTGGATGGTGGAGGGAGAAGTGAGATCTGTTTTCTAAATCTGACATTCATATCTAATTGAAAACGGCATGTTGAGTACTACTGATGAAATAAAAATGTAGAGAGATATCAAGCATCATTTCAATGTTTCCTGACAAAAAGCCCCTTATAAGTGGATCCATAGCAACATGAAAACACAGAAACAGAGGACTCTTTAAGCCCTGAACTATTTCTGCAGTAATATAATTTGTGTTTTTTGTGCCTCGAACAAAAGTATATTTTTATGTTTACTTTTTGTATATAATTTATATTTATTCCCCCAAAACACAAAAGCATTCTAAAGACACTTAATAATTTGGGCAATAAGACGGGCAGTTTCCCATCTCAACTTACTTGCCTACCCTCTCTACTAGTGATATTTCTTCTTATTAAAAGCATTGATAGCATCTATTGCCTTTTCTTTCTCTCTCTCTCTCTCTCTCTCGTTTTCTTTCTCTCTCGTGCGCGCTTTCTTTCTCTTTTTCTTTCTTTCTTTCTTTCTTTCTTTCTTTCTTTCTTTCTTTCTTTCTTTCTTTCTTTCTTTCTTTTCTTTCTTTCTTTCTTTCTTTTCTTTCTTTCTTTTTTTCTTTCTTCCTTCTTTCCTTCCTCCCTCCCTCCCTCCCTCCCTCCCTTCCTTCCTTCCTTCCTTCCTTCCTTCCTTCCTTCCTTCCTTCCTTCCTTTCTTTTTCTTTCTTTTTTCTTCTCTTTTTTTATGGCTTGAAATTTTTTTTTTAAAGAAAAGATAGACTAGCATATTAGAGAAACTTGAAAACAAGGTAAAAATCCATAAGCCTACCACTTTGACAGTGTGACAACTATATATTTATGTTTCTTTCCTATTTTTACAAATCATGTATGTGCAAATATTTTTCCAGAATTTTTTCACCCTATAATTTTATCACAAGTATTTCTATGCTCCTTCATAAACTTCATAGCCATCGTTTTCAATGGTTATAGAATATCTCTTGAAGGCTTATACATAATTTATTTTACCATACCCCCTCCCTTTTGGGCTGCTTCCAGTTTTTCACTGAGCAACTCTTTGATGACTATTTTTCTGCATATGGCTTTTTCCCTATTTCAGGATATTTTCTTAGGCTAGCTTCCCAGAAGGAGATTATTGAGTCAAAATGTATGAACATTTTTTATGGCTTCAAAGTATCTTTTGAAGAAAGTAGGTGTTCCATTTCATGAAGTTCACAAACATAAAAGAGGAAATGTGGCTTCAAAAAAATTCCTGTAACACATGTATGTAAAAATTTGGGCTAAGAGCTGTTACAATAATTTTTGAAGTCACTAAAACTTGCCTTTGAAATTAAAAAAAATAATAATGTTTCTTATTTGATTTGATTTTGGCAAGAGTCTTTTCTGAGGCGTTTGACACGTCTAAGCTTTTCTAGAGAGAATCCACAATTGAACCTTTTTCTTGATGACTCATGTGATCAATATAGCCATTGGCCATTTCCCGGGGCTTAATGCCGCATGCTTTCAGGAATTTCTGAAGTGAAGAGGCCACTTGCTCCTTTACAGCAGCCACAGACTAGGAGCAACTCTTGAGTCTACCCCACCTCTAGTTTCACCATTCTGCATATGAGTTGCTGGCTGCTTCTAGAATGCTGTTTCTTCTCAGACACAGTCTTATCTGCTGACAATGCCAATGCCAGCTCTAATCTTTCCTTTTTATTCACAGACCATAGGCAGCTAGTGGAATTGGGGGTCTAAAGGGCTGAACTGGACCCAACAGCAAACTGCCCACATCAATGATAGTCCCTCGTGACAAACATCATCTGTGAAGCACAAACGTTGAGGTGGTGAGAAATGCGTGTTGGGATTTCCCTGGATTCACCTTAAACTTGTCCCTCCTGAAGAAGTCTCACGAGACTCCTGTCACTTCTCCCAGTTGTATTCTCACGTATCACACCTAGATAACAAGGTAGGGATAAAGTCCTGAACACAGCCTGGGTGCTTTACTGAGGTGGTGGAGTGAGGTGGGTTATGGGTAGAGTATGAATGTGAGGCCGGAGACCAGAGTACAAGTTCTAGCTCTGCCTGTTATTACTGCCCTTGAGAAAGTTAGCTTAACCCCTCTGAGTCTCAGTTTTCTCTCCTTTAAAATGGGGAAATATGTGCCCTGACACCTTTAGGATTTTTGTGATGATCACAGGAGATAAGCAAGGAAACTATAAAGTCTCCTACATATGTGGGTTGTCATAATCTTGTGTAGATTATAAGAACACAGACCCGCTCAGGCCAGTGGAAGCCAACATTTTATCTTGTCAGCTTTTTGGTGGGGAAACATCTGGAATACCATATGTCATTAAGAGTAGGAGCCCTGGCAGAGTTGGGATCCCTGGGGCCCGGAGCAGGATTGGGAGGGTTTGAGGGGGCATCCATATTCTAGGTGGAACCGGGGTCTTGCAGAGGGAATGTGGCACTTCATTCAAGGGTTCTAAAGATGAGAATACTGGCTCCCAAAATTCAAGAAGTAAGAAAAAAGTAAAACAAGATAGAGAGGGATTGTCCATAGGGAAACAGGGGGAGGGCCACATTTTCTGAAAGTGGTGTCTTTTAAAGTAATATATTAATATGACTGTAGTCTGGTAAAAATATTAGTAGAAGAACAGATCAGCTTCGTTTGTGACTGACTTTAGTGAGCAGGTGGTGGTGAAAGGGTGGCTGGTTGTCCCACCAACTAGTGTCACAGGCCCCACTCCTTGAGCCTGGTCCTGCCCTCAGCCTCCTGAGTGACATCAATTCTTGTACTTCTGGCCCATTAGAAACCAGTCTGCTTGCACACAGTGGCAGAGAAGTTTGGATCAGTTTGGAGAACCAGGCTGCCTATCTGACATAGGTGCAAGGGTGTGTTTCAGAGAAGGTAAGAAATATTCACTTAAGGCCTTTTGGCTTAATTCAGGAGTCCCAGCCCACCCTCACCTCCACTTCCACTGGGGCTTGTTCCATTGTCTACTGTGATTTAAGTACCTATGAATGGGATGGATCCATCCATTTCCACTGTGGAGAGACGCAAAGCACATGGGCCACCTGCCCCAGAGCAGGGTCCTGTAAAAACTACAGGCCTCAGCAATGGACAATTATTTGTTTTCTTTGGGCATCTGGTTTTGGGAGACAGAGCAAGACTAATCAAGCTCATCAGAGGTCAAGGCTTTAGCCTTGAGATTCTTTAAGTCATGTAGTATTGTTGAGAGCAGACAAATAATTCTTGCATTGAGATTCACTTCATTTTACCACCTGCTGGTACTGATTAAGAATTTTGAAATGATCACACACTAATATGGTTTATAGCCCACCTATAGATTATGAAATCTATTTAATAGGTATAATCAGCTTTTAAAAAAAAAAAAAACTCCAGTGGAACAGAACAAAAAAGAGTAGAAAATACCTGAGTTTATTACATGTAGAAAGAACAAATATTGAACACATAAAACCTTTGTTTCAGAAGTGTGTGTTTATGAAATTGTGAGACCAAGGTTCTTGGTCAAAAAAGTTTAAAAGCCACAAGCTGCTAGCATTTCTCAGTAGGGCACTACTGACTTTTGGTGGGATATTTTTTTATTGTATACACTGCTTCTTGCAATGCAGAATTTAGTATCCCTGCCCCCACCTGCCAAATGCTAATAGCATCCCCGTTCATTGTGACAAAAGAAACTTCCCTACACGGACATCTCCAAATATCCTTTTGGGGTATCGCTGACCAAACACTTGAACCTATGATGTTGAAGAAAGAGGAAGCTGCAATCCAAGACCACTGCTGATCCAAGACCACTCCTGCTGCTTTGCAGTCAAGCTCAGCAGAGCCAGGATTGAAGGCAGCGTGACTCATAACAGGGGAGGGGTGGGAGGGGAGATTATGTTTTTTGTAAGCTGTATCACTGGCCCTACCATTTGGGCACATAAGTCCTTAATCAGTGCTGAAGCTCCTGTTTCATGTCCTGCCCTCTCTGGCTTATCATCAAGACATGTTTATCAACTCTCATCCTCCTTCAGACAAAGTAGCAATTAACTTTAGTGCCTCCACATTCACCATGCTCTCTTTACAGATATTAGAGAAATAACAGCCATTATGTGGTATTAATGAGGGATTAGGGGCAGGATGTGTTTACCCACATCCACTCTAATAGGCATCCTTCTCTAGCTAAATGGTACCCAAGGAATCCCCTAGCTGTCTTATCTCTTTAACCTTGCACAGCAAAGACTGATTGGATTTGGCTTGGGATCAGGTGCAAGGTCCCTTCTGGTTCTGGGCTGCTTTCTCCTCAAAATCTTGGATCCTAAAGACCTTAACTCAATAGAACACACTATCTCTTGCTCTTTCAAGGGTGTGGTGAATAGAAAAAATCCATCCAAGAGAGGTCTTGGCAGTCTGTCTGAGCCAGAAACTGAAAATGCATCAGTGTGGGGATTACATTTGAACAAGGAAGTTTCCTAATACAAGAAATGCCAAAATAGAGTTTAGGAACCAGGTGCCATGAAAAATAGAGGTGTGAGACTTGAGGCCAAAAGCAATGAAAAGTCAGTGTGCATAAGACAGACCAGGGGAGTTTCTTAAAATTCCAATTTTCAAGTTCTGCCTGCAGGCATTCTGATTTGGTAGGTGTTGAGTGGAGACTAAGAAATACACTTTTAACACTCTCCCCATAGATGATTCTGATGCATGCAGACCACGGATTTAAAAAAAAACACTAGTCTGGACCATGGCTGACTAATGCTGATTAACAAAGTGACATCTCTAGGGCAGTACTTAGCAAAGCGTGCAGAGACTTGGAAACATACAAGAATGAAACATTCACTTCCTATTGTCTTTCCGATTTGAAATGGTTTTGATTCTGTATGTATGAGGAAATTCGGCCAGAGCCGCAAAAGGGAGAGAAAAGAATACCTACCGTCCAGGCATCAGGGCACTTGGCTTTGGCTTTGCCCCAGGCTAACTGGCTCTGGGAAAAAACCCTTCCTCTCTCCCAGCATGAGTGGAGGCTGGCTCGAAGATCTCTGAACATTCTTCTAGATTTGATATTTTATGACTACAAATCTGGATCCTTTATTTATATTGGACAGATGAACACATTAAATAATAAAATGGAAGAATACTTAGTGAACTATGTACTTGAGTCACTTAATTTGATGCATTCAGCAACTCCATATTATACTGATTCTTCAATTCATGCATGACACTTGAGGCACAGGGAGGATAACTTTCCCAAGATCACACAGTCAGTAAGGGACAGTCCATGAATTTAAACATGCTGTATAGGTCTGATTTTGGATACTTTATACTGTTCATATGACAGATGTTGGACAAAATCTTCTCTGACCCTTGGAAATGCCTTCTGTCTCCCCTTATTCTGTAACTTTTAGAAGTCCGAAGTCATCTTCGATATCTACGCAAATTCTCATAGCTCATCACAGTGTCTGATGTGGGCAGCCTTTGTTCTGCTCTGTTGACTAGGACATGGAATTCATCTCTCAGTTGATATCCATAGAACCCTGCTTTCACAAAGCATTTGTGTGTTTGGGAAACTTGATTGAAGGCTTCTGTTGTTGTTGTTGCTGGGGGAAGGAGAACTGCAGAAGGCTTTTCTACTGCTGGAATGCAAACAGTTTCAAACTGAACATTGGAGTTAAGATTTCTCAAATGTTCTGGGCACATCCATGTTAGAAATGTTTCACTGGCTGCTTCATCATACGGAGCTTCTGGTCTCTATCTTCATGATGCCTATAAGCTTTTACTTTTCTCTCTTAACCTGGGTTACAAAAAGCAGAGCTTGAGGTAAAGACACCTGTGGTATTTTCTTAAAGAGTACAATCCAGGAGCGGGGGATGGGAGAATGAGGCAGGGAAGGAGAAAAAGCAAATAGCTATCAGATGTAAATAATTTCTCATTCTTATGGGATTCTTTTTTTAGAAGCGGCTTTTCAGGGTGGTTCATCTGGGAGTGGAAGGGAGAAATAGCTCTTCAATGGTTTCTACCTCCAAAGTTCAAGTGTTTGCCACATATTATTTTATTGGCATTTCCAAGCTGGTTATGTGTGGGCACTAAATGAACTCTGCAGCATCACATGCTTTAGGATCGATGGAGAAGTCCAAAAGCAGGAGGAGAGAGGTACACAATGTGGGTCTAAATTAAAACACGTTAAGTTGTGCCCGTGTTCGGCTGGAGTCCTTCCTGAATTGATAACTGCAGCAATGGCTGTGGCTGGAACAAATGGTAGCTTGGAGGCAGGTAATGCTGAAAAGATTTGAAGAGCTACATTAGATATAGGTACCTAATACAGTCCACTCCTTGAACCACTTAGATTTGCTCATGTTCTCCCAATAGATCCAGCTCCTATATAAGGGGCCTTCAACTTTGTGAGCATAAGATGTTCTTCTCACTTATTTTTTAAGAGGAGAGATGCAAGTCTAATCAGTCAGAGTCCCTTTCAAGATCACAGCCAATCGAAATCTCTGAAAACATTTTAGGCAGGAGAGTTAGTAAAACATGCTATAGTCTCCTAGCTATAGCCAGTCCCATTGCCCTCCTCTGTTGCCCATTCTAGATTTCCTCTAATTTGTGGCCCACGTTTTGGATAGTCTGAGTTGCTCACTTTGTGAGTGACCTGGACCTTTATCTTTTAATAGTCTGGTCTCTTAGTTGCTTTGATTGTTTTATTTGCCCATTTACCATCATTATGAAATATGGAGGAACCAATAAATCTCCAAGAAATTACCTGAGTTCCTCTCTATCCACATAAGGTAGTTGATGTTACACTTCTTGTGCTAATTAGGTTCCTTATCCCGACCAATACAGCCACTCTCTTTTTGTTTGCTGGCTAATTGGCATAAGCAGCTCAAAGTGACCAGGTAGGTGTCTCAGCTTCAAGTTCGGTGACCTTATTATGTCCCCTAGAAGAATTCTTCCCCTGGAAACCAGCACGTCTACCCAGAAGAGCCTAAGCTTTCAGTGGATCACTGGGAGAAAGGATGAAAGGGCTCAGTCCTATCCCTTGTCTCCTAGACCCAAGTATTCTAGCTATTGGGAACATAGCACCATATATTGACCATGGGTTCTACTTTCTGGAGGAGGGAGTAACAACCCTGCACCATGTTGTCCCTAAGCTGGTGCCTCAGTTGGTCTTTAACAGGCGTTTTGTATTAAACTAGCTGCTTCTGGGTGATGTGGTACATGCTAAAACCAGTGGGTTCCTTGGTCATTCACCCATTGTCACACCTCTTTGCCATAAATGGTCCCCTTCATCTGAGGCAAGGTTGTATGGGCCACCACATAGATAATCAAGCATTCCACAAGTCTTTGGATGGTGGTCCTGGCAGAGGCACTTGGTCAGGGAAGTCAAACCCATATCCAGATGAGTATCACACTGGTAAGGAATAATTGCTCAGGAAGTGGTCTAGAGATATCAACTTGTCACCAAATGCCTGGCCAGTCTCTATGAATAATGATGCCATCTTGAGGGCTCAGTGTCCTTTGGTAGGTTAGGCATGCCACAGTGTCAGTAGCTAGATCTGCTTTAGAGGGATGGGCCCATGATGTTTGCTTTTGCTTATCATTTACCCCTGCCATTATTGTCACTCACTTTAAGACTCTATCATGTCAGTCTTGGGTTAGCCAAGGAGAGAGGCTGACTGACATTCACAGGATGAGTCACTCTGTCCACCAGGTTGTCGAATGCCTCCTCTGCAGTGGGTGGTCTCTGGTGAGCATTGTGAGACACACACACAAAAACACATTTTCTGCCCATTCTCATAGGTCAATACACATAACACTTCTCTAGATCTCTTTGTCCTCGATCATCTATCTTTATCTTTCAGGTCCCTGACCAACATCCAGGTCATTTGTTCACTGCTCAGGCATCTATGTATATCTGTAACTCCGAACATCTTTCCTCTCAAACTGGTTGGCCAAGTGTACTGCTTATAGTCCTACCCACTGGAAGGGATTTTCTTCATGATTATCTTTTGGGGCCATCCCTGAAATGGCTGCAATACAGAGACAGTGCGTTTGTGCGTTTTCAACTAACACCAACATATCACATCGACTCATCTGTGAAGCAACTCAAGTTCTTTCCTTCTCTGTTTATGGGTTGTAGGAAACCACCTATGAGTTGAAGAAGGGGTGTTGGTACAAAGTGGTAGATGACATGGGAGTCTGAGCTACCTATTCACATAATTTGCTTGTGTTTTCTAGATCTATTTGGCCTTTTCTCAAATATATGGGATAAATATACTTAGCTTCTGGCAGAACCCTTATGTTAGCTATTTGTCTTGTGGAGTCTCATAGAAAAGGTCAAGTGGAAGTCCTTGAAACTACCTCCTTTTCTTAATCTCCAAGAGTAAATAAAAAGTACTACCACCTCTCAGAAGTACTGCAGAGATCAGAACCACTGTTAAAACTTAAATGGTGTGGGATGGTGGGTCCCATTATATTTTCACTAATTCACTTGCATGGACCTTTAAAAACCAAATGGGTTGTAGAGAATAATAGTAGATCGCCATAAACTTGCCTAAATGGTTGCCTCAATTGCAACTGCCATGGCAGATGTGGTATCTTTACTGGTATATAACAACACAACCTCTGGCACTTGGCATACTTTCATATGGCAAAGAGAAGAGTAATACTTACTTTTTTAGCTTCAGGGCTATGTTAACTCTTCTGTTCTGTGTCTATAGGGACCTTGTCATCCTGACATACCACAGATCATAATGCTGGTCCCCTATATTAGTGACATCATTCTGATTGGACCCGGAAGATGCAAGTGACAACTACCTGTTAAGATACATGAGTGTAGAAGAGTGAGAGATAAGCTTCATCGCCTATCTTATCCTTAATACCTAGGGAGTATAGTCTTGGGTGTATCTATGGTATTAGGGAGTAAAATCCTAAGGAGTAGATGTGAAGAAAAGGGAGTAAGGCACAGAAAAAGGAAGAGCCAATCGGAGAGCATTAGATGATTGATTACTCTGCCTTGTGAGGCCATCTTCTGAGATGCCTTATAAAAGACTCTCTCAGGACAGTGCATCTGAGAGAAGTAGGGAGAAAAATGTATTTGCCTAAACATTTGCTTTGCAGGGTGTTATTTCCACTGTACTTAATTCCAGGTTGCTCACACTGGGTGGATCATGCAGCATGTAAGCATCAACAGGGAGGCCTGGGGGCAGGAAGCAAGACTTGCTCAGGGTGGTCATGGAACAAGGGACTGTGAAGGGGACAGGGAACTCTGGGTGCCTAGGAGTTCCTACCAACTGGGTAAGGGAGCTGATGTTTTTATCCACCAGCTCTTGTCAGTCATTGGTTGAGAGCTGCTGGGGTGGGTGTTAGCAATCCAGCACTGCATGTTTGCTGTGCTTTGGGCAGAGCAGGCTCCAACAGTCAGAGGAATCCCCAGGTAACGGTAAGCAAGAGCTGGTGACTAAAAAAAATCACACCTATAGTGCACATGAATGGTAAAGGCAGTGGTTATAGAAACAGGGCACTGAGAGAGTGGCACCTAAGAGTGTCCGACACATCCTCCCTCCTTTTCTTCTTGTCCTCTTCCCTCTAGGATTGTCAGATTTTCAGGTTCATTTTTCTCTTTTATGTGGAACAAACCTGCTCCACTCAGCCCTCTTCCTCCTTTGCATATCCAAAATCATCAAGGCACTCATCAGAACAAAAGGGTTCTCCCTTGAAGGCAGATGTGGGTTTAAATTGTCATTGTTTTCTCTTGATTACTCTAAAAGCAGCCCTCCTCTCTGGTTATTACAGTAAATTCTTTCCCAGTCAGCTAGTGAAGGCTTTTGCTTTTTCTGTTTTAGAAATCAGACAAGCCTTCTTCAAGCTTCAGGTGTCTCCTGGGAACTTCCTCACCTCTGGTCCACGGGGGAGGTGTTCCCTTCCTGTACTGAAGAAAAAGTTCAGAAAGACGTGAATTACATGCTTGGTAACTCCTTCCCGAACCAAAATTTGTGATGTTTTTTCCTGATTTTTGTGCCCCTTCCAGCTGCTCGTGACAGTCTGGAGGTGCGTTTGGAGACTGAGTTTTCAGGGACACTGGGTGGATTATAGGATAATGGAGCAGCACATTAATTTTGCTGAGTTCTGGAGGAGTCGGGACAGAAGATCCCCACGTCTCTACATGTCCCGATCTCACAAACTGTACTGAATCTGCAGTAAACAATTTAGACCAGCTTTGTATGACATGAAGCTTACTCTTGGCTATTTCCACAGCTTCATATTGAATGGAAGGAAATCGCTTAAACTCTCAAAACACAGTCTGGCAGGAGGTGAAAGCCTGGCTTGGCATCCTGCCCCCATCTCTCTCACACCTGTGGCTGGAAGCATTTGGACCCCCTCCAGCTTTCAGTTGGATACCCTCCCTGGCCTCCCTCAGTTTGAGTTCACAGTTCTCACCTCTATGCCTAACTCCAAAATAAGAGCCCTACTGCCTATGAACATGGCCTTGCTTCCCAGGTGAAGTAGGTATAAAACTAAGAATATTAATATGCATCTATTTCCAGTCATTTGTAGGGGAGAATTGTGCTTTGGGTACTTTCATCTTTAGATTCCAGTGAATTGGATATTATGAGATACTTACAGAGAACCAACAAAATATGAAATGTGCACATAGGATGTCCCTGCCAGACTAGAAAAGAAATCTTATGTATATGTATCTTAGACTGATAAAATGGACCACAGCTGAACTCACTGATCAAAATTCAGCTATTCTTTCATCCTTCAGGTAACATACATAACTGAGGGGCACCAGTTTTGTTTCATAATGACATCTTGGTTTCATTTTTTTCAAGGTAGATATGCTTTATTTATATATTAAACATGTAGAAATATGCTCTTTCACATCTTTCTTGAAACATGGTGTGAGCATATTCTATCTATCTATCTATCTATCTATCTATCTAATCATCATCATCATCATCATCTATCTACCTATCTACCTATCTTCCTACCTACCTATCATTTTTTTAACCCATTTTTAACAGAGACTTGAGCACTCATCTATTCTACTTTTCCCTTTTTTTATGAGAAAAGACAGAATGCATGTGTGATTGGAAATGGCAAATGATTCTTAGCCATAGTGAGTGGTGGGGACAGTAGCAGACTGGAGACCATTGCCTTAACTGAAGGCAGCAGCCCCTTTTCAACGTCAATCAATTGTTGGCACAGAGAATGCAAGTCTCATGTTGACAGGTTTTCCAAAAATTTAAAAAGAAGCCAGAAATCTGGATTTTAATGTAAAGTCACCTCATTATCAAATATTGCTAATGAATATAATTTGGAGCTTGTTACCAGGAAGCTGAACAAAACATATCTGTAGGCCAAATTGAGCTCATGGCCACCAATTTACAACCTCTGGTTTTAACTATCTTATACAATCATAGAACTATTATGTAATTGTAGTTGATGTGGCTTTTTCTAAGCAATATAGAAATAGCGTTCTAAGAAAGTCGGTTATATTCCCAGTTGATATAGTACTTTATAAGCAATAGAGAAATATAGAACTCAGAAGGCAAATTCCCCATGGTTAGTAATTCATAATAAAATAAGGCGAGTCCAGCACAGAATGGCTGCAAGTAGGAGAGAATTTATAGTTACAGAGAATATAAACAGATTAAGAAAGATGCCTGAATCGATCAATTTTGTTAGAATGTACTTTGCCTGCGTGATAGTTCTACGTGAGACCATGCAGCTCTAGAGCTGCTTTAGCTACTGGTACATCAACCCTTTGAGGGCTCGGGCTGGAGTCTTGTCTCTCTCTTACCAGTCATACCCCTGGCCAGATATCATAACCCCCAATAACAAGCTAATATCCAATGAGTTCTGTCTTGCACCAGACACTCTAATAAGTGTTTTATATCTCAGTAACACCTTGCATCCTCCCAACAGCCTAAAAGGAAGGAACCATTGTCATCCTTATTTTACAGATTTGTTCACATTTCATATAGCTCATAAGTAACAGAGCCAAGATTCACCAAGGCAGCATGACCCCCAGAACCTAAGCTCATAATTCTTACCTTGTCTGTGACCTTTTGTTTGTTAAGGGGTTTGTCTCTCTACTGATCAGGAATTGATCACCTTGAGGATTTTCTGACTCTATCTGAACTCGGCAACATCTGAAGACTTTGCACATTCCCTCCTCTTATGCATCTCCCTTCTTGGCTCTAGGACTTGTCAATCTGTCACTCACTGGGTCAGTGACTTGGTAAACTGCATGTTCTCTCTGGGCCTCAATTTCTCCAATAATAAAATGGAGACAGAAGGGAGACGATTGGATCTGGTTCTCAGGACCCTGTCTATAGTAAATGCTCTGGGATTCCAAAATGCTCAGGGAACACCAATGGTTTCACATGGCCTGCACAGCCACATGCACACCCATTAATTAGCCTGCCTTTCAAGGTCTTAGCACTCTAGCACCACCCTGCCTACTGGTCTCCCCTCCAGCCTAAGGACTTCTTACTACTTGGGTATGTGTCCCTATGAGTATTGCCTTCCTCTACCCCTACGTTCCCCCTCACCCCACCCCACATCCTCAGCAGACCCCAGAGCCTGGGTTAACTCTACTCCCATCTTGAACCTCTCCTGTCTTCTCCAGGCCATGCTGATTTCTTCCTTTTCTGGAAGATTGCTTGCATTAACCCCAGACCCGACCCCTTACATGTGCATAGCACTTTACAGGGGACAGAGAGTTGTGGCATGTAAATTATCTCATAGAGACTCACAGCCACCAGCCATGTCAGGGTCATTATGTCCATTATGAAGAAATAAAAAAATAGACTAGGGCAGGATTTGCCCAACTTCATTCTGCAGCCAGGACCAGAACTAGACTGGAACCCAAGCTCTTGACCCCCAAGCTAGAGCTCCCTTCCAGCCCTCACTGCCTGGGCTGACATTAACCCTTTCATGCTTGAGTGCTCTGTATCTCCAGTACAATTTTGTTCTTGCAGGTAGAGAGAGAATCTAATGCTCTTGTTCATGGACAGGTAGTATGACTGTGTGGTAAAGAGCATAAACGTTGACACCTGTCATGCACAAGTCAGGGCACATTTTAAACCTCAGCTTCCTCATCTACGAAATGAGCATCATTGCAGTACCACTTTCCAGGGCTGTTGTGGGGATTGAGATAACATATGCAAAGCATCTAGCATAGGCCCTGGAACATAATCAGCACTCAAAAAATGTTAGCTATCCCCTTCATGCCCATCCCATCTCCTCTGCGAGGCTAACTCAAATTATCTTCACTTGGCAGATGGTGACTCTCCCTCTTGGAAGGGGTATCCAATGAAAACCAGCTGGCTACTTAGTGCATCAAGAAGAAAAGTCCCCAAGGCTGGGCTGACTTCAGAGTTATCCAGGTCTCAGCTGACCTCAGTGGTGCCTACTCTCCCTCAAAGATCTTACACTACTGTGCCTGGTGGTAATCATAGTAATAAAAGACCATCATTTGAGGCTTTTGCCCGTGCCAGGCCTTGTGCTAAGCTCTGTCCCTACAAGTGAGGCAGTCTGCTCTGTGCCCTCTCTTTCTCGGCCACACACCACAGAGGGCTTTGGAAGGCTGAGACTGGTTCACTTTTCCCACATCTCATCACAGTGCCTGGAGTGATGTCTTATTTGACTGTGTCCCTTGATTCAGCCAATGTATTGTCATCTCCTACTACCAGGCACGATTTAAGGCAGAAAACAAAACAAATATAAACCCTTGCCCTCCTGGAAGTTACACTTGGAGTGGGGGTCGGGGGTGCAGGCAAGGTATAGAGAAGAAACCCCTGGAATATTAGATTTACAATTTTTATCAGGATAATCTCTGCTGCATTTAGTTATATGTACAACTTATACCGCCCAAATGAGGCCACCCTGGGACATTCAAGTGGGTTCCTGGGTCAAACATGGTGGGCAGGACACAGCAGGCAGAAGCCCAGTCTAGCTGTGTGACTTTGGGATATTGGCGCCACCTCTCTGAGCCTCAGTTTCCTCCGTTATTTAGGGAAATCACAATGATTCCAGCCTCCCTGGGCCTTTGGGAGGATTCCATTGGCCCGGGAATGGAAAGTGCTTTTGTTCACGGGGCAGCCCGGACAGGGACAGACGTGAGGGCGGGAGGGAGCCACGTCCGCTTTCCCAGACAAGCGCGGACGCCGGGATTCTCTAGAAGGTTACATAAGGCCGCTCGGATGGCGGGGGAGCGCGCATCCGTCGAGGGGAAAAGGGGCGTGGGGAGATCCCGGAGGGGTGGGGAGTGCGCCGCCGCTGCCCGAGGTGGGGCGCTGCGCAGCGCGCGGGGGTGCGCAGGGCGCGGCGGAGTCGGGTTTCAGAGCGCGGGTGACTGGTGACTCAGGGCCGGGGCCGAAAGCCGGGAGCCTGCCCGCCGAGGCTGCTGCCCAGCGCCGCCTTTGTTCCCTGCAGGAAGGGCGAGCAGCGCAGCGCAGCGCCCCTTCGCCTCGGTGGAGCTCAGCAGCTCCGCGCCTTCGGGGCTGCACAGACCCGCGAGATGGCGCCAAGGTAGGACCCGCGTCTCTGCGCCCCGGCCCCCTCTGCCCCTCTCGTCCGCCTCACCTTCTCTCCTTCGTCCACTTCTTGCAGGAGGAACGTGCAGGGCTGGCGCTTGCCGTGGCTGCTTTGGGTCTCTGCGCTTCTCCCCGTTGCCACCCGATCCCGCTCCACGACAGGTAAGCGCCCTGGGGAAGTCGGTTTTGACGGCGGGCGCGGCTGCTGTGCGCGCTTCATTCCTGGACATAAAAGGGAGTCCTCGCCGCTCAGTGCGCACTGGCGGTCCTGTCGCGGCTTTCAAGGGCCGTGCAGGGGGGTGAATGGGAGTCCCTGGGCAGCTGGGGCGGGTGGAGCGCTGTCTGGGCACCCAAGGTGTCTGAGCACCTACGGTGTCTGAGCTAGGCGTGGTCCATCCAATTATGGGAGAGAGGGACTTTGGAAACGCAGTGACAGCACCAGCGGCTCCGCGGGGACACTTAGTTAGCTCCCGCTCACCCAGCGCCCGCGCTCAGGTTGGGCGTGCTGCCTTGCACATTGTAAGGGCAGGTCCGGTGACCTTCCTATACACAGGTGCAGAAGCATGACCGTTAGCAGAGACACCTGGTGCTTTTCCCGCGAGAGAGATAACGGGACTGAATTGCTCTGATGCCAAACTTAGCGCTGTTACCTAGGGAGTCACATCCATGGGGCAGTGGCGCCATGGGTGATGGGAAGAACTATGGGTTGGGAGCCAGGTATCCGGTACCTTCGGTTCCTGAACTTCACTTTCCCATCAGGACTCAGAGATGGTTGGATGAATAGTGGCTACTAGTTAAAACAGATTTCGATTAAGATGTGTAAGGCTATGTAGGTTTGAATTATGCGTGGTACAGATGACCTTGTGCCTGTTTTCTCATCTGGAAAAAAAAAAGGAAATAATTAGATTACCTTACCTTCTAGGGATGCTGTGAAGATTAAGAGAGATTTTAGAAATAATATCCTTTACACACAAAGGCAAATATAGGCACAAAATAATTGATAGGCATTATGGCTTGATCCTTGCAATAGCTCTGTTAGAATGCAATGCAGGCATTTCTACAGAAGGCAGAGGATGAGAGAGGCTTAGGAAGTTCAAAAGGCAGGACTTAAGCCCAGGTCTCCAGGCTCCAGTTCTGCCTTGTTCTGCCTTTTCTTCATGCAGTTTTGTGGAAGAACTATGCTCTCCAAACTATAGTCTCTGACCCCTTTTGGATTTAGGAGATTAATACATAGCCTCAGTAGAGGTGTTGGGGGAGGGGGGAGCAACTTCTATCCCCCTGAAGGAAACTGAGGATTGAGTGGGTGGCCTTGGTTAACTCTTCATGTGCCGGAGGTAGCCTAGGGCAACTCAAACATTTGTTTCCTTGGGGGCGAGACCCAAAAAACAATGACAGCTTTTCCTGCCAGAGCCTTCAGTCTGGCATTTTTTTTTTTGCAAATCAAAGGGCAGCTAGAGCACAGTTTTGGCTTCTCAGCACCATGGCCCATGTCGGAACGTTGCAATTTTGCATGTGATATAAGGTACTGCCAACTCAGCAGCAGAAGGCAGCTTCAGGTTCTGTGGTCTTTTGTGAGCTTTGCTGCATGCAGCTCTTATCCCCAAAAGGAAGAAGGTTCTGAGGAGACACACTCTGGTGTTTCTTTCCTCCTGCACTTGTAGGCTGGATCCCTTGATGTCAGGTGAAAGCTGTGGTTTCTAACACAGAAGAAGTCTTATTCACATATATAACGTAAAACAGGAGTGCCAGGAAACCCTCTGGAGCTAAAAAAGAGTGCCAGAAGAGCCATTTGCAACTGATGAGTATTTACTATCCCTTTGGGACTCTAAAGAGAATCTTCCTAGACATGTGAAATGCCCTTCCTACAAACCAAATTTTGTATTCAATTTAGTAAGGCTTACACTTCTAAACCACTTCATATGTTCAGACAGAGGTGTGAGCACACCCATGTTTAATTCATCCAATCCTCACAATCACTCCAAGAGGTGGCAACAAATGGTTATTATCACAGTGCTTCAGACGAGGAAACTGAGACCCAAAGTCCCAAGACTTCTCAGCCCCTGAGTATTTCTTGGCCTACCCTGTTTAAAGAGACCCTTGTCAATGGGACCCTTGTCTCCCAACTCAATCCTTGTGCCCTTAATGGGCTGTGGCTGAGTAATAAGGTTATAGTATCATTGGAATACCCTGTATTTTAGAAGTTAAGGAGGTTGTTGTGGGGGGAGGGATGGTCATGTCACAAGTAATTTGTTCCTGGTAGTAAAATGCTAACACATGCAAATTATTGACATTTATTTAAACTATTTGATTGTGAATTGTAACATCCATTCAGAAAAGTGCATAGTAAAAGTACAGACCAAAGATTTCTCAAAGTGCAAACATCCATGTAACCTAGTTTAAGAAATAGCAAAGTCCCCAGAAGCTCCTGTGTGCTCCTTTGCTGTGTTATTGCCTCCCTCTCCTCAGAGGGACCTATCAACTTAACTTTCGTAATGATTACTTCCTCACTTTAAAAAATAACTTTAGTACCTAAGCATATATCCCCAAAGTTCTGAAGTTCCATTTTACTTGCTTTTGAACTTTATACATGTAGGATGTCTCCTTTGGTGTCTGGCTTCTTTCGCTGAATATTGTTTTGAGATTCACTTAGGCTATTGCATGCAGCTATAGTTACTCCATCTTCATTGCTATGTAATATTCCACTATGTTAATGTACTATACATTTTTTATTCATTTTTTCTCCAATTACATTTGTTTTTTTTCCATTTTGGGTTAATATAAGTATGTCTGTGAACATTCTTGTATATGACTCCCAGCGCACATGTGTATATATTTCTGTTGGTTCTATGTCTAGGAGTGGTGTACTAGGTAACAGGGTATGCAAATCCTCCAACTGAGCAGGCAGTGCCAGCATATCTTCCACCATGGTTGTTCTAAGGTACATGGTCACGACCTGGTATGAGAGTCTCCATTTCTTGGCATCCTCACCAGCCCTTGGTTTTTTCACTGAGCTTAATTCAGCCTTTCCAATGGGTAGCTATTAGAATCTTACTGTAGTCTTAATTTATATTTTCCTGATTATTAACTTGATCACCTTTTTATATGTTTATTGGACATTTGGATGTCCTGCTTTACTTTTATTATTGAGGTAAAATTCATATAACATAAAACTGGCCATTTTCTTGTGTATAATCCAGTGGCATTTAGTACATTTACAGTATTGCATGGTAATAATCTCTATCTAGTTCTAAAACATTTTAATTGTTTTAGAAGAAAACCCTAATTCTATTAAGCATTCACCCTCTATTCCCTTCATTCATCCCTCAACAAACCCTGGCAACCGCTAAACTGCTTTTTGTCTCCATAGATTTGCCTATTCTGGAAATTCCCTGTAAATGGAATCATATAATCATATAATATGTGACCTTTTGTGTCTGACTTCTTTCACTTAGCATAATGTTTTTGAGGTTCATCCATGTTGTAGCATGGATCAGTGCTTTATTTCTTTTTATGGCTGAATAATATTCCATTGTATGGATATACCACAACTGGTTTGTCCTTTCTTTCACTAATGGGGGCATTTGGGTTGTTTTCATCTTTTGGCTATTATAAATAATGTTATTAAGAACATTTGTATACAATAATTTGTTTGAGTACTTATTATCAGTTATTTGGGGATATATATCTAGAAGCAAAACTGCTGGGTCATAAGGTAATTTTGTGCTTGAATTTTTGAGGAACTCCCAAATTATTTTCCACGTGACTGTGCCATTTTACATTCCCACCAGCAGTGTACAAAGGTTCTGATTTTTCCACATTCTTGTCAACACTTGAAATTTTTAAATTATTGCCATCTTAATGGGTGTAGTGTCTCATTGTAGTTTGGATTTGCATTTCCCTAATGATCAATGATGTTGAGCATCTTTTCATGTGCTTATTGGCTGTTTATAGATCTTTGAGGGAAATTCTGAAAACTAATCAGAGCAGGTTCAGGTTTTCCCTCTAATCACTCTTGCTCACTGCCGGTCTTATGTGCTTTCCTGAGTGAGACAGAAGTAAGAGTCCCATCTGAGATTTTGTATCATGGCCTCCCTTACCTGTGCTCTGGCCTGTGATGAGCTACTGTTGCTTACATGCTATAGGATTTGCGACAAATATAAATGATTGTAGTGTTTTATTTACTAGCTGATTTTTTTTTTGTTGTTCTTCTTCTAAAGTTGGGAATGCCTGTAGTAGCATCAAATTCCACTTGTGTGTTTTACAGCAGAGTGAAGGCTGAAAACCCCTGGCATACTGAATCATTCATAGCTCCCCACATACAGTTGAGATTTTGCAGTCCCTTGACTTTGCACAAGATCTAGAGCACCTCACCTGTCTAGAGCACACTTTCTTACCCTCCCTTTCTCTTTAAGGTTTAATCCTACCTAGCAGCTAAATGGAACCCCTTCCAGAGTACCTTTCCCGGATCTTTCCAGCTGAGTTTTCTCATCACTAAACCCCTACAGCCCTTCATCTTTCTCAAGGCCCCAGCATTGTCTCCCCTATACTACCAATATGCTTATTCATTTCTCTTTCCCATAGGAGCACCTTGAACTTATGGCTCATGCCTCATTTGTCTAGAGTTGGCCACTTGGACTTTGGTCATTTTGTTATTATGGGAAATAGTATTGCTGGGAACATCTTCAGATAAGTGACTGTTATTTTCTTTTGGGTTATTTCCATTGACCAGATACCCCCATACAAACAGAACTAGTTGGTTTGTTCTTATGTATGCAGAAAGATATTTTTCAGGTGCACATTTAGTCATGCTACTCCTTAGTTTAATTGCTCTTGCTGGGTTCTCATTGTACCTAGGGTGGAGTCATCATTCTTATTCCAGAGGGCCCTCTGTGGTCTGGCCTCTGCCTGCCTCTTCTTCTCCACTCACAGAAGCCCATTTTGACTTGGGCTAACACCAAACCACTAGCAGATTTCTGAATGAGGTATGCGATATCCCACCTCTGTGTCTTTGCACAGGCTGGTCCCTTTTTGAGGAGGCCTTTCCTTTGTCCACCTGGCAAACCCCATTCACCCTTTAAGATTCCTTTCTGGGAAGCCCTCCTGCTCTTCCAGCCACGTTGGGTGTCTCTCCTCTGGGCTAATACTGTATTCACCCATCTCTCAGTCACAGGGCTTTTCAGACTAGACCATGAGTCAGGGACTGGGCCTCGTCTAATTCTGAATCCCAGGACCTAGCACAGGGCTAGGCACACAGTGGACACTCAGCAAACTCTTTCAATGAATCAAAGAGGGAATGAATGGGTAGTTCTATCCTGTGGTCTAGAGAGAGTACACCAATTTACCACATCCTCTGTGGAGTGTAAATCATCCTGAGTGTTCCACAGCTCTGCCAACTGGAGTGACCGTGGCTGAGTAATTGGGGTGTATTATCGAACTTTCAGTTTTCTTCAATAACCTTCATAACTAGTTAGTTTTCTTCAATAACCTTCATAAGGTTGGAATTATACTAATGTTACTTTACTCATTTTTTTTCATTCTATCTAATTTTATAAACAATTTTTCCAGCTGGTTTCCACTCATCTTATTCCTGATAGCCTCTGTTTTGTCAAAAGTTATACATTTAGATTTTCTCTGCCTGCTAATAGATGAGTTTATCTTCTAATTTTCTGTTAAAGTCTACAGTTTGATTCATTTAAAATGGACCATAGATTAGGGTGTAATCTGAAGTTAGTTCTTTTCCAAAGTGGTACATTGGATTCCCCCAAACATTAATTAAAAGGCAAACTCTTTTCCCCCATCATTTTGTTGCTTCTGGTTACCATACAGATTTTTTCCTTTAGTGATAGAAAATTTGTTTCCTGGACTGTCTCACTTTCTTATGCATATGTTCATTATTCAAAAAATTTGTCCATGGTCTTGATAATCCTTGCTTTGTAATATGTTTTAAAATCTGGTAAGGGAACTCACCCCTGCCTGCTTCGCTAAGCCATAAATTCTCTTTTTATCCTGTCCTGAGGTCAAAGTGGTCTTGTTAAATTAAAAAGCTTCTTGGATAACCTCCAAAACCATGAGGAGGTAGTGGCATTTTTAGATATGGGAATAATTGATTTGGTGATACACAATTTTTTTATGAAACAATTGGTAATTTTGAGAAAATATCTGATGTGTATTTTTGTGCTAGATCTGGAAGCCATAAATTCTTTAGTATAGATTGATTTATCACATAATTTTCTTATGATACGCTTAGATACTGGGAGGATCACGGTGGGCAGGTAAGGGTTATAAAAATGGAGGCAGTCCTACAAGAAGATTCAATTGAAGACATGAATGTTCAGTAAAGAGAGCAGATGAACAACTGTGGCTTCAAAGTCAGAGCAACAGATTGTGGATTGTGAGCTATCGCTTTAGACAAAGACACAGCCCACAACAGCTGAGATGGGTCAGGGGTGTTGAGAGGAGCCCGATTTGCTGACTGTTCGCCTTCCTCTGCTCCCCGCCAGCTTGAGAGAGAAAAAAGTCTAGAGTTAGAGTAGAACTTTGGAGAAGGCCCATACCTCTTCTTGGGCAAGATCTGATGAGGGATACATGAGACCTAACCCTTATTCCCATCAGAACTCAAATCAACCCAACCCAACTCAACCTAATCCAATCTAATTCATTTCACATTTGTTGTATGCCGTGGGTGACTTAAAGTACTAGAAGAGAACTGTTCCCAGGGACCTGGTGTCTCTCTCGAGTGACCAGGACCCCTGACTTCAGGTACTGAGGGAGCCTCTTCCTGGGTTCAGGAAGTTTGGCTAGTGTCTGGTTTGTAGAGAGCAGTCCTGCCATAGGTCTCTCCACGAGTCACCCATCCCATCACTGAGGGACTCAAATAAGGCACATTTTAAAAGCCCCCTCCACCACCAAGAGGTCTTTTGAAACTAGCTTCTTTCCAAAGTGCACATCTCTTGAAATTTTCAAAATTGTCTGCTCTGTTCTGTGTTCTGGCTACTGTTATAGATGTCTGTCTTCCTCCCATATTTCCTGGCTGCCTGTTCTCCCTGAGGTCCTCTGGGGTGGGTGGCATGGTGGCTTAATTGCTGCATTAGACCCAGTGCCCATCCTGGAGGGCCTTGCAGTCCAGTAGTAGAGATTGGTGTGAAGCAGCCGGCTTGAATGCTGAAGAGCTTGTCTTGAGTGTCCTAACGCACACACACGCAGACAAGCCTCTGCACTACCAAAGTAGGGCCATCCATTTCCACCAGAATGTGGGGAAGGCGGAGGGAGGTAAGCAGGCTTTGAAAGAGGAGATTTAGTTTTTTTCAATAACATTAAAAGTTTTTGATAATAAAAATAATAGTCATTGTGAAAACCTAGGGGAAAAAAATGACTTTACAAAGATCACATGTTATCTCACAACTCAGGGATAAACCTTGCTTATATTTGATGAGCTGTCTTTCAAGTTAATTTTCCATGCCTGACTATGCATATATCTTATAATATGAATAGATTATTCTGTGCATTGCATTTTGTGGCTTAGCTTTTTTTCTCCTCTTAACAATCATCTAGGAACTTCCTCTGGGACATTAAATATTCTTCCCTAACATCCTTTGTAATTGAAATAGTATTTCATTATGTGGATGTCCTGTAATTAAACTTGTCCCCCTTTTAGGCCTTTAGGCTATTTCCAGTTGTTCACTATTATAAATGCCATTGTGATGACTCTATTCTTGTAGTTCCGTAATTGACTATTTCTATGATTATTTCCTAGCACAAGTTTCTAAAACAAATTGTTGGATCTAGTGCATGCCCATTTTTAAGGCTTTCGTTGCATCCTTTGGGAAAGCAGTGATGATTTACACTTCCCGCAACAGCATATGAAAATGCTTGGATCACCCCACCTCTGTCCACTGCTGCTATTGCTCTAATTTAAAAGGAGACAATAACAACAGCTAAAGGTACAGTGCCAGCATTACTGCTCCAAATTGTCCTTAGTTGAATGGAGTTGGGCATTTCTTCCTTCTCCTTGCCCACCCCAAAGTCATTCGTCCATTTTGCCTGTGCCTTGTGGTAAGGGCTGGAGGAGGAAGGTTTTCAGGAAATTAGAATGCATGAGCTTAGGTCATAAGGACCTTGGTAGTTCTTAACCCTGGCTACACCTTGAAGTCCAAGGAACCTGATGCCCAGTCCTCCCCCACTTCCAGGATTCTTAACTAATTTGTCTGGGGCAATGTCCAGTCATTGGCAGGGTTTAAAAGTTCCTTGTGTGCTTCTAAGGTACAGCCAGGGTTGAGAGTGACCAATGAAGTTCAATAGTTTCCTTCCAAAGGTGATGATCCTGATTCCCAAAGAGAAAAGTACCTTTCTGTAGTTGCAACACAAGTGAGGGCAGAGCTGACACTGGACCCCAGAGAGAGCATTGGGGGGTATAGTTCATGTGTGTGAGCTCTGGGATCCTAAGTCCTGGGTCCTGGGTCCTGGGTTCAAATTTCAGCTCTGCTACTTCCTGTTGAGTGACCTGAGGCTGGTTACCTGCCTTCTCCTATCTTTCTTATCTGTAAATCAGGACAATGATTCTTACTGTGAGGAGTAATGAGATAAGCCTCAAGCCTGTAATTGGTGACCAGTTCAATATCTCCTCCCTTCCCTGCTCCCACATCACTGAGGGCAGGAACCCTGCTTTATTTATCCATGCTTCCTCAGCATCTCACATGGAACCAAACAGACACAATGAGCATTTGAATACATTAATGAATGAATCATTCAAAGCCTAAGACTGTGGACATCTTAGTGAAAACCCAGCATTATGAACCCTTGACCATGACAAAGTTTGTGTGTGCCTCCAGCCTTGCCGGATGACCACCCGCAGCCATCCACTGCAATAGATGATGGAGGGGCCAGAACAGGGGTGAGAGCAGGATCTGGATACAACATACACATCAGGATAAAATACACTTCATGAAAGAAAAAGAAAGGTATGCTTTTCCATTGCTGGAAAGTTGTAACCATCCTCTCCTATAGAATAGAGGTGTGGAGAGTCCAAAGCTGATGACAAACTAAACCTAAATTCATGCAGTTTCAATAACAGCACACACAGAACTCCATCTGAGGTTGGGTCAACCAGCTGCTTTTCCCCTTCCAGCCATCCAGTCTTAGTGGTGGCGAGTTCTGTCTTTATTTTCAGCTCATAGATCTGTCTCCTGGCCTCTGTTCTTGACACTCTACAATCCATCCCCCACATTGCAGCCATGGTATAGTTTTCTTGCCACCCAAATATTGTCCACCAACTAGCAGCATCAGCACCGCTTGGAAACTCAGCAGAAATATAGACTCTCCAGTCCCACCCACACACTCAATAAATCAGAAGCTGCATTTAAAAAAAGATCCCTGCGATTCACATGCACATTAAAGTTTGGGTGACATTATGTTGGTCATCTACCATGCTTACCACCAGTGGTAGACAGAAGAATGGCCTTCCAAAAGGTGTCCACATCTTAATTCCCAGAATCTGTGACTATGTTAGGTTAGATACATAAGAGAACTAGGATTGCAGATGGAATTAATACTGATAATCAGTTTACTTTAAAAGAGGGTGAGGCTCCTTCATTACCCAGGCAGGCCCAGTGTAACTACAAGGGCCCTTAAATGCTGAAGAGGGAGACAGGAGCGGAGGTCAGAGTGATGCAGCATGAGAAGGACTTGACCGGCTTTCTTTGCTGGTGTTGAAGACAGAAGGAAGAGCCACAAGCCAAAGAATATGGGCAGCCTCTAGAAGCTGGAAAAGGCAAGAAAGCAGGTTTTCCCTTAAAGCTTCCAGAAAGGAGCACAGTCTGTTTAATTTTTGTCCAAGACCTGTGTTGAACTTCTAACCTGCGGAACTATTAGATAATAAATTTGTGTTGAAGTAAGTTACTAAATTTATGGTCCTTTATCATAGCAACAATAGAAAGTGATTATAACACTCCTTAGCATGACTCTTGAGACCAATGTGCCATTCTGGCCTCTCCTCCCAGAACATCCCTCCTCACAGCCTGATTTCAAACCACACAGCCTCTAGAGTGGCAGGAATGTGGGAGGACCACCCAAAGAGGACTAGAGTTATTCTCCCCTGTATCCCCAACACCTAGCACCTAGCACTGTTCCTGACCCCTGACGGGTACTCGGGCAATGCTTGTTGAACAAGTAACCTAGTAGAGGCTCAGCTTTAACGTTCCCCTGTTCTTCTTTTGTGGGCAAATCTCTGTCTCTCTTTAGATCTCAGTTTCCCCCATCTGGGAAATGATGAGGATGGACCAGGTAAACTCCAAAAGCACTGTCAGCATGAACATTCTAGGGTACCTGAGTTCAGTTTGGCCAACTTTTGTGGCAGTTGGGAGAAGTGGTTCAACTCAGCAATCTCAGCCCTGTTCACTTCCTTTGCTGACATTCCATTCTACAAGTCAGGATACAAAACTATGCCCAACAACTGTGTGTATTTAGTACAAAACAGAGACCACAGCTGCTCTCTCTCTTGGTTTAGTTAAAATACCAAATTACTCATTCTCACACAGAAAGAAAGAAGGAGGGGGGGAAAAACCGTTTCTCACTGCAGTTTTTCCATGTGACACATTTTCTAATTTTATTTCAGGTTTAACCGTCTAGAGTAGATGGCTCCATTTCAGGGTCTCCCTACTCCCCTTTTGGAATATGAGCTCCCAGTTTAAGAAATAGAATGGCTTTGTTTGTTTAATATTTGCAAGTGTGAGCTAATATCAAATTCAGCTGGTTATCTTTATTTTCTTTGCTAGGGGAAGTTCTCAAAAATGCATAGCACTAACCTAGGTTAGTATTTTGTAGGTAGGATTCCTTGGTTCTGAGCTTGGCCCATGGGAGCTTGACCAAGTCCCTTCCATTCTCGGACTCAGATACTCAATCTGCAAAGAGAGGAGAAGGCTGGCTCTCCATGGAGACTGTGGCAAGATTGGCAGAAATAATGGGTGGGCCCATTTCTAAGAATAGTTCTGTTCGAGATGGAATTGTATGCACCTAAGTTTACATCTGCCATCAGCTTTTGTAACTTCGCCACTGTTGCTCTCGTGCATGAAGTATTAAGACATGGGAAGAGTACTATAGCTTTGCTTCAAAGAAACTAATTCTGCCCTTGCAATATCTATAGCATCCAGTCTGCCCCTTCCATCCCTTAGCCTCACCTGTGTCATACTCTCTATAATAATGATTGTTGTAGCAGTCCCTTTGCCGATAGGGCCTCCCATCTGTCTGTCTCTAGCACATCTCACTGCAGAGTGGCTTGCAAAACACAGGTCCCATCATGTCACATCCCCCCTTAAAATCCTTCCATGCTTTTCATTACAGTGTAGGAAATTCCACTGTTCTTGGGCTGGGGCTCAGGCCTCTTCCCCCCTCACATCCCTCTTAATGCCCTGGCTCCAGCCACTCTGACTCCTAGCTGTTCTCTGAATTTAATAAGTATGTTCCCTTCTCCCAGCCCTTGCTGGTGCTATCCCACAGTCTGGAATACTCTCTTTGCCAAATTGAAATCATCTTTCGCCTTTGCTTCTTTATAGACTTGCTGTTTGAAGTGTGGTCCCTGCACCAGCAGCATCAGCATCACCCAGGAACTGGTTGGAGATGTAGGGTCCCAGGTCCTGCCCTGGGATCTGCGCCTCACCCAGGCCCCCGGTAGTGCATGTGCACTTGGAAGTAGGAGAAGTAGGTCTTTTGGCATGTGGTGAAGTGCTTGAGCAGCGGGGTCAAACAGAGCTGGTTCAGTTCCAGGCTTTGCACTTATTAGCTGGTGATCTTGAATGATTCACTAATACTCTTCTAGCCTCAGTTTCCTCATCTGTAGAGTGAAGATAATAATAGTATCTTTCTCAGAATTCTTGTGATGAGTTCATGAAATGCTGTCCCCAAGGCTCTTAGTGCAGTGCCCAGCATACAGTAAACCATCAATAAAGGTTAATGGCCTTTATTGGTAATGAGGTTCAACGTCAGTGCTAATGGGTGTGGTCCCTAAACTGCCCTTTGGCCTCTCTCAACATTGCTTGTGCCTGGGTTGTTCCATCAGAGGTCAGAATTCATTTGCAAGTCCATCTCACTGAGAATGGGGAGAGCAGCACAATGCCATTCGTTTTTGGAGTTTAGAATCATTGACCTTCCAGGTGACGACCTTCCCCAGACCTGCTGCATTAGAATCTGCACCTTACCCAGGTCCTAGGTGCTGTGTGCACATGGAAGTGGGAGATGCGGGGGCTTGTGGCATGTGTTTAATATAAGTGCTGGGGCCGTGGGGTCAGACAGAGCTGGAAGGAGATAAACAGCCATAGTCTGATGTGAGAAAAGTGAAACATAACCAAGACCTTGCAAAGGTGGGAGGGCGGGACAGGATTAATTCCAGTTTCTTGCTTGAAGATATGGCCATCTTTCCTGTCATAGCCTAATAGGTTTTTCATTTGTTCACTCACTTTCACTTAAATGTCTATTGACTCTGTATGAGGCAATGTGGTAAGTGCTGGGCACCATATGACGAACAAGATAGGCATAGTTCCCACCCTTGGAGGCCCTATGGTCTAATGGGGTACATAGACACTAAGTAAAAGATTGTACAAAAACTCTATAAAAGTTTAGAAATGGCAAACAGTGTTGTGAAGGAGTACATGGAGTGATGAAAGCACATACCTGGCCACACTAGTCTGCACTGAGGTGTCAGGAAAGTTTTCCTGAGGAGCGACATTTAAGATGAGATGTGAGGGGTGAATAGATTTTGCCAGGAAAGAGGGTAGGGCTGGTGGGTTGGAAGAAGAGTAGAATGCTCCAGATAGAGGGAACAGCAGGATTGAAGCAGAACCCTGTGTGTGGCCTGAGCATGGCGATGGAGGGGAGGCTGCGGGGGAAGTCTCCAGGATGGAAACGGAACCTCCGACCAGTATCTGTTTTCATGAGCCTGGCCCTGGGCCACCATCTTGACTTCCATGGTGGTCCCTTGGGTCTTCTGCAGTGCTGGTAACCCAGGGTCCATGGGTTGAGGGCTTCTGGGGTCTTGCTTCCTGTCCTGTTCCTCTTTCTATTTACCTGAGAGTGAATTGCTTTGGGTTGGGGGCACAAGGTCACTAGCTCTATTTTGCTATTAACAAGATGGAGATTGCTCTCCAAAGCTCTTATACTAGACCTTTTAACTCCACAGCGGGGAAGAAATCACCTTTCTGTCATTGCTGGATCCCCAGCACCTAAAACAGTGACTGCCATACAGCAACGCTCAGTAGATGCTAGTTGAACAAATAGATGTACATGTGTCCATGGCTACGAGAAACTTTTTTCTCTCAACTTGCATTTACCTTTTCAGGAATAAGTGTGTGGGGCTGCATTAGCATGGGAAGGGAGGGTGGAATGTGGAAAATGCTGCTCATGCATATGCATGTGGGAAACTGGCTAGACCCACTCAAGTTCAAGGTTTCTAAGAATCGCCCTTTGGAGGCAGCCTCCTACCCAGTGTGGTCTGTGCTCCATAGTGGCTCCTTGTGGAAGAAGGCACAGTTCACCATTCATGCACCTTGGACAGCTGAGACTCTTAGGGCTCCCTTCTGACAAGGCCCAGAGACCTCCCAAACACCTCGCTTCCATTAAAACTCACTGGGAACTTTGAGGACCCAGAAAATATTGGACATTCAGAATCATCTATTCTAGCTCTCCTAAATTACAGATGGGAAAGTAGAGGCTCAGAGAGAACAGGGACATGCTGAGAGTCACAGAGCTAAAATACAGAAGAATTAGGTCTAAAACTGGGGCCTTTGATGACCATGTGGGTGGCATCACACTACCCTGAAATTCCCAAGTGCTGCATGACTATAGATGTGTTGTCAGCCTGTCCCACCCTCATGGGAATGGGAGAAAAGACAGGGGAAGGAATTCACATATGCTAAGGGTCTCTTAATGTGTGTGGTTAGAGCTGAGCTTTGAAAACATCAGATGGATTTCAAATCCCAATTCTCTCATTTATTGGCTATGTGACTTGGGAAGATTGCCCTAAAAGAGCATTGGTTCCCTCATCTGGATAGGGGTAGTAGAGATCCCTACCTCCAGGGCTGTGTAATGCTGGAGGAGTGCTCAGAGCAAAGCAGAGACAGCAGGCATTCAGGGGCTCAGAGCTCTCCCCTGGACCATGAACTAACTCCACCTCAGCATCACTGGGAGTGTTTAAAGCATGGTGAGGCCTGGGTCTCATTCCCAGTGGTGCTGGGAGCCAGGCATCAGTATTCTGAAGTCCCCAGGTGATTCTTCATCCCAGCCAGGGATGAGGAGCTCAGATTAGACCATACATGCCATGAAAGCAGAGATATGTCTGTCACTATCAGTACCAGACATGTGGTAGCTGGTGATATTTGTGAATTAATG
Organism: Macroglossus sobrinus; assembly: GCA_004027375.1. Lineage (NCBI taxonomy): Eukaryota > Metazoa > Chordata > Mammalia > Chiroptera > Pteropodidae > Macroglossus > Macroglossus sobrinus. The sequence continues at coordinate 1,348,588 of PVKZ01000055.1, read as the reverse complement.
TATGAATAGATGAACAAGATGTGCTCGGCGTCTAACATCACCCTGCATTACCACCCTGAGAACTAGATGTTGTCATCCCTTTGTCCATAAGAAAACTGAGGCTCGGAGAAATTGAAGAACTGGCCCAAGGTCACCGGCTAGTAAGTGGTAGAGCAAGGACTTGCACACAGGTCTCTCTGGTGCCGATTTCCATATCCTTTCCTCCACATCTGCTGGGTTTGGCTCATCCTCTTCCCCTACCTCCTGAGGTCACCCTCAGTTTTGAGTCTCCAGTTAGGGGCGTCCCCTGGGTACTCATCCTGAAGGTCCAGTTCTTCCTCCGTGACTCCAGAGGTGTACAGGCTCTTCCTCCAGCAAACATTTGGAGACTGTCAAGCTGTACTTTCATCTAGATTAAACAAGAGTCAGCCTGTTTCAAAATATGACTTCAGGGTCACCATCTGTTCTGGCTGCTCCCTTAAACTGCAATCCCATTTCAGAGCCAAACTGGGCTCCAGCATCCCGCAGAGAGCAGGTCTCTGCACCACCGAGCAGGAAAATTTGGAAAAAGAAACAGTGTGTTTGGTAACAGCTGTAGGACAAATTTTTATGCCATTTGTTCCCCTTACTCAGTAGCATCCAAGTCATTATATGTGTGGGATGCATTCATTCCTATAGCGGGCACCTACTGTGTACCAAGCACTGCGTGAGGCACTTTCCCACGCTCTGCCTCCTTTAGCGTAAGTGGCCTGGAGGGTAGATAGCTGTGGGAACATAACATGCTGTAGGTTCTTGGATAAGCTAAATAGTCAGACTGGGCTTCAGTTTTCTCATTTTAGGGGCACTGGGCTGGGTACTTCCTGAGGTCCTTCTCAGCTTTGAAAATCACTCCCAACTCTCCAGGCCTCCATCAGCCTTGGTCAGTATTGGCGAGATTTCACGGTGCCTGCTGAAGCTGTGAGCTCATTCCGCCCGGCTGCTTCTCTGCCCTGACCCAAGTCACACGAGCTCATCTGTTGGGACGACCCAGCTATTCCCAGGGCAGCTTGATTCTGCCCAGGGCGTAACATGCCAAGTGCTGAGAGGCTGCAGGAAAGTATGTCTTCTGCTGTTGCCAAACTACTGCCTTCGCTCCAAATTCCAGATCGCCCAATTCCACCCTCTCCCTGGCAAGTGGAAGGAAGGGGGCCCAACTGCCAGGGGCAGCAGCTTGAGGTGATGTGGCAATGCCTCCTAAAATGGTCAGCTTCAGCCTTCCTCAGAACCCTGCCAAGGCACCCCGTTGTCTGTTGGATAAATTTTAGTCTCCTTGACTTGACATTCAAGGCTCTTTGCAATCTGAGTCCAATCTCCTGTGTGAAAAAGTGATTAAGAGTAGAAAGAGCTGAAAGGGACGTCAGATGACTCACATGTGAGTCCTGACCATGTCAGTGACCAGCTCTGTGACCCCAATCTCCATCAGCCTTAGTCCACTCATCTGCAAAATGAGATGGCAATAGTCCCCACCTTATCAAGTGGTCCTGAGATTAAATGAGCTAACACTTCCAAATCTGTATTTATCTGGATTCATACTTCTTTCTGCACTAAATCTGGAGGCTATCTAAAGATCCCATTGTTCCATCCCCTAGAGGCATTCACATACTCCTGGTTTTCCCACCTTCTCTCCTCCAGCCCTGTGGGTTTGTTCATGCTCTGCTGGCTCCACCATTTTTCATCTGCCAAAGTCTTCTGGACCCATCTCAAGTTTCTCATTCTTCAGTTCCAGCCACTTGTATCAACTGGGACCCAACTGGGACCAGGATAGAGTGAAATATGGAGAGGTTCACTCCTGCTTCCCCTTCAGAGACCCATTCTCCCCTTGTGGCTGTATTCTCTCAAGGCTGGAATAATATAAGTTATGACTGAACTGAGACATGTAATTAGCAACTCTTTAAGAAATTTTATTGACCGTATGGCCATCAACCATGCCAAAGAATTCAAGAAACAACCGAAAACATGCCTCATTTTAGAGAGACTTAAAAATTGCCAAAATTACTCTTTCAAGCTCCTCCCCGCCGTGGTGCTCCTCCCATCCCAATGCCTTACATTCCTGGGCCTGGGGGTGCAGGTGGGGGTGGGGTGGGGGATGTATTCAGGAGCTGGAATCTTAACAGTTCTGTACCTAGAGCCTTGAGGACCGGCCTGTCCCATCCCATCCCTTCTTGCCCAGTGGCCCCAGCTCATGCTCTAACACCCTATGAGGAGCCTCCCTGAGTCCTCCAGCCAAACCTTAAGAACCCTAATAGTATGTAACAAAAAGGGGAAGCATATGTTGTTTGCATTCCCCACCCAGACCCTGTTTCATGGAGGTGGAAGGTGGAAGCAGCTAGTATTTAGCCTGAAATCTAAGAGGCCAGTGTGTTTATAGACTGCGCTCTGAACTCGGTCGGTATATGAAAGCCAAGGGCAGGCATTTTGCAGAAGGCTGGTCATTCAAAGGCCTTCTGCTTAAGGGTCAGAAAAAAGGATGGAAGAAGGTCTCAGCTCAGAAAAGTTTCGATCAAGGCTCTGTGTGGTTATGAATATAGGTTTCCTCCACTATCCAAAAGTAGAGCATTCCTACTAAACCTTTTGTAAGCTGAAATGGTGTAAAGTGAAGAAGCAGTTCCCTTAGGACTTATCTTGCTGGCGAATGTACCAGGTGAATCAAGATAAAGCACGGATGCTCACATACACAGTTCAGAGCTGTGGCGGCTTGATGCTGAGATGCTGAATATCATTTGAGGAAAGAGCTTGGTGGGGCCACTCTCACCACTTGGGGTGCACGCTGTTCTTATAACACTCACTGCAAAACAAACGCTGGATGCTATTTTCATGTTCTGCCTTTTTTTTTTTTTTTGTAAAATCGAAATCCTCTTTGAATTTCTTTCAGTTAGCAAAAACGGGTACTAATGCAGGTCTTTTGCAAAAGTGAAGTGGCATAAAGCAAACTTTTGAAAAGCAGTGGATGCCTGTGTTATATTTTACCTTAACAGTGAGGAATCAGATGAGAGTGAGGCTATTAAGTGCATACTGAACTAAATGGTGCTTGTGAGATTACTATGACAACAGCTAGCATTCATTAAGAATTCTTGGTGATTGATAACAATAAATACTAAAGGTTAAGACAAGCATACAGTCACTCCTGTCCAGAATCCATTCAGCTCATTTATTCGTTCACATGTGCATCATTCATTTATTCATCCATCAATGCTCAAATTTTGCTCACCCTAGGCAAGGCCCTGAGCTAGAGGGGAGGGGGCAATGTTGGGAGATGTAGAAATGAAACAGAAGATGCTGCCTGCCCACCCTGAAGGGCTCACAGGCCCTTGGGAGACACAGGCAAGCAAACAGATAAAAACAGAGTAGAAAGGAATTGGGACTTCCTGGGAAACTCACCCAGAGAAGATTTCTTGGTAAGATGGTGACTGATTTGTAGGCATCTAGAAGGAGTCACCCTGAAGCTCAGCTTCCCAGTGTGGCTGGCGTGGACTTCCCTTAAGCCCAGTGCAGGTCAGAAGAGCTAGGGAGACAAGGAAAGTCGCTGTCACCATCCTTCTGGAAGGTGTGGGCTCCTCCTGGTTGGGACAGGCTTTCCCTGAGGACCAGCTCCCTTGAGACAACAAGCTTCCTCCTGACTACAGAATTCTCCTTTGACCAGCATAGACCCTGGACTGGAGCTTCCAAGCCTCTCTGTATTCCCCAGCCTGGGGCTACTTGGCTTTCTCACTCCAGGGTCCTCCTATTGTCAGTCAGTGGAATTTGGTCACTAGGAAACTCAGCATGGCAGGGGTGTCATTCTCATTTGCTGTTATATGATCAGAGGGGAGCCCTTTCTTGGCTGGGGCCTTGCCAGGTCTGTCCCCTGTTGGAGGCATCTAGAGTCCCACCCAGCCCTGTGTCTGGGTCTTGGCCCTGTCACTCTCTGCCTGCTCATGTCACCTGCTCCATGATTCCCCACAGCCGGCCCTTCATTCCAGTCTTAGGCTATCACTTTAGCCTCAGCAGCATGATGTAGGGCAGAGGGTCTCAAACTGGAGTGTGTATCGTCACCTGGAGGGCTGGTTAAAGCACAAGATGCTAGGCCTCACTGCACAGTAGGTCTGGAGGAGAGCCTGTGAATGTGTACCTCTGATAACTTCCCAGGTGGTGCTGATGCTGCTGGCCCAGGAATCATACTTTGAGGACCATTGGTGTCTTTGTTAAACACATGGATTATGGAGCTTGAACCCAGGACCTCTGGGTTCAAATCTTGTCTCTGCCACTTACTAGCTGTGTGACCTAATCTCTCTGCAGTTCAATCTCCTCATCTATAAATTAGAAACAATAATAATACCTTCTTCACTGGGTAATTATAGTAAATGACCCAATGTAGGTCATACTTGGTATTCAGTAAGTATTCAGTGAATATATTAGAGTTTTGGCTGCTGTAACAAATTGCCACAAACTGGTGGCTTAAAACAACAGAAATTTATTCTTATAAAATTCTGGAGTTCCGAAATCCAAAATCAAGGTGTTGGCAGGCTCTAGGGGGAGTCTTTCTTTGCCTCTTCCAGCTGCTGTGGCTGTCAGCATGCCTTGACTCCTGGCCACATCACTCCGTTCTCTGCCTCTGTGGTCACAGTTTCTCCTCCTCATCTGTCAAACCTCCCCTGTGTGTTTCCTATAAGGATACTCGTCATTAGATTTAAGATCCACCTGGCTAATCCAGGATGATCTCTTCATCACAAAGTCCTTAATTTAATTATACCCACAAAAGACCCTTCTTCCAAATAGAGTCACACGAACAGGTATCGGGTATTAGGACACAGACATATATGTTGAAAGGCCATCATTCAACCCACTGTAGTCAACACAGGCCATTGTTATTATTGCTTAGTTGTTGTTTCTTCTCGCAGCTGCAGTTAGGCCTGTCCCTGGCTTCCTGCCTTGGGGTGGGGGAGATGGAGTGAGGTGCTAAACCAATCTCCAGGTTCCGGCCTCTCCCAGTCAGCCCCATTTACTCAGGCCGTTCTCAGGCCGAGTCAGGAAATTCTGCTTATGAGGTTACACTGGCCACATTCTAGAATTTCAGCATGTTCGAATTTCACTAATCTGAGGAAAATGCTCCCAGACACCTGTTTGGAGCCTTAGGTTTACATTAATGTTTCTTACACCTGAGCAGGCTACACTTGACAAACCATTTTCATGTTCAAAACCGCATTTGACCCTCACTGCATGAAGGAGGTTGTATTGTCCATTTTGCAGGTGAGAAAACTGAGACTATCTCTTTAACATAAGCTACCTCTTATGTTAATCATAGACAGTAACAGTAGTTCAAGGGAGAGGAAGGAAGGCTTATGTCTCTGATAGTAATCACAATAGCTGCAAACACTGTGCTTTGTTAGAAGTATACTTTTGCTAGGTCCTCTGCTAGGTGTTTTGTATTTACTATCTCAGCTCATTTTCAAAACTCTCCTGAAGTAGGTGGCATTATTTCTATGTTACAGTTGTGGAGACTGAGGTTCAGAGAGGTAAAGTGTCTTGTCCAAAGTTGTATAGCTTTTAAACACCAGACTGGGATTTGAAACCAGTTCTGGCTGCCTTTCTCCCCAGTACCATACTGCTTGGAAATCCTTTTTCCAGCTCTGTAAATTTGTCAGGTCAGCCAAGATGAGAGCAGTGGCTGCCCAGTGGCCATCCAGACCAGAGCCTCCAGCCCTCCCAGATCTTCTCACAAGATGAAGCCCATGAGGGACTGTCTCTCGGTGGCAGCAGAGCTGGGCTCCTGATAGCTGTAGGGAGGTGCTGAATGTTGACTCTAAGTGTGATGGGAAGGGGCAGTCCAGGCAGTGAGAACAGAGAGGCAGACAGGCCCAAGGTCACTGAAGGCTTGGGATGATCAGGGTGTGCTTCATGGAGTAGGTCAGCCGTGGGTTGAAGTGACATTCCTGGAGAGGAACAGAGGGAGACTCAACTCTTGGCATTGGACAAACGAGAGTTTAAATCACCAGTTCTGGGACCCAATAGTTGTGTGCTGTTGAGCAAGTTATTTAACTTCTCTGTACCTCTGTTCCCTCATCTGTAGATGGGGAACAGTAAGATTGGGGTTATTGCAAAGAACTTGGGATGGTGATTTAGTATTACCTGGACCTGGAGAGCGGTGCAGACTTGCCATGCGCAGGCCACACCTAGACCTACTGAATCAGCATCTCTCAGGGTGGGCCAGGGCGTTTGTAGTTTTATTTGATTTACTTTTTATTTCTTTTATGTGGGGCAGCCCTTGGTTGGCCTCACAGATTGCAAGGAACTTGTTAACTTATAATCCCTTATTTTTTTATTTTTTACGCCTATAGCACCTGGTCTTACTAGGTGGTCTCCCATCCAAGTACTAACCAAGCCCAAGCCTGTTTAGCTTCTGAAATCAGTGGGATTGGGCTTGTTCAGGGTAGCATGGCTATAGATGCGTTCATGGTTTTAAAAATCCCCTCAGTGATTCTGTGTGGTCCGGGTTGAGAACCAGTACTCTGCAGGTGAAGAACATTGGTGCCCAGGACACAGTAAGAGCCCCAAACCCAGGGGCTATCATTATACATTCCTTCGTACATTCATAAAACTAATGTTCATTGGGCACCTGTCCGTGCCGGGGTCTGTGCCAAGCACCAGGTATCACCTGTACAGGTCAGCAGTTCATATTTATCGATCAGCCATTTCTAGCATTGCTTCCAAGAAAATGAGTAAGTTGGATTCAATGCTTTGTGAATACATGACCCAAATCTTAAATTCTGAGGTTTTACTGACAAAAAGGAAAGTACAGAAAAATGTACTCACATCAAAGAAACTAAGACCGTGTGTAGAAAGTGCAATCAAAGTTCTCCAGCCCTTTAAAGAGGTTGCTAGAGTAGAAAGAGTGGACCCCTGGGCAAATATCTTCCCCTCTAATGCCCCGACTTCAGCATCGTTTACATGGAGACGTTTCAGTGGGTGCGTTGTTTGTTTTTTTTTTTTGGTTGATTTTTAGCCACAGAACCCTTTCTTCACAATAGCCTATAATTAGAACCTAATATATTAAACAAATTCAGTCTGAGTGGCTTTTGTGTGAGAATGTGTATGAGGGTAGGTGGGTGGGAGAGTGTGCAAAAGCATCCATGAATGAATGAATGAGTGTGAGTGTGTGAAGGTGTCAGTGTGCGTGAGTGTGGGATGAGTGTAAGTGAATTTGTGTGTCTGTGTGTGTATATGTGTGAGCGTGTGACTGTGGGTGTGACTGTTATCAGTGTGTATGTGAGTGTGTTCATGGATGCGTTGTGAATAGGTGAGAGTATGAATGTGTTCTTAAAAGTGTGGATCTGTGGATGCGTGTGGGTGAGTGTACATGTGACTGCACACGTGTGCATCTTAGGGGGCCAAGGGCAGGCCTTCTCCTTAGTCTCTCCTCCTGCCAGTGGCCCCTCTCTGCTCCTCCCTCACTCTCCCCTCCTCATCCGCCCTGGCCCTGTAGTTTGAAACCTTCCCATCCAGCTGTCTACAGTGACCCTGCCTGCCCTGCCAGCCATTGGTCCTGTGCGCCCTTTCAGTGCTGAGCCTGGCAGTTTTCAGGAGGCACGGGCTGTGGGGTGCCCCCTTCCAGCAGCTCCCTTCATGTTCCCATCTAGTGCCCCTCACAGGCCCCTTCTCCAGGCCCGTTTTCTGTGTCTTTCCCTCAAAGAGCTTAGCCGTGTCTTCCAGAGCTGCCTGCCGGGGTGATGATTCATTTCAGCTGATGTCATCCTCAGGATTCAAGACCCTCATCACACTCAAAGAGTCCTTGTTCCCCAGATGGAAAAGGGAGGTCTGAGAGCTCTTGACTACAAAGCTCTTCCCAGATGCCCATGGCCGCCCACGCCTGCCTATACCTGCGGGCCTTCACATGCCTCCTGTTGCACGCGGTCCCCGGGGTGACTCTGTACACAGGCTCCCAAAACAGGGGTTTGGGGAAGGAGGCAAAGGAGGGGTTCATGGCACAAGACAGCAAGACCCACTGAGAGCCTCCTGAGGCTTGTATATGGCTCTCGCACGGGAGCCAATTTCCGCCTAGGGGTTAATGTGTGTATGTGTGGGGGTGTGATGGTGAGCAGGCCTGGGTCTCAGAGCGAGTGACTCATATCACACTTTTCCAGGCTAATCTCCCCAGTTCTTAGTGGCCAGGCCTCCTTTTCCAATGATATTATTAGTTCTCTAAAGGCTACGAGTGAGAGGGTGACTGTGAGGACAACTGACGGGGGTGAGTGTGAGAGTGCCCGGCCCAGAGTCAGCCCTGGTCATGTTCGCTCGGACTCGCCCTGGGTCCTGAGTGCTCATGACGCACCAGGCCCTAGGCGAAGCTCAGCCCTCTGTCTGTTGTCCATTCTCATGATGATGCTGGAGCCAGGCTCTGTTGCTGTCCCAGATTAGTCTACCACCCAGGGAAGTGAAATAACTTGTCTAAGGTCACACACCAGTTAATGGTAGACCTAGGACTCAAGCTCAGGTCTGTCTGACCAAAGCCTAGGAGGTTAACTCTTACCTATGGCTGCCACGTGAGAGAGTGCATCAAACTCACCCAGGCCAGACCCTCGAAGGTTCTTGTCATTGGCAGGAGCACACTTCTGTCTTTTTAAAAATCTCCCTGGGTGACTGTGATGGGTGGCCAGGGCTGGAACCTGTACACTATGCTATGCCACCTATCCTGATTTGAATCCTGACTCTAATAGCTTATCAGACTCATGGCCTTGGAGCAATAATTAACTTCTCCAAGCCTCAGTGTTCTAACCTGTAAAATGGGAATAATAATATTATCTGCCTCCTAGAGAATCAGGAGTGAAGATGAAATGACTGGTGGAAAGCTCTTTGAACGGTATGTGTCACGCAGCAAGCTCACAGTAGATCGTAGCTGCCGATGCTGTTATTTCCTGTCATTCATTCCTGAGTTGCCCTTGCCAGCCTCTGTCCTGGCACCGGGGACTGAGATGAGTCCACAAGGTCCATGCCCAGGAGCTCATGTCCAATCATATCAGAGAAGGAAGGGAACCAGAATGCAGAAATGAGTGTGCTTGGGTGGAGGGATGGACAGGCACTATGGGGACACAAAGGTGTGCAGCCTTTTCCCTCCCAGGTCACAAGGGTAGCCCAGGAGGCGGTGGTCTGTAATAGGCAGAGCTCAGCGTTGAGTCTTAGCATAGAGTTCTTCAGTGCTGGCTCCTACACTGGGGCCTCAAGTGAGTTACTTACCCTCTCTGGGTCTTGATTCTCTCCCCTGCCATATGATAGGGTGATCCTAGCCTTGCCTTCATCCTGGTGGAGGAAACAGGTGAAAGGATGCTTTGGAAACCAGACAGGGTACCACATGGGTGCCTTCCTGCTGGGGCTCTCAGCTGGGCCCAGCTCCTTCCAGCTGCTGGGCTGGGCAGCCAAGCTGCAAGGCTCACACCTTGCCAGTCTCTGCCCACCTCTGGCTCCCTTCAAAACCATCCTTTTCTCAGTTAAGCCAGAGGTTTCAGAGAGCAAGAGAGAGAGGGAGAAGGAGAGAAAAAGGGAGGGGAGCTCACACAGTAAGTTCATTGAGCAGGAAAATTCCTATGCTATATATGAAAACCGGAAAAGGGAAGGAGGCGGTCTAAGTTTACATGTAGAAAAATGCTCTTCTGTAGTTCAGAAAAATGAGGGCTTTCATTGTTGGAAAGTCCAGGTCTCCCTTCTAAGTTGATCCAGGATTTTTTCCCTGGCAGGGAAACAGTTCTTTTTCTAAGAAATGCCTTGGTGGTAGGTTTTTCTAAGAACCTCTTCCATCTTCACTGGGTACAGACGGGTCCCATGCAGCATGAATTCTGTCATGTTCACTTTCCTCAGGAGGGGAGTCAGGTAGAGCCCAGATCTTCTGGGGACTCCAGCCTGGGTGGGGCAGTGTTTCCTCCCAGGCAGAGTTGAGACATTTTCCTGGGCACAGCACTCCCCTCCTCTGGCCAGGCTGTGCTGTCCAAAGACAAGGAAGTCTGTGGGGAGGGTTGGGTTTGTCCTGGTCCCTGCTGGAGTCATTTCTTCCATGCCTGAAGGCTGTGAGCTGAAGGATCTGACAGCTAGCTGTGGTTAGAGAAACTGGAAAACAGATGGGAGATGAGGAAGATGTGGAATTGGAGGCTCTCGACCTGGCAAGGGCCCTTGGAAACCATCTAGTCTAAGCCCTTCGTTTTGGAGATGAGGAACTGCAGACTCAGAGAGGACAAGGGACTGCTCAAGATCATACACTGAGCTGGTAGCAGAGTCGGCCTCCCAGGCTGGCCTTGCCCACCACCTTGTGCAACATCTGAGAGGCCATGATGTCGAAGTTGAGGCCAACTTGTGTATGGTCCCAGAGGGCAAAGCCAGGTGGGTGGGAGCCAGGGGAGATGTGCCTGAGCTCACCAAGAGAAAGTGCTCCAAAGACAGACTTGTCCAGCAGCGGTCAGGGTTGCTGTCAGGAAAGTGAACTCATAACAGTGGAAACGAGTAAGCAGAAATCAGATGGCCTTTTGGTGGGTATATGGCAGAAGAAACTCCTTCTCCAGATGGTGAGCTGCACTCTTTGTGCACAGATCTGAACTCCCAGCTTCTTGTCGTTCCAGGGAGGTGAGAGGAAGGAAAGACACAGGCTAGGAGGTTTGATTTGGGTACACCCAGAATCTCAGGGCCAATTTCCTATAGAGGCATCCAAAAGGAAGCAAAAGAACAGTCCTGAGAAGATGGAAGAATGTTCTCCTCCCAGGCAGGATGGCCTGAGAAGGAGCAAGGGGAAGGGATGCCTACATTCTCCGAACCTCCCTAGCTCATGCTGTAGGCAGCTAAGGAGCTGAGTGCAGGGAAATTCAGGCCAGATGGGCCTTGCTGAGGTCCCTGGGGCAGTCACCCCATTCTACCTGTATACCCATGGCCTGCTGGCTGCAACCCCTGGCTACTGCGACATGAGGTCTTCCTAATCTCCCGGGCCCTGCCTCGGCCGGCTTGAAGGAGTCAAGATGTTCCCATTAAAGCTGACTGAAGTGTTCTGTGGGTCTTCACAGCCATGGGTGGAAATGAGAGATATGGGGAGGGCATCTTTCGTTTGCCCAGGCAGCTGGTGTAGGAAAAGGGCAGACGATGGGATGTAGGCATTTGGATTGTTGTATTGGCTGGGCCACAGCTCCCTGGGTGACGTCAGAGCTGCTCTCTTGGATCTCTTACGGATCTCTCACTCTGATTCTGTTGTTGGAATCCCGTTCTTCCAGTTTCCTCCAGTACAGGCAAGGGTCCCTCACAGCTGCAACGTGGGGAGCCTTCTTTGGGTTTCGTGGAGGCGCAGTTCTCCGTGTGGCCACCAGGAGCCGCTGTCGCGCTTGATCCTGGGGTGTCCTCAGCCTCTCACTTTGTCTTTCTGCCTTGTCTGCAGCCCCGTTTAACTCAGAGGTTTTTAGGGGCCTAAAATTCTAATAAGCACAAGCGCTGGGCTCACATCCAAGATGTCATCTGTGGGATGGAGCTTTGCAAAGCCAGATACAGTTCTTGATTGAAGCAAGTTTTCAGAGCCCAGGCTAGCCCCCGGGCACTCCTCAGGACCCCAAAGACGGAAGGGATTGAACCAGCCCATTACACAGAAGTTAAAACTAAGTTCTCACTGGGGAGGGGAGGTGCTAGATGTCCTGGAGTCTGTGGCTAAGAGGAGGAAAAGAGAGAAGGGTTCCCATCTCCTCTGGCCAGGTCATCTTTGTGAAAGGAAAACCTGAACGCTGCCCTGTTTGTTTTTTATTGCTAGGATTCTGCCCCAGTTTCTAAAGCCTGGAAACTGGCTTTGTACTCATGGGAGGAAAGTTGCACCCTGTGGTGACTGCTCAGATTTTCCTCTGCTGGTTCCATCCATAAAGCAGTCTGATTCTTCTCCCTGAGCCCTCTGGAGGCTCCACCCCAGAGATTTGCTCTGGAGCCTGAAACAAAGACCTGAAGGGAGAGAGGCTCATGACATCTGTCTGTCCCTTTTCCTGAGGATGTATTGCTGAGTGCCTGCTCTGTGTCAAACCCTGATGTGGGTGCTTGGAGAAGGGGATGATGCCTGTGGCTCTGTGTGTAGTGGGGGCAGCTCCAGTGTCTTGGGGTGCAGCTTAGTGTGCTTAAGAAGATTCAGCCATGAGAAGATGGGGAAGTGTGTTACCAATGGAAGGAATAGCATGAGCAAAGGCAGAGACAGGGGAAAATAAGATGAAGCAAAGGGTATCTCTAGTGGAATTTTGACTTTATCCTAAAGGTACTAGGGAGCCACTGAAGGCCTTGAAAGGGTGACTGCTAAATGAAACCTATAGATCGTGAGTTTCCTTAGAATCTGCATTCTAGGATCAACTCCATACCCCAGCACCACACAAGATATGATATGTAGGCTTTATAAATGTTATCAAATTCGTGAATTAAAAAAGTGAGTTGAAGAGCCCCTATTGTAAATGAAGCTATCCCTTTGCATTTATGAAATGAGAGCTCGAGACTGAGGTCAGAGTCAGACCCAGGAGGTGTTCTGAAGGCAGTGAAGATACACAGAATATGTAAGAGTGGATACGACTCTGAGAGTCCATCTTGTCTAACTCCCTGAGGCACAGATGGAGAAACTGAGGTCATGGATGGGGAGCAGCTTGCCCAAGAGCAGTGACAGACCTGGGACTGCACTCAAGAGCCCTGTCTCACCTGCCTGGGCCATCTTGTTGTCTTATAGCTGTGTGCATACCTGGGGGTTGGGGGGACTCCTGGGCCCATGGACTCAGCATCATGGAGAAGACAGGGAGCCTGGATCTCCAGGTGATGGATGAGCATGCAATAAGGTCCTTGTTGGGTGTGAGACCTTGAGCCTGACCTCGCTAACCTTAGTCTCTGCACCTGGCACTGTCTGTGTGCTTAGCATTTTAGGAACATTATTTTTCTCAAGTTACAGTATCCTATGAGTGAGGTATTATCATCTATGGAGAAGTATGACACCCTCCCATGAAGGGCTCCAAGTTCCTGAGGCCAGAGAGTTCAGTAATCAGCCCCCCATCAGCATGCCCCTTCAGGCTGACCAGAGTGGTGGGATGTCTTCCCACCAGCTGTGATCTCCACCCCTCACTTCCCGCCCAGCGTGGAGCCATCCCAGGACAAGCCTATGGACCAAGCTGCTGGGCCTGTTTGTCTTGGCTCTCTGGCTTCTCTCTCCTCCCTGGTGACCGCCTGAGCAGGTGGCCCTACTGCCAAAGGCCAAGGGGAAATGAGCCAGAAGGCCCAGGCGCAGCCCTGAGCATGGGTCACTCCAGGCCAGGGGTCGCTCCCTGCCACATCACACCACACCATGGGACAATGTGTGTGGAGGGAGGTGGGGGCTGCTGAGAGCAGGGCTGGGCTGACTTGGGCTTCCTCTAGATTTGTGGCTTAGCTCCCTCTGTGTCCGACCCAGTGGAAACAAGTTCGTTTAACTGGTGCCTGCACACTTGTCCTCCCTTGCATGTCTGAGGCCTAGGCGGCAGGGATCATGGGAAGGGGTGTCAGTTCTGGAGACCTGTGAGTCCAAGTCACCCCAAGGCGGAATTATATCTACCCTCTGTCCATCCTTGCTTCGCTGCTCCATCTGCTGCTTCCTGGTTATGTCTCCTGGTCATGGAATTCTCTCCCTGACCATCCATCTCCCCGTCTGTTAAATGGGAGGTTGGGTAAATTTGTGATTTTTTTTTTTTTAAACAATCGTCTGGGACTAAGAATTCCCAGAATTGCCCCTGGAAGCCTGGGCTTTACTGCTTATGCAGGCATCTGGATGGGAACCTTTTAGCCTCTACCCTCGGGTCCCCTGAACCTCCATCTGTCCCTGGAGCCCTCAGGACACCACTTGGAAACAAACCTCTGGATGAGAGGCTCTGGCTCATTTACTCCCTGTGGAAACACACGTCCTTCAAATCTGAAGCATTCCACCAGAAAGGGGCTCCCCCTCAGGCTCTTTGTAGGACAGAGAGAAGAACTGGAGGAAAAGCTTTTCACTAGATTAGATAAAGGATGAAGAAAGCAGAGCTATCAGCAGGGTGCTCATGGTTTTGTTTTGTTTTTATCTTTAAACTGTGGAGAGGAGAAAAGAAATCTCAGTGGGGTGTTTGCTTTTATTTCTATTTCTTTTCACTCTTCCCGCCCCCCTCTTTTTTTTCTATACAAAATTGGGCTATATCTGGGGAAGGAAAAGCAAGAAGAAAAGATTTTGTAATGTCTAAAGCGGAGCGGAAGGAATGAATGTCTTTAAAATATGTCAGTGTCTTTACTTTCACACCATGGACGTGGTGTAAAATTCAAAAAGTAGAAAAGAGTATTCTGTGAAAAGAAAGATTCCTGTCGCCCCCAGCCACCAGCTCCCATCCCTGCAGACAATCTTTGCTCCCAGTTTCTTGTGTATCCTTCTAGAGATATTCCAACCAACATTTTAAAATATATTGTATATATTTATGTATTTCATATGTATTAATATATCTATTTCCAACTGATAGCAACTCTATTTGGCACCTTGATTTTTGGCGAGAGGGGGGTCTGTTTGTTTTTACCTAATACAGCTTGTGGATAGTTTTATATTAATACCTAAGGAATCACACCTTTATAAAGGCTGCATTGCATTTTATTGTATGGATGATTCGAAAATTTATTATTTAAGGATTCCTAAAAATGGACAATTTGATACATTTTAAACCATACCGCAATGAATATTCTTGAACGTGCTTTACATTTCACATATGTAACTTTATCTGTTAAAACAATTTATTGATGTGTAATTACTGGATGGAAGAGTACATGAGTAAATATTTGAGTAAATATTGTCAAAATGGCTTCCACAGATGTTACACTAATTTATGCTCCCCACAGCAATGCATGAGATGACCTTAAACCCATGCCAACATATTATCCAATATTCTGATCTTTACCACGCTGATAGGGAAAATGATGTCTCTTTGTGGTCTTGTATTTCATTCTGAGGGCCGCTGACTGTGTTTTCCTGTGTTTAAGAGCCATATTTATTTCTTTTACTGCTGAAAGAATTTCTTGTTTTCTTTGCCCATTTTTCTCTTGGTTTGTTGCCCTCTTGCTTACTCTTTTGCTTCATGTATCTGGGTAATTAGTTTGTGGTCTATAATGTATGTAACAAATATTTTCGTCCAGTTTTGGGATTTTTTTTGACACCATGGGGATTTTTTTTTTGCTATGCAGAACTTTAAAACTTTCCGTGTAGTTAAATTTAACTGGATTCAACAATTTTATTTATGCCTTCACGGTTGTTCATACTTAAAATCAATTTCTGTTTTAATGCATGCTGTGGACTGTCGAGAGAAAGCACTGGACTGGGAATCAGATCCAAATTCATCGCCAGCAACCCCTTCCATCTTTTAACTTCAGCTTCGCCCTCTGTGAAACGAGAGGGTTGGATTTCATTGAATTCACCAGCGCTGGGCTGGGTGCTGGGAACGCAGAGATGAATGGTGTGGTCCTTGTCCTCATGGGGCAACGGGGAGAGAGACACATTACCCAAGAGTGAAATGCAGTGTACTGGGGGCTAGGAAGGAAGACCCCATGTGTATTGAGGGGACATCTAATGCAACCTCAGGAAGAAGAGGAAGAGGATACAGGTGCAGGGGGTGAAATGAGGTATTGCAGTGGAGATGAGACCAGGGTGAGTCTTAGTGAAAAGGTGTTATTCTGGCAAAATAACTGGTGGGTAGGGTGGATGGCAGAGGGGTGAGCATTCAAGATAGGAGAGGGAGGACCTGTGACAGCATGAGACACTGGAGGAACTGTGTCGGGGCATGTTGGGGAGTAGGGAATAAAAAGTAAACATTATCTCTATAGCTGAGGAGTCCCATGGACCTCTCCTAAATCACATCTCTCTGCCTCCCCGAAATCCTGGCAAGAAGGTGCTGTTGGTGAGCATGTATAATGGCACAGTTGCATCTTAAATGTTCTCACCACAAAAAAGAAATGATAATTATGTGATGTGATAGAGGTATTAGCTAAAGCTAAGGTGGAAATCATATTGCAATATATCAATGTCTCAAATCAATACAATGCACACCTTAAACCTACACAATTTTATATGTCAATGATGTCTTCATAAGAAATGGCACAGTTTCTTCAGAGAACACTTTAGCAACATTTAGTGAAGTTGCAGGTATACATTCCCATATCATCCAGTAATTCTACCCCCAGATGGTAGAAATACCTGCACAGATAAGCATGAGGAGATGTGTATCAGATAGTCCATAGCAGTAGTGTTAGTAATAGTGACGGAAATTGCATTTTCCATCAACAGCAAATGAATCAATTCATTATGGCTTATTTATACCATAGAGTACTGTCATGGAAATATAAGACCCAGAGCCACATGCTCATGGAAATATAAGACCCAGCGTTAGCAAAGATAAATTTCAAAAATACAGTGTTGAGTGGGGGTAGGAAAAGTGCCAGAAGAATACAGGTAGCATGCAACACTTATGTAAAGTTTAGAGACAGACACAGTGGTTCCACATTCTCTTAAAGGAACATACTCATGTCGTAAACATACAAAGACATGTATAAGACTGATAAACACCACAGCCCCTGTCTGTCTGTTCCTCATATTAATCTTTAAAAAATTTATATATTTAACGCACTATTCCCTCCAAATTACTTCAGTGTATAATCTGTGTAAACATTATTAATGAAATATATTACATTTCTTTTTTCAAACTAAGTCTTCAAAATCCACTTTTTATTTTACACTTAATGGCACATCTCAGTTGAAACCATCTATATTTTCAAGTGCTCAATAGCCACACTTCGCTAATGGCTATTATACTGGACAGTGCCATGTTAACACTGCTCAGGTAGAAGTTGTATCAGATTCCTTTCCAAACATGAAGATCTAGAATGATGATGATGATGATGATGATGATGATGATGATGGTGGTTGTGCTGTTAATAATACTCACCAAGTTATTGAGCATTTACCATGTGCCAGCACCTCATATTATTACATTTAACCCATTTAATTACTCTTTTAAAAATTATGGTAAAATATAAATACATGAAATTTACAATTTTAACCATTTGATGTGTCACATATTATTGTTTATGCATTTTTGCATGTCCTAAATATTTCATATTAATTTGTGACTTGTGCTCACACACACACAAGCCAGCTGCTGACTTTGGTCATCCTTCTCTGTGGGTGCTCTGGGGTGGGGCATAGGAGTCAGGGTGTCTCTCTCCCACTTTCCAGGGATGTTTGAATTCCTGGACTGACCAGAGTTTCGACTGCATCCTCTTGCTGGTGAAGGGCCATCAGCACATCAGGCAAACTAGATCAAGCTCCGCCCTTGAGAGAGAGCTCCCATCTCATGAGACTGAGGCAGTGAACCAACCTGAGGTGGCTCAGAAACATCCTTCCACTTACTCTGTGTAACCTCAGGCTAGTCACTCCATCTTCTAAGCCTTAGTACTTCATCTGTAAAATGAGATAACAGCAGAAATTTCCACATGAAAAACCTGGTCATCATTATTCCTTGTGGGGAGTTCAGGGGCATAGAGATGAGGTGTTTAGGATCTCATCTTGGCCTCTATTTCCACATCAGCACAGTGGGGGCAATAACCTCACCTATCAACCTCTCAGGCTTGTTGAGTGGATGTAATAGAAAGAAAGAGCAGTGAACATTTACTGCATTACCACCATAATTACCGGAGTTGCATGGATGATCTCATTTAATCCTTCTCATGGAGTCCATACCATAGAGGCAGACACAGCCTTGGAGTGATAAAATGACTCGCCCAATGTCACATAGCTGGTCAGTTGTCCAGTTAAAGGGGATGAGTTAGTAAACTGGAAAGCAGGCTGATTCATCAGGTGGGAGCTTTACTCGTGGGGCCCTCAGGTAGCTTGAGTCTTCTCCGGGTACCAACCCACCAAGTTGTCCAAGGACACTCAGATTCTCAGGGTCCTTTGGTCTTTGGCTGTAGTCCAGGCAGTCACCATATGGATCT
Organism: Macroglossus sobrinus; assembly: GCA_004027375.1. Taxonomy (NCBI): domain Eukaryota; kingdom Metazoa; phylum Chordata; class Mammalia; order Chiroptera; family Pteropodidae; genus Macroglossus; species Macroglossus sobrinus. Next base: position 1,330,594 of record PVKZ01000055.1, on the reverse strand, counting down.
GCTTTGCCCCCTGGTCTCTGAGAGAGGAACTTGATCAATTCTGACCCTCATTCATTCCAGGCTGAATCCTCAAGTTCAAGCTTCACTGTTAAGGCCCAAGGGCCCTGCATATCATTGTCTTGCCTTCCAGGTTCCTGTCCACTTCCCCCTGGGACCTGCCTTCCTGTCACTGCTGGTGCCTTGGGCATCACCTTGGGAGTGGGCACTAGTCAGGCCACAGCCTCCTCCCAGGGGACAATGGTTGAATGGACCAGTGTTTCCTTTCCAGGCCACCATAATGGAGCTCTGTAGTTTATCTCCCCGGGGGTTGGTGGTTAAGGGCTCCTGGGGTCAGATGCTCTGGCTTAAAACCCTGAATGGAATTTACCTTGGGCAAATTTTTTATCTTCTCTAAGCTTTCTCCAAAGTAAAGTGGGGATAATAGTTTGAACTTCATAGAGTTAAAAGGATGGAATGACGTGAAGAGTTCAGAGCAGAGCCTGGCAGAGTGAGAGCTCAGGGACTGTCAATGATGATGACATTTATGAAAAATTTTAATTGTCCCTAGGTCTGGGAATACTTCATTTTATTCCTGCTTTTTTTCTCACCCCCTGAGGCACTTAAATAGTAGACCTCATTCAAAACAAAACAAAACAAACCTACCTTATTTTACAGAAAGAAATGGGGGGGAAATCCCCATATTGGTGAAGAACATTATGTATTCTAGAAATATTCTAGGAAATATTTTAAAATATTTTTTAAACTGCAGGTCATGACCCATTAATGGGTAATAAAGTCAGTTTTTTAGGTCATTTCCGGCATGTTTTTAATAAAATACAAGAGAAAAAGAATTATTAAATATATAGGAAAATATTAGAGAGCCCGGTGAGTATTAAAAGTAAATAATGTCTTATGAAACATTTATTTCAATGTTATAGATATGTATTTATCTAAATATGCATATTGGGATGCTGTATAAATGCATTTCTTATGGCAAGCTGGTGTCAAAAAACTTTGAAATACAATAATTAAGAAAATGCAGTGGGGCTAAGATGTACAAACTGACAGTTATAGAATTAGTCACAAGGATGTAAAGTACAGCATAGGGAATATAGTTAGTAATATAGTAACTGTGTACGGTGTCAGATGGTTACCAGACTTATCATGGTGATCACTTCGTGAGGTATGTAAATGTCTAGTCACTATGTGTACACCTGAATCTAATATAATATCGTATGTCAACTATAATCGAAAAATAAATTTTAAAAAAGGGGGGGGAAGTACAATGAGGTCCTGAGGGATCCCATTTCATTTGTGACTTATCTTCTCCATTTCCAAGATAGTAGAATATATGTGTGAAGCATGGCCTCTCTCTTTCCCTGCAGATTCAGCTTCCCAGGGCCATCTGGACCTCACCGAGCTCGTCGGTGTTCCACTGCCCTCATCCGTGTCCTTCGTCACAGGCTATGGCGGCTTCCCTGCCTACAGCTTCGGGCCTGGTGCCAACGTGGGCCGCCCGGCCAGGACCCTCATCCCACCCACCTTCTTCCGTGACTTTGCCATCAGTGTCACGGCGAAGCCCAGCAGCGCCCAAGGAGGTGTGCTCTTTGCCATCACGGACGCCTTACAGAAGATCATCTACCTGGGCCTGCGGCTCTCGGGTGTGGAGGACGGCCACCAGCGGGTCATCCTCTACTACACAGAGCCTGGCTCCCGAGTGTCCCATGAAGCTGCTGCCTTCTCAGTGCCTGTGATGACCCACAGGTGGAACCGCTTTTCTGTGACCGTTCAGGGTGAAGAAGTGACCCTCTTCATGGACTGCGAGGAGCATGGCCATGTCCCCTTCCAGCGGTCCTCTCAAGCCTTGGCTTTCGAGCCCAGTGCAGGAATCTTCGTGGGCAATGCTGGAGCCACAGGGCTGGAGAGATTCACTGTGAGTCCAAGTCCCACAGATCAGGGAGGCCACGGGACACAGAGTCGCCAGGCAGCAAACGCCAGCAGCTATTCTGTTATTATTTTACCCTTATGTCCTCAAAGAGCCATGCATGTATGGCAGGAAGAACGCTAGGCCCGGAACCCAAAACCTAGATTCCAGTCTCAAGTTTTCAATGCAGCCTGATGGTTTTAATAGTACCTGGGTTCTCTGATTCTCTCTGTGTTTTCTTATTTGTAAGTCAGGAGAATAAAACCCACTGCCATGAGGTTGTAGAGCCAAGTGAGATAGCCTGTGTGAAAGCACTTAGTGCATTTTAAGGCATCATATGAAGAGTAAGGTTTGTTGTACCTTTCGATGATTTTATCTTTGGATATGCACGTGAGTAGTATCTGCAAAGGTGGAATAAGCTAAAATGCCTGAGTGAGTCTCTCTTTCTCATTTTGGACAATGTGCTCTGAAAAAAATATCAAAAAACTGACTTTACTGTCAAAATGGGCTTTTATGAATACACCAGTCTAAGGAAAACCCCTAAGTTATTATAGTTTCTCATTTAGTCAGCACATGCACTTAACTTTGGATTTATCGATACACGACAGTACTGAGAAGCAGAGTTTTTGTTTGTGTGTAATACAGTGGAAGGCTGAGGGTTATGAGAAGTTAAAATCCAACTGACAATCTTTAAACCCTCACTCTGGGGGCATCGTGGAGAATGGGTTGTCAGGAATGGGGAGAGGAGGTGAGAGTAGAGGCAGGGAGGCTGGCAGCTCTTCTTGGGATGAGGCCTTCCAGCTGAGAAGCCTCCAGCTGCATGGGAAGGACACTTTCTGGGAAAGGGGAAACATGCATTTTCGGGTCTGCCCCTGACAAGCTGGGGACCTAGCTAGGGATCAGTCAGGAGCCTGCTGTGTTAGTCTGTGCTTTGAACATAATACTCTCGGTGGGCCTCTAGCTACTGGGACTCAAATTACAATGGTGGAAGCATAGTGCCCCCCTAAATGAGAGGTGACCAAGAAGTGGCTTGGTTTACTTGTCAGGGCTAACAGGCAACACATTCTCACACTGGTCCTTTCACTGGTTCTTCTCTATTACAAAAACAATCATGTTTTCACTGGTGGCCGAACTATAGATGTGCAAGCAGTGGCTTCTGACCCCTCTGCTTTTCCCCAGGGCTCCATACAGCAGCTCACCATCCACCCTGACCCCAGGACTCCTGAGGAGCTGTGTGAAGCTGAAGAGTCCTCGGTGAGTTCCCCATCCTCCCCCCGCCCCTGACGGCCCGACTGCCCCCGCAGCAGGCCCTGCAGCCCCAGCAGCCAGTCAGCCAGAGAAAGGCTGGGTGCCCAGGCAATTCTTCATCCCCAACGTCATGGAGTCTCTAAAATCTCTCGTCTTGGCAAGTGCTCCCTCAAGTTCTATTTTGGGCTTTTGGGCTTTATTTTATTATTTTTAAGAACTTCAGTCATCTCTTTGGTGTGAGGAGGGTGGGGGGTTGTGTTTCTTCTAAGGTGTGAGGTTCTTCCGCAGCTGTGGCCATCAGTGGCCTGGTTTCCAGACTTCCTGTCAAGAAACAGTATCAGGATTCTAAAATCGAAGCTAAAACTCTTAAGACATCCTGGGTGTAAATTCCTATAAAAACGAATCTAATTTTAACTTTTATGCTTGGCAAATGAATCAGTTCCTAAGTTGGAAGTGGGGTGGTGGGCAGGAGAAAAAAGATGGATCCTTTTCTCCTCTCTCCCTCTCCTCCTTCCTCCCTGCCTCCAGAGCTTACTGAACACCTGCCAGGTGACAGACCTGGAGAAATGCTGGAGATAACAGGATAAATTGGGAACTGTCTCCATCCTCAAGCAACTCACACATGCATCCAAATCCAGTGACAGTGCAGAGTGTGATTGGTTCTCATACTCACACTCTGAAGGTTGGGTCGGGGCAAGAGGTGAGAGAGGAAGAACTGAGGGCAGGTCAGGGCTGAGTCAGTGCCTGGCCAATGACAAGCAGCTGTTTCTCAGATGCAGAGGAATAGGCATTTCCGGCAGAAGCCATAACGTGATGCAAAGAGCCAGGGGCAAGCAGGGCATGACATAATCCTGGAACTCCGGTTCCTCTTTGGATGGCACCAACCCCAAAACAAAACAGAGGTTGATTTCATTCATTTGGTGGAAACGGTTGCTGATTTCGTTGGAAAGCCCTTGCAAGGTGGACTTTGGTTCTGTGAGAATGTTTGCACTCCTTGAGGCCACAGTTTGGACCTGACATTCTTGTGAGGCGGAGAGAAGGGGAACTTAAGTGTTTTTCTTCCTTTTATCTCTACATTGCTGTTAATATTTAAAAAAAAAAAAAAAAAAGGAAAACCAAGAGTCCATGATCAAGGGGTAGTTCATAAAACGATGGCAAAATCACAGGCTCCTTCGCTGCCATTAGAATGCCAATTATGAAGATTAGGTAGCAACAGGAAAACATAATTCCAAAGTAAAATTCCGGTGACACCCATGCAGAGATTGGAAGTGTCCTTTGATAGAGATTGAAGGGAACCTGCACAAAAATGAAAGTAGGTATGTCACAGAGACTAAGTTGATTCTAGTTTTGTAATTTATTTCAGCAATAAAATGTGGAAGGAAACAAAACGAATAGCCAAGCATTCTCTCCTCAATCTCACTCTCTCTGTCCTGTCTCCCTCTCCCCCTGTCTCTCTGTCTCTGTCTCTGTCTTTATCTCTCTCTCTCTCTCTCTCTCTCTCTCTCTCTTTCACACACACACACACACACACACACACACACACACACACACACACAGTTCCCCCATAGGAGGTGATTCTCTGACTTTACCAGTTGTAAACTGCTCCCCCTGAGCCTGGCACCATTTGTCTCCACATAGGCTTCAGGAGAGACCAGCGGGCTTCAGGAGACAGTTGGACTGGCTGAGATCTTAGAAGCTGACACCTACACTCAAGCCCCGGTGAGTACTAGGGTGTTGTGTCATGTCATCCCGGTCAGCTTTTAGGGGGCTGCACATTACTGGAGAGTGCCCAGAACCAACTGACGTCTCTGTTCTCAGATCTGCGACTTCAATCATATGCTCATTGGAAGAGGGCAAAAAATTACTGGCCAACATGCATTCTATAAAATCCCCCAGTGCAAGGGAACACCAGTGGCCTGAATGCCACCATGTGCTATGGCTGCAAGAGGTCTGTGCTTTCCTGCTTCCCAGCTCTGTGACCTTGGATTACTTGCTTAGCCTCTGAGCCTCAGCTCCTCTTCCATAAAACAATAATCAGAGTCCTATTGCCAGGGGTCATTGAGAAGGTTAGATGAGACAGTGCAGGGCCAGATCTCAGATCCACGCCTGACATGGGCAATGTGGCTCTGCATGGTGGCTATTGTAACATTTACTCAGGACTCTGGCTATGAGAAGGAATCAGAGCCCCTACTCCCGAGAGTTACAAAGTCCTCCCTGGAGGTCACTTCTAGCCTCATGGGAAAGTCAGCCATCCTCCCAGTGACACAGACCTCCTCTTTCCTGTGGCCAAGACAAGGAAGTGATGTCGAAAGCACTGAGTCAGTCTGTGGAGACACCAAGGAGCCCGTTTTAATGAGAACAGCCAGCAGTTTCTGAGTCATCAAACACAGAAGCTCCAGCAATCTCCTTGACTGGCCTGGATAACTCTATAAACTCATCTCTGCTAGAAGAGCAGAGATGGAAATATGGCAGAGGCTATAAAAATTATAAACTTCTGACAACAGAGGTGCGAGTGAGGAAGAATAGAACCATAGTCTGTTAGTGCTGGAGGGTCACCTCTTTCTGTACAGAGGCGTACAGAAAACTCACCTTTGTACAGACAGGCAAACTGAGGCCCAGTGAGGGAAGAGACTGGCTCAAGGGTGCGTGAGCAGAGCTGGGGCTAGAGCACAAGTCCCCTGATAACCCATCCAGGTTCAGGCCATGACTCTGAGCTGCTGGCCTGGGTGGCATAGCAGAAGTCCATTCCCAGCCCTGCAGCCAGTTCTTGGGCAGCTCGGATGGAGGAAGTCAAGGGTCCAAGGTGGCCATCTAGGCAGTGGCTGCTCTGAGCAGTGTTTCAATCCTGTGTGCCCATCAATCCTTGGCCACTCTATCAGCATGTCCAGGGCACAAAGTGGTGGTCCCTTGGACCTTTTAGACAGATGCTAACCCCCAAGGCACCAGTTCACAGCTAGAAGTAAAGATGACTCAGGCAGAGTTGCCAGTAACCCAAAGTGGCCCTGGGAAAGGGATGGGAAAGGGGGCCGGGGTTTGAGAGCATGAAGTGGTCATGGGGGCAGGGTCTGGTCACGGAGGGCTTTCTGGTGGAGGGGGTATTGGAGCCGGGCAGCTTTGGACAAAAGTAGAGAAATGGTAGGAGAAGGCAGAGGACTAGCATTTCTCTGTACCTACTGTGTGCCCGGTGCTTTGTATATATGACTTAATTTAATCTTTGCGACAACCCTGCAAGGGAGAGGGCAGTGGATAGATCTTCAGGAGGGCAGAGTGACTTTGCCAAGGTCACACGGTGGTAGAGTCAGGACCTTAGCCCAGGCCTTTTCCCCTGGGCAGTGCAGGGCAGATGTGGGTGTGCACTACAGCCGGGAATGGGTACGGAATAAATCCCCAAAGTGTCTGGAGAAGTGAAAAAGAGATTTGATGGACTCGGTAGACTCCAGGGCGTTCAACCCTTTCCTTCCTAGATTCCCCAATCCCACTCTCCTCAATGGTTTTAAGAGAACTGGTACAGATGGGAGATCCACCAAGTATGAAGACAGCGCTGCCACTTACTGGTTGTTGACTTGGAGGTGGTAATTCACCTCCCAGAGTCTCAGTTTCCTCCTTGGTTAGAATGCAGTGGACCTGCTTCACAGAGTTAGTGTGAGGGATGAAGTGACCAGTGTGAAACTGTGAGAGATACGGGGGGTTTGTGCTTGTTACTATTGATGATAGGTAATTGTGAGGATTAAGCAAGTGATGTTACAGTATCTGTTCCTCTTGGGGCCACCTCCCCACCACCTGCTTCCTGGTTGGCTGGTGTCTGAGGCTGCCTATAAGTTTACCAAACCCCTGTGGCTGCCCTCAGTCCTTAAGAGAGAATCTCCTCTCCCTGCTTCCCACCCCCAGGGCTGTGTCTCTGAGCTGCAGGTACTGACCTAACCTGCATATCAGAATCCCTTCCTCGTGCTCCAGCAGAGCACTCACTTCCTTTAGCCTCCTTTGCAGGCTGGTGTTTTTCCATTCATTCACAGAAGAAGCACTGAGGCTTAGAAGAGTGAAGAGTTTTGTCCAAGGCTGCCCAGCTAGGAGGGAGCAGAGCCAGGTCGCGATGGGACCAGGGCACTGTCAGCCACATCACCCCAGAGTGACTTCCCCTTCACCATCTCATGGAAGGGCTCCGTGTCCCCCTCTATGGCCTCCCTTGCAGGAATGGGGGAGTTTCCCTCTTATTCTCAGACATTCTCCTCCCCTCACTGTCTGGCTTCTTTCTTGAAATGAATCTCACTTCCCTGTCCTCACTCTTTCCAATTGCCACCCTTCGAGACACAAGCCCTGGCCGGCAAACTGAATCTTGGTGTGCTTGAGCCTTCAGGGACTTAAAAAGCCAGCCCCTCCTCACCTCCTTCCCCGTTTAGGATAGGAGTCCCTGCTACCCCATTCTTCCCCATGCTGTCAGCTTCTGCTGATACACTTTTCCATTTCTGGAAAGTTCTGACTTGTGCTGAGTTAGAGTTAATATCCCCATGGTTCTCAGCCCTGGCTGTGCCTCAAAGTTGTGGCGTTTGTGTATGTGTTTGTGTGTGTGTGTGTGTGTGTGTGTGTGTGTGTGTGTGTGTGTGTGTGGTGAGAGAACATTGAAGGGGAATTTTTTTTAAAAAAAAGACTTGCCTGAGCTGCATACCTGGACATTCAGACTCAATAGGTCTGGACTGAAGTCCAAGAGTCTGTACATGCAAAAAGCTTTGCAGGTGATTCTGACCCACAGCCAGGAACCAAAACACTCTCAGTTGCCCAAACGCACCAAGCACTTTCCCATTTGTCCATGCTTTGGCCCTTGGCCCCTGTTTGCCGGAGGGCCATTCCCGCCCCCACCCTGCCTGGCCAACTCCTACCTACTCTTCAAGATCCAGTCCATTGCTCCTCTGCAGAGGCTGTTGCCAGCTCCCCTCTCTAAATTTGGCTCCGGCTTCTGCTGTTCCACTTGTCACATTCAATCACAGTTAGTTGTGTCTGAGTCTGTGTCTGCGTTTGTGTTTCCTCCATAGTCCAACAGTTTGAGGACAGATTCCCTGTCTTGTTTATTCATTTCCTATCCCGAGGGATCAGCCAAAAACCTAACACAGAGGATGGCCTCAGGAAGTACACGTCAAATGAGAGTAGGCTCAGCATATTGCCACACTTTTAATAAAAAAGTCTTAAGACTCGACATTACTATTTTGTCACAGGCCACACTGGTTCTCCATCCACACTAGCCTGTAAAAACCAACAGCCACCTGTTGGTGGCAGGACATATGACCCTGATCACCGAGGGTCAGCTCACCAGGTCTGAGCTCTGCCCTTGAAAGTGGGTTTGTGGCTGCCTTGTTAGAAGTTTGCCAAAAGAGGTTTTTGGATGAGACAGAAGTCAGTGATTTCAAGTAACTCAAACTTTGCCACCTTGAGTAATAGAGCTCAGCCCACCCTTACCTTGTTGTCCTGTGTTTCCCACATGCTCACCTGCCCTACTTGCCTTGTCTCAAAGCCCAAGTTCCTTATAAAGCATCTTCACTTCCAGCCACTAGCAGCCTTGCTCCAAGCTAGAGACAGGCTTTCTTGAGACCATTGGGGGACCCTGGTGGGGTGGTTTTCATGCTGGACCCTGGCAGGGAGAGGAGAACTGCCTACAACATGGTCTTTGCCACCCTGCCAGATCACCATGCAGCTGGGGAGAGATGGAGTAGTCCTACCTGGTCTTCACAGCCGTACCCCCTGCTCCCCCTACCAACACACTGCCTGGTTCCCGCCTCACCAGGCTTCTTCACTGCAGCTTCCCTTTCTCCTGGCCTAACCTCAACTCCCCAAATCTATGTTCTCACTGGCACCAGGGTGAACTCCCCTGCCCATGCCACTACCCAGCCTGATACCCCACAGATGCCCCAGGTCCAAGGCCAGACTTCTCACCCAAGAACCAGCCCCGCTCCCTCTCTCTGCCTCCAGGCTCTGTTCTCCTGCTTCCAGCCTCAGGCCCTCACCAAGCTCAGGTTTTCAGGTTCTGAAGATGCTGTGTCCTTTCTAACCTTAACGCCTCCTTCCACCTCTGTTTTCTGAAACTCTGTTCATTCTTCAACTTTCGGTTCCTTGAAACCTTCCAGCCCTGCCTCCACCCTGAGATTTTACAGTACAATAAGCTATCTTTTTTTTCAGTACACAAATATTCCATATTTATTATTTAAAAAAATTTAAAAGTGTAGATACAAAAAGATAAAACAATCACATCTAATACCAACACTCAAGAGAAAATCACTATCGAGGTGTTGGTCTTTCTCAGACTTTAGAATTATAGCGATGTTGATGGCAGCTGCCATTGATGGGCTCGTACTATGCCCTGTACTGAGGACCTCCATGCATTTTATACTCTGTAAATCATTATCCTCGGCCCCATTTTACAGAGGAGGAAGCTGAGGCTCCATGAAGTTACGTGACTTGCCCAACATAACCTAGCTAATAAGTGGAAAGCTGGGATTTGACCCAAATTTGATTGTAAGAACAAATCCTGTTATAGGGCCCACAACAATCCTCCTTGTTCTAATGAAGCAGAAATTCATTGTTTATACACTATATTCTGACATTAAGGAAATTAATCAGAATAGGTAAGGAATTACTTCAGTCACAAATTAACCCTGAAACCTTAAGTGTCTTAGTCATTTCTCGTTTATATCACACATCTAGCACCAGTTAGCAGGATCCTTCCATTCACCCCCTCCCTGGTCCCTTGAGCTCGGAAGGTGATGAGACTATTTGAGTACTAACAAGCCATGGGTCTCAGGAGCTGCTACCTGATTCTGGGTCTGAGGATGATGTCATAACCTTTGCTGCCCCCTCATCAGGATTTCTGCCTAGATCTCTGAACTCTTTGATATTTCCAACTGTTGGGGGGTTTTTGTTGTTTTTCCCTAGTAAAGTTAAGGCATTGACTGGCTTTGGAAAAGCTACCCAGCAAAGTGGAAGTTTACCGGAAATGAAACTATGCCCATCTCTTATTTTCGGAAGCATGCATGACCAGTGCACATCTGAGATTGGATTTATGTAGCATTTACTGAGTGCAGCCTGCTTCATTGACTTGTTCATTCATTTATTCCCTCATCTAACAGATCTTTATTGAGCATGTCCTCTGTGCTGGCCTGGGATGCAGAAATGTAGTCTCTGTGCACAGAGATTAGCAGAGTCTCAGAACAGAATTAAATTACTCTTAGTATGTACCTTTCTCAGGCCTGGGAGGTTCAGTGATTGACCACCTACACAGTAGGCAGGTCTAAGCTTTCTTCTGGGCTTATTCAGAACTTCGTGTATATATATTTTTCTTCAATTGTGTTCACTGCCGTTTTTTATGCTTTCCTGCTAAATAAATCCTTGTGCGTCTTGTTTTTCTCCCTTTAGTATAAAGAAGCAGAAGTCAATCCCGTAAACACACCTCCAACTCTATCCCCTCCCTCGGAGGATGCAGAGCTTTCCGGCGAGCCTGTACCTGAGGGGACCCAGGAAACCACCAACCTGAGCGTCGTCCTGCACAGCAGCCCTGAGCAAGGCAAGTCCTGGCTGCACCGTCACACAGCCTGGTTGGTTTTTTATTGAGTGATGACTGTGTGTCCAGCCTGGGTGATGTGTGGAATATAGAGCACTTCATTTAACCTTCACCTTAACCCCTTGAGGAAGGAATTCTAATCATCCTAAATCTGACAAACGAGATGGAGACATCAAGGCACCCAGATGAGAGGCTCTGTGGTTTGTAAATGGCAGAGTTGGCTTTTAATCTCGAATACCTGAACTTTCGATCTCCAGACTTCACCCCTGCAGAAGGAACTAGGTTTAACAGAAAAGCTTGTAATAATTGTCGCTGCTTATTAAATACCTACTGTGTGCCAAGTGTCTGCATACTTCATCTCCACCCCTGACCACACATTTCCTCGTTGCTATTATTAGCCAGTATTTTACAGACGGAAGAACTGATGCTTGGAGAGGTAAGTGACATGGCCACAAGCACACTGCTGGTGGCCAGTGGGACCGAACCGCTGCCCAGGCCTGACTTCAGAATCCCCACTCCTCCCAGCCTTGGCCACAGACTCCTTGACTCTAAGATAATCAGGCCATCTAAACTCCAGCGTGGCACATGTGGGAAAACTAACTAATGACCCGAGAAGGGCAGATGCCTAGGAGGTCCACAGCCAGCCCAAAGGCAGTGCTGGCCGCCTGCATCCCATGCAGCACCCTTGCCCCCACTCAGCCATAGAGAAGAGCACTGGCAAAAAGCCAAGATCTGGCATGATCCCCCAGGCAGCAGGTTGACATGTACCCAAGTCCTGAGATCGACCTGCATTCTCTGCCCTTATCAGACCAGTTATAGTCAGTGCCAGGACACTGAGATTTACGTACAAGGTCAAAAACAACCCAGGCACTCACAGTAGGAATTGGTAGGTCAAATTGTATTTCATTCATATGTGCAACCCTGAAGGTGGTGAGTGCCTTTGAATATGTTATTTATATCTACTTATACATAGCCATGTAGAGTTGTGTGTGTGTGTGTGTGTGTGTGTGTGTGTGTGTGTGTATGAATAATGTACAACAAAATGCTATGAGTAGTTATCTTTGGGTGGTAGGGTTGTGGGTGGTTTCAATTTGCTTTTCTTGTAGTTCTGTAGTTTACATGTCTTTTACAATTATATATATCATTGTTCTTTTTACTTCTGCCATCAGTAAATGAATGTTATTTTAACAACTGAACTTGGGAAGTCTGTGGGTGAGAGAAGGTATGCAGTACTAAATAGAAAAAAAAAAGTCTGATAATTTAATAAAGTCCTAATACAGCCAAGGAGTTAGGGCGTTGCTGTGGAAAGACTGTGGGGCCAGGAGCAGACAGTTTGGATGCAAGCCCTGCTCAGCCGCCTATCGGCTGTCAGGCCCCAAGCAAGTTGCTTAACTTTTTCAAGCTTTAGATTCTTTAAGTGTCCCCTGGGAGTGTTTATAATCCCTGCCTCCAGGGTGGATGAGAGATTGTGGAAGTGGTTTATGAATTGTGAGTGCTATTCTCTGAGAAGGGGCGAGAAGGGAGCAGAGGCTGCGGGGCCCAGGGTGAGGGCTTGTCCTAGACTGAAAGGTTCAAAGGAGATGGGAGCCAAGCAGTCTAGGACCCAGATCCAAGCACCGCTGGCCAGTTTCCTGGGATCAGCCAGACTCTTTCTCTGGCAGATAAAAGACTAAACGAAAACAACCGAGCTAGCTGAAATCTTCCCGTTCTTCTTGTTGCATAGACAGCCCAGATGACGAGGAAAAGGGGCCTGAACCCTGAGCCCTGCCCCTGGCTAGGGAAAACCACCTAATAGTTTTATTCCAAGTTTCCTTGACACCATTTTTCCCCAAAGCACACACCACTCCCACCTTCATCCTCCAAGGGGTGTGAACTTAGAGACCTGGGGTCTGGCCGCTGCTTGCACAGTACCACCTGGTGGTCAGCGCCGGGAGGATGCGAAAGTGACAGGGAATGCACTTGTGTGCCCAGGGTCCTTGAATAATTCATCACCCCCCTCAGCACACACACACACACACACACACACACACACACACACACACGCACTGTTCGTACCATGGGACATATGTGAGCACATCATGTATGGAAGTGGCTGGGCATGGGGACAGGGGACCTGGCTTCAGGGCTTCTCCCAGCCACCAGCTCCCTGTGGGACCTGTCCTTCCTCTTCAGGAAGGGGTTAATAGTAATAAAGTGCTAATGTGCGGATCAGAGCAGGTCCTATACACCACAGGTGGTAGTGGGTAGGCCGAAAATATGGGATTCTGTCCTGGCTCTGCCCACCAGCTGCAAAGTGGGTAGGAAGGACAGATGGGCCTGCGGGAAGATGAAGTGAGACATGCTTAGCCCAGGCCCAACCTATAACAGGCATGCATTTGTGTTAGCATAATTTCTTTTTCTTTGCTTTAGGACTCCATGTGTTTTTTAAATTGCATAAGAAATATGTGCTGGTGGTAACAGTTCAATCAGTGCAGAGTTGTATGAGCCAAAAAAATAGTAGTTTTCTATCCTCTGGAGGAAACTAGTATTGAGTATTTTGGTTTAGCCAAGTGTGTGGTTTTTCTGCACACACACAGATTTTCATATATATCTACATATTGTATATGTTATATTATAACTATTAATTATGTGATGCTGATACACATGTATACTCATATATAGTTTTTCTCCCCTTACAAATGTAGAACCACTGACAATGAACATTTATTGCTAACTCTATGCCAAGGGCTGTCCTTGATGCATTTCTTGCATTAATTTATCTAATCCCTGTAGCACATAATCCTCGAAACCACTCTATGAGATAGGAATTATCCCCAGTTTATAGATGAGGAACCTGAGGCACAGGTTAGGCCACTTGCCACAGGTCACTTAGTGGCAAAGTGAGATTCCAGCCGTGCTGTTGATGCCAGAGCCCGTGATCCAAACCATCAGGTAAAACTGCCTTTTAATGTCTGGTTTTCTGCAACTTCACATTGTTGTTGTTTTTCCCTCACCTCTTAATCCTGTTTTCTGGACACCTTTTCAAAACAGTCAGTGAAGAGGTACCGCTTCTTTTTCAAGACTGCAAAATGCAGTCATTAAGTACAGAATGTCTGCTTCCTTAGGGTGCGGCGAGACCCTGAATGACACACGGGAGGGAGTTCATACAGACGTTGGCTCGGGGTGTGGGGCCTTGCCTCATGGCACTGAAGAGGTGAGCAAATGGTAAATTGGTAAGTCAGTAGTAAATCTGTTTGCTTCTTTCCGACTTGATGGTCTTGAGCCCCACAGAGTACTATGGGGATTTTTGGTTGAATGTAGTGGACACTGTCTCCCTTCTGCTGGTACAGAGGAAGTGGGAGTCCTGGGGCCCCAGAGGCTCTCCAGGGATGTGCCTGGGACTGGAGTAGGAGAGCCAGCACAAGCTGGTCCTCCCTGAGGTACCTGCCTCTCGCCTGCTCAGTTACGAAGATGCACAGCCTCTTCTGCAATTTGACCCCCTTCAAGTTAGAATCAGAGTAACTTTATGTGTGTCTACTCTATGATTTGGTAATTGGCTTTTATACCCACAAAGCAAATTTTTTAAATGTTGGATACAGTCAGGTGCCAAATTAAAGAAAATACAGTTTTCTCACATTGGCCTCTGCTAAAATCCCACAGGGTCAGCTTGTTCTTTCTGCTATTCTAGGGTGAGAACTCAGACAATTCTCATACTCTCCCAGTTGCTATCTGGGAACAGCCTGTTTTTACAGGTATTTTCAAAGTCCAGTCCCGCATGATATTTAAAATTTGGTCCCTTTGTCTCAGATTCCAAAGAATACATATCGAGCTCACCAAATGGTTTGCGATGAGGAGAAAGGAAGGAGTAAGCCACAGTACACTGAAAATTCTCTCCAGAGGAATTCCTACTCTCCCAAAGTGAATTCTTTTCCTTTTCTTGTATAGCCTGGAGACAGGTGATGCTAGAACTGATTTCATTTCACTGTCTCTCAGCATGTCCCACACAAGTGGTTTGGTTCCTTTGTTTAGCATGTGGAAGGTACCTAATGCCTGTGGAATTGTACTTACTCGTACAGTTAATTAGTTAATTGTACTTAATTGTAAAGCCTTTGGGACTTCAGCTGAAGCAGAGTCAGAAAGGGTCTTGTTTTAAAATCTATGACATCATCTTCTCTCATTTTTTAATTTTTTAATTTTTATTTTATTTATTTTTTGACAGTAATTCTGCAAGGACTTAATGTGATATCATCCTTACAGGCTCTGAAAAGTCCTGCAGCAAGGAAATCTAACTTTGATCAGCTTAGCGTTTTCAGCATCCAGAACTACTTTTTGCAAAACAAAACAAAGTAGAACCACCCCAAAATTAAAAATTATAAAAAACCTTGAAAACTGAGATAAAACATAGTCAGTTTGGTGGCACCAACAGCTAGAGCTGTTTTGTTTCTATTTCATGCATCTGCTGTGTAACCTGCAGAAGTCATGTATTTGCCAAGAAAACTAAATAGCAGGGAAAGAGAGGAAGCAGATGTCTAGTCTGGAGAAGGCTGAGGAGGGCGGAGGTGCTGCCTGCACATCTTGAAGCACCATCATAGACAAAGACATTCAGCGTGTTCTTATGGTTTCTGGATGGGCACATAAGAAAGGTCACAGGGAGGTGGATGTGTCTAGATAGAAGTGTCTAGAGCTGGAGCAGGCTGACTCAGGGAGCAGTCATCTCCCGGCCATGGGTACATGCAAACAGGAAACATAGATGCCTTGCAATCTCTCCTGTCCCTGTGATTCTATAATTCTGAGACTGTCATGGGGCGAGGGTTAAGTCACAGGGAAGAAGGAACTCTGAGAGAAAGAAGCTACAGAAATGCAGAATGATGAAGGGGTGTGGGCAATCTGTTACCTCCGGCCATAGGCATGTTGATGAAGGCCATGGGTCCAGTGATGTGGTCCCTCATGATGCCTTTGTTCCAGGGTTCACAGACAGAAGGTTTGGCAGCCACAGCAGCAGCTGGAGAAGCTGAGGTGACCACCAGCACTGCCAGGGAGACCGAGGTGACTGTTAGCACTACTGGGGAAGCCAAGATGACTGTCAGCCCCGCTGGGGAAGCAGAGGCCAGCCGTGTGCCCACCGAGGTGCCAGCCCTCTCCATGACCACTGAGGACTCTGGGGAAGGGGTCACTCCAGTAAGCATCTCAGAGTGCATGTTCAACGTCACCTCTTTCCAGGAGATGGTGGGTGTCTCAGGTGGGAGCAGACCCTGGCCTTTCTCATCTGTCTACAAAATGCAGAGTAACAGCCTTGTGAGGCTAAGTTCAAATAGACACTAATTTGAAGGTTGAAGCTTCTGTTGACTCATTCAGCAAATGTTTGTGGGATGTTGCACTGCGCCAAGCACCACGTAAATAGAATAGACCAGTTCCTTACAGAAGGTAAGAGGTGCAATAGCAGAAGCATAGGGGGCTCTGGCAGCACCAGAAAGTGGCCCAGACTCACAGGCCCAGACTCACAGGCCCAGGAAGGCTTCTTGGAGAAAGGATGCTGAAGGTGAGACCCAAGGGATGCTTAGAAGTGGCCTAGCAGATGGGAGTGAGACAGGTGGTCCAGGAGGTGGACCAGCAAGGGCAAAGGACTGGAGGCATCAATGGAGCTTACAGAGACCTAAGAAAGTGCAGCCACCTGCCTGCAGGGTCAGGTGTGAGGGAGGGGATAGCAGGGAAATGTGGTTGAAGAGGCCTCTGAGACAAGGAAGCCACGAGAAGGAGCCTGAGAGTGTTCAGAAGAAATGGGAATTGCCGAAGGGTATTAAAGAAGGAAGTAACATAGTCAGAGCAGGTTTTAGAAAGATCACCTGACCCTGAGTGGAGAAAAGAGGGGGAAGGAAGCCTGGAGTGGGGATGGTTCAAAAGCTATGTCTCGTTCCAGGTGAGGGTGGTGTTGCTCTCTGGGTTTGGTTAATGATGTCAAGATTCCTAGTGAGTAAAGGCCTGAAGAGCAAGGTATCTGTTGGATCTGTCACCGTGACTATCAGTGACTTTGGAGAGGGCAGTTAGGGATGTGGAAGGGGTGGAGGGCAGAGGCACTGAGCGAGGAGAGTAAGGTGAGGAGGTGGTTAATGAGGCCACCCCTTCCCCAAGAGAGCCGTGCACCCTAGACCTGAGTTTTGTCCCAGCACTGTGACAGGAGTACTCCGTGGATGCTCCACTCTGAGTAGTGGAAGGAAGATGGCAGGGACTGTGGGAAGTGTCATGTCACTGGGGTTGGCAGGAAGGAGCGGGATGAACACAGAGGCAGTCTGCTGGCCAGGGTGCTCACACTGTGAGTGGTGGGCAAGATCCAGGTTTCTGTGTGGGCACCAGGAGCAGCCTGGGATGGGTTAGTGCTTCAAAGGTGAGGGAGCAATAGGACACAGGTGCTGGAGAGGCCCCAGCCATTTACGCCTCCCAGCCACAGCACGGTGGATCACTGATGTGGTCCCTCCTGTTGTCCTATTCAGGGTCCAGATACTGAAGAAGGTTCTGGGATGACAGCAACAGGGGAGGCCGAGATGCCTGCCAGCACTGACTGGGAAGCGGAGGCTGGCAGCGTGCCCACCGGGGAACCAGGCTTCTCTATGTCCACCCAGGGATCTGGGGAAGGAGTCGCTCTGGTAAGGAGTGTAAAGTGCTAGGTGCTGAGGTCATGGCCGGGAGCAGACACTGGCCTTCTCAGGGCCGAACTTCATTCTGTTCAGCAAATCCAAAGGAACCTAAACGGGGAGGGGGCACCTCCTTAACCAAATACCCACTCCTGGGAGAGTGTGTGGTAAGGCCCCTACAGGCCCATGGGGAGCAGCCCCAGGAGATGGGTGAGTCAGGGAGGTGGGATCGAGTCCCAGGGGCCCACCACCTCCACCAGCAGGGCTCAGGGCCAGGGAGGAGGAGTGCTGGGCTGTGAGCTGGAGGTGATGGTGGGCTCAGCCATGGCCTGCTTCTGGGTGTGAGCACTGGCAGAGGGCAGTGGAGGGCCAGAGTGCAGGCAGGTCCCAGCAGCGTCCACGGGCATGGCCAGGCCTCTTCAACCCTCTCCCTAGGCAGCGTGGAGACACTCTCGCCAGCTTCTAAAAGCAAGACACAAACATTCCAGGACACTTGGCAAGTCTGTCCCTGTAACGCCACTATAATAGATGTCCTGCCAGATCTTCAAACTCAGCAGATTCAAACCTAGACTCCTTGTTTCTGCTTCTTCTGACTTCCCACCTCAAATGAGTGAGACCATCGTCCCCAGTCCTAGTCCAGGATTCTTTTCCCTCTTCCTTCCTTCTTAGACCCCATCAAGCACCAAGTCTTGTTGATTTTTTCTGCCTAAGCACATGGTGGACCCAGCCTCTTGTACCCTCCTCCGGTGCCAGCTCCCTGGATTGAGCCACCAAGTTCCCAGCCCAGGCGATGGCTGAGGCCCCTGCCTGGCCACCTCAATCCTCTCCCTCGATGCCTCCTGGTGGGGGTGGCCCTCCTGCAGACCCCGCTCCCCCACCTGGCCTTCAAGGCTCCCAGGGTCTGGCTCGGTCCTTCTCGCTGACCATGTCTTGGGTACCTTTTCCCGGCTCTTGCACTCTAGTCTCACTGACTTTCTTTCCTTTCTTTCGGACCTTCTCATGTTTCTTGCCTCAAAATCTGCCCATACTCTCTCCTCTCTGCCTAGAACTTTTCTTCCATCCTCCCTTCCTTAGTTCCTGCTTACCCTTCAGAATTCAGCTCAAACCCCACTTTGTCTAGGAGGTGCCAGTCCAGACCGTGACACCTCCCCGCAGACACCTTCATGGGGCCCCTACTTCTCCTTGGAAGCCCTTGACATAACTGTAATTAATAGCAAACTTGACAGATAGTTCATTTCTGCCTCCCTCCCAGACTGTAAGCTCTGTGAGGCAGGGATTATATACATCTTGTTCATTGAAATGTCTTCATCTCTGCAAATGGCGAATCAATGGATATGTGCTGAGTAAATGACTGGAAGAAGGTCATCAGACTGTCACATATCAACAGCACTGGCCTTTGAGATCACTCCACACATTTGCTCTCAGCCTTTTGCCCCTGGTCTAGTGTCTGTCCAGTGAAACCTCACAGTGGGGAGGGTATGGTCTGACAAGTTGACAGCTCTCCAGGCTGCTGGGCAGTTACATAGATCATTGTAATTAACCAAGTGGTCACCACCATTTTCTTTTCCTTTTCTTCCTGTAGCTCTCGTCTCTCATGCCTCGACCTTCATTTCTCTCCTGCCTCTGCTTCTTTAAAGGCAAAGCTCTTGTCACAGGGTGAGAAAACTAGGCACCAGCTCCCAGTTCTACCAAGTCTTGACTCAGTAGAAACTAGAACTTAACTAGCAGAGCTGTCTGGAAGCAGAAGGGCCACCTGTGGAAGTGGTGAGCACCCAGTTCCTGAAGATGCACGGGCTGAGGTGCCTGGCAGGGACCCTGGGGGATGAAGGAGATGACCTGAGAGGTCTTAGCTGAGCAAAGGAAGGGGAGCTATGGACATGCCAGTTATCTGATGGCCCCAGCAGTTTCCTCCCCACTGTCACACACCCGCTGACCAGGGATGTAGATGAAGTGGCATGGTCCCTCACACACCAACTTTGTTTCAGGGTCCAGTCAGCGAAGGAAATTTGACAACAGCAGCTGCTATGGAAGTGTCCCTCAGCACTCTCAAGGAAGAGGAGGTCAGCGTGGTCCCCACCGACGGCCTCTCTCCCCTTACACCCACTGCAGCCCCTGGGCAAGCAGTCACTTTTGTAAGTGTCTCCCAGTGTTCTCTCACAGGGAAGCAAAGAAGTCAGTGTCCTGGCTTTCCCAGGACAAAGATGCATTCAGCTTGTGGGGGACACCAACTTCAGGGAGGCAGGATGCAACAGAGAGAGCATGAAAAAGGGGTCAAGGAAGCAGGTTTTTGTCCTGCTATTTCTTAGCTTTGTCCAAGAAGAACTTTCTCAAAGAGAAAGGTTCAAAGTCATAAGGGGGAAGGGCACTGAACACTCCATTACTAGGGAGAGGGGCTTAGAGGAGATGCGTATTTCAGAAGCCAGTTAGGAATCTGTGTTTCTGGGAATGTGTTGGGGGTAATGACAGTTGTAGGTAAGAAAGTGATTTTTGAAATTGGGCTAGTGCTGTAGAAATGATAGTCACCAAAACTCACTGGCAGGCAGCTGTGTGTACATTGCATCATTGGCGAGGTGATATGATGCCTTATGTCGGTTTTGCTTGCAGGGTTCGGGTGATGAAGAAGACTTAGCAGCAGCCACAACAGAGGAGCCTCTTACCGTATCTGGGGCAGAGGAGCTGGGCAGCACTCTCCCCGAGGGACGCCCACTCCTTGTACCCACAGTGGCTCCTGAAGGAACTGTCACTCCCATCACTCCGGTAAGTGGTGCAGAGGTGTGAAGGTTTGATTTGGCCAGTCTTACAGAAGAGGGAAAGAAAGGTTCAAGTCCTGGGAGGAGCCTGTTCCTGGCTTTCTCAGGGGTGGGCTTTCATTTTGGTTTGCAACATACCCAATTTGGGTATTTGAAGGGCCTCCAGGCTGGGAAGACACAAGGAAGCTGCGGCTTGGAGAGGGAAAAAAGCAAGAGGTAAAAATCTAGGGCACCTGGCTTCTTGTCTGAAATGGCCCTTAAATTGCAATGAGAACTTTTTGACAGGCAGAGCTGACCAAAGATACAAAGGCCCATCTCAAATGTCAGGAGACTGCCTCCTAGAGGTGGGAAGCCTGTGAGACTCTGCAGGAATTGCAGAGGGAATGGAAGTATCAGAAGTGTTTGCGGGTGACCTTCAAGTCCCCGCCAAAGCAAGTTTCTGTGATCCTGGGCAGCCTCATACAAATCCTTTTTTTATTTTGGGCCTCATTTTCTGTCTGTGAAAGAGGGTGGCTGGGACATCAAGTCATTATACTAATCTTGCTTTATCTGTTCCACCACCTACCACCACCTTTGGGAGCAGAGCAGAGGGGTAGGCTGGGGTATTTTAAAACAAATCTCAAACATTACTATCATTTAACTCATAAATTCTTTAATATTGCAAATAGGTTGATCTAGGATCTTATTTTTAGCCACAATATCATTATCCATCTAACAGATTATCAATGGTTCTTTCTTATTATTCAATACTGTAGTTTAAGAAACGTCTTTTTACTAACATTTGTTTAAATCTGAACCCAAACAAGGTCTACACATTGCCTTTGGTTGGTGTGTCTCTTGGTCTCTTAATCTATAGTTGTGTCTCACCTTCTTTTCTCTTTTCACCATTGATACGTTGAAGAAACTGGGTCAGTTGACCTTAGATTTTTTGTGTTTTCTGCTTTGAGGAGTAGGTGCTCAGTGAGGGGTGGTGTGGCCAGCTATGGGGGTGCAGTGTCCATGGCTTTTCTGGGAAGTTCTGTGTCGATACGTACTAACATCCCAGAAACTTCTGTTCTAGGAATCCATCGTAAAGGAGATAGTCTGATATGTAAAAAGGCTTTGCATACAAATATTTTAATCTGTTTTATCTATAATAGAAAAAATTGGGCATGGTTTAACTAGCCAATTAGGAGATTCGTTGAATTAAAGTATATTCAAATAATGGAACATATGTAGCTATTAATATTATACTTAATGGATAGGGAGAAATACCATACAGTGTTAAGTGGAACAAGCTGGTTATAAACTTGAGCATTT
Source organism: Macroglossus sobrinus (assembly GCA_004027375.1). Taxonomy (NCBI): domain Eukaryota; kingdom Metazoa; phylum Chordata; class Mammalia; order Chiroptera; family Pteropodidae; genus Macroglossus; species Macroglossus sobrinus. The sequence goes on along the minus strand of PVKZ01000055.1, from coordinate 1,309,243 downwards.
TGTGTGGTCTTTACTATTTAAAAATAGACACATGAAAAAATCCTGGAATGAAATACCGTCCCTAAATGTTAGCAGTTGTTGCCTCAAAGTGGTAGAACTTCGAGTGTGGTTAGTTTCCTAAGACATGTTGGTGTTTCCACTATCCCCTTATGAGTTTTACAATGGGATTTTTTAAAAGCTCTAAGAGAGGTGTGCGTGTGCGGGCATTGGTGCTGTGGGGTTGAGAGAGAAAGGAGAAAAGGAGGAATGAACACGCAGTACTTCATCCTGGCACATAACGGGTGAAGACAGATAACCCCCGAGTGTTGAGAGTCTGAGATGAATGAAAATGGATATCCTGATTCCTGAGCAAATGGTTTAAAAGTACAATAAGAACAGTCAAGAGAGCATCTATCCACTCTGGAATGTCTTTATGACCATTTTAAATCTCAGTTACCCAAGGCTGTGCGTGAAAGGGACATCCAAGCCTGGCTCTGCCACATAACTGGGAAAAAATTCTTCATCTCTCCCTGTTTGCTCATGAATAAAATGAGTATTATCATACCTACCTCTCAGGATCAAATGAGTTAATACATGGAAAATTTTATCTAGCACATTATACATGCTCAACAAATTCAGTAAATAAAATTCTTTTGTGAATGAGGCCCAGAGAGGGTTAAGGGTTCACTCAAGGTCACACAGTTCCCAAGAGTCAAGCAGGGGGTAAGAGTCTTAGTGTCTGGACTTTCTACTTTTGTTTTCTGCACTGTCCATTACCACCCATCTTCAGACATGACCCAGAAGTTGATCAGCAAATTCTGCAGTGGTTCAAATGAGGTCATCCCATTTCTAAGCTCCTCCCACTAGTTGTTTGGCAAACAATTACCAAGAGCCTATTATCAGCTGGGTACAGATGACACAGCAGTGGCTAGGTAGACACTAAAAGGATGTTTTGGAAATTCCCTTTTGTTCTTTGGAGGGATTGATGGCATTCGACAAGTGTGCCTTCTCATGCTGGGCCTGGGCACCGAGAGGTGTGTCAGGATTGGGCCAATCCTAGAGGGGTCCTAGTCTAGGGGGACAGACAGACACACACACCTGAGCTTCAAGTCAAGTGGTCTTGACACCAAATTGAGACCTAAGAGAAGCTGCTGGGAACACAGAAGAAGAGGTGAATTTTGTCTGAGAATACGGTGGGGAGGGGAACTTCACAAAGGAGGTGACCGTGGACCTGGGCCTTGAAGGATGAGTAGAGATTTGCAAGGTGGGAAAGGAGGCTGAGGAGATGTGGAAGCGTGTAGCATGTTTGAGGATGGGCTGCGTGTCTGCCGCACAGCTGGGAAGTGGCGAGGCAGCGGGAGGAGGGTAGCTGTGGAGGGCCAGAAGGAAAGGTGGCAGCAGAAGTTAATAGAGCTGTGGAGTATGGGAAAACATCCAGTGACATGGCTGTCCTTGGGGAATGGCAGCTGAAACCAAGTTTTGGGAATTTCTTCCCTGCAGGTAGGAGCGGAGGCTGAGGGCTCCGGCCTGGGCTGGGGATCGGACTTCGGCTCTGGCTCTGGTGACCTGGTGCACAATGAGGAGCTGTTGAGAGTGAGTGTGGAGGATTAAAAGGCCTGGTGCCTGGGATGGCCTTTGCAACAATCCGGGAGGGACAGACACATGGGTGGACACCAGATGAAACCAGACTGGCTGCCATCAGTAATCGTTGAGGCTGATGGTGGGCTTCTGGGAGTTCATTTTACTGTTCCCTCTACATTTATATATTTTTGTATATGTTTTCCACATCCATCAGTTTTGTTTTGTTTTAAATGAGTATGAACCTAAATGTATATTCAGGACCTTCACTTCGCCACTTGCCTCCTTTCCCTGGCAGCCTTCTCCATCAGGTGTGTTCATGATCTTCACCTCTACAAACTGGCTTCTGCCCCTGCAACACCCCTTTACCCATTACAGAGAACTGCTGGCCTTTTCTCTAGGTAGCATTTCACACTGTGGCTTCCAGACCTGTTTTTAAATCCTTCCTGCCCTGAGGCAACCCCCTCCACGCCTCTCTACACCACTTCTCCTACTGGTGCCTCTTGCTTCTCTGACTTCCTGCCCAAGGATGAGCCCCCACTGGTCTGTCTCTGAGTTGCCCCCAGGGAACACCTCCCTTCACCAGCTGCCGCTGACACCTCCTCTGTCTCCAGCCGCCAACCTCATCTCCAGTCCTTTCTTTGAGACCCTGTGTTGAATCCTCAGGTAGAAGGCTGCCCCTCTGCCCACTCGTCAAGAAAGTGTTGGGAGGGTTCACTACCAGAGGCTAAAGAGACTACTAGCGCATTGCAGGAAGCTTTTTTAACAATGGGGGTTAATATGACAGACATTTTTTGATGGACCTGTAATTAATCGGAAAACTGAATTAACCAGAGTACCTCTGAGAATTCTAACAAATTGGATTTTTATTGTATACATACATCTAGGGAGAAAACATGTTCTAATGGTCTCAGAAAGACCTGCATTCAAATCCCAGCTCTTCTACTAATTAGCTATGTGTCTGTGACCCCTTCAGCAAGTCACATCACCTCACTGAGCCTCAGTTTCCCCATCTGTTAAGTGGGAACACCAGTCTAACTTGTAGGGTTGTTGTAAGCAACAGAGAGAATGGATGAAACATGTATGTTCAGTATATATTTATCTTCTTCCTCATGGTTTCTTAATAGACTATGTTTTCTTAGGGTCCTCCAGGCCCCCCGGGCCCACCTGGCTTACCGGGGATTCCAGGAAAACCAGGAACTGATGTTTCCACGGGACCCCCTGGAACTCCTGGAGAGGATGGAGCTGCGGGTGAACCTGGGCCCCCGGTGAGCCACTGAAGTCATCACTCTTCTCTGTGGCCATGGGGTTTTCTTTAGCCAGGGAGGAACGTGCAGGCTGGAGACCGCAGCACTGTCTAAGCTTACGGCGGAGAGTGAGCAGCGAGCTAACATTTGTAAACAAAAATCCTCAGCCAAGTCATTGTTAAGCAGCAGCCAAGAAAAACATCTTCCTACACATCATTTGCTGCTTTATCTTAGTCAGTATAGGAAAAGCAGACTCGTGTGGAATCTTGGAACCACAGGACATCAGTGCTAGGCCTGGGGTGGGATGGAAGCTCCTCAGAGACCATCTAGTAGAACCTTGCCCCAGACCCCCCCCCTCCCTCCACAGAAGAGAAAACTCAATCCAGAGAGCAAAGGATACTCATCCACAGGTGCTCAGCCAGCAGAGGCCAAGCTCGGGCCCAGGACTGGCATTCTGCCATGGACCTGGCACAAGGTCCTGGACCCACCAGCGGCACCTACTTGGGTCCTTTCAGTCCTGGTGTCCTTTTCTAGGAAGTGTTTATATTTGATTCTTATTAAGGATGTTGTGGGCTGATTGTCATTGATGTTCCCCAGGGCCCAGAGGGACAACCTGGACTTGATGGAGCCTCTGGCCTTCCTGGGATGAAAGGAGAGAAGGTACAAAGAATGTGGGAGGGTTCCAACACCGGGGAGCACATTGCCTCTCTGACCTCTAAACCTGACCTTGCCTATTCTGTGACTGGCCCTCTCTAATCCCCTCCTGGTCCTCTCCGCTGGATGCCCCCATCCCGGGAGTCTTTACACCCAAACCTGAACTCAGCATCTTCTCCGCCCACTCCTGCAAGTCCCCAGCTTCAGTGAGTGATGCTGCCATCTATCCAGTCACCTGGACTCCAAAACAGAGTCTTCTCTAACTCCCCCTTTCTCTCCCTTTCTTGCCACAATCTGTTGTCAAGACTGGCCAATCTGATGTCCACATCTTTCACCTCTCTGTCCACCTGCTCTAACATTCATTTTTCCTTACTCTCACTGTGGCATCAGGCTCCAGCCTCCACCCACTTGCCCAGTCCACTTTCTACAGGAGGCTCTCATGAGTCGCTTCCCTCTTCTCAGAGACAATACCAGCATCGCCCCATTGCCTGCAGGACAGAACCCTAACTATGCGCAGACCCTCAAGGTCCTTCCTGACCTGCTTTACTAGCTCTTTCTCCCCCTGGGTCGTCACATGGCCTCCAGGTCAGCCAGCCCCACTGAAGTGCTCTGGGCATGCTCTTCCTCCACAGCCTCCTGGCCTTAGCACCTGGTTTTCTCTCTGCCTCAAATGTCTTTTCCCTTTTCTCATTCTCCGAGGCTCCTCTCAGATATACCCGCTGGGAAGCTCTCCTTATGAGCAGAAAGCACTCCTCCTTCCTCCACATTAACATAGTATTTATTCAGCTGGGACACAGCATAACCAATGACACTAAAGCTGTCAGCTTACTATCTGCTCCCCACCCCCACCTTGACAAACACAGTGTACCAGTACTGTCTGTGTATCCTTAGAACCTAGCACACTCCTCGGTTAGCCTTTGGTAAATGAATGCAACTTTTTTCAGGTTCCAGGTTAGTCTTCCATTCCCAGAGTCTTGCATGCCTTCACTTTCTTCATTTTTCTGCAAGCCAGTCTTGCATCCTGTCTGTAAGCCCCTAGTGGTGCTATGGGGGTGGGGTCCTTGCCCCTACAGTGTTTTTAGCCTGGTTGATGAGATAAGCCATGTCCCAGCAAAATGGGGCAATAAAAGTAAGATTGGTCTCCCAGTGGTACACTCATGACTTTCACTGGGCTTCAGAGAGAGGGGCCCACCCCACTGAGATGGGGAGCAGGGGTCTTCTGTGTACTCCACCTGGATAAGTCGTAGAAACTTTCTAGACGTCACTGTTCTCATTGAACTGAATTTCCAATTTCTATCCACTTTCAAATTGTGTTTATTTTAATCGAAACAGTAACTGGATTTTCAGGGAAAGCTCATTTCTCAGAAAAAGAATAAATAGTTGTCAAGCTTTATAGAAGTCATTTTACATGTACCAAATATTTCTTAAGAAATTAAATTTTACAGGAAACATCACAGACCTACCCTCATTTTCCCTGTTCTCCTTACCAGCTTCCCCCCTCTCTCACCCCCTCAAACCACTCCCACACTCGTCTGGCACTTAAAAATACTCACACCCATATCCGCAGACAGACACCCGAGCAGGCACAGTCTGAAGCTGCTCAGAACGTCATCCTTACCCAGAATAATCGCTGGAGATAAATCACATTTTCCCCTTGAAATTTGCTGTGAATCCTAATTCGTTGCATTGTGTGTGTGATACTTACTGGTCAAGTAAAAGAAGAAGCAGACTCTAGAAGGAACCTTGCTTAAGGGGAAACTTGCACATGCCATTTGCCTTAAAAAAATAAAAATAAAAAAAAGTAAACCAAGGAGTCAGGTCTAGATAAATCATAAAAACATGCTAAAGAAAAGGAACAATCTCAAGAACATAACACAAAAGAAGATACTATGATACATTCGATCCAGACTCCCCTCCACACTTTCTGTTCTTCTGCTCACAGACCTCCGGTCACAAGGGACTCATTTCCTGCCCAGGCAGTGCCTGTCACAGTTGCATAGATACTTGTAGGGAGATCTTCCTTCATACTGCAAGGAAATCGGCCTCTCTTCTCACTTACAGGGTACTTACATCGGTGTAGGCAGTTGTCTAAAGTGGGGTTTTTCCACAATGAATAAGGTCCACTTGATTTGGCTGGAAAAAAATATTGTTACATATAATCATAATTTTCAGATGTAGGATTGTCACCAAAATGATGGTCATTAAGAATTTATCAAATAGGTTATTGTATGTTGAGTTTCCATGATAGAAATATTCCTTAATTTATTTTCCTCAAATTAAGGTGAGCAGCTAACTCTGAGATCTTTAGCTCATGATGGAATAGGCGAGGAGGAGCCTGCTTGCTCAGCTATAGCATGCCTCTGGAAAGCATGCTGAAGAACTTGCTGGAGATGGAACTCTGGGAAATTCCTTCCTGCATTTTGCACTGCAGATTCCACCACCCAGTTCTTCATCACATGTCTAGAATTTACAGTTATCATTCTTTTTCTTCTTTTACAATCCAAATCATTCTTTGTCTTCTTCAGACTCAAAAGATGTCAGGACATCCAGGTAGAAAAGAGTTTGTGTTTTGAAATTTTTTTCAGTGCTTAGAGTTGCTGAGGAATATTAAGCTAGTAACTAACAGGCTTTAAGTAATCTCTCCAAGCTGCCAAAATATCATTGTTTGCATTGCAAAACCAGCTTATTTCTTTTCCATGAGATGTAAGAGCAATGCAGATAAATCATCATCACCTTCTCATTCTCCAGGTAATCCCCACTTGGCTTTGAGCAATCTCTAAATCTTGTGTAATAAAGAACAGAGTACTCATTACTTCAGAACCTGAGCCAGGAGCCGCTCTTAACTGGAATCTGGTAACAAGTTTAAAGCTTATAACAACTTGCTTCAATTAAACATTCCAGTACTGGTCTGATTTTTATATCTTCTTTCACCACCAAAGAAGATTTTCATATCTTCTTTCACCATCAAATGGGTTTGGTGCAAAATCTGGATTATAGGTCCCAATAAAACCAAATAAACTAGAGTCAGTTGTAATTATAACACAGTGAAGTTATTAATATAACAAACACCATGAGCAAAACCAGTAGGCATCCACACTCAGTAAGCTGTGCAGTCTCAGAAACCACAAAAGTATCCATGCATTCGTTAGCTTTTTGATGGTCCTGTATGATGAAGTCTAATAATATCCTTAGCAAATCCAGTTACCATAATGAGCCAAAATTTCTAATGAATTCTAAACCATGATTTTGCAACATGTAGCACTTTTCCCTGCTCCTGATTCCTTCACAGTGTTTCTGTTATAGAACTGATTTCTCTATACTTCATCATCACAGCCAGGCTTGCAGCAGGGCTGATTGAAATTCCAAGATGGTACATGGCCTCCCTACACTATTCTCTCACTGAGGAATGAAGCATAGCTCTACCATCCCCATTTCAGAAGTATGGGGTCTTTGCTGATCCTTTTAATTGGGGCTCCCACTTTTCACTTTACCTCTTCATGTAAATTCCATTAAGGTGAGTTCTTCCATCCCCAAGCTGATCTGCTGAAATTCCAAAATGATAGTCACCAAATCTGTGAGCCAGTGGAGTGGGCCTAAATACTATCTCTCCATGCTGTGTGTCTGTAGCCTGTTTTTTCCTGTAATTCTCTCTTCAGGTGTGTCTCTTCTGTTATTCAGCTCTTCCGTAGAATTCTTCCTTTCGATAGTTATATATTTTTATTTCTAAGATCTCTAATTGATTCTTTGCCATAACCACTGTTCTTATTTCATAATAGCTCGTCCTTGTTTCGTGGCTGTAATAGCTTCCCTTTTCTCCCCGAGAGTATGTACTGTGTACTTAAAGTCCTGATTGGAGTGTGTCCTCAACTCCATTTTCTCACACACACATTCCACTGTTGACGTCGTTGTCTCTTTTATAGTGCTGTCTTCCCTCAGGTGTGCAGTGTTTCTTGCTTGTGTGTTTGCTTTTGAAATTGGAATTCCTCTTTGGTCTGTTTTTTGCATGTGCTTTTTTGGGCAGGAGCTACTTCCAGGATATCCAGGTTTGGGGAAGGGGATAGAGGAAGTAGGTTGTGCCATCAGGCAGGCACCTCAACAGCTGATCTTATGAGTATGCAGTTTCCCTGGACCTCCCAGTAAACAACTCATTGTTCTTTTACTAACAGTGAGAGTGGGAGATGAGAGATGGGCAGGGCTTTGCCCCAGAAATTCAGCCTATTTCTCTGTCAAAGTGACACCCTGTTCCTGACTTCCACCACTACTTTCCTGCCCTGACTGAAGCCCCTGGCTTCAGCTTCCCATCAGTTTTTCCTTTGGCATTCTTCACTCTCCGTCTTATTTCAGGTTCAGCATTTCTCTCCATTTTATTCTTGAGTGTGACTCTTTTCGAACTATCCCCTCTGCCATTTCTATGGAATTGGTACAGGAAAAGGAATTGGGATGGGGGGAAGGGCACAGACTTTGATGACAGGTATGTCATAATCAGGTGTTACGGCCTTCTGTGTGGCCGTGCAGTTGCTGGCTCCTTCTCTTGTGGGTGTTTCTCCAGCGAGTCTCCAGTTGGGGGCCCCGAACTGTAGTTTCTTGATGTAGGACTGTTTCTTATGGCTGACCACTTCTGACGACCATCTCCTGTTGGTCTTCCCCTCTGCTCAGAGTTCACAAGTGGCTCCCTTCCATGAGATCCACATCTGACCCCCAGGGAATCTGTACTGTGGCCCACATGCGAGGGTGGATATGCACCCTGTTTTCATGCAATACACACACGCCCATTCTGAGGCCAGTCTGGCCAGCTTTTGGTCTTTAGATTTTTTCGAAAAAATAAAAAAAAGTCAGTCATCACACCACATATCTCCAAAAGTCTAGTAAATACATATCAAGTTCTTGAAGCCCCTTCCTTTGGCTTCAGGTTAGGAGAAGCATCCCTTTACATCCATCACGGGTACTGATAACCTTCCAAGGGAATTCTTCCTCTACGATCTCTCCTTGGTTGATTTTCAACTTCTCCTTTTTACTCTTGAGGTTGGTGATGAGTTAACGGTTGAAAAATGGGTTTTACAGCTTTCAGCATGATGTGCCTAGCAACTGACAACTATTGTAATGTACTCAGCTTTGAGATATCAGCCAAACCTGAGACAAAAAGAGTCCCATGTTGATATCCTGTTACTTAAGAATTCATAATTCTACATTTTATTCTGAACATACCTTATCAGATATATATTAATTGGCCTGTATTTGTTTGTTTGTTTGTTTTTCAGGGAGCGAGAGGGCCTAATGGCTCAGTTGGTGAAAAGGTAAAAAAAAAAAAAAAAAAAGCTTTTTCTTCCTTCTTCCCCTTTCTCTGGATTTACTATAATTGACCTGTTGGACTGGAATGTTGAATGTATAAATGTCATGGAGCAGAGAGAACTACATCCCGAAGGAACTGCTCAGGGAAGGCAGAACAGCTGGAGACAGAGGGGAGCAGATAACCTGCCATGTTTTCTCCTTCCTCACCCCTCCACTCAGCTTATCTCCAAGTGCAGCATCAATTAGCCAGACAACTGTTTCTGTACCATTGAGCAATACAGATCAGAGATTTTACCAATCTAATTAAGCTCGAAAAATGATTTTCTGACTCAGGTGTTGTTCCTTCTGTGAGTGAACCCAGGGCTGGGTATGTCATAATCAGCCTGTTCTCCTCCCTACAGGGTGACCCCGGCAACAGAGGCTCACCAGGACCCCCAGGGAAAAATGGACAAGTTGGCACTCCTGGGATCATGGGACCCCCAGGGCCTCCCGGACCCCCCGGGCCTCCGGGTCCTGGGTGTGCAATGGGACTTGGATTTGAGGTACTTTTCACCCTTTCTGTGGCTGAAGAACAATGTGCCCAAAAGACTCTGGAAAGACCAGTGAACTGAATGCCAGTTTATAGGCATGGGATGTGCCATTTCCCAGCAAGCCCCGATTCCCAAAACCACGCCTGGTGTAGATAAGTGCGCTCAGGAATTGGATTTAAAGTTTTCATTCTTCTTCCTTCCCTAGGATACTGAAGGCTCTGGAAGCATCAGGCAACTGCATGAACCCAGAATCTCTGGACCAATGGCTTCAAATGTAGGTTGACTTGTGAAACCTTCATTTTGTGGGGTGCCACCCCAGCCCTGCTACTTGCAATAATTCACCTTCTCTGTGCCACTAGCTCCCAGCTGTGTAATGGGGGAAACTAGGTGCAAAGAAACAGCATGTTTCTTTGAGGAGCAGCACAGAAAATTTGTACAAAACAGCATGTGGCAAAACTAGAAAATCACTTTTTTCTCTCTGTCCAGTCTCTTACTATTCAGCACCTCTCCTTCATTGCCCGCTTCTTGCTGCCCTATTCAATAATGAAACTTTGACCCTTTTCAAAACTCCATGCTCCTGACTGGTGCCCCTCCTTGCTGCACCTAGCCCCTGAAGAAGAGGTGTTATCATCTTCTGCTATGATACTTGCTCTCCAGAGGACCAGTCTCTAAGGTCTCATTATCTTTGTCTAGTGGGACCCAGAGCTGAGCACTCAATCCAGGAGGAGCAGAGCCTTGCAGACAGGCTCACAGGCTTCCATGATTGACTAGAAGACCTTCCCATGCCCCACATGCAGAGGGCTCTGAGATTCAAGGTCAAGAGGACACTTACCCTGTGCCGGGTGGGAGAGGACCTCTGGTCTCATTGTTCTCTGTGGAATATTTCTTCTGGCTTTGGAAAGAAAATTTGCTCCTTATCTTTTGTCTGGGAGAAAATCCATGCGAGAATGTGTGGAGAGGTGACAAGATCCAAAGATAGATAGAAAGTGAGCAAAATGAATAGAAAGAAAGCAAAGGATACTTATTTGTTTCTTTGTTTCACCAGGGTCCCAAAGGAGAAAAAGGAGACCGGGGACCCAAGGTGAGGTCACAGAATGGATGTGGGGTGGGAGGACTATCCAGCCTGATTCTGGAAGCATTTGTCCAAGTAAAATGAATTGTTTTTCCGCTCTTGCTCCTAAATCCAGGGTGAAAGAGGGATGGATGGAGCCAGCATTGTGGGACCCCCTGGGCCCAGGGGGCCACCAGGTCCCCTCAAGGTCTTGTCTAATGTGAGTATCATCCAGGTCAGAATGTGGCTATGCATTTTCTACCTTTGCTAAAGAGGAGAGAAAATTCTGCACAATTTCAGGGCCTTCAGGGCTGCTGGTCACGCGGGAGGCACATAACCAGCATCTGGCATTTGAGGTTCTACCTGCCAGCATGCCCCACCTGTCTTTCTACCCCAGCACCACTATTCTCTCACAGGGTGCTTCCAGAGCACTCTCCTCTGGGTGACAGCATTTGTAGTCAGGAGAATGGCTGTAACAGAGCTATAACAGAGAGGCAAAGGAACATAAGTGGGGGCACAAGGGAAGAAAGATGTTTTGAGCTATGAGAAATCAAGGAAGACTTTCTGGAGGAAGTGTCTTTGAGCAGAGATTTGAAAGCTGAGAGGGATTTTACCGAGTAAGCATGGAGAACAGGACTTCCAGAATTCAGGTTGCAGGGACATTTTGAGCCAAAGCACAGATTTGAACAACATGGGTGTGTGTGTCCAAGGCACAGGGAGCATGGGGGTAGGTGGAGAGTGATATAAATGTGTAGAGAAGACTCAGATATGAGCTGGAACCAGATCGTGGTCCACTTAATATTATATTATTATAAGGACATCACATTGGCCCTTCTGAGAGAGATAATGTCATATGATAGATGATATAAAGACAAAAAGTTCCAAATAACTAGAAAAAAGAGAAATAGAATATAAAAATATATGTGTGTATATATATGTGTATGTGTGTATATGTATATATATGATTAAAATATATATATCTGATTAAAAATATGAAGTGTGATAAGGATGTGTTGAAATAGATAATCTCACATTCTTTGGTGGAAGTGTAAATTGTATAGCCCCTTTAGACAGCTCTTTGGCAATCTGTTAAAACTAAAAATGTCCTTACCCAAAAATTCTACATAGAAGGATCTCTATGCTATAGGATTGAGCAAAAAGAAGCAAGGTAAAGAATAATACATATAGACTGATGCCATTTATATAAAATAACTACATGGACATACAGCATAGGGAATATAGTCAATAATAACTCTGTATGGCATCAGATGGGTACTAGACTTATCAGGGTGGTCACTTTGTAAGTTATTTAAATGTCTAATCACTATGTTGTATACACGAAACTAATATAATATTGTATGTCAACTGTAATTGAAAAACAAAAAAGTTTAAAAAACTAAAATCAACTATATGGACAAACACACACTACCAACAACACTACAAGCTTTCTGTAGGTGTATGTATATGTGTGTGTGTGTGTGTGTGTATATATATATATATATATATATATATATATATATATATATATGTATTTAAAATTTTTAAAGAGAGAAGGCATTCATGTATTGTGTAATTTTAAGATTAATTGAAAAAGAAAAGTGATAAGGCAACCCCGAGATGTTTTATAAGCAGTGGGCAGGATGGGTGTCTTGGCAATGGGTTCAGGGTATTATCAGTGTTTGCCTAGGTTCTGCTCTGCTGGGTGACTTCAGTTAAATCCTCACTGCCAGAAATATGGTAGAACACATTCCACCCTTGTCTTATTGTCTGATTTTCTTCTTTTTAGTCTTTGACCAACATCACCCATGGATTCATGAATCTCTCAGACATTCCCGAGCTCGCCGGGCCTCCGGTGTGTATCTACAGCTGCCCTAGAGTGACGTTTCTTCCCAGATGCCCCTGTTGAAACTAAAATGGGTTGGTTTAGAACCCTTTTAGCTGCTGAAGCATAGAGTTAGAATATATCAAAGTAGAGTAGAAAGAGAACTTTGCATTTCTGAGAAGTTGCTATCACATTAATTTGATCATGCAGGAATTTTTTTCAATGCAGTGGAAGCTTCCAGTCCTGTGCATCAGAAATATGTGTAATGGAAATCAGAGAATCATAAGCAGCAAACCAAGTGATGTCTGTGCAACACTTTTGGCCTGTTTTTATTTACCTGACCTCATTTCACAGAACGAAAAGAGCCTAGAGAGACCTGTCTTTGTGCTAATGGGGAAACTGGCGCATATGGAGGGAACATGACTTGCTTCAGCCTTTCTAGCCCCATTTTAGACATCAGGAACACACAAAGAAGCTACATTATTTCTGCAAGTCCTCAGAGTCCGTCCTTGGCATAACAGGACCTAAGAGGAAGGAAGCTTCCTCCCACAGTCTGTGTAATAAATCCCCATTGCATCTTCCAGCACCTGCTGGTAACAGCTGGGGAAAGAGGGAAGAGCTATGGCCTTAGGAGCCTTGGGGTTCCAGCCCCATCTCTGCTACACACCACTCTGAGCCTCTGAGCCTCTTCTCTGATAACAGCTCAGGGCAGCCTGGGCAGCTTATAAGAGGTGATGGATGTGAAAATGCTTTGCAAACTGGCACTCTGTGTTAGCCGACATGGAGATTGAGGCTTATGCTTTCATAGCTATGCAGTCCAGCTATCTGCTGTCACTATTCACTCCTGCAGTCCCCAGTGAGGGTGGCCTGAACCCTCACAATTCACATCCTGAGGAAAATTCAGTGCCTTTCCCAAGCCTATAAATATCTGAGAGGTTCCTCTAGAGCTGGTTTCTCCTGCTCAGCGACTTTTGTTGGTGGGTCGTTTTGCTGTCTCTTCTGTACTGCATCCAGTGGAGCTCCCCTTCATTGATTTCTACTAAAATCATCCAAAGCACCCCAATAATCGAACCCTAATGTAAACCAGCTAACAAGCAAAAGTCATTTCAAAGAGAGCCTTGGATTTTCCAAAACTATTGAACATTTGGGGTATTAAGTGGGTTGATACTGAAGCAAAACACAGTCAGCCTAAAATTGAAGATTCAGAATCGCCATTCTGAGTCTCTGGGCCGCGTCTGCCACATTGCTGTACCACCAACCCTGAATCCTCCTTTCTCCCCAACCCCTGTCCTCTGCTTCGGCAAATCCGGACCCCTTCATCCATAATGGAGGATTAAGACTGTCCTACTCTGAGGCAGTTCCCTGTCTGGGAAGACTCAAGTTCCAGCAGGCACCCTTATGCTTTTCCACCCCACTAAATATACAGCATATTAAGAAACTTGTTGCCATCCAGTTATCTCTCTTTGTATATATATTCTGCCAAACTCATACATCTTTACTAGGTATGTGGGTATTCAGGCCGGTAGGAAAAAGAGTCTTGGCCCTGTGTGGAGTGAACCACAAACTCTCTGTGTTCCAGGACCTTTAAAATGGCTTGTTCTTTAAAATTCAAGCTCCTACTGAGGGGAAAAAAAAACTGAGTCTCACCAACAAGGTCTACTTCCACCCCCAAATTCCCATCACACCCTTTGGCCCCATTCCTTGGAGTTTATGAACCTGTTTTCTGAGATTATCTGTCAAGGTCAAGTTTTGCATTTTATCGCACCCCAGACACTTCAGAAGCAGAATGATTTCCTGGGGGAGGAGGCTGCCACCCACAATGCAGAGAGTTCTGGCTCTGGGGACAGGAGCTCCAGGTGCCTGTGCAGAGTTTCTGGCTCTGTCAACTCACCAGCTGTGTGACTCCACAGTTCCTTCCCCTTCTGGGCCTCAGCATTCTCTTCTGCAAAATGGATTGGGAGCCCTGCTGTGTGGGAACATGCTTAAGCCTTTGGAAGGTGCTGGGGGTGGAGGGCAGTGGGCCCCTGAGGCTCTGGAAATGCTTCTCCTAAACCGCCTGCTTTGTCTTTGTTGTGTCACAGGGCCCAGAGGGCATTCCTGGGCTGCCAGGATTTCCAGTAAGTACCACAGTAACCATCTTCTCTCTCTGTACCATAGCTGTGCTCATTCTGTTCCTTCCACTTGGAACTCCCTTCTCCTCCATCTGCATGAGAAACCTGTAGCATAGTCTTCTTCCTGTAACTTTTCCTCATTGCCCCCCACCTGGAGTGACGCTATCTCTGTAGGACTTTATTTTCACCTCTGCTGTTTGTTTGTTTGTGTGTCTGTCTTTTGTTTTTGCCTCGAATAACAGTTACTTGTGCCCTTCTCTTTTTTCCTTGACTGCACTGTAAACAGTTTGTGGAGGGGTAGGTCTTATTCATCTCTCTCTCTCCCAGGGCTAGCCAGTATCTGGGTTCCTATGAATGTAGTCACACATTTCAAGTAGATACAGTCTATAGTCCAAGTAGATAATGGTAGCAATGGAGACTGGAGGGAGGGGAATCACAGACTAGAAGTGCAATAATGAATAGTCTGTGTGGACCACACATGGGGTTTCCAGCATGGAAAATGAAAGAGCATTTCTGTGTAGAAAATGCTCTAATGGCTAATTCACCCTTTAACTCAGAAGACGAGACAGGAACTTGTGAAAAGCTAAAGAGCAGTAGTGTTGAAATGCCTTTTAAGGGCAGACGTCTGGCTATGTGAGTCATTGTCACACAGATATTTGGCATATATTGGATTTAAGAAGCCACCTTGGACTGGATGGCTTTGCAGAGGGGTGAATGGGCATATCTGCAGGGAGAACTGCATGAACAGAAGTACAGAGGCAGTGGGGAGTGCAGAGAGGGTCAAGGCAAAGGCTCGTCCCTGGAGATGTGCAGGGGAGTGGAAGATGAGGTGTTTAGGCTGGCTGGATGGGTTTGGGTGTCAGGCTAGAATGTTTGGATCCCATCCCATAGGTAATGGGGAGCCAGGGCAGGGGCGGGAGTCATGGAAGGTGAATGGTGGGTAGAGACGGGTTGCAGAATGGCTTGGAGGACCCACAAGGAGGCAGAGGCAGCAGGACCAGGCTGTTTCCGTAGTGCCCATAGGAAGAAAACAAAGTTCAAAAAGGCATGAGGCCTCAGTGCTGTCTTCTCTCCACCAGAACACAATTTCCAGACCACTTAAAATCAGAAAAATATCACAACTACTTGTGACTTACACCTACCAGGGGAATGGCACTCTCTGGTCTCCTACTATTTGAAAAAAATTACTTCTGTCTGATCAAAGTCTATAATCTTAATAAACACCAAAACACTCTCCAATGATTCCTTCCAGGGCCCTAGAGGACCCAAAGGGGACACTGGTGTGCCTGGATTTCCAGGGCTGAAAGGAGAACAGGTAAGAGGGGCCCAGGTCTCTGGGTAGGGCAGGCTCCAAAATTTATTAAATAATTCAAAGTGGCCAAAAGTAGCTGTTAACTTTTTAGAAATTTTGAGATATAAGTCACATACCATAAAATCCACAACTCCCTTTAAATTAATGAATTCATTGAATTTTAGTATGTTCACAGAGGTGTTTAACCATCACCACGACCTAATTCCAGAACATTTCACCTTACCCAGAAGAAATTCCTTGTCTGTTAACAGTTACTCTTCAGCTGTTAACTTTTATAATTTCAAGGTTCCTCCAGGGTGAAGGTGGGCTTTGGGTAGAGAAATTGATTTTCAGCATAGTTTTCGAAAAGAACTCAACCAACATTTTCTTGAATGCTGTTATCACACTTGCCGTGTTTGTCTAACTGCCTGTTGGGCAGCCCCGTGAGAGTGTGCTCTCCCTAAGGCAGACCTCAGCTGGTTCCTTTTCTGTAGCTCCAATACTTAGCACAGAACACAGTACACAAATGGCACTCAAACGATCTGTTGAATCAAAGAATGTATAATTAATGGCAGTTTTGGTCCGGAATCTTCGGAATAAATATATTTAGTATGCAGAGCACATCTTGGGAACTCCTAGGGCACTGAACTGACCTTTTTACCCTCCACATGTGCTGTTAGAATTAACTTCCCAGTTGGTGTTTATAGATAAGTGACATCCATAAACAGACTACAAAGACTCTGGATTGGATGCATTTATTCATCCATCCATTTATGGACTCACTCATCTTATATCTGTTCCCTAAGGCACGCCAGCCAGATTCCTGTACTAGGCGCTAGGGATATAGAAATAAGATGAGTGCAACAGATATGCAAAAAGCCGACAGAGAGAGTGGTCACTGCTGTAATGGAGGTCTGTGCAAAGCCAGTGGGAGCAACTGCTGTGACTGCCTTGGGGAGTCAAGGAGGGTGGGGTGTCTCTAAAAGGAGGGAGTGATAGGGAGTGTTAAGCTTCTCTCTTCCTCCCTGCCCCTGCCATTTCACACTAGCCCCAGGAACAAGAAGAGAGGCTCAGAATCTATTGAACCACAGTTCCAGGGTGTGGAGAGTTAAATGTGCTGGGCAAAGGGGTCTAAGCATGGTGCCACATGGGGTGATGTCTTGCGATGCTTTTTGCTGCTAGAATGGGGACAGAATGGGATGGGGACAGGTCAAGCAGGAGCGGCTCTTGCTTTAAACACTCTGTTTCCTCTGTGACGAGGTCAGATGGATTTAGAGGGACCTACGTGCCATCACCACCTTAATCCTTTGCCACCTTGAAAACTGGGATGGACGCCCAGGCATCTCTGCTTTGGCTCTCACAGCAAACGTGCTTTCTCTCGCTCTGCCTCTAATGCTTTTGTGCTTGCTTCTTTTTGCTGCTGGCCTGCTCAGGACTGCTTTTCCTCATCAGCGGAGTGGTAAGATCCTAATATCAGGTATGGGTTTAGGCAGATGGAGAGAAGAGGCTGCTCTGCTCCTTTTGGCAGCACTGCTCTGGCTGTATCCAGCCTGTTACGGGGGAAAATGTGATCCAGCTCAGTTACCCAGGATTGAAGTTTGGGGCCAAAGCCTCAGAGTGATATAGAAGATTCTTCTACCTTGCCTTTTCTCTGAACCTCATATCTTCTTGGAAGATGCCTAAGATAGTAGGTGGCTCTGCTGATGACAGGATTTGGGGTAGGATCTTGTGTCCCTGCCGTTCGTCTACCCACCTCCCCCATTTCCCAACAACTGAGAAACTGCTTGGTCAACTCTACACAGGATCCTAAAGTTTGGAGGGATGGCACGTGGAGGGAATAGCTCAGAGAACATTCAGTCACTTAGTAGGCTGTCACAGTACTCCAGGGAGAGGCTGTGTTGGCGTAGTGGGTTTGGAGGGACAGGGTGAAAACAACAGAAATTGTGGTGGGACTGAGAGGACGTGGCGAGCCTCTGGATAAGATGGTGAGGAGGGTGCTTGACTTCACTGAAAGGTTCTCTGAATTGCAGGGCGAGAAGGGAGAGCCAGGTGCCATCCTGTCGGGGGACGTTCCCCTGGAAAGGCTGAGGGGAGAAAAGGTAATTATGTCACCAGACCCCAAAGGCACATATCTGCTTCGGCATCCCATCTTTTTCTCTACCCCAAACGGTGTTCTTCTGAGTGACAAGTTTGTATCTCCCTGTTTTAGGGTGAACCTGGAGTGCACGGAACCCCAGGACCAATGGTAAGTCAGAGCATCTCTTAGCTGGGTATTGACTGGGGTTTGAAAAAATTTATCAAACTTTAGCTCAGTTACATTGAGCTGCCCCTGTTGTGAAAATAAAGAGGATGTGGCAAAATTATGTGTGTGTGTGTGTGTGTGTGTGTGTGAGGGTAGGCTAACTGCAATTCAATAAAAATCCCAGTGGCTGAAGACGATAGCAGCATAGTGCTCACTCTTGCATGCAAAGTCCACTATGGTTTTTCCTAGTTGGGCATCTTCTCTCTAAGCAGTGACTCAGGGACCCAGGATGCTTGCAACCTGTGACTCTGCCATCTTGTGGATTCATGGCCACACTGGCATCTTCTAGCTGGTAGGACAAATTGGGAAGGTGGAAGAGACCATGGAAGATGATGAACGTCACTTCTAATACATCCCAGTAGCCGGAACTCAGATGCCTCGGTGGGCGAGGGCTCAGAAATATGGTTTCATTGTGTGTAAGAGAAGGAGAGGAGAACAAGATGAACATTCATGGTTATACCATAGACTTTTCCAGCTAAAGATTGCCACTGCCCAGGGAACTCCTTAAAGGAACTCCAGAAAGTCTCTTTGGGCTTTTTGGATTCTGGTCGTGGGTCAGTTGCTCACTGGCCGTGAGGCCTTGAGCAAGTCCTCTTCTCTTTCTGGGCTTCCGTTCTTCCATCTGTAAGTGAGGGCATTGAGTTAGTACTAGATGATGTGATAGCACCCTTCTTGCCTTACTTCTCTAGGAATCTATAACCCATTTGGACCACTGAACAGTTTTTAAGCTACTAGTTCTCCCCAGAATGAACGCTAAACTTCCCTGTCATCTATTTCACCCGAAAGAACTAAGGAAATTCAGTTGTAGAACATCTACTATGGGTCAGACAGTGTACTGGTATCTCACTCAGAGCATCTCATTTCATCCTCACCAGCCTAAGAGTGAATATCTGAATCTCCATTTTCTAGACTGGAAACTGAGATCAAAGAGGTTGAGTAACTTGCTCACTGTCACAAAGCTTATATGTGTGACACAACAGGGATTCAAATGCAGCCTGTTAGATTCTGCATCCAAGTTTTCACCACTTCCTCCAATAAACACCTTCATTCTTCTGAAACATTTTGGGTTGGAAGATTGCCTGTAGGTTTTGTTTGGTCGAAGCAGGATCTTGGGCTTGGGGAGAAAGGACCTCACATTGTTGTAACAGACATGTGCCCTTGTAGGTGCATCCTTCATAGGACCTTGTGAGGCTTTCGGTCCCTTGAGTCAGGCAGAATGCATGTCCTAGAGATGGGTAGCTAAGGACTAAAGCAGACCAGGAGAGTCTTGTGTTAACTACTGGTTAACTACTTACTAATATCCAGTAAGTGGGAAAACACTAGTAGTTAGCAGAGGCCACAGTCTGTTGCAGATAGCCATGCCAGATGTTCCCACTGCAGCCCAGCCTAAAGGTGCATAAAGGTGCATAAAGGTGCCAGGTGGGCCAGCTATGGCCCTTGTGACTAGTGTAGCTTATAATTCCTTTACAAATTCACTAGAGCCTTGTTACTCATGGCCCATGGGTCAGCATCACCCACATCAGCTGGGAGCTTGTTAGAAATGCAGAGCCTTAGGTCCCACCTGGGACCTACTGGAGCTGAATTTTGATAAGATCCCAGGTAACACCTATGGACATTGATGTTTTAGAAGCACTGCACTAGAACATATCACCAAGAGTCCCTCTGTCCTGTTAACTCCTTCTGTCCTGGCTTTTCTTTCCCTAAGAGTAATGTGGTCCAAGTGCTTTACATACAGAGCCTGTTTCCATTCAGTCTTTATTTGCCATTTTCCAGGGCATGGTTATCTATGTTAATGGCAGCAGGAAGAAGGGACTTGGAGGGTCCCAGGCTTAAGTCAGTCATTCTTTTGGGAGACGGGGCATACCAACTATGGGAGTGGGAAGGTACAGACGAGGTAGAGCCTGTTCCGGGGAGAGGTAGTGCATGGCATGCATCCCAGATGCCAGAAGATATAAGGGTTCCTGCAGGATGCTGGAACAGGGCAGTGGCTCCAGAAGCATGTGGATGTAGAAAGCCAGCCCTGGAGTGAATAGGGTGTAGGGGCCAGGGACTTATTTGGAGAACTGAGGTGCCAGGTCGAGACTCTGGTCCTCAAGGATAGGTAGGAGCAAGGCAGAAATGAAATTTTAGAGCAGGTTATCAGGCTGGGCTGGCATGTGGGGTGAGGCAGGGTTGCATTATTCCAATGGAGAGCCCTGGGACATAAGACCTAGGGCAAAAGTCTGTGTTTTAAACTGGCCCAGCATCCGGCTACCTGGGTTCCTTTGTTAGCCCTGACTGACTGACTGACTGACTGGGAGGGTCGGGGGCAGAATCTGGAATAGGGTAGAGGCTGCAGGAAGGTGTGGGGTTGTACAGGGTTGAGCAAGTGGTTCTAGCTGAACAGAGAGAGACTTGAAGACAAGGACCCAGGCAGGTGGCTACTTCATAGCTGCTCCCTGCCCTCCTTCCTCCTGTCAGTGGTTCATCGTCACCCTTGCTCATGAAGACAGGTGGGGTGTCCCCATCTCCCTGGCCCTTGAGTTTCTGTTCTTTTATGATCTCGTATTTGTTTTGCCTCTAGGGGCCCAAAGGACCACCGGGACACAAAGGAGAATTTGGCCTCCCCGGACGACCTGTAGGTGTCGGTGTTCCAGAGACTGGATGTGAGAAAGGACACTGGGGCCAGGCTGGCCGGTGGGCAGTGGGTTTACTAAGGCATCTTCTGTGGGTTTCAGGGTCGCCCAGGACTGAATGGCCTCAAGGGCACCAAAGGAGATCGAGGGATCATGATGCCAGTGAGTGACACAATCCCTGCTCCAATCTCACACCACCCTGGGGACGGAGCCCCGAGACAGTGCCCAGAGGAGGGGTGAGAGAGTGCCAGGTCCAGTGAGTGATGCTTGTGGACAGAATGTTCAGGAATGTTTTTCTTCCTTCTGCCCTGACATTTCCAAATGTCCTCCAGCCCAGCTCATTCTCAGGAGGGTTCCTGCCACCAAAAGCACCTTAGCAGAGAATCAGCTTCCTCATCCAGACTCCAGAGGGAGGGTGGAGGCAGCGTGTACTAAGGAGGTCTGGTTTCAATTCCCAGGTCTGACTCTCCCTTACACAGTGACACCCCATCTTCCCTCCCTTACACAGTCCAGGGGATTTTGCACACCACCAGGGGCCAGTAAATGCTTGTGAGGGAACAACAAAGGTAGACCTACTCAGGCAGAGCCTCACAAAATGGCAGACACTGGGAACATCAGCAGGGTCCAGGGTCTAGAATAAGGAAGCTAACATTTATTGAGCACCCACTGTGTACCAGACACTGTACCAAGTGCTTTTAAGCACAGTATCTCAATCTTGGTAATAACTGTCCTGGGAGATACTCTGTGGGGTCCTTGTTTTACATAAGGGGAAATTGGGGCCTATAGAAGTTAATAGACTCACGAAGATCACCAAGGTAAGATGCAAAGCAGCTCTAAGTCTGCTGCTTTTGCTTGCACCATACTCTTTCTACTTCGTGCGTCCAGAAATCCAGAAAAACAATTTTACTGAAGCACTGAGGCTACTAGGTAAAACAGACACTGCTGCCTTCACTTGGGATGATCAGGGCACTCTCCCAGTTACCATATCACATGTAGGATACCCTCCCCATTGGCCCCTCCATATTGGGAATGCACTGATAGAGAGTTGGTGAACTCTGTATTGGCTGAGTGCTGCTCTGGGAGTCATACTCTAGCTTCCAATCTCAGTTCTGCCATAAATTGCCAGTGGCCTTTAGCAGATTATTTTCCCTCTCTGGGCCTCATTATCTCTATTCGTAAACCAGAGATAATACTTGTTGCTCTGCTGCCTCCCCCATGGGTCATTGTGAAGATGCAATGAGGTCACGGATATAGATGTCTTCTGTAGAAGCCTACCTATGGGAGAAGTAGTAGGCTTTAGAGGAAACTCTTTTTCTCATGTGTCCCCAAAACCTGGGGGAAGTATCCTGCACTCAAAACCTGAACTCAGGAATGGCCTTTATTCCTCCCTTCAGGGCCCACCTGGCTTACCTGGTCCTCCAGGCCCCCCTGGACCACCTGGAGCTGTGGTTAACATCAAAGGAGTAAGATGAGGGTGGGATCAGGGGAGAAACCTTTATTGGGGAGTGGGGAGTGGGCACCAGACTGGCCTAAACAGGAGGCAGGTGTCCTCATGGTCTCACTTCTCTTGTTCTCACTTCCCACAGGCTGTCTTTCCAATACCAGCCCGGCCACACTGCAAAACACCAGTAAGTAGCATACAGTCACTGCCATAAAGAGCAAGCTTTGGCATAAAAAACAGCTCAGAGAAGACAATCCGTGTTTTTCCTGAGCCCCTTCTATCCATCACTGTCCTCTTAGATGTCTTCTATCACCTACACAGAGACCCTTAAGTGACTAGAAATTCTAGAAAACAGACTGCAGCAATGGAACATACTGGATCTTTAAAGGGTACACACACTGACAGTGTTTAATGCAGTCAAAAAAAGCATGTCTTTTGTTATCGTAACCATATTAGCTTCATATTTGGAGCAGTATAATATGGGAAAATAGACTTGGTACTCTTTGCATTGGGAACTTAGGGCTAAAATCTATAATCGACTGTGCGCTAGCCTTTCCCAATTGTCATATTACTGCACAGTACACAACTCTGAGAGGCAGGATTCTCTCTCCATCTTTATAATGAAGTGGCAAACTGTGACTCAGACAAGCTCACTGACTTGTCCAAGGTCACAAGACTCATGGACTTGTGACCATCAATCAGGTCCCTTGACCACTAGTAAGGAGATACCAGCACTGTGACCCCAAGATATTAGGCATGTGCCTGGTCACCCATCTGGTCAGTGGCCCTGTCCCTGAGGTCTTACCCATATCAGGAGCCTAGAATGGGTCCTGGTTCTATGGGGAAACCCAGGAAGGGTGGGCCTCTCCCTGTACACAGGCATTAGTCATGGCACTGTGTATAATCATCCTCTCATTCATTCAACAAATATTAACTGAGTACTTACTGAATGCCAAGTATTTCTCTAGACCCTGGAGAAAGAGGGATGAACTAGATAGGCACACCCTCTGTTCTCAGGAATCTGTAAGCTTGCAGATTACAACTGAGAAACTTTTTTTGAAGTGGGCTCATAGTTGATGCCTGTTGGGGGTGGTGATAAAGCATGGATCAGAGGCTCTAAAATGACTCAATTTGGCTGAGTGTTGGCCCAGACATCTGTCCATGTCTAAACTTTGAGGCAGTCTAGGGCTGTCAAGCTCTGGGGAAGGCAGAAACAGGACCCACCTGTGTAACGTGAGCATAGAGCTTGAGGACAGCAGCAACCCAGGTTGTGTTTACATCGACGCCCTGAAGGAAAACATAAAATATCAGTGCTGGAGGGACCTTCCAGAGAAAAGGCTGCATCCCAACTCCTATCATGCAGAAAGGGAGACTGCAGCTCAGAGAGACACAGGCCCACCCCGGCACTCACCATGATTTAGTGCCTAAAGGGCCTCCCAGATAACATGATTTTAGGCTTCAAATAGACCAACCTTTAGAATGTTGTAAAAAATGCCATTGCAATTACCATGACCTGTACTAGGACTGTGTATAGTAAACATGCCCTTTGGGGGTCACAAGGTTACTTAAAA
The DNA here is from genome assembly GCA_004027375.1 of Macroglossus sobrinus. NCBI lineage: Eukaryota > Metazoa > Chordata > Mammalia > Chiroptera > Pteropodidae > Macroglossus > Macroglossus sobrinus. The sequence goes on along the minus strand of PVKZ01000055.1, from coordinate 1,285,762 downwards.
GAAGCCGAAGATGAGCTCAGAGCATTTTTGATGAGTTTTTTTATTTCATGCTGCTAAACACCATGGGGTCTGGGCCATGGACATTCCTTGACCAGCTTTCAAAATGGACACTTGAAAAAGAAATGCTTCTTTCATATCCAGCATTTCATAAGCTCCTTCAAATTTCAGCCACTTTCTAATCATCACAATTTACTGCTTGTGCCTGGAGTGGAGGAACTTTATCAGCCAGGCCGCAAGATGTCAGCTTGGCGCTTTTGCCTTCATCCTTAACCTAGAAATATTTTTCTTAGAAGATTTCCATCCCCTCCCCCACCTTCTCTCGTTGACCCCTGAGCAGCTCGTGACTCTCTACCCAAAAGCATAGGAGGATCCTGGCCCCAGAGGGATCATTTTGATCCTACACATCAAATAGGAAAAAAGATGAAAGTGGGCTATTTGAAAGTGAGGTTGCAGGTAGCTCTGTTTTAACAGGTAATGAAATGCAAGAATCTGGGAACAAACTGAGAAGGAATGTTATCTAGGACAGCTCAGACTCCAGGCTCTTAATGGGGAGCCCAGAATAGTGCCCTCCCTTTATTAAATACTGCCACCATCAGCTCCTGTTCATTATGCTCACCCTTGATTATACATAGTAGCAAAGCTAATGGCAGCTCAGCTTCAGGGCTGGGTATATATATCACTCACTCAGATGCTTGACCTCTCACATGAATCAATCTTAATTAATAAGAAAGAGGCCAAGAATGCTCTTGGCTGATCAAACCACACTGCCACAATTTCTTGTCTTAAAGCTTTGAGCTTCCCCTTTGCAGAGTTATTTAGCCAGGAGATTTCACCCCAGTCCAGCTCCATGCTGGGCCTCCAATTAAAGGTCTGGGACCCTTGTGCACTGAGGGCTGCTGGGGAGCTCGGAGCTTTGGGAGGCTCCAGAGCCAAAGGAAAGCCTGACTCCATGACATTGCTTCTCCTATCACACATCCCAGGACAGAGGACAGTGGTTAACTGAGCATACAAACACCAAGACAGGGTTTGCAATGTCTGACCTTGCCTTTCTCTCTCTCCAGGTTGATACCACTCATCCTGGGAACTCAGAACTCATCACCTTTCATGGTACACACTCCCTCCTTTCCCTGATGTTTCTCTGAGACATTTCCAGATCCTTGTATCTCTGAAGAAGGTGGTTTCCATTTGCCCAGTGCTGGGCATGGACTAGATAGATGGTCAGGAAGACCTGGATACATGTGGTGGGAGTGGGCTGGCTGAGCCAAGGCTGTGGGACTGGGCACCTCTGTTAGGTTTTGTCACCCATGTGTCTATTTTGCATATCTTGCTGAGCCTGCTACTTAGAAAGCATTCCATTTGTCCAATTTTTTGTTCGTTTGCTCATAAACATCCACTGATACCTTCTCCTTGCATGGCGCTGTCCCGCACACTGGACTGAGACAGATGAGTCTTCTACCATTCCTGCCACCCAGGCCCTTAGACTCTGTTAGGTGAAACTATTTTAAAAATCACTAGAATGCAATATACCAAGAGCTAGTACAGAGCAGGGCCATGGGAGTTCAGGAGACCTTTGTTGCAAAGCATTCTTGGACCAGCAGCATCTTTATCTCCTGGAAACTTGTTAGAAATGCAGAATCTCAGGTCCCACTGCAGACCTGCTGAATCAGAAGCTGCATTTTAGCAAGCTCTCCACTGAAGTAGATACACAGTTAAGTATGGGAAACACTGGCTCTGAGCATCTTATTAGTAAACGCTGTTCGAGGCCTATAGGAGCTTATCTGCCACACATCAGAGAATGGGAAAGGCCAGGACACAGGAGCCTGCAGGTGAGCACTCACTCTGGTCCCCTGTCCCCATGTACCCTATCACGCCATTGTCTCCCTTTCGATTGAGAAGTCTGAAAACGTGAAGTTTAAACAGGAGAAGTCTTTCTCTCCCGCCCCTATTTCTAATACTGACTTCTGGTTTGGCCTGCCAGCTGGTGGCCTCAGAATTTTCTGTCATTTTTGGTTACAAAGTCCAAGCTGTTTTCAAACTCCAAGCTCAGATCCAGTTCAAGGCTTTCCCTTCTTCCTGCTGCAAGGCAGACCCTGGGGAAGAGGGGCTGGTCTGGATTTGCTTTCTCAGATCCCCAGTGGTTCCGCTTCCCCACAGGGTTCCTCTTGTAGGAGGGGAGGGAACTTTTTCTGGATGCAGCTCCAGGTGAGCCCATTGTTCTCTCTCTTATTTGTGGGTTTATTCCTGCTCCCTGGGGTGAGCAGCCATGTGGGCAGTGGTAAGCTCGCTGTCCTCTTTTCTTGGCATCACTGCTATCCGGGGCTCATTGTGGACCGGTAAAGGCCCCGCAGACCCTGCTCTCCAGGTCCTGGCTTTAGCAGCTCCTCCCCATCTCCTGTCAGTGAGGCCCTGCCAGGTGTGAGTGCATCTCCCACTGACCCCCCGCCCCCAGCTGGCATCATGCCTCTGATACATTTCTTACCCTATGTTGGGAAGCCTGAGCCCCAAATCTGTGCTGTGTATCCCCATCTCTAGACTCAAGAGCATTGATCGGTTTATCTATCACACCTCTTAGGAACCAGGAATTCAAAGATCTAGCATCCACCCCCTCATCAAGGTGGGGAAAGGGGATCACTTCTCTTCCTAAATGCTGAATTAATGAAAGGCTCCCTTCGTGCCTGTCTCCCTTAGAAAGATTTGGGGGAGAAAAGGATCACACCGGTTTTACAGAAAAGGGTGCTTCTCACAAGCACTGTGGGCAGTGGGGCACTGCATAGTTGTCATTCTTCCAGCTTCGTTAGTGGAGTACTTAGCACTCTTTGTTGTCCTTGTGGGCACTTCTGAAAGAGCCTCTCGTCTCCTTACACCACGATGCTATAGGGGCCTAGATGAGATGGGACTAGAAGCTTGACTTGGCATGGAGCCTCAGTCATGTGCATGAAGCTGTCAGAGAGAGTTAACTGTAGGCCTCTGCTGGGCTCCCATGATGCATTGCTAGCTTCTTAATGATGACACTTATTCCATCCTGCATCCTGTTACCCTTCACTGTGTCTGTCTCCCCAAGGACACCGAGTTTTTCAAGGTTAGAAATATGTCTGCTGCACCTATCTCTGTCTTCCTCATCATTTAGCAGAGGATTTTATACCCTCACTTGGCCTTTGTTTGTTGAATGGACTTTGCTAGAGGGGCTCAATTTAAAAAACATGTCTCAAAATGTTTTTATATAGAACAAAGGTGATTTTCTACCTTTTTTTTTTTTTAATGTGTGCATATCTGATGGCAGGTGTTAAAGGAGAAAAAGGATCCTGGGGTCTTCCTGGCTCAAAAGGAGAAAAAGGCGACCAGGGGGCCCAGGGACCACCAGGTATTCCAACTCTCGTGCTAGATCTTGCCTTTGATTGCTGTTCTTGAAGAATTCGACTTAGCTGGAAAGTAAGACTAATTACATAACCACCCTGACCGCAAGCTCCACAGCGCTCTAGAGAGACCAGTCATAGGTGATGCATGTACAGGATGGAACATTGTCAAGAGTTCCAATTATTCATGCTTCATATGCAAAACAAGGCCTAAAGAGGCCCAGGAATGTGCCCAGGCTCCCAGTGTCTGGGGTGGGGTGAGGGGGTACCCAGACCAGGACCAGTTTCTGTCTCCAAGCCCAGTACACTCTTCATTAGTTAAACCACTGTGGGGTCACTTCCACTAGGAAATAACCATGGTTGCCAATTTGGAGACTCTTATTTGTAAATGTATAAAGTATGATTGTGAATTTTACAAAGCTTTTTTTTTCTAGGGCCTCCAGTGGATCCAGCATACCTGAGACATTTTCTGAACAGCTTGAAGGTGAGTATTTCTCTGCCAAAACTGAGCCTGTGTTTCCATGTTCTTGGGCTTATGTCAGCAACTGGTTCATCTTACTCTTACTAAATGTCCTCTGAATGTTCTCTGCTTCCAGGGAGAGAATGGAGACAGGGGGTTCAAAGGAGAAAAAGGAGACTCTATCGTTGATTTCTCAGTATCAGGGCCTCCAGGCCTGCCGGGAAGTCCAGGCTCGGTTGTGAGTAGCGACCCTCCATACCTTCTTCCTCACTGAATCACCACTTTCCCTGAAGTCCTCAGTGTGACTAGGAAAGTCAAGAGTCAGTCACAGCACCATAAGCTGAGGCAGGACTTGAGTATCAGCCTCTCTCCCTGATCCTTGTTTACTGATGGAGAGCTTGGCTGAAGCCCATGGAGGAAAGGGAGCTGGCCAAGGCCATATGCGTCCAGGTAACTTTCAGGTCACAAAATTCTGCTTTATTCATGGCAATGGTGCAAAATTCACTCATTAAAAAGGGTTCTTAATGGTGAACACATCAGGTAATAGAGACAGAAGGAAGGTGAAGGAGATATGTTCAGAGTGGCTATCTGATTCTTTTGGAATGTAATCAAAGAAGGAGCTCCTAGATAAGCTTGGTCTTCTTAGGTTGACAAGTTTCTCCAGGGCACAGAGGAGAAAATCAAGTTATGCCTGAAACAAGTCTATGACCAGATCATTGACCCTCAGGGACCGCTAGCAAACTCTGGTCCCCGAGCTTGCCATGAGGGTAGACCCAGTAAAGCCAGGAAACCGGGGTTCCACTTCCAGCCCTGCTAATAATTTGCTCTGAGGTCTTGGGCAAGATGTGTCTTACCTAGGCCTCAGTTTCTTTATCTGTGAACTGTGAAGGCTAGACTAGATGATCTCTAGTGCCCTCTGAGTTCCAGGCCCTCTGGAGTTCTTAAAGTGTCATTCGACATAATGACTGGGCTGCTCTTTAAGTCATTCACCACCTGAGTCGTGCCCAAGATAATGATGAAAATAGCTGATGTTTATTGACTTCTTACAAATGTCCTCATAAAAAGAATAGACAGGACTCTAGTGATTAATGGTGCTTTCTCTCTTCTGTTCCTGTGCCCTTGCCTTGACAGGGCCAGAAAGGGGAGACTATTGTTGGGCCCCAGGGGCCCCCGGGTGTTCCTGGCCTGCCTGGGCCACCTGGCTTTGGAAGACCTGGTCCTCCTGGGCTACCGGGACCCCCAGGGCCACCAGGACCTCCAGCTATCCTAGGAGCAGGTTAGTACTATATATTGTGCCCTCATGTATTTAACTTCTGCTGTTACACTCAGGGTCACCACATCTGGGTGGCATCTCAGAGCCACACTGTCTGACAAAGGGCTGTTTCCTAGATGGAGCTTTTTTTTTCTTTTTGTAAAATTGGAATAATTCATATGCCATAAAATTCATTCATTTAAAATTTACAATTCAATATTTTTTTATATATTTACAAGGTTATATAGCCATTACCACTCTCTAATTCCAGAACATTTTCATCACCCCAAAAAGAGATCATGTACCAATTAGCAACCATTCCTCTTTTTCTTCTCCAGCAAGACCCTGGCAACCAATGATTTACTTTCTATATCTATGAATTTGCCTATTCAGGACATTTCATATAAATGGAATCATGTATTCTATATGTGGCCTTTTGTGTTTGGCTTCTTTCACTCAGTATAATGTTTTCAAGGTTCATCATGTCGTAGACTGTATCATTACTTCATTCCTTTCTATGGCTGAGTAATATTTTATTGTATGGATACACCACATTTTGTTTATCCATTCATCAGACCTGGTCTGATGAACATATTTGAGTTTTTCTAATATGATGAACATATTTGAGTTTTTCTAATCTTATGAGTAATGCTGCTATGAACATTCATGTATAAGTTTTTGCGTGAACATATATTTTTAGCTTTCTTGGGTATATACACAGGAGTAGAATTGTTGGATCATACATATAGTCACTAGACTGTTTTCCAAAGTGGCTGCACTTTTTTGGATTTCCACCAGCCGTGTACAAACATTCCAATTTCTCCTTTTCACTGACACTTGTTACTATTATATCTTTTTTATTCTAGCCATCCTAGTGCATGTGAAGTAATATCTCATTTTGGGTTTGATTTGCATTTCCTAAACAACTAACGATGCTGAGTATCTTTTCAAATGTGTGTGGAAACTTCTTGGCTGCTTTGTGGATGCCTGGGACTTAAGAAATTGAGAATCAGCATTGAATGTAGCTCTCTATGTAAAAATCACTTCACCGCTGAGTACCTCACTTCCTCTATTTTAAAATAGGCAAAATAGAAGAAAAACTCCATTTACTTAACATTTATCAAGTGCCAGGCACTCTGCTGGTCACACTACTACATTATTTTATTGAATTCTCACAAAGCCCTTCAAGGAAATTAGCTTCCCCATTTTCAGGTGAGGAAAGTAAGACCTAGAGATGTTTAGGAACCTTTCCAAGGTCACACAGCTAATAAGAAGCACCAACAGGCTTAGGCCCTAGATCAGTGTAGTGCCAAAGCCTGCGTTCTTTCCACTGTGTCTGTGGTAGAAAATGATACCAGCAGCAATAATAGCACGACTGCATCCTTTTTTGTTGTTTGGGTTGGCATGAGCAAGGTGTAGTGGAAGCATACCTGGGAAGAGATCTGTAATGTCTAGGGCATCGAGAAGAACTTTACAGAGGAGGCAACTTTGGGGCCAGGGCTCTGACTTAGTCTCAGTTCTTTTGGCCGCAAGTGACAGAAATGTAACTCAAACTAGCTCAAGCAAAAGGAGATGTATTGGATATGAAGGAGGGGGTAAACAGCCAGTTTGTGGGAGGGGAAGACATGCAGTGGGACCTCAGGTACAACCAGAACCGGATTCAACCCCTGCAAGGATTCTCTGGCTGTCTCTTGTCTCAGCTTCTCTCTGTATGCTCAATTCATGCTTCTTTACCACAAACCAGCAGCCTCTGCATGGATGGAGGTAGGGTCACCAACAACTTACAGCTTATGTCACCAGCTAGAAATCTTGGCCTTCTTTCCTGAAAAGTCTAGGGGTGGGGTGAGTCCTGAGGAAGGATTTTGATTGGCCAGATGCCTGACCTTGGATCAGTCACCTGTGGCCAGGAGGTAGGAGAATATGAGACTATGGCAGCTCCTTCTGGAACCAAATGGTTGTAGAGGTGCAGGGGAAGGTCCCAAAAGAAGGTGAGGATACTGGTCCTGAAAAGAAAAAAGGTTCTAGGTGGATAAAACCATAGGTGCCCACTCAACCTTGAGGAATGAGCAGGAATTTCAGGAGGTGGGAGTATATTACAGAGTGGGTAGAGGATGCAGAGAATCTGTTGTCCATAGTAGCCCTACACTAGGGGTCCCCAGGACTCTTTGCTGAACAGAACAAGGATTGCTCCTCACCTAAGGTATGGCAATTCACAGTGTACAAAACACTCTTATATCCATTATTCCATTTAATCTTCACAGTAACCTTGGGAGGGAGATGAAATGGATATTACTATAAAACTCATTTCACACATGAAGTCACTGAAGCTCAGATAGATTAGGAGACTTGCTCAAGGTCCCAAATACTAGTAAGAGGCATGGCTTGGATCCAAATCCAAATCTGACCCTCTCTCCACTGGACATTCACCACCCATGTATGGATTGTTAAGTCCTATGTCAGAACTACAGACTTACTTGGACTGACCTGGAAAGTCTGATACTGGGGCTGGTAAAAATACCCTTCATTCTGCAAGAGCTTTGCATTTTAGGGAGTGAGGATGGGATGGGACAGAGAAGTAGAAGAAGAGAAAAACAATAGCTGTAATAATATTTCTTTATGTTCCCCTAAAGTCAGGGCTTTTCGTTTGGGAACCATAAACTCCTTGAACATTCAAGAATGTGCCTCTGGAAGCTGTTCTCTCACTGACAATTTATGTAGAATTGTGTGCATGTGCAAATGCATTTTTCTAGGGAAGAGGGCAATAGATTTGATCTGATTATTAAAAGCACTGTGACTCTTTAATAGCTAAGAACCTCTGGTTAAATGCTACACCGTTTTGCAAAGCACATTCTTAGTTTGTAGTTTTCTGAATTCTCACCACAGCCCAGTGAAGAAGAAATGCCTGTTTATATTTCACAGATGAGGAAACTTGGGTTCAGAGAGCTTACTGTTTCCCCAAAATCACACAGCTGAGAATTGAAAAATAGGGGACTTGACGCCTTGTCTCCTGACTCCAGTGCCAGAGCTCCTGTCACTTCACTGCCTTTCCCTCCTTGTGCAGCCTGGCACTTCCTCTTCCTCTTCCTGAGTCTGCTTCCTCTGTTCAGAAGTTACCTGCTTGTCTCTTGAGTAGATTGTATGTGTCAGGGCATTTTTAGATGCAAGTGACAGAAAACTCATTTCAGACTCACTTATACAAACAACCGCAACAAGAGGAATTTATTCACTTATAAAGCTGAAAAGTCTATGGCAAGGTTTCAGTCAAGGCTATAATCAAGAAGCCCAGCTCTTGCCCATACCAGTCCATGTGGCTGAGTCCTGTGCTGGGTCCAGAGCACTTGAGATTTAGATGCAAGTGGCAGTGCTTTGCAGCACTGTGAGTGGGGTTGTGCACACTCCCCTTGGTGACCAGCTGACACCTGTGGCATATTTCAGCATGTGTGATGTTTTGTAACTTCTCTTTTCTGCTTTGTCTTAGCTGTGGCCCTTCCAGGCCCACCTGGCCCTCCGGGACAGCCAGGGATTCCCGGATCCAGAAACCTGGTCAGTATAGTCATCAAAGTGTATTCATTCCTCTGCTTCAGATGAGTTTACTTAGCACTTCAGCTGTACTGTTTAGGGGCTGGCACACTTCTGTGTTGGAATTAGGCTTCTATGACAATAGTTCCAGTGCAATTCTACAAGCAGAGGGTATTTATCATCTCTTCAGATGACTTATTAAGTAAAAAGGTACAGAACACAAAATCATTTATGATTTAAGTTCTGCCCTTTTCATTCTTAATTAACTAAACTATAACCAGAACCAATCATATTAGGTCAAAAAGCATAAGCGCGAGAGTATAAACAGTATTTGCAGCAGGCTCTGTGCTGTTGATGCAGCCTTCTCTGTTCTGCCAAAGAACATCTCCTGTACACTCATTACCCTGCAGGTCACTGGAGCAGAGCAGAGTACCCAGAGATGATTACGATGTACTGACAGAGGGACAAATACCTCACAAGGATGTCAGGAGTCTTAGGAACGCTCTATGATCTTTACTGGCTCTTATTTTGAAATTTGGCTACAAAATGGAAGAGTAGTCCAGCAGATAATGAAATTTTGATATTTGGTGCCTGTGGGGGATTTCTAAGCCATTTTGAGGGACACAGTAATTATCTTTGAGGCTAGGTGAAAATTAATTTTTTGTCATTTTTCTCAGTTGACAGGAAAAGTAAACACACTCTTGGCTCATATTTCTTTGAGACTTGGTGCTTTTCGATAGATTTTTGCAGCTCTTACGTCTGCTCCCGGACATGCCAAGATGGCTGTCTAACCTTTGGCAGCTTTCTAGGCAGAAACTACAGACCCTCATTTCCTATCATGTATTTAATATGATAACTACCCAGCTAGGCAAAAAGGATTCAACCTAAGTAGCATTGTTCTGCTTGTTTGTCTTTCTTATTCCAAATGAAAATGAGCTTGAAATCTTTTAATGGGCAGCACGAGTTAACACATTTCACCATGTCAGTACCATTGAGCAGATCACAAAAATGGGAGTGGCAGAGCTTTGTGGCAATTTTGGTAATGCCAGCTCCAGGCAAAGACAACTCTGATTACAGTTTTTAAATGTCGTTATACTCACAGAATATTGCCGCCTTGTTTTAATTTATCTATTATAGAGTTATGTTCCAAAGTAATTCATGTTTTTGTTTTATCAAAAAGAGCGCCCTTTGGTTGTTAGGAAGTGATTGATATCTCTCTGTCTGGCATGATAAGCCTTTTTGTTGACTATGAGGGGATGGCTCATATTGGACTTTCCAAGGAGGCCAGTTTTTCAGATGTGCCACTGCTCTGATAACTGCAGCGTTTAAAATCTAACATTGTCTGACAGGTTACAGCCTTCAGCAACATGGATGACATGCTGCAGAAAGCACATTTGGTTATAGAAGGGACATTCATCTACCTGAGGGACAGCACTGAGTTTTTTATTCGTGTCAGAGATGGTTGGAAAAAATTACAGGTAACTCTTAAACTTTCTTTAACAAATTGCCTCCAGATACCCGCTAACAATAATAATCTACTCTATAAATGCTATTTTTCTGTTTTGAAAATAAGTGAACAGTTTCTAGTTGATGTTTCAGTTGCCACGTACTGTTTTTCCTTAAAGCTGGGAGAACTGATCCCCATTCCTGCCGACAGCCCTCCACCCCCTGCGCTTTCCAGCAACGTGAGTAGTTTCCCTGCCTTACATTGTGCTCCTCCCTTCATCAGCATTTACCGAGCCCCCCTTGGTATCCAACACCACGCTCTCCAAATTCTGGACAGCCAGCTCCGCAGGGTTCAGTGTCTGGTGGAAACCTAGAAATGACCACGTGCCAACAGAATGCTGTCACAATAGAGTAGAGAGAGAACTGGACCCAGAGTCTAGAGATCTGCTCTCATGTCGTAGCCGAATCCTCTTTGGCACGGGGCTTCTTCTCTCTTGGCCTCAGTTTACTCATCTGTGAAATCATGGTTGGTGTAAGCAATTTAGAAGAATCCTTTAATGATTGACACTCTGAAACTTCTTTGCCTGATAAGAACGTTGGCAATTTATATTGTCAATTTTTTAACCCTACAGCAACGCTTTGAGGCAGGTACTGTCATCCCCATTTTGTAGATGAGGACACTGAGGCTCTGAAAAGGTGACTTTATTAAATGAATGAGTAGGCTATAAAATCTGCTTCCTTGGTTTATTGATCTTTCTAAAAGACTTGAGACTATCCCTTTCCTTCACAAGGATCATTTCCTCACTTGAGCGTGAAACTCTTTGCAGTTAAGAGTGGCCCAAAGACGATGACAAACTACTTAAATTATCTTCTCAAGAAACCTTCTACTTGCTCCTCAATGTACTCTGAAGAACAGATTGAATGAAATTAAAATATTCAGAACTGTTTGTTTTCCTTTTTTACACAACAGCCACATTTGCTTCAGTCTCAACTGACATCTCTTTCAAGTGTCAATTATGCAAGGCCTACAGTAAGTACAATTCATACATTTCCTCTGCATATGCTAATGGTGTGTCTACTATTTGCTAAGTGCCATGCTAGGCACACAGTTCCTACCCTCAAGATGTGTATAGACCGGTGAAAGAGGCAAACAAAATAAGTAATTACAATATAGCATAGTAAGTCATTTGGGTGAGGCAAACACAGGGTGCTGGGGGTGCAAGGAAGGTCAAAGATATCTGCCTTCTTTAGGGGAGGGGACCTCTAAACTAAGGCCTAAAGGACAGTTGAGAGCAGGAGAGAGCCAGGTGGGAGAAAGAGAGTGGGAATTTTAGGCAGGGCAAATACGGAACAGAGGGAAGCAAGAGGAAGTGCTATACGTTTCTGTTATTCTGATTTTTTCAGTCTGGCTGAAGAAGTAGAGTTCAAGGCAGAAAGGAGAAATTAGTATGCAGACAGTCAGGTTACTCATCAAGGCCCTGTAAGACACGCTAAGGGCCTTGACCTTTTCCAGTGAGCAACGGGGAGCAATGAAGGGTCTTAGGCAAAACAGGCATATAAGATTGGCATTTCAGAAATTACCTTGGGTACAGCGTACAAATGGATTAGAGGTGATAGGATCAGGGGCCCAAAGGCCAGTTAAGAAGCTACTTTACTTTCTGAACTAGGATCACAGCAGTGAACATGTAGAAAAGAGGGTAGATTAGAGAGAAATTAAGGGGGCAAGAGTGACAAAGGACAATGACAGGTTGGTCATTGATTGGATACAGGGCAGTGAGGATGAAGGAGACCAAGAGTAACACCCAGTTTTCTGCCTGGCTAACTGAGTGGTGATAGCTTCCTTTCCAGGAGTCATTCTGTTGCTGGGATTAGAAACTCTCACTCTATTCCTCTGCTAGTTTAAGTGAAGATCTTGTTCAGGAACCTCATGGAATTCAATTGAAGGAAATATAACTCTATTAATCTGCTCCACCAACTACAGAGCTATTAATCTGCTCTACTATCTACAGACCAGCTTCTGCAAGGGTCTTTCTTCCAGCCTCCCCTCCACTCCCACCCCAATGCACAAACATAGGCTACATCTTCAAAGCTGGCACACAGCTGTGGGTTGCCATGGCATTGATTGTGCCCCCAACTCTGTGTGATCTTATAGCTGCAGAGCCCAGTACTACCTGACTCAATTCAGAGTCTTGCGAGAGATCATCTGTTTGGGTCATTTTGAGTTAATTGTCCACTCCCAGACAAATCAAAAGTAGCTAAAAGAATGAGATTGCATGGCCTAAGATCACTCTTTTTAGCAAATGTTGTGGGGCAGTTTCCAAGAACAAGGCGTGGTCAACTCAAACACCAGAAGCATGTCTCCTGTAGCACTGCCATTTACCACACAAGAGCTCGTGTGGGGCATCGGGAGTCTGAGGCACCTGTAGGGCATCTGAGTGGAGACAATCAGGAGGGAAGGTCTGAAAGCCCACAGTGTGTCTCATCTGGAGTTACAGACTTAGAGTCTTTAGCTGAGCCATGGCAATGGTGACAGGGGTGCTAGGATTCCCGAAAGAGAATTTCTGTAGTGAGAGGAGATTGGACTCTGAGGAGCAAAAACACAGAGGAACTGGTAGAAGAATTATGAGAAGGAAACTGAGAGGAAGAAAGGATGCCAAGCAAGGTAGAAGCCAGGGTGTCAAATGCTGCCCAGAGCTCCATTGAAAGAATTAAAAGGTGTCCTTCAAACTTGGAAACCAGAGAAAAGCATTCCTATAGCATGGAGAGACACCAATAAGAGTCTAGTTGGTTGAGGAGTAGATGGGAGGTAAGGTGCAAAAAGAGAAGCCAGTATAGGTAAATCTCTAAAAAGCTTATCTATGAAGGGAAGAAGTTTGAGCAGAAGCTAAAAAGATTTTTAAAATAGTATTTTGTAAATTCAAAAGTAATACACAGTCATTGTAGAAAGTTTGGACAATCAATAAATAAAACGACTGAAGAAGAAAACAGTAAACCACCTATCATTTTACCAAAACTATAACCATCCACAGAATCATCATTTTAACATTATGATTGTCATAACATAATTGTCTTCATAAAAATGATAGATTCATTATAAAAATGTTCCAGCAATTAGGGAAATATAAACATGAGAACACAAAAGCCCCCAATCCCTCCCTTCAGAAACAACCATCATTCTAGACATTTCTGTGTATTTCCTTAAAGAAGGAGAGGTGGAGGTGAGATGGGTGGAATTAGGAATGGGTGGAAAGCTCTGAACTTGCCATTGCGACTGTCCTAGGTGTTGCCTGGTATCAGAGAAGCCATCCTCTGTGACTGCCCTTTGCTGTAGGCTCCAGAATTCCAGTGGGTGGAAGGTGATGAGACCACAGGGCCTCTTTCCTGGGATGTTGCAGTCCCCTGCTACACAAGAAGGAGGACGATGAGGGTGGGGGCAGTGTAACCAGGCAAGGGCAACAGAGAACAGTGTTTGCATGTGGAGCTAGAAGTCTGATGGCCTGTAAGTGGTTGTGATGAGCAAGCAGTATGCAGAAGCCCCCTCCCTATCCTACAGGCTGGGATGTAGGAGCATAAAATGCTGTTACTGGGAGGACTGCGGGGAAGCTTCATCTCAATGGGGAAGGGGATGGAAATGCTGAACCTCTATCCAGCATGGTGATAAAGGCAGAACCAGGGATGGATGAAAAGATAGTAATTGGGGAAGTAGCAGGCTTGGAGTCTGTCTTCTTCAAAATGAGGAAGGAAAGGGGTGATGAAATGCAGAGAAATATTCAAAGAAGTGCTAAGATTGCATGGGTCAGTCTGGACATTGTAGTTTATGGCCAGCTGTGGCAAACTGGCTGCATACTTGATAGGCAGAAGAATGTCAACATGGTAACATTTGGTGTTAGGAACATACAAAGGCTTGGTGCTGGGAACATTCAGATCTGAGTGGCAACACAGAAATGGGGAGAGAAGTATTAACTACTTCCTGTCTCATCACATGGAGCTCATTTCATGTCCAATGGTTGAAGATATTTTTAAATATTTTTCTTTTCTGGAGCCTCAGGTCTGGGTCCTGCACCAGTTCCCCACAGCCCTATGCTAATGAGATAAAAGCTGCTTCTGAGATGAGATCAAGGAGGGAGATGACTACTCCTTGAGTGTGGATGTATTCCAGAGTGCTGGGAAAGAAGGCTGGGTTTGGGGAGCAGAAGTGTAAGAGAAGACAGACTATGGAATGACTTTTATTTTGACTGCTGACCAAGGGGGCAGGGATGTGAGGCTAGATTACTGTACAACCCCATGATTCCAAAGGTTCTCTATCACGACCTTCTCTTTCCAATGCCTTTTCCCTATGATCCCCTTGGGTTCAGCCCCAGGCCTACTCAGGAGTTAGAAGAAAAGGCAAGAGGCAGATAGCTTAGTGTAGCTCTGTGATCTAGGACCAAAGCCACCTTAAAACCCTCCTGGAAACTGAACTGAACCCAAAAGTCTTCAACAAATGGTGAGCAGGCTAGATTCAGATATCAGAAGTGTTTTATTCATTTTGATTTTCTCATACATGGAAGAATTTTCCACAATTTAGAACTGTTCAGATTGCTGACCCAGGATGTTTAAGGAGACCTGTGCTCTCCAGTCCAGCTGGGACTGGAATTCCAGTGGCAGGTAGAAGTTGACTGAGACCACCCCTAGTTTGCCTTTCATTCCAAGAAGTCTGGGATCTCATTAGGAACATAGGACAGTTATGGGTTTGGGGTTCACCTTTAACTCTTTAACTGCACTATCTTTCCTCTCACTTTTTTTCAGCTGCACTTGATTGCTCTGAACACACCATTTTCTGGGGACGTTCGAGCTGATTATCAGTGCTTCCAGCAGGCCAGGGCTGCAGGATTATTGTCCACCTACCGAGCATTCTTATCCACCCATTTGCAAGATCTCTCCACAGTTGTGAGGAAAGCAGAGAGATACAGCCTTCCAATAGTGAATCTCAAGGTAAAAATAAATATTGCTCCCTTTGCCTCCTGGATGCACTGGTCTCCACGGGGAATGGAGGCAGTTGCCAATTCCTGACATCATCAGAAATGTGCTGGTTTAAGGCCCAGCCTGTCCCTGATTGGCTGTGTGACTTTGGGTGGGTCACTTTACCTCTCTGGACCTCAGTTTCATAATATTTACAGTGACCCTGCATGCTTGGATGGTATGACTCACAGAGCAGACAGGAAGGAATAAAAACCACTTTTTTACATAGCTTTTTAATGTTTACAACATACTTTGTACTCATTGCCTTAATAGGTACTTCCAATAAAAATGAAAGGTATTTTTTTTCAGTTTGTCAAATGAGGAAACAGACTCAGAAGGAGAAAGGAGTTTGCTCAAAGTCACTACAAACTAGAATTAGTTTCCCTGAGCCACATACAGGTCTGAGATTCTTGATTCCACTAGGAGATGCCTTCTGTAGGGCGTTGGCTGAGTGGCACCAGAGAACAGCTGGTGAGCACTGGTCCCAGAACAGAGCCACTTTGTCCAGCACCCTGGTTTGGTGCTCTCGGCTCATCAGAGCTACCAAAGCTTGGCAGACACTTCTCTGCCCCTATCTGTTGGCAAGGAAGGACCTCATGGGGTCCCTCAATGGCAGAATTACACTATGGAAGTAGCCAGCTCCTTTAATGCAACAGAGGGACAGCTTTGTTACAGCTCACACACATGCTGGGTCCTAAACTCCCACTAGATTGCAAAGTTACTTTTCAGACCCCCTGTTCTGGAACCCCAGGGCTCCAATTTGGAAGCTTGAGGCTAACATGTTACATCCTGACCCTACACCCATCTCCTCTCTCAAAGTTCTGTTCTACCCCATTCGCCCACTCAAATTATTTGTATTCTTAGAATGCAAATAACTGAAGGAAACAGGGCTCCTTCAGAAAAAGGAGTAACAGATTCATTTCCACATCACCCATAATATGGATTGGCACAAATTTGAAACTCATTATATACATGTAAAATTTTAAAAACAATAATAAAATGGTTTTGGTGGGGAGGAGCCTTTGTTCACATATCATAACAGAAATTACCTCAAGAAATAAGACAGTGAAACCAAAAGTGTTCAAGAATGGATTATAAAATCATGCCACAAACATTTTCTGAGTTCTCACTCTGTCCAGACTCTTGAATAGGGTTTGATGGCTCAGTGTGAGGTGACATCTGGGCCTTAAAGAATGAGTACATAGCTAGGCCGTTTGCAGGCTGATGGTATAATGATTCTAATGTGTCATTTTTGTCACCATAGGGCCAAATACTTTTCAACAACTGGGACTCAATTTTTTCCGGCCATGGAGGTCAGTTCAGTAC
Source organism: Macroglossus sobrinus (assembly GCA_004027375.1). NCBI lineage: Eukaryota > Metazoa > Chordata > Mammalia > Chiroptera > Pteropodidae > Macroglossus > Macroglossus sobrinus. The sequence goes on along the minus strand of PVKZ01000055.1, from coordinate 1,269,405 downwards.
ACATGTTCCAATATACTCCTTTGATGGCCGAGACGTGATGACAGATCCTTCTTGGTAAGTAGGGGTAGAAGCCTCAAAGTATATGGTGTGATAGACAATTTCAGGAGACATTCTAATCATGGATGCTTTTGTCAGCTGCCCCTCTGGGGTGCTGCCAGCATAAAGCCTCAGTGAGGCAGCTGAGGGCCATGGAGAGAACCCTGGCCTTGGAGCCAGGAGACCTGAGTTTAATATCTTAATATGAGAACTTGGGCAAGGCTCTTCTGCTCGCTGAGCCTCAGCTGCCTCACCTGTCAAATGGGCAAGATGATCTTATCTGTACTGTATAATTCTTATGAGAATAAAATAAATAATAACTTCTAGCATGCAGTAGGCCCTTAGAAAGTGGTAAGTAATGCTATTCTTGGTGATCCTTTAACCCTATGCTGTGAGCTGCAGTCAAATTCTTTGAAACTATGTATACTATTCAGAATAGAACAAGTCAGCAAACCTTTCTTCAGTGTCTAGTCTATGCCAGGCCCAAAGCCAGGCCTGGAAGGCATGATAATAAACCTACACCGCCCTGCTCTTACAGGGCTCACAGCCTATAGGGAAAGACAGATACAGACTAGCTGTGATTCAAGACAGAACACTGTAATTGTAAAATGAAGAAGCAGATAAGATGATAGGAGCACAGAGGAAATAGTCATCATTACTTGGGGTGAGAACCAAGAAGCCTTCTTGTAAGAGGAAGCATTTAATGGACTTTGAAAGGGGAGAAGAAATTCATTAGACCAAAAATGAAAGAGGCCACTCCAGACTAAGGGACTTCATGAGCCAAGGTTCAGATTCACGAAAACAGAGCGTATGATTTGAGAACAAGTACAATCTGGATGTGGTCGGAACAGTGTGTTCAGATAGTTAGAAAGAGCAGTGAAGATAGAGAGGGGATCTGTAGTCAGACCATGGAGGGTTTAGAAGGCTGACATGATTCACTAGACTTATGCCAATTTGCTCACCAAGATATGCCACAAAGAAGAAAAAGTAACATGACAAAATTACTTTTTAGGCCCCAGAAGGTCATTTGGCACGGTTCCAGCACCCATGGCGTGCGTCTTGTGGATAAGTACTGTGAAGCATGGCGAACTGCTGACATGGCAGTCACGGGATTGGCCTCCCCACTGAGCACTGGGAAGATTCTGGACCAGAAAGCATATAGCTGCTCTAGTAGGCTGATTGTTCTCTGTATCGAAAACAGTTTTATGACAGATGCTAGAAAGTAATGACCTTCCCATGATCCTAAAAGAGTCTTCCAGTTTTTCTTATGTGAAGAGTTGACACTGAAATCTAAAACGTTTAAATGTTGTAAATATTAGTTTTTTATTACACATTCGTCACTACAGCAACCAAAGAAAACATACCTCAATATGCCCAAAACTGAAGACATAAAGGACTCAGATCAAAGATAACAATCTGATCCATATATCGGTGCTAGATTCTGCAGGAAACTCTATGCAGTGTGAACACATCCCAACATGGTTAAGAGCAAGCTGAAAACAAAGGCCTTGGCATTCCGCCCACTGCATCCTTCAGAAAGTTATTTCCTCCTTTTAGCCATTGTCAAGTGTAAGATGTCCTTCATGTTTTCTTATAAAGTCAGTGTTTAGAAATGTTATACCCTTTCTAAGTTATGTGCTGACCAAATGCTTTATTCTTTAATATGCATTCTTCATTTTCAACTGCTGTTCATACAGAGAAACAGAACTGCTCAAATGATCCTATTTGTAGTTTCTGATATTATCAGACTTTAATTTTTTTTCATAAAATATTATTGCCATCATGCTTTAGGAGTTTTATATTTTTGCTACAATCATATATTAGTATGGCATCTGTTTTAATTGCTGTCTTGCTGGAAAAGTTGAAACTCCAAATTATCTGAAACTAGTTAAGAAATAGCACGTAATTACTGCATTTCCTTTGGTGGCCCTTCCACCCATTCCCTACCCTAATTTTGTGACTTCCATTTGGCGACTCTTGAATTATAACTGCGATTGAACAAATAGGTTCATGAGGATGAATTTTCTGAGATACCTATATCTTCATGCTGTATACTTTTTTTTTCCATGTAAGTGAACATAAAAATATCTTTTCCAGGTGCTTTCTTCTGTTTCACTTTTTTCCCCTAATTCCTTTATTCTCCACTGTTGATGTGGAAGTGGTCCTAGGGCGGGTTTGCTAACGCTGTCACTGCCATGATGTAGTCCTCAGGGGATGACCAGAGAACAGGAAGATTTTCCCATCATGCTCATCTGCTCCTGCCTGTTGTCTCCTATTTGGTTGGGGCAGCATGGGGTGGGAAGAAGAATCTCAGTGTGGGAAAGATTATGAACTGTGACTATCTCAACACATGACTTCGGATAAGTCTGCCTTTTTCTCTCTAAAAGCACAATATCAGCTGCTAGTTATTAAACTCAGACCTTTTATAAGCCCCATTTACCTTTCCTCATAACTCTGCAAGGTAGGTATTTCTATTGCCACTTTACAAATGAAAAAAGAAGTTGAGGCTCAGGAAGTCACTTGTTCCAGGTCACACAGCTCATGAGTGATGGGGCTAGTTTCAGACTCAGGGCTTGTCTCATTTCAGTGCCCAGAATCTTTTCAAGGAACCACTGTACAAGGCTGCCTATTCCCTCTCTTCCAGCTCCAAGGCTGTGACTCTGTGCCTCTTGGCTGTACCCCGCAGGAGAAACAGGATCACTAGGCAAAGGGCATGCCGGGATATTTCCTCCCATTCAACTGCGCTGGATCAGAAACTCAACAAAGTAAATCCACCTGATTAGTCCTTGAAGTAGAAAGGAAACCGAGGACAAAAAAAATCCAGACAGTCCAGAACCTCCACTTAGGGGCTTCCCGAATGGAGGAGTGGCAAGAATCTAATGAGTCATCAAATGAAGATGGTTATAGGTTGAAAAGTCCTAAAGGTGGATCACTGAGGACCAGCGAGTGACTTGGGGGCTGGAGGGCCTGGCATAGACAGGAATTGAGGGGGATGGGAGTGCAAGGCTTGCAAGGCCATGAAGTGAAGACGCTGTCCATTTTGGTGGGAGCCCACTTTGGCCCTGAGTCACGGAGGGATAGGATGGGATGGGGATTCAGAGAAAGCCAAAAGGAGGAGAGACCCTTTTTGCTAGCCCCAGGAAAGGGTATTGAGGTTCATGTCTTGACTTCTTAGTCCTTTTTGTGCACTGAAGGAGTGTGTAACGAACTGGGTCTCCCAGAAGAGGCCCTGAATCAACCCCAGCCCCATTCAGACTCTGAAAATGACAGTTAAAATCCTGGGCCTGGCATTCAAAACCCTTCACTGAACATTGGCTTTCTTGTCACTTGCTGAGCCACAAAGGCCCTTCAGACAGGCTGTTGTGCATACTCTGCCCATCTTGGTCTAGTCTGGCCCTATTGCCAATGGCCAGTGCAGACTCTGCTTCATCTGTCACATCCCTCATTCCCCTGCACCTGCTTACCTTTTGTCATCCTTCCTCCTCTGAACACCTGGTGTGTTTAAACACCTAGATCTTGTTACAATTGAAACATAACAACTGAAAGGTATCTAAGCCCTCACCCTTCTCCTGAATGTATCTCAAAGCCAGGAAGAAGTCTAACCTTATCAGACAAAATAAGGGAGCAAAGATATGCCACAAGGAGTTCATCTTCAGTGTGAGAGGTCTTTGGGTACTTGCCAAGTCCATATTGTAGATTCTGAAGGTGTAAAGCCTGCAGCATCCAAGGTACCCTCTTCAGAAGCAGAACCAGAAGAACAGAAGCAGCTGCCCTGTATCAACCCATATCAAGGCCAGGCTCCACAAGGAGGCAGACTTCGAATGGCACAAAGGAACAAAGGGACTGAGGGGGAGGTGGGGGTAGGGGAAACAGAGCTTGAAGGAGAAGCCTTCATGGGAATCCTCTCTGCCAACGTAGATGTGGCCACGTGGTGGTGCCTGAAGAAAAGTCGCCTTTAGATGTCCTGCACTCTCAGAGCCACCCTAGATTTCCTGCATTTCCTGGCCTTTATATGGCTTATTCTATGTTGCTTGAACCTACGGGAAGTGCAAGTAGGAGACAGCATGAACTTCAGAGAACTGTCAGCAACCCAGTACAGCTGCATATTAGTCAGTAAGGGAAACACAAGTCAAATTCATAAACAACAAAAAGAATGGGTTGTCTCATGAAATAAGTAAGACAGAGGACGTGAGATACAAGCAATGTCACCACTTTGCATGCTTTCTCTGTCTCTCAATCTGTGTGTGTGTGTGTGTGTGTGTGTGTGTGTGTGTGTGTGTGTGCGCGCGCGTGCACGCATGAGTGTTCTACTATTCTCTTACATGGCTTCCTTCCCTCCAACCAAAGACAAGATTCTTCCATGTGGCAGAGCTTTTCACAGACAGTTCCAGGCTTACATTACTCCACCACCCCAGATAGTGGCCTCTCCTTTCTGGTATTATATTAATTCCTAGAAAGGACTCTGATTCGTTCTACATGTGTTGTGTGCCTGTGACAATGATTGGCATCTCCACCCAAGATGGGATGTGCAGAAGCAATAATTTCTCCACCCAAAACAGTAGGAGGTTGGCAACGACCGGAAAACAGGCTCTCAGGCTCTCAGGAATTTGTGGAGAGAGAGAGAGAGAGAGAGAGAGAGAGAGAGAGAAAATAAAAAGAAGAAAAAAGAAAAGAGAAAAGAGAAAAGAAAAGAAAGATTCCAGCATATACAGCAGTAGGAAAGGGATGAGTGTGGGAGATGTGGTGGTGAAATGATCGTGGTGAGGTCACGTTTATCCTGCAACTGTTGGCACCTGGGAAGACTTTAAAAGGTGAGACGTGAGCTGAGACAGCCTGTGACCTGTGTCAGCAGGGACTGAAGGCAAAGACACTTTGGGAACTGCTCAAGAAAAGCTTCTGGTGACTTGTGCAGTTGTTGACAGCACTCAAAAGGCTATCAGTCCTTTTTAATATAGATAGATGTTCTTATTTATAAATACCAACAAATATTTGATTTGATGAATCTCCAAAAGAGATTAAACAGTCTCAAAAAGGGAACCAGCATATCAATCAGAGCAAATGGCTTTTATCAAAAAGGATTTACAGAAAGCAGGAGCTAACTTTTTAAAAATTCAAATTTGTATTTCAGAGAACTGTCAGAGGTAGAAGAAGTGTGAAATGGAATACTAGGAGAACAAGAAACAGTCCTTGAAAATCAAATATATGATTGTACAAACCTCAAAACATAATGGCGGCATAAATCCTATCGAAAACTAATTTAGTGAATTATCAGGTAAACTCAAAAGAATTAATATGATCTCAGAAAACAGACAAAAAGATTCATGAGATAAAAGAAAGTGATAAATTAATGTCTCAATATTTATATAACAGGAGTCATAGAATAATAAAGAAGAATGAATAGAAGTGAAGTAACAACAAAATAATGAAAGGAAATTTCCTGAGCTAAAAGAGTTTTATCTATGGATTGAAGTGGTGCATTGAATCCTGGGCAGAATTGTTGCAAAAAATCCACCCAAGGACATATCTGGTAAAACTTCTAAATTTCAAGGATAATATAAGGATCCTACAAACTTTCATACAAAAAGAGATCCAGACTGGCATTGGATTTCTCATTTTCAATATTAAATATTAAAAGACAGTGGTGCAATGTATAAATAATTCTGTGGATTAAGATTTATTAAAATTTTGCAGTCAGCCCAACTGAGAACAAAAGAGAGATACTTTCAGAAATATCAAGACTTGAATTTATAGCATCAGATGCCCTTTCTGAGAAATTATCTTTGTGGAACAATTATCACTAAATAAAAATGAATACATAATAAAAGTCTCACAAAGCAGAGGGCATTGTAATATACTAGAAATCTCATGAGAAACAGGATAATTTATAATTAATTCTCAATGTGTGATAACTGTACCACATGTGGATTGAGGTGATTTTCCTTTAATAGTTATATACTTATTTTCACATGTGTTAGCAATGTATAAGTAGCACCAAATCCATAACTTTACATTTATTTTTATTCAGTATGTTGTTTAACTGAATATTTTAAATTTTAAAAAGTATGTTGGTTTAAAGAAAAATGTTAGGTAACTAATTGTACAAATAACATATTGTTAAGATAGTAGGCAAATGAATGAGTTTGAGGAAACATCTGACTAAATAATTGTTGATAATTTGGTGTAAAGTGTGTTCCAGACTTTACCAACTTGGGATGATAAAATAGGTTCATGTCTCTTTAAAACTTAAATTACAAGTCTGATCTCCTAGGTGTGAAATTAGCCCAAAGTCCAGTCCTTTTCTTCCTCAAATATTCTTCAATATTCTTTTTCCACATATTCCAGAGTTGCTTCTATTTTACCAGGAATTCGTTCTACTCATTTAACTCACATCCAATAAAAATGCACTTGCTTCCTCTTTAAGATTTGACAACCAAAGTGACATCCAGCTGTCACATCCAACTGCTAGAATTTTAGGATCTCTGAATGATGTACATTTCATTCCACCAGGTCCCGATGCTGGTCAGTCAATCAATAATTATTAATTGAGCATATTGGGGTACCAATAAAAGACAGAGTAACCACCCTCAAGGGTCTTATATTCCAGTGGGAGGGGGGATAGATAATAAATGTGCAAGGAAATAAGATAAATTCGGGTATTGAAAACTGCTAAAAGAAGACAAAATAAGGTAATAGGGTTTGAATGGGGAAGAGGGATGCTGGAATACCCTTCTGAAGTGATGACGTTTGAAACTGGTGTAGTGCGGTGTCTTGATTAATGTATAAACATAAAATTTTTTGATTGCTTTAAATGGTATCTCCAACTATGCTATACTTATACTATAGTCTCTTACAGCATAGACCCTTATAATCCTGTGGAGAAGTATATTAGTTATGATCCACCCAAAAGTCTCTTTAAGTATTTGAAACAGAGGAAATTTGATGCAGACCATTAGTCACACAAGTGACGGAAAAGCTGAGAAGCTCAACAGGACACAGTAAGACTCTCCAGATATTATCAAAAGAGGGGCAGTGAAAGAGGATGTGTTATTAGAGCCCAGAGGCTAGGATCAAGTGACAAAAATTAGGCTGTGCTGGGCCTGGAGTCATAAGGAAGGAATAGCCCTCAGACAGAAACTGCACTGGAGGCAGGGGAAATAGAAGAAAAATGCCTTGATTTGTTCCGTCTTGCTTTCCAATCCCTCACCCATCCCAGGTTGCTGGAAGTCAGCTGACCCAGCAGCTTAGAAGGCAGGACCTACAGATCAGGTCCCCACCCACAATATAGGGCAAGATGGGAGAAGGGTGAGAAAGGCACCTTGAGGGCAATTGGGCCCAGGGCAGAAACTGAAAGATTCCATTACTAAAAGACTTCAATCTGGAACGCTGTTTAAATTTCTCCCTTTCCCCTGCCCTCACACAGAGCATGCTAGAGCTGGAATCTTGACTGCTAAAAATGAAGATGGGGAAGGAGTTTGATCAGATTCTGAGATACCTGTCCCTTCCTCTTCCTTCTTCAAGTCCCAGCTTGTCCAGTGTTTTGGGGGTGGCTAGAGGGTTAGGAAATTGAACAAGAGTTTCTTTACTCACCTGGCCAAAACTGTCACCCTTTCTAGGTCAGCTGTTACTACTTCTCTGGCTACAAGTGGCCACTGACACTCTCTCTGTAGCAGGTATTCAAAAACTAGTGAGTCATCTGGAGGCCCTGTGGGGCCCAAGCATGACTACCTTCTGTAATGTCCACTTGGCCCAACTAGAAATTCTTACATTCTTGTATTCTTGCCAAAACAACAGGAAGACTCGGGTAGCTTCCCTTCTGTCTCTATTTTCATCTTGACACAATGCTAGTTTTCCTTTACCATACTCTCATAAGTCCAGGGCAAATTAGAGAAACGATATCCAACTTGGGGACAGCATGCCAATCTCCCGTCCCCTCAGGGACCCTGTCTCTATGGCTGATTCTTTGGAGCTTCCCCAATATCTGACTTAGGAGGAAGGTCATCTCTCACCACAAACACTGCACTCTTCACAAGGCAGATGACTCTGTCTCTAACTCCCCTTTTTCTCTGCTTCCCAATCATCTCCTAAAGATTAGGAAAGAGGGGTGAAAGACGGCTAGTAGAGACATTCTGACACATTTAGTGAGCCCCCGAGAGAGGCCCCTGGGTCCATGACAGGCAGCTCTCGAGCGGGTGATGTGCTTAGAGCCTCTTTGTCTGCATCTCTGGGCTTTAGCTGGAATCTCCAGACATCAAGCAGAGTCCCATTGAACATCCTGCTACCTGTGCACAGTGGGAGTCAGGCATGCTTGCAAAGATCTCAGAGAAGAGTGTCCCAAAGAGGAGAAACTGCAAATGTTAAAGGCTTTGAGATGCAAACTCAGTGTGTCAATGTGTAGAGGGGAGCTGATAGAAGCTGGAGCATGAGTAAATATGAAGCAGACAGATGAAACCAGGAAGGTTAGGTGAAAGCTGTAGGTCACCCAGGCTCTGTAGACCAAGGTGAGGGGTTTGATTTTTTGTCTAGCTGCTCTGAGACACCTCTGAGGGGCTTTAGGCAGGAGAAGGACATAACTATTTTTTGTTTTTGTTTTGTTTTTTGAGGCAGCAAGTTATATTATTGGATGTATCATTATGACTTTTTGTCACTGTCGCAAAACAGAAAACCAGCATTAATTCTTTTATATACATAAAGAGAGCCTCAGAAACACATACATGCCTCCTGCTGCTACTGTTCATTTCTTTACTGAGATAGATACAACTATATAGATTTTTGCACTAACCAGATCTGTTAGGTTAAAAAGTATACACAGTGATTTTTGTTTCAGAAAGACCATTGTGACTTCTGGTGCCAAATCAATTACGGGGGCAATGCTAGAGGCAAATTGACCAGCTACTGAACTGTAGTGATTTAGCTGAGAGGGGATGACGTCCTGAGCTATGGCCAGAGAAGAGGAGATGGCGAGAAGTGGTCCAATTTGGGATGAATTTAGGAGAGGCCCTGCTGAAAGGATTAGTTATGAGAGAGTGATTTCTGGGATTTGGGCCTGGCCAATTGCTTGCATGGTGGTCCTACTTTCTGGTATGAGAATGACTCTATAAGTCATAAGTCACTTTTGGTTGTTTCCTTCATTATTGTATAGCCAGGGTCTACAAGAGTATCTGCCACTTAGTAGGAGCTTAATAAATAAGTGTCAGTTTGATCAGGTTATAGTTGAGATGTTTATTGGCCATACTTATACTCTTTGCCATGTATGATTAAATGATACATTTAACCACTCCATATATGTTTACAAAGTTCTTGTTTAAAAAAGGGGATGGGGAAGAAATTTTATTTGTTATCAGCCAACTATCTATCTCCTATCCTTCTGGACTGAGACAGCAGAAACTCACTTGTCTGGCAGGGGACCCAATTCCTTTGTGGTGTCCTAGCGGTCCTATCTCTGGGGGCACTTGGGAGAATTCCACTGAAGAGTAGAATTCTGGGCCCCATCAAGGAGGGATTTCTGCTCTTCACCACAGGCCTAGAGGAGAGTTCATTTCTTAGGGATGCAGCTTCCTGGTTCGAGCTAGCTTGAAGCTCTTAGAGGTGAGGAAGGTCCTGGATGTATTCCAGTTAATGTTGCTTCAAGATGAGATGTTCCCTCTTTACTCCAGCTCCTCCAGAGTACCTCAGCATCAGAATTCTGCTTTTACAGTTCTTTAAGGAAAAAGATCATAGAATTCTCCACACCCTTGGGTTCTTGCTGCAAGGAGAGGGAGTCTCTCTTTTACTGACTGCTATGCCCTTCTGCTTTCAAACAACCCAGCTTCAATGCAAGCACCCTTTTTTGATAGCACATAGCCAATCCATTCTAATATTCTGATATCTTTTGACCTAGACCTCTCATAACAGTTGGTGAAGATTTGCCTGGCTGACATGGCCTGAAATGCCTATCTCCCACCCCCAAGGAAAGAGTAATCCTTGCCTCAGTCGGTTCCACATTTTAGGATCTGTTATCTTATTACTTACAAGTCCCCACTTACAGGTACCAACTTCTGTTTTATTCAGGCTTCTTTAGTTACAGGATAGAATCCAAGTAAAATTTGTGTAACTAAAAAAGGAGAGTTACTGCTTCTTGTAAAAAGGGTGGACTTGGCATTAGGATCGCTGTATCTAGATAAACAAATTTTGTCAAGTCTTTCTCCCTCTTACTCCCATCTCTTTCTCTCCATCTCTCCATCACTCATCTTAACTTTTCTCTATGCTCCAGCCTCAATTTCTCTTACTTGTAATGGCTTCATCCTGGTAAGGATAGGGCACAGCAGGCATGGCCACCAGAATCTCCTGGCTTAAGTCATTTAGCTCAGCTTTGCCAAAGTAATAAGAAGGCTTCTCTCTCTTCCCCTTTCTTTACTTGATATAAGTCTCAGCTGATTGCCCAGCTTTTATCAATCTCCTCATTCAATCTCAGAAGCTGGGGAGTGAGGTTCTATGATTGGTTAGGCCTAGGCCCTGATGTCATCTTTATGACCAGGGGTCAGGAGTCTGTGATTGACAGCCCCACTGTAAGTAACTCCTCTAGCAAGGGAGGAGCAGATCACTAAAGGAAGAAGGTAAGGGTCTTTCCTAGTTAAGAAAAAAGGTAGGAGGAGCTGGGCAGGCAAACAAAACAGACTGCTCTTACAGGAAGTCTGATGTAATGCCAGGAACTGAAGAAAGTGTGCATTCAGAAGCCGGTTTTGTTTTGTTTTCTAACCTAAACAAGAAGTGAACTTCATGGGTGAGAATTGTAATGAGGAAGTGAGCACACCGTCTTCCTCTTTGAAGAAATGCACTAAAGGGGAAGTTGTGAGAGTAGGCCCTACCCTAACCTTGCCACCAGCCTGCAGGGGGCTCGTGGAGAAGAAGGCCATTTCTGGTGATGACTCAGTGTGGTGTATCAAGCCTGCCTCAGCTCTGCTCTGTTCAGTTTTCCAAAGCCAAATAAATAGGAAGTGTGGCAGACTGGATTCTTTTTAGCAGCAGTACACTTGGGTTTGTTTTCATGGGCATGAGTCCACTGGAAAACAATTATGTTCTCTTGCCTCTTTGCTGCATCAGAGAAATGGAGCAATTTTCAAGAGAGATTTCAAAGAAACAACGTTTTATCTTACAAAATGGAATCACCTAGTGACTGCTGAATTGGCTGTGCTATTATGTCATGACTGGTTCTTTTTTAACATAAAAGTTGTATATATTTAAGGTGTACAACTTGTTTTGATATTTATAGTGAAATGATTACTACAGTCAAGCCAAATTAACATATCCATTTCCCCACATAGTTATCATCTGTGTGTGTGTGTGTGTGGTGAGAGCACCTGAATTCTATCTTGAAGCAAATTTCCAGTATACAATACAGTATTATTCACTGTAGTCACCATGCCTCTGGAACTTATTCATGTACATAACTGCAGCTTTGTGCTCTCAACTAACATCTCTTCATTTCCCCTACCTCTCTGCCCATTCTACTCTATGACTTTATTAATTCAACTTCTTCAGATTTCCAATATGAGTGACATCATGCAGCATTTTTTTTCCCTATGTTCGACTTTTTCCACTTAGCATAATAAAATGGCAGGATCACATTCTTTTTTAAGACTGAATAATATTTCATTGTGTGTGTGTGTGTGTGTATGTATATATATATATATATATATATATATATATATATATATATCCATTCGTCCATCAACAGACACTGAGATTGTTTCCATGTCTTGGCTATTGTGAATAATGCTGCTAAAAATGGGAATGCAGCTATTTCTTGAAGGTACTGATTTCATTTATTTTGGATATGTACCAGAAGAGAGATTGCTGGATCATATGGTAGTTCTATTTTTAATTTTTTTTAGGAACTTCTATACTATTTTCCATAATGACTGTACCAATTTATATTCCCACCAACAGTGTATATGGGTTTTCTTTTTTTACCTTCTCTCCAATACTAGTTATCTTTTTTCTTGTTGATAATAGCCATTATAACATGTATGTGATATCTCATTGTTGTTTTGATTTATATTTCCATGATGATTAGTGATGTGGAACATATTTTCTTGTACCTATTGGCCATTTGTATGTCTTCTTTGGAAAAATATCTATTTAGGTCTTTTGTCCATTTTTAAAATAGGGTTTTTTGGTTTGTTTTGTTTTTTGGGTTTTGGGGGGTGTTTTTTGGTATTGAGTTGAGTTCCTTATATATTGTGGATATTAACCCCTTAACAGATATGTGATTTGCAAATATTTTTTCCTATTCTGTAGGTTGCCTTTTCATTTTGTTGATTGTTTCCTATGCTGTGGAGACAGACGCTTTTTAGTTTGATGTTATCGCTCTTATTTATTTTTGCTTTTGTTGCCTGAGCTTCTGGTTTTCTATCCAAAAACATCATTACTAAGACCAATGTGTCGAGTTGTTCTGATCATATAGTTTCTATTAAAATCTTAGCATGCCAGAATCAGAAGGGATCTTAGAGATCACAGTCAACCCACTCATACTACAGAGAAGGAAATCAAGACCCAGAAAGGAGAAGGGAGTGATTCAAAAGACCCAATGAGTTAAAGGCAGAGGGAAGTCTAACACAGGTCTTCTGAATCATTGCATGAGGATCTTTTCATGAAGTCACTCAAGGATGCTTAATAAGGTAAATAATGTTATGTCTGTTACAAATTTTCTTCTGAATGTCCTTGGAAACAGATGATGGGAAATTTCAACCTACTGCTGCAAGTGAAATTGTTAAATGAATTCTATTCTTGCATGCCAAAAGTATCCCTGCAAAGATGTGACTTCGTCCCGCTTTAAATTTAGGCCACTTGAATTCGGCCATCAAGGACATGCTCTCATCTCCCAGTGACCTTTTCTGTCTCTGAATTCCTGTGGTCTGAAGGTCGTCTTGAATCAACTGCTTGACTGTTTTTTTGTCATCTCTGGTACCTCTGGGTGTCCCCATTTGACTGTTAGGCTGTGTTGCTCAACACTGGCCCCCGTCAACCTATTTCCCACTTTCACCATAAGGCTGTGTGGCTCAATTGCCCCTCCAGACACACCTGCCTCAGTGCCCTGCAACCTGATCCATCTGGAATACAGCAGCAGTTCCTTTGCCCTTTGGCTCCCAATTAGTTTAGACCTCCTGGCTGGAGATGGGAGTGTGGAAGGAGAAAGAAGGTGAGGTACTTATTCACCAGGTTCCCTGTCTATGGGATCTCCAAGAACAGGTTGAATCCCTCCATCAAAAAGCTCTACTCCTGTAGAGCAACTCCCTTCCTAGAACTCTCTCTCCAGGTACTAGTAGTTCCTTTTCCCCGCACCTGTTCAGGTCTGGGCTGGTAATAGCATGAGACCTTTGGCATTATGCATTCTCTCTTGTGGTTTCTCCATACACTACTGTCCCTTTAAAAATAATCCTTTTATTAAATTCTCTTCAAATTACCCCAGTTGGGTGTGCCACCTGTTCAGCTGGGACTCTGACTGATGAACCACCTGACTCCAACCTGGGGTCTCCCCTCATCCTTAGGACACATTCTATCCCAAGAGAGACAATATTCAGAGCCTAAGTTCAGAGGTCAGTTTGTGCACAGGATCCTCGAGCCTGGGCTCCTAAGCCTTAATAGAAAATTTTCACCTTATTACTGAGAATACATATCCAATACCTTAAGGTGGAACTCCTCACATGGAGATGGCAAGGAGCCAGGAGTCATGACCTTGAACAAGGAGCCTGCAATGCTGGGCTGGCTGTCTGGGCTGGAGTCAGGTATCTCTTATAGCAGAGGGGCAAGAACAGGCTGGTAACCCTGAAAGAGAGCCCACTCTGGCAGCATCAGAAGACAGAGTGCTCCTGTGCTTTCTCAGGCTGACGAGAGCTGGGAAAAGGGATTTGTGTCCATGCTTAGGCCAGGGCACTAGTCAGGAGGAGCCCCTGCCAAGGCTGAGTGTGACAATGGCAACAAGAGTTTGCTAATTGGGCTGAAAGAGCCACTAGGAAAAATGAAGCATATTACTTTCCTCTCAATTCTAACCATCCCATCCCCATAATATCCCACTAGCTTGAAGTCCTAGTCCCACTGTCCAGCCATCCCATAGGCCTCTGAAGCTCCGAGTCCCTGTTCTGACAATCACAAGCTATTCAGTAGTAACCAGTGTTGCCTTTATTTCTATCCCTCCTTGTGCTAGACACAAAATATGTTAGACTGGGAATAATTTACAGTCACTTACAACCTGCTTCCTTCAGACTGTCACTTGAGCACAAAACTGTGTGGGGTAGCAGTTTCACGGAAGAAATAGACAGTTGCAAAGATACCCAAAGTGATAATATTATCTCACATTTTTTACAGTGTTTCACAGTTTGTCAGACATTTTCTCATGCATTACATATCAATTGATTCTCACAATAAGCCTATTATATATGTGTGTGTGTCTGTCTTTCTTCCATCTTCCATCTATCTATCTATCTATCTATCTATCTATCTATCTATCTATCATCTATCATTATCATCTAAAATGTATCCAAGAGCTTCAGACTTCAAGAAATAAAACAATTTACCCAAGGTCACATAACTAGACAGAATGAATTCTTCTTTATATTTATTATGATCTCATTGTGCAATATATTAGTTGTGATTATTTCTGTCTTCCACTTGAGTCTGTGAGCTCATTAAGCATAGAATCCATGGCTTATTATATTTTTGCTATACATTCTAATATGTGTGTATATGTGTGCATACACTGCATCCTTAATGTATAATGAATAATAAAACAGCCATATATCCACCACTTAGGAAATAAAATGTTACCATAACTGTTGAAGCCCCCTGTGACTCGTCTCTCTAGCTTTCTCTCAATCCCCCAACTGTTACTCTGAATTTTGTCTTTATCACATGAATATATCCTTTAAAATGCATTATTTATTTGTGCATGTGATTTAACTTTGTAAATGGTCACAAGGCCTATTTAGCCTCTCTCCCCCCCCAATACACATACACCTTCCCCATACATAGATACTGTCCTACATACAGTAGGTGCTTGGGCTAGCCTGGCCCTAGTATGACCAAAAAGTGTCTGTCTGCTCACTACAGTCTGCGAGGGGTTGAAGAAGTCTTATCAGAGGCTGCAGTTGTGGTCTGGATAACAAAACCACAGGACAAAACATCTCGAGACACCCAGGAACATGTACTGCATGCCCATATTGCCACTCCAGGGGAGTCCTTTGTAGCCACAAATCCGACCTAATCAGGGGGCAAATCCTAGCGGACTGCTTCCTACTTGAAGCTGGAGTCCCCCACGTTGGACTTCAAAATCTCTTCTCTCAAGGCCTTACTTCTGAGTCACAAGTGGCAAGCACAACCCCTATATACTTAACAACCCTGTAGCCTCCATTAACCCAATTTCCACTTCCTTCCACACTTGCCTCTTAAATTTCTAGAGAATTTATGATGCATTTTAACAACCATTTAAACAATGCCAGTAGTTTCTGCAAACCTTATGAGTGACATTTTTTCAAACTGTGGGTCATGACCCACTAGTGAGTTGTAAAGTCAATCTAGAGCATTTAGACCAGGATTTTGAGTCAAGAAGCCAGGATTATAAAACATCAGAGTGTGCTCTCAGTAGCAAGGGGTAAATAAAATGTTACCATTATTTTGTAAAAGTTTTGTTCCAGCTGCCTGTGTGTGTGTGTGTGAGTGTGTGTGTATTGGGTCACAATGTAAAATGCATTTCCTACTATGGACCATCTTTGCAAGCCAGTGTTCAAGAAGTACTTTGCAGGGGACATTGTTTGCTTACTTACCTACAATTTATTCTCTCTGTCCTCTACAATGGGGTAGATTTGTGGTTTGGGTGGGCTCTAGGATTATCCATGACTGATCTAAACCAATTATCATAATTTTAACCTATGAATGGTTCAAGAATGGACAGTAATCCTAGGCCTAGACCAATTGGGACATGTCACTCCTTGGCCACATTGGGGAGACATTAATCCAGGAATCCGTCTCTTAGAGAATTCAACCAAATCTTCTGATGGGTCTGGAAACCTTACAAATGGATACTTTGAAGAGCCCTGCTCTGGTGTGAAAAACAAAAATGCTATTCACTGTCCACCCCACCCACCACTCCAGACCAGAGTTTGCTGGGGAAGGAGAAGGAAAGACCAAAAAAACAAATAAGAAACAGGATAATTTCCAAGTTACATCATCAATAACCTACTTATAAAAGTCATGGTTCTGCTGCTCTAAAGAGAGCTTTGTGGGTGACCACAGGTCCCTCTCAAACTCTAGGTTCCCAAGGAGTAGTTTACATATTGGAAGAACCTAGGCACTTAGGAGGCTGAATTCCTGGGGAAAAGGGGGGATCAGCATGTCCATGGCAGGAGAAGCCATAGGAGTGTTTGAGGTTGTCCAGAAGAGGTATGAAATGAGTCAAAGTGAGATGATCTGGGACAGGCCCCAGGGATGGACAAGCGAAAAGGTGGAAAGAGAGAAGACTGCCACCACTACACTTGTCCTGTCACATTGTTGTGAACACAAACAGGAGTGGTTGGCCTTCCTGCCCCCTGTAGTGGCCTGCCAAGACCTGGTCCACATTCACCCACCAGGACTTTGGGGATAGAGATCTGGGTAGTAAGATCAGTGGAGGGAGAAAGCTGGCTGGCTGAATGTACATTAGAATGGACAAGGTGCCTCTCAGAAGAAAGGAAGAGGACGGATGACACAGCCCACTTTTTGAGAGATTTAAATGTAATCCTTCTGGCATCATTAAAATGTTTCTTTTCAATAAAAACTTACATGACTTTGTTTTGTTTTGTTTTGTTTTGTTTGATGGGTAAATCAGACCATTGTTTATTTTGAGGAAACATTATGATGAGGGGGCTAGGAGATGGTCCAGCTATAATGGGGTTATGATACTTCAAGAGGTAATTAATTGCATAGAGCCATCCCCTTCATGAAACTGTGAGCTCCTAGAAGAGAAAAGAGCTGGGCTGAGAGACAGTGACCTATGTTTGAGGGAAGAAAGAAGAGCAGTTTAGTGAAAAGATCTCTTGCTGTAGTCTTGTCCCCCTAGGGCTCCTGTCTTTCCCCACTCAACCCCACCCCTGGGGGCAAGGAGAGAGAAAGTCGTGTACCGAGCTTTTCTTTGGAACTGAAAGGAAGGAAACCACCTCAGAAATAATATGGAGTTGTACATAAATGGAACTCTCAAATGCAGTGTGGAGCAAAACCTTCCAGAAGCCAAGACACACAGATTCTATAAGCTTGGTGAACTTTTGTCATTTTCTTCTTTAATATTCCTTAGCTTCACAGTTACATTGTTTTGGAAAGTACCTAATTGTCTCAACTATCTTACTGAAAATGAAAAAAGAAGTTTGGGTTACATTCTGGGGCCTAAAAATGGAGTCTCAAATGGTCCCCTGGGGGGCTGTGTATGTTGACTCAGAGGGCGGGGTTGCAGATGCCAGCATGGTCTGTCCCTACCTGAGCAGTGCTCATCTAAGGCTCAGGCTCTCTGAAATCTCTCATAAAAACGTGTCATGGGCTTTGATTTTGAGTCGCATGAGATACTCCCCAGAACCTGGTCCTGTGGTCTTGTGCCTGCTCAGCTCAGCAATGGAGCCATGAAGGCACCACAGTTCTTCCAGAAACAGTTCTGCCTTCTCTTTTTCTCAGAACTTCAAAGATGACTGGGGCTCTGAGCCTCTCTGCTCTTTCCTGGAAACACCACATAGCCCAGTTCTGATGGGCTCACGTGTGGGAAACAGCACTTGCCCTGAGTATTATTAGTTCAGAGAACCTCCCTTTGGCTCATGTTCAGTCCAGTAAGTTTGGTCCAGTTGACCACTGGTGCTGACTGAGGACACAGGGAGCCTTGAACCTCTTGGTGGTCAAAGTTCAGGGAGCATGTAGAGTGGTCAAAAACCCAGAGATTGGGAGGGCCTTGATGCTAGGTGAAGAAGGTTGGTTTTGAGCTGGAGTCCTGAGATTTAGGATGCTGAGTGGCTGAGGCTTGAAGGCCAGTTGGTGGGAGGAGGGTAGAACTCCTTCCCCTTTGGAGCACTCACTGTTCCCATCGGGGATGAGGGCAGATCCCTGCAGTTAATAGCTAATGATCTTTTGTCTGCACGGCATCCATTCTGGTCATAGAAACTTGGTGATGATTCCTCTAGGAATAACTCCTCCTCATTGGTGCCATCTGGGTCTGGGGGGAGGAGAGTTGCCAAACACAGCACCTTATCCACCTGATCTTTACCACAGGAGAGGGCAGGTGATCAAGGTTTAGTCAATCCTAGTGCCCCCCACCCCAGCCCCTGGCTTCTGTGATTGATATAAAACAGTGGTTCTCCACATAAGGCAGTACTGCACACTCCCTGTGTTGGAAACTGGGGTGTAGTTTCATTGGTATTGTCACAATGATAGAGAAGCACTTCTGGCATTTAGTGGCCAGGGGTCCCAAACATTAGTAGTGCTCTAGACAATGCCCCATAACATAGAATTGTCCTACTCAAAAGGCTTCTCTGTTGAGAAACCCTGACCAAAAGGATGGGCATCTGACCCCAGCTGGGCCATTCAGAGGCGAACCCTGGGATTTTGTTGAAGAATATCTGGCAGGAAAAGGCCTTGGCCATCCCTGCTATTCCCTAATACATGCAAGATGTCTGAAGGAGAAAACTAGGACTACACAGAGAAAAGCCTGAGCAATGAGGGAAGGAGAGACATAAGAGAGCTCACTTTTGACCTTTTCTTTTATGACTGCCAATCTTTTTTTTTTTTTTTTTTTTTTTGCTTAAGCTCTTTTGAGCTGGATTCCTTTCTCTTGTAACTCAAAGAATCCCAACCACCCTGAGGCTTCAGGAGGCAATGCCTCTTTTCCCTAGCCACTGACATAAGGGATCAGATTTTAGAAAGTAGATTTCACTCTCTCTCTTATCTTTCCAAACATCCTTTCATATTTGCTACAAATCAGGAAACAGGTCCAAAGGAGGGCCACAGAGCAAATCAGTGACAGAGATCGGACTAGAAATCAGGTCTCTTTTTTTTGAGCTCAGAAAGAACAGCCTATTCTCATTTAGTAAGATCAAATGTAAGTACTGGGTTGGAGGGTGCAATTATGTCCTTCACACCTCCATGCCTGTTACACAGACAAAGGTCACTGTCCATTTTTTCTTGCAGTAGAATACAGTTTTAATTGTTATGGGTGTCAAAGGGAACTCAAACAATAGCTTTTGGCAATGCAGTAGGAGAGAAATTCAGCTTCTGGTGTTATCTCCTCTTCTCCAACTGTGAGAATATGCTTACAGGCTGTCTCTCCTCTCTCTTTCAAGCTGATTTTTCCAAATGCTTGGTTGGCTTTAGAAAAAATTTTAAAGTGTTTTTGAATATTTTGTTTTGTTTTGTTTTTACTTGAACTTTTGTTTTGAATGTCCAACTTTAAACATACTAGGGACACAAGATTTATCCTCTTGTTTCTGCTTTAGAGGAATTTCTTGAGGTTTCTTAATGTATGATCAATATTGTAAATGTCCCAAGGATACTAGACAAAAAGTGGGCTCTGCTGTTTGTGCATGTGAACGAGAGAGAGAGAGAGAGAGAGAGAGAAAGAAGTGTGTGCATGCTTAATCTTGGTAGTTATCCTTGCTTGTTTTTTGACTGCTTGATCTGCCCAATAGAGTTGTATTACGCTCCCCCCAATGCCGCTACTGTGTTTCTGTTGAATTCTCTCATCAAATGTATATGCTGTTGTTTTGGATGTACAGTTCTAAATGTGCATGTGAATTTGTGTGTGTGTGTGTGTGTGTGTGTGTGCAAGCGCATGCACAAACGCAAAATTAAACTTGTGCAGGTCTCCTATAAAGAGGCCACATGGGTATGCATTCTGTGTCTTTTTGCCTTTTTCTTTTTTTGTACTTTTCCAAAATGTGTGATTAAAGGGAAATTTGAGCCAAGGGGATGGGGTAGTGGCACCCTATTGAAAACCTTCAATTTGTCTTGACCACAAGAGACTCTTCCTGGATGACCAATGTTTCAAAAAGCTACACACTCCTCTAGACCTAGACACACTTGATAGGGCAGACCAACAGGGAGAAAGGGTATAGGACCATAATGAGGCAATGAGACTGACTAGTTAGGCCACAACCAAGGAAGAGTGACAGATGATGACATGCAGGCAGTCAGCTCCAGAGATTCTAACAAAGAACAAGATATTTTGACAAAGGGAAGGCAACAAAGGGTACTTCAAAAGCAGAGACAGCCACGTTAGGAAATTGGTCTGCACGGATCAAACACTTATTCCTGGGCTCAGTTTGGGACAGAGATTCCAGGCTTGAAAAAGAGAATAATAAAAAGGGTGCTGGGCTAGATAAAGGAATTGTTGCCAATATAGGGACCAATGCCACAGCCTAGATATGGGAACAAAACAGTAACCTAGTTGTTACTGGAGGGTGAGTCCTAGAGAGCAAGGATAGAAAGGCTTAAAATCAACTGTCTGAGGGCAGGACTGGCACAAACAGAGCCGTAGTCTGTAGCTGTGGAACTACTCGGGGTGAGAGAGTAGCTGGCTCAAGCTTGCTAGTCCTGAGCCCTAACTCACAGGGGCCAGGAAGTCAGTTTTAGTTCTGGATGATATGAGGAAGGTGGTAAAGGCCACAGGATGTGTGTCTTGTTGGGAAACATGGAAAGGAGAAGGGAGAGCTTAATGCATTTCTATCTGTCTTTGCAATCAAGTAGTTGAAATTAAGCAAAGATAACTACCAGGATTAAACACACACACACAGACACACACACATAAATTTGCACACACAAAAAAGAGTCCATTTCTGTTTTCCAGTAGCCATGAGACATACATAAAATTAATAAAAAAGTAATAAATGAAGTCCCCAAAGCAGAGAAAGTATTTACCCACAGGATAAATTCTTTATCCATAGTGTGTTTCAAATTAGACATTCATAAAAAAAAATGTCTAAGCAAAAACAAAACAATACAAAACACAAAACAAAACATTTTCCTAAAGTAACCCAAGCATTTGGGGAAACCAGCTTGACAGAGGCAAGTGGGGATAGACAGACTGTGAGCATATTTTTAATGTTTGAGAAGCAGAAGAGACAATGCCAGAAGTTGAATTTCTCTTCTACTGTATTGGCAAAATAGCTTTTGTTTGAATCTCTTTTGATACCTATAACAGTTATGATTGTATTATGTTGTAATAGATAATTTGATAGTGATTTTTAAAATGTCTGTGTCATAGAGGAGGTTAGGTAGTAGGACTTTCATCTCTGATAATTGTTGGATTAATCCTTCCACAGGAGGGGGGAAAAAGCCTAAAAATCGTGGTGAAATATATCTTCCTAAATGCATTTATAAACTGGCAAAAAAGTAAAAGAAGTCTGAATCCCAAATTAATGTTACCTGTGTGTTTCAAACAATAAAAAAAAAATTTTTAAAGAAAAAACTCAAGCCAATAATCTAAGTTAGAGTAATCTGAGACTGGTAGTGGTACAGGTTGCGAGAACAATTACACATTTTTAGTAGAGAATCCTAACTTTATCTCAGACCTTAAAGAATTTCCACAAATAAAATATCAAGGAAATTTCATAACTTTCAATATAAAGTAACTATACTTACACAGAAGCACTGTGCATGAGAAACAACAGCAGGAATAGAGCCATAGGTATTCAAATGCTGGAATTTTTCTATACAAACATGACTATGAAATAACTATGATTGTTATCTCATTATTAAAAGACTGATAAATACATGTTGGAAACAAGGAAGCATAAAGGAAAACTAAGCAGGTATAGAAAAGTCCAAATAGAACTTCTACAAATGAAGAATAAAATAATTAAGTTAAAACATAGTGGAAACAACAATTAGAAAATGAAATTTAAAAATCAGTTCTATTTACAATAACATAAAAATTTACCGAGAATAAATTTAACAAATGTTATGAAAAACTTCTACCAATGAAAACTACAAAACATTGTTGAGAGAAATTAAAGACCAGAATAGATGATGAACTATATCATGTTTATGGATTAGAATAATTGATATTATAAACTTTTTCCCCAAAATTAACTTATAAAGTCAATGCAATTCCAATAAAAATTCTAGCAGACGTTCTTGTAGACATTGACAAACTATCAGTAAAATTTACTTGGAATTGTAAAGGTTTTAGAAAAGACAAAACAATATTAAAGAAGAACAAAGTTAGAAATGAATACAGAAATACTAGAAATAACTTACAAATATACAGTCAATAATTTTTGACAAGAGTACTAGTGCAGTTTAATGAAGAAAGTAAAGTTTAACACATCATGCTGGATAAACTGAATGTTAGTATGAAAAAAATTAAAACTTAATTCATATCTCACATCTTACACAACAGTTAATTCAAGACGGCTTTAAGACTTAAATGTAAAAGTTAAAACTATAGAGCAATTAGAAGAATGTATAGAAGAATATCTTGTGATTGAGGGTAGGCAAATATTTTCTAGACAGAACACAAAAGAGAACAAACTGTTAAATAAAAAATTAAAGCTACTGCTCTTTAAAAATAACATTACTAAAACAACAGTTGGAACAAAAATATTTACCATACACACATCTGTGAAGGACTCATATCCAGATTAAGCAGATAACTCCTATAAATAATTAATAAAAGACAATAAGAAAAGACATGGACACTTCCAAAAGATGGTATGGAGGTGAGTGACAAACACAGATGCTCAACATTTCTTCTGAGTTGAGGAGATAGAGATCAGTGTTCAGGGGACCTGCAGCTGCTAGAATTTGCAAGGCAGAGTTCTGGAGAGAAAGGAGCTATGCAGAGTTTTAGAAATCTGCATAGCAGTCCCATAGAATACAAATCTATGCACATGTAGAATGAAATCTCACAAGGCTGACATAGTCTTTGGAGGAAAGAAAAATTACTCAGAAGCTATCAAATAAATAATACTCAAAGCTCTGAACAAGCCAGGAATCTTTTGAGTTCTTTCCAGCCAAAGTAGAGAGAACTTGATGAATGCATACAGCATTTAACAGAGATGCCAGAAAAATCACACCTTACAAGGGAGGCAAAATTAGTCTTAGGATAATGGCTACTTTGGACTTGCCTAAAGGAGTTTAAAAATAAGCCTCAAAAGGATCAAACTAATCTGAAATATGTAACTCACTGCCAGAAAACAAGTTTAAGACTCTTTAAAAGAATACAACAAATCAAGCACTCCATAGTCTAAAATTTACAATGTCTAGAATCCAATTTTTTTTTAAAAAAAATAAGTACTAGGCACAAGAAGAAGCAGGAAAATGTGAGTCCAACATATCAGTAAATGGAAACAGACCCAGAAATGACAAAGATGATGGAATTATCTGACAAGTACATTAAAATAGCTATTATAAATATGCTTCATGTACTTAAGGATATAAAGAAAAATGTGGACATAATGAGAGTAGAGATAGAAAAAGTTTTAAAGGACCAAATGAAACTTCCAGGGATAAAAACTCAACAAATAAAAGCAGCCAGTTATGGAGCAACAGGTACCCTCATTCATTTCTAGTGGGAATGCAAATGATACAGCCACTTTGGAAGATAATTTGGTAGTTTTTTACAAAACTAAACATACTCTTATCAGATGATCCAGCAAACATGCTCCTTGGTACTTACCCAAATGAGTTGAAAACTTATGCCCATACAAAAACCTGCACATGAATATTTATAGCAGTTTTATTCATAATGGCCAAAACTTGAAAGAAACCAAGATGTCCCTTAGTCAGTGAATAGACAGATAAACCATAGTAAATCTATACAATGGATTATTACTCAATGCTAAAAAGAAGCAAACTATCAAGTAATAAAAAGACATAGAGGAAACTTAAAATACATATTACAAAGTGAAAGAAGCCAATCTCAGAGTATGATTCTGAGTTTATGACATCGGGTAAAGGCAAAACTATGGAGATAGTAAAAAATCAGTGGTTGTCAAGGATTAGGGAGTGGGAGAGATGAGTAGGCTGAGCACAGAGATTTTTAGGGCAGTGAAACTACTCTGTATAATACTATAGTGGTAGATAGATGCAATTATATATTAATCAAAAATCATAGAATGTACACCAAAAGTGAATTCTAATGTAATCGATGGACTTTGGATAATAATGATGTGTCAATATAGGTTCATCAATTGTAACAAATGTATTATTCTGGTGGGGAATATTGATATAAGAGAAGCTGTGTGTGGGTGGGGGCAGAGAGCATGTAGGAAATCTCTGTACTTTCTGCTCAATTTTGCTGTGAATGTTGTATTTATTTTTTATAATGTTTAATTATTATATGTAATTTTTATTTATATATAAATATTTTATTTCTTAAAAAAATAAAGTCTATTAAAAAAGCAGAGAGAAAAGACAGATTACCTACAAAGGAAAAATAGACTAATATCTGATTTCACATAAACAACAATGGAAGCTAGAGACAGTGGAATGACATCTTCAATATTTGTGAGAAAACAATGATCAATCCAAAATTCTAAATCCAGTGGAAATGCTGTCCCAAAATAAGGATTAAACATAAAAACTCCGATTGTTTTCCACTAGTTAACTCTCATTAAAGGGATTCGAAAGGGTATATACTTTTCAGGCAGAATAAAATTGATTTGAGATGGAAAGTCTAGAGGTAAAAAGAAGTGAAGATTAGAAGAAGTGGTAAAAATTGTTTGCAAAAATGGCCACACTTACTAACTCTCTTGGTCTCCACGTCTCTTTGCAATGTGATTTTGTCAAAAGATGCAGTCTATTTTCACACCCTTCGAATCTGGCCTTGGCCCAATTTATGCCCAAACCAATGGGATGTGGCAGAAATGATGTTTTATCAGTTGTAAACTTCCATTTATTACCTTGGCCCCCTAAACTGTCATGTTAACAAACCCAGGCTAGCCTGCTGGAGGATAAACAACCACAGAGAGTAGCTTCTCTGGACCATTGTAGATATGTTCAGCTCCCTGTTGACCTACCACCTGACTGCAGACTCATATGTGAGCTCAGCTGAGATCAGCTTAAATTTCCTTAGACCTAAAAAACTACCCAGTCTACCCACAGTCTCAAGAGAAATAATACATGGTTATTATTCTAAGCCACTAAGGTTTCAGGTGATTTATTTTTCATTTAGGAGCACCAAGAACTTGCAATGGATAATAAACGATATAAAACAACAATATCTTGTGGGTTAAAAATAAGATAGAAATAAAACATAAAACTATAGATAGAATATGACTAGAACTTAATTTTTTAAAGTTAAAAAATTTTTTTCTTTTTCTCATATAAGCACTCTAGGGGTAAGCATTTTAGAGCTGCTACAGTTGCTCAAGGAATTCTCAAGGACCCAGATTCCCTCCATTTTTCTTTTTATTCTACTTATGGCTATCATCCTATGTTCACAAGATGGCTGTTGCATCTCCAAGTACTACAATTGTGTTCCAGACAGAAAGAAGGGAAGTTGATGAGTCCATCTCTTCTTTTTGGGGAAAATAGTTATCTTTCCCACAAGCTCTACCTCATTGATTTCCACTGATATTTCACTAGTTAGAACTCTGTGGCCATAGCTAGGTGCCAAGAGCCTGGGAAATTGAGATTTTTAGCTAGGTGAACTACTTTCCCTAAAGAAATGAGAATTCTGTTATAAAGTGAATGTAGGCATTTATGTAGGTTAGGCAACTAGCAGCCTCTGCTCTCTGTTTGGGGGAAACATTGTATTTAAGAGAATAATCCAAAGGAAAAGGAAACAATGTACTTGGCATAAAGATTGAGAGGTAACATTGTATGGGAAGCAAGACACTGGAGTGAGAGTTTTCTAGTCCTGGTTCTGCAGCTGACAGACTGGGGACTGATCCTGTGTTTTTTCCCCTTTAAATCAAGACATTGGAGTCAACACCTGTAAGCCTATTTGAGAGCCTGTAGAGACTGTGAAAGGAATTGACATTTATGATTCTTCATGTGCAATAGCTCATTTGGACCTTACAACAAATATATGAGTCAATGTCATTATCTCACTTCACATCCTGGTATGTGAAATCTCAGAGAGATCAAGTAGTGTGCACAGATCCTAGATCTAGTAAATGGCAGAGCCAGAATTCCAACTTGGGTGTGCAGGCCTCCAAAGCCAGAAGCTTCTTTCCATTGACTACACTGTCTCAAAAGGTAAAATTAGTATATGTATTTTTACTTATTGAATTTTAAGGTCACACTTTCTAAACCATGCCCATCAAAGTGTGGCCTGGTAATGCCTGCAGCAGAATCACTAGTGGTTTTTATTACACATGCAGACCCCCGAACTTCCTCAGATGGACTGAAGCAGACTCTCTAGGGCTGAGACCCAGAAATCTGCATTCTTTAAAGCTCTTCAGATAATTTGAAGACATTTCAAAGTTTGAAAACCATGATTTTAAACTGATAATTTATTGTTCCATTCTAATACAGCTTATTTATAGATCGTGGCTTATGGAAATTTCCTTCTAATATTAGGAAAATAAAATTTAGAAATAGTGTGTTTCTCCTTCTTGTTTCTCAGTTTTTTAACGAACATACTCAATTCCATGAAAAATTTTAAGAAACTAGAAGTGGAAGATATTCTAATACTAATTAATTAAGGCTCTGTAAGGCAAAGGCACAGATTATCATGAACACAAATGTTGATTGGAATCATACAAAACTGGAAGAAAATGAGCAAAGGAAAATACATTAAATAAATATTTACTATGTTCCAGATACTGTTCCAGATACGTTAGGCACATTATGTCATTTAAAGGGCCAAAAATATGTGATTCAATCCCTTTTATTTATAAATGGGATAGGTACTATTATAATTTCCATTTAAGAGAAGAAGAACCATCTACGGACATTCCACCCTGAACAAGCCGGATCCCATCTGATCTTGGAAGGTAAGTAGGGTCAGGCCTGGTTAGTACTTGGATGAGAGACAACCTAGGAAGACCAGGTGCTGTAGGCATAAAAAATAAAAAAAATAAAGGGATTGTAAGCTGACAAGGTCCCTGCAATCTGTGAGGTCAACTAAGGGTTGCCTCACCTAAAAAAAAAAAAAAAGATGAACCTAATGATGAGAGAATAACGGTCGTTTGTCTGAGGTAAACATTCATTTATAAATTCATTCATACAAAATATCTTATGTAAAACACTGAGAATAGAGCAGCAAATAGCAGACTAGAGACTTCAGGTGTCACAGATGCTGACATACCCACCAAGTCTCCATTGAAGAAGTTGGAAATAAGAGAGCAGATTGGAACTGGAGCCTGCCAGAGCAGTTGCTCCAGGCTTGGTCTATCTGCAACAGGAAACAAGAAGAGAGCTTGCTGCTGGTGGGCTCCATAAGCTCCAGAGAGCAGGCAGTCCTTGGTTTTAGCAATAGATGCATCCCTGGTTATGTAGTTCAGTGTACACTGGACCCTCACCTGTCTAAAGGAGAGGAGCAGGTCAGAGGTCTGGAGGGAGAGTTTAGAAGTAGAACTTAAAAGGGGAGAACCCCCAAACTTATATTCTCTCACTAACCTTGTAAAATAGATATTATTTCTATTTTAAAGACGAAAAAAGGTTAACTGACTTGCTCAAGTAAGTGTCCTAGCGGGGAGGGGAATAGGACAGGTCTCAGATCCCAGCTCCAACACCCACTCTGCTCCTCTATAGCTAAGGAGGCAAGTCTTCACAGGCTGGTAGAAGTAATTTACAAAGCGATACAAGATGCTGGTTCTGATTCTTTCTACCAAGGTTTAATTTCAAGTTAGAATCGCACAGAAAATGAAATTTTCCCCTTAAAAGGGTTTGTGGAAAAATATTCTCTGTTCTATGTAACAGTCTCCTAGGATGTGTTTGTGTCTGAAGAAAGGGTTAGTCTGACAGGAAGAATTACAAATCTGGAGCTCATTTTGGCGTCCCAGAGGGAAGGTGGGTGGAACGCCTCACAGTAAATTAGAAATTCAGAATGAAAACGTAACCAAGTTTATTTGGGTTTCTAGTGACACCTCAGAATTATTGTTCAGGCGTGTCAGAGGTAGCTCAAAGTAATGACTGTTCTCCCTTCGCCCAGATAGTGCGGCATGCTAAGAAAGAGAATCCTCCTATTTAGGGGGTAGAGGTGGGGACCTTCCTTTTCCTACCTGGATCAGGAAAGGAAGAGGTGAGAGAGGAGTGTGGTTTGGAGTCCCGTTCTGGATCTGCTCTGAGTACTGGAGGGAGGCGGGAGGCTATTCAGGGATGTGTCTGAGCTCAGGATATAAAGTCTGAGGCTGGGATCTGAGGCCAGGATTTGGAAACTTTTCAGGTCTGGAATTTGGGGCGGGGAGGGGGGATGCCTAGGTTGGAGGTAGATCCTGACAATGGGAGGAAACAGAAGATTCGTGTATAAAGAACACCAAGGAAGGATCTTGGGTGGGGGTGGGGAGGGTGAGGAGATGTTGAAAGTTGAGAAGCGGATCTGGGGAGCGGAAGTTGAAGCCTGACCATACTGCAGATGTGGGTGAACTTGTTGGGGATTGGTGGTGCAGAGCCGGGACTGAGGGTCGGGGTGGGGTTAAGGTCAGCATCAGATCTTAGGTGCCTAGAGGAGGCTAGAAGAGAAGAGCGTCGAGTGCCCAGAGCCTTTTCCGAATGCAACTCACACCCAGACACACCCCTCGATCAGCCTTGGCCCTCTGGTTCTGGAGGCTCGGCAGGGCCGGGTTTAGTTTGGATCCTGCCTCCACCCGGTCTCCAGCGAGGGCAGCGCGACTCTGGCTGGGGCAGGGGTCTGGCGGCACCGCCCCCGGGGCGTCTGAAGGCGGGGCCAGAGGCCTGGCGCCCGCGGCTCCGGATTGGCTGCCCAGCGGGCCCGCGGGCGGGGCTCCGGGCTGGGCCCCGCACAGCCGCTCGCAGACGGCCGGGAGGCGGGGCCGGCGGGAGCCCGGCAGCCAATGGACGCGCGGCCCCGAGCAGTTACAAAGGGCCGGAGCGAGGCCGCCGCCGCCGCGGCGGCGGAGGTGGGGCGAGGCGAGGCTTGCAGAGGCGAGGCGGCGGCCGGGCCGGGCCGGGCCACAGGCGGGGGCGGCGGGACCATGGAGGCGGCGGCGGCCGCTGCTTCGCGCCCCCAGCTGTTCCTCCTCGTGCTCGCGGCGGCGGCGGCGACGCTGGTCCCGGGGGCGACGGGTGAGCGGGGGCGCGGCGGGGCTGGCGGGCGGCGGCAGTGCGCGCGGGCCGAGCCCGGCCGCTGGCTCACTCCTTCTCTTTCTCAAACATGGCGCGGGTCCGGGGGCGCAGGTGGCGGCGCCCGGGCCGGGCTTTCCTGGCCGCGCCGCCGCCACGCGCGCCGCGGGCGGGGAGGGGAGGCGGGGCAGGGGCGTGTGTCCGAGCGTGGCTGGACGTGCCGGGGAGCCGGTGGCCGTCATGAGCTTCGGCTCCCCGGGGCGGCAGCGTCGGGGAGAGCCGTCCGAGGTCGGGGGCTGCCCCCCGGGGAGCGAGTGGGTGCGGGCCGCGGGGTGTGAGGGTGGTGGACACTGCCCGCCTGGCCCCGCGCGGGGGCTGAAAGTGGCGTTGTCTCCGGCACCCCACCCCAAGCGGGCTGGTGCGCGAGGCTGGCTCTCCGGGCCCCGGGTGGGGTTGAGGTCGGAGGAAGCTTCCCGCGCTGGTTGTGAGCTCTGAGCCTCCAGGGCTTCTCTGAGTGACGGGAGGGGGAGAAGTGTGAGTAAGACCCGGAGGTCAGCAGGGTCGACCCCGCGGAGAAGGGCTGCTTTTCTAGCCAGCAGTGGCTTTGGAAGAGGAGCTGCGAAGCTTTGTGTGAGAAGCAGGAGGTACGAAGATGAGCGGAATGTTTCTTTCGTGCGTCTGGGAAGAGTTGAAATGAATCCAGTAACCAGAAGGCTACAGATTGTTTTTGTAGTAAAACTTGAACTTTTGCTCACTCTGCGGGGTTTGGAATGTTTGAATGGGAATAGTTCTGTAAATTGATTAAACGCTTTTATTTCCTCGAAGGAACATCGCTAGTGATGTTCCTTTTCTTGAATAACAGTAGTTTGAATCAGTTGTCTGTGTAGATGGTTTTCAAGGGAGAATGTTTGCTCCGTTTTTCAAAATATTAAATCAGGATGGGGTACGTGGTCATCACCTACCCCTGTGGAAGGAGGAGTGAAAGAATTTGTTAGCATCCAAACTAAATAAAACACCAGGAACTAAACCGTAGAGCCTTAGAGTTAGCAGCTTAAATACAGTGAAAGAAAATTTCTTTCTGAAAAACAACAGTCGTTTTCAAAAACAAAAGCTAAACTGAGGATGCCAATTATTACTAATAACTACTGTCTACTAAGAGCTTACTATGATGTAGATGAATAAAGTACACAAAAGTACATTATCTCATCCTCACAACTGAACCCTTAGGGCTAGTGGCATTTGCCCCATTTTATAGATGAGGAAACTGAGGGTGGAGAGGTTTGGTACTCAATTACTAAGAGCTGGAGTTAGGATTTGCAACCAGGGCTTAGTGTTTCTGAAACCTATACACCTTAATATATACATCTGTTTGGCATAGCACATTTTTCTTTTTCATCTGTTTGGATTAGCTCATTTCTCTAATGAGCAATTGATCTTTATTATTCACTTCTAGATTTTGCTCTCACAATTTGAAAATCCAGTGGGCTTTCTGGCTCCTAGTACATTCCTGGAGTCCCCTTACTCTAGGCCTACATGAGGAGAAACAATGGATTTTTGACATTGGTCTAAGGATAGGGGCAAGATAAATGTGTGGACAGGTAGGAGAATCAATATTATTATGCTTCAAACATAAGTTACATTTCCACACCACTATTAACTTGAATAACAATTCTTTTTCACCTAGCCTAACACACAGAGTTTTCCTGGATTTAAGAACAGTATTGGAGCAATTCATGTACAGAACATTGCTCAGTCAGTGCTGTGGAGCAGACAGACTACACTGGCATGCACACAATACAAAGCTGATTCAGGTGCTAACACTCTTTAAGTCTAGACTACCTCAACTGGTCTGCCTGCCCTTGTTGGTTATGTTGATGTTTTGCTCCATCCTTTCAGACATACTGGAGAAGCTCAGTGCTTTTTAAAATTTATAATTTGGCTTCCTTTTTAAGAGCTTGCAGGTCCTTATTGTCTGTGTATCAGTTTTGCATTTCTCTGCTCAACTTCTGCTCTCTCCAACATAGATTTCTCGAGGGAAATTGATTCCCTGGCCCTAGTACACAGTGTAGTACCTCTATATTTGCCTATATAGCCTATGTGAGAATGCTGTTTGCTTCCTTTCTGCCATTTCATAACTTTTTTCTTTGAAAACATGCTTGAAACCCAGTTCTATATTATGCCTCTTGAATGTTTCTCTTCCTTTCTTTGAATGCATCCATTCGTTTAGTCCTGCTTGTGTTATTCTTCAAATCTAGTTGCTTTCCAGTGTGTTTCTCTTTTTGGCTGTTCTATAGGCTACTGCCAAGCTAATCTTTCTCAACCATCCCTACAAAGACTTTACAGGATTTTCCATTTGTATTCAGCACTTAGAACACCACTGAGACTTATGATTAAGGCCATCTCTGAGTATCCAGCACTTCTCACTATTGCAAACCTCAATTCAAGCGATTTCTGATTTCCCACTGACTCCTGACTTTTCAGCAATTTCACTACATACTCAATTTTGAGAGTGTGAGGAGGGAAGTTCTCAGTCCTGACTTCTTGTGTTGGTTTAGTTCTTGAAGTCTTTTATTTCCCTGAACTGTATAACACTGCCAGTTTGTGTTGTATGTTTCTGCTGTCTTCTGCACTGTTTAACTATACTCTCGAACATGTTATAGGTACCCAAGGGGCCAGGATCATGGCTTTTTGCTCCT
This sequence comes from Macroglossus sobrinus, assembly GCA_004027375.1. NCBI lineage: Eukaryota > Metazoa > Chordata > Mammalia > Chiroptera > Pteropodidae > Macroglossus > Macroglossus sobrinus. The sequence goes on along the minus strand of PVKZ01000055.1, from coordinate 1,237,501 downwards.
TTTACACTCTCAGAATCTGGCACTGTGTTTTATATTCAGTTCCACGTAAATGCTTGTTGATTAAATGAATTCCATTTGACCAAGCATTCATGTAGAATTAATACTGTTGCATGTAAGTACAGTTTATGCAATATTAATTGATAATTCTGTGTATATATTCAGGACAAGCCATATGATGTGAAAGAAGCAGTTGGTTATTAGATTTTGTTATTAGTCCCAACTTCACCTCTAGTTATGCAGAAAATGGGGAAGATACCTACTTTTCTTAATTCATGAGATCATGAAGATTAAATAAGAAAGTTGTATCGAAATTTGAGGTTGCTGCTTGATATTAGTAGTAATAGGTAGAACTGATGTTCAACCAGCAATTCCCACTGGGCCATGTGTGTTTTGATTGGTCAGACAGCCTTTCTGGTGGTTGGTACCATTGTGGTGCCAGTTGTTAAATATTCTTAATATCACCCCTGTAGAGAAGCATCAGTATTCAAACAGGGAAATTATTAATATAGGCTGAAATGATTGGGAGAGGCTTCCTGGACCCTTTAGGTCTTAAACTGACTTTGAAGGGTGGCTAGAATTCAAGTGGGCAGAGAGGGTGATTTTATGAACATTAAGCTCTCTCTTTGTAAGCTGTGTCTCTACCTGTCCCGGGGCCTACAACATGGCAGGAATCAAAGCTTTTATTGACTGGCTGATAAGTTACTCTTTAGAATTAAGTTCCTTTTATATACTGTGGTTTGGATGTATTGCCCACTATTATTTTTTTTCCCCACAATTCTGAAAGTTCCATAATATGTGACCAGAAACAAATCAGAAAGGTAATCTAAGTGGGATAAGTGAGGGAGAATATTATGGAGTGCCCACCAAAACTAGTCATTTTAATGGTGAAAGTAGTAAGTCACTTCAATTTACAGATGGAAGAGCACAACTAAAAAATGTGAATTTTTCAGAGTTTGGAGGAACTGAGACAGGAACTTTGATTTTCTGATTCCAAATCTTGTGCCCTACATGGCTCTTTAAAATGTGAAGGACTTGGAATGGGGGAGGACAGTGTTAATGGAGTGACTTACTTAAGTGAAGTTATTTTAAATTTTATGGGACTTATAAAAAGTGACTCCTGTAGATGGGAGTGAGAATGAAGGTTATAAAGTCCTCGAGAGAATGTCAGTATCTTTTTTTTTATGTTGCTATTAAAAGGACCTGGTATAGTGCTTATTGATTAAAAAAAAACTATACTGAACATGGTTTGGAAGATGGCTAACAATTTTGGGTTTCATTGAAAAGGGGTGTAATTGAAAAGCCCTGCAGCACTTGGTTAGGTTTAGAATTTTAGTTGATCCATTTTATTATTGAAATTAAATGGGGAACTGACATGCTCTAAATAATCAAGAGGGAGATCAATCTTGTTCCTATGGGAGGGCCTCTTTTTGAAAGGTCCTTCTAGGCCTAGTTGAAACAGTTATCTGAACTTCATATCATTCTTGTCGAACTGTTGTGTTGCATCAGATACATTCATGTCTAGTCAAGTGGCGTTTGTAAATACCATTGTCCTATGGATGTCTTTTTTGATGTAAGAGAGAACATGACGCTTCAAACCGCAGAACCCCCTGCACGTGCTGACAAACCGCATACTTTTTGCTGTTCTTTCTTACTCGTGACTTACATAAGGCAAGTTCTCAGAACAGATGGGCTGTGGTTTGATATCATGTGATTGGGTCACATCTTTGCTTCCCGCTTCTGGAATTGAGGGCAAATGCTGGTTTGTTTCTCAGGGATTTTTATGCTTTGACCCACAGTACTGGCTCTAGAAAAGTTTTGGAATCTTTTGAAAATTTGTGGTCTATCTTGACCCAGCCTAACTCCAATACTTAAGAAAATATTTAATGCCTTTCTTTAGTGAATTTTCTCAATATCAAATTCAGCGATCTTCATAAACATTTAAGATTTGCTGCTACTCTGAATTAAATCCAGTACAATTTGGCTCAGATAATGCAGGTAGATTTCTTATGGTTACCACATTCTTAGGTATAAACTTATGATTGGTTGACTTGTAGGGTTTTTTTTGCTTTAGATGAACACTTTCGCAAACATTGGTGGTGTAAGTCTGGTTTTATGGGTCCAGTTTTATAGATCAGATCTGGCATTTTGTAAAACTGCATTCCAGAGTGTATACTCCTTACAGCACAACATGCTGTTTTCATACACAGTAAATATCTTGTTATGGTTACTTCATCAGAAAGGTTTTTTTTTTTTTCTTTTTCTTTTTAAACCATGAGAATTTGCTTCTGCTTGTCTTAATTAAAGTTTGCCTCTTTGCAACTGCAAGTTACTCAGATGCTTGCAATTTTTCTTTGACATTATATTTTTAGGTAATTTGAATCCAGTGAGTCTAATGATAGTTAATTACTCACTATTTGTATTATATAGATTCATAGCAGTCTCCTTACTTTTCAAAGTAACATAAACAGAGACTTGAAAATAACTGAAAATTTGAATTAGAAAAAAAAAAGCTGTCATTATCCATCATTAACATTTTGGCTTATGTCATCACCCATGCATTTTAAAAAAATTATTTATAATTACTTATGCCTACAGCACCTTGTCTTTTTAGGTGTTCTCACATCCAGGTACTAACCAGGCCCAACCCAGCTTAGCATCCGAGATCAGACATTGGGTTTGTTCAGGGTGGCATGGCTGTAGACCATAGACCGTGGCTTCACTGGGGCGCGAAACCAGGACCTTCTTTGTGTAAAGCGGACGCGCTAACCACTGCACTATGGAACTGTGTTTCCCAATGCATTTTTTATTAGTTTTAATAAGTCATTTTTTAATCATTCTGTCTCAGTAGTATATCAAAGCTAATAAAAATATTTTTAAATTGGTAAAGAGTTTCAGCTTCTGGAAGAAATAGTTCATTTAACCTTAGCAAATATTTAATAGTGATCAACACGTGGGAAGTATAGAAAAAGAGGGATACTTGCTTTCAAGAAATATGACGCTAGGGAAATATAATGACTATAGATTCAATAATAGCAAGCACAGAGACTACTTTATGGAGATGGTGGGACTTGATCTCTGTGCCTTGCAGGATGGATAGTGTTAAGCATAGATGAGAGGTGGAGGGAAAGCACTCCTAGTCAGGGGAAGGTATGTGAAGAAGGAGCATGCTAAATTTCAAGGATTCGGGGTAAGGATGGAAATTCAGAAATGTAAAGGGTGGGTTCAGAGAATTATGGGCTTTGAAAATTAGTGGTATGGTTTTAATGTAGAAAAATGAATGTTAACTGTACCACAGAAGAAACAGCAGGGTGGCTTCCTAGGAGATTTTAGAGTTGGTATGATGGCATTGGGAATGGAGTGGAAGGATGGCTTTATGACATTTCAAAAAAGAAATCAGAGTAGATGGTATTAAGACCTTTGCATAGCCATGTTCTTGCCTGAGTGCTCTTCCCCCACATATCTGCTTGGTCTCCTCCCTTACCTCTTCCACATCTTTGCTCAAATGTCACCTTTTTCTCAATGAGGTTTACCCTGGCCCCACTCTTAAAAACTGCCATGATCTTACTCTTTTTTTCTTTTTTGTAACACTATCTTCTAAAATTATGTATTTCCCATGTTTATTGTCTCTTTCCTACTATAATCTAAGCTTCTTGAAAATGAGTATTTTTGTTTTGTTCACCAGTGTATCTCAAGTGCATAGAAAATACCTGTTGTATCACAGGCACTCAGTACATATTTGTTGAATGGCAGTAGTTCTTAGCTGTAAAAGTGGATGGAGTACAAAAAGAAGGATTCCATGAAACAAAATGTATATGTAATTATATATGTATGTATATATGTATGTATGCGACTCCAAGGTTTTTAAAAACCCTGGATAATGCCTTTAACTAGTAAGGAGTTTTGCAAGAGAAAGATCGAGGGGAGATGAATTCTAGTTTGAGCATTTTGAGTTTGAGGTGATAGGATAGCCAAGTGAAATTATTCAATAGGCAACAAAGATATAAGACTGAAACCTATTTGGAAATGGGAGAGAATGTTAGGCAAATAAATGATTATCACCATTTGCCTTCCACCTCATTCTCTCCTTTGGATTCCAGTGCGCTGCCACCGTAAGTGGAATAGTAGTTATTTTGACTCTGAACTCTTAGCTTAGATTTGGAACCTTGCTTAGTTCACTCTGATATTCTTCTCTCCTGGGTTGTGAGTCCATGTTTTGTGCCCCTCCTGCATCCTCCCCATACCCCTCTCCCCCCAACACCATGGAAATATATATGAATTATTTGTGCTTTCCTGGTTGTACTGAAATTAGCCTTCAGGCTGTGCTGCTTTCTTTGCAGTTATATGATTGGCCTCTTGGGAATTTGCTCTGGTTCCTGGCTGAGGTAGAAGAGGGGAAGTTTCCTGTTTGGGGCCTGCATTTATACCACTGGCTTCAGGTCATGGTTGTGATTTTATAAGTGTCACTTTTACTGTCTCTTGGAGTTCCCTGATGGCTGTTGCATTAAATGCTTTTCATGCTATTTTCTCCACAAACCAAACACTGGTGCAATTATATCTCAGGACCATCTTTATTTTTCTCTTTGGATTGACCTAACTTGTTTGTTTTCTTTCTGTTTCAAAGTCATTCAAATCATGTGACTTGGTTGCCAGAAATTTAATAACATCTTTGTTTATGGGAGTAGATATAAGAACCCCTACATATTTGCCTGGAATTAGATTCTAATCAGTAAATCTCTGGGATTCACTTTTCAAAGGAGGATAACATCTAACTTTAATGATAGTTATGAAGATAGTGTACATAGTGTCTATAAAGTACCTAGCACACAATAGCCTGATATCAATAAATGGTCAAAAATGAGAATTATATATTTAAGTGAAAGAATGTCATTTGGAAAGGAAATACATACCTATGTAACGAATAACTGCGATGAATTGGTAGACTGAGAGGCAGATTTCACTCCATATGAGGATTTTCTATCAATGGAAACAAAATGGAGCATTATAAGGTTCTTTGTTCCTTGTCACTGGAAGTATTCAGACAGAGGCTGGATAACCTGTCTGAAGAAGTGGGAGAAGGAAATTCTTGTGTTAGTTGGGAGGTTGGAATTGATTAACTCCAAGTTCTGTCTACTCTCGAATTCTGTACTTTTAGGTGTAATACAGCTTCCTTGTTCACTGCTTTTAGCTAGCACACAGGCTTTATACTTATCTAACATTTATGGCTTTGAGAAGAGCACTATTTTGTATCTTCCATATTGTATAGGAAAAAATTATTCATTGATTGGCTTGTGTATTCTGGCCATTTTTTGGAAAAGAATTTAGGGCACTTGGAATAAAAACAAGCAGTAAGACCAAAACTAATGATCAGAAACATAAGAATCAATAAGTGAAAGAGGAAAAGAAAGAACAATTATCTATAACTTTGAGGAAAGCTTTTGTATTTGTGCATGATACTTACCTCTGAGTTTTCTAGCAGTGAGAGCAATAAGGGCACCTGATAGTTTGCATAGGTCTCATTGCCAGTTATTGAGAATTCATTAAGGACACTGCCACTGTCCTTAATAATATGGAGCCCCAAACACGAAGATTGCAATGAGGGGAGAATCTCCCAAGTGGTAAGAGGTTCCTGGACCTGGCAGCCCTGATTCTTGTTTTTTCAGGCTGGAATCTTTAAATGTGTTTTGAGGGTTCAGTTTAGTACTGCTGCTACCATATTTCTTCTCCATTAAAGGCTCTGATCCAAGTAGGAACACACTAGTCTTACCGTACTGCCAACAGAACAGCTGATTCAAGGCTGGAACGTTTAAATCAAGCTCTGCTTAAAGCTAGAGGATAATGAGTAGAGAGCAACATGAAACTGTTCAACCTGGCTTTACAAAGACATTTTCTTCATGTCCTTATTTTTTGGCCTATCTCCATTTGTCAGACATCATCTGGGTACTGCAACCAAAGGTGAACAGAGCCAGACATTTACCTTTCTTCAAACAGGCCCAAGACAGCAGGGTCCAGACGGTCTTTGCTTGGGTTTCCTGTTTGAAAAACCGCTTCCTTTGTTGGTGAGGAATATTAGAAATGAGGGCTTCCTTTAGGAGAGACCACACTTACTCAGAGAGCGTGGTCCTACATAAGTAGGTTGCATGGTAACCCCAATATTTGTATAAAAGATACCCACATATGTTACCATAAAGGACATTCTTTGGTTAGAGATATGCTGATTTCACTGGGAAAAAACAAGTTTCTCTCTGCTCTTGAGCAGAATCTATTATAGAATTCTTTGTATAAGGACCACTGGGAAATTAAGTGAAGAATTTGGTTTTATTATTCTTCATGACTTGATTGGATTCACTTTCTTATTCTGTAGTTACTGAGTTACTTTAGGCCTCTTCCAGTGTTTTAGTCTAAGTGACAGGGCTGACCCTCCCTATTTTTGTTCACTTGCTTCAGTGTAACCGTTCCATCTAGATTTTCTAGATGTGAACCTCACTGATTACATAATAGTGTATATTTATAGTTCTAGGACACCTTGTGCAAGCATCCTGTTACATTTCTACAATATAAGATCTTTAAATATACATTGAAATACAAATAGTTCTCACGGATAAAAGCGAAAACAAATGGCTTTTCCTGATAGAAATGAGGACTAATACACACACTTGGAAGCACTGAACATGGAGGAGATAGTTAAACCTAAAGAGGAATATAAAAATAGAAAAGCAGTAACTGTAGCTTTTCATTTATACAAACACAATATATGTATGGAGCTCTTTTTTCCTTGATGTATTCATTTCCAAATGGAACCATAATGTGCTCTAATTGAGTCTCTTTGTTTAGCACATGGCTGTTGATTTGAGTACTTTCTGCAGTTGAAAAACTGACATTATAATTTTGTTATTCAGTGTGCAACAGATTTAAATAAAAACACCAAGATTGTGTATTGTAGATTTCTTTCAACAATAATTATATGTAATTATTTTACCAAAATAAACAAGTTGAAGTACTTTTAGCTATTTTATCTCATTCCACACTTTGAAAAAAAAATTACAAACCAGGGGCCAGAGTTTGCTCATGTTTCTCAATGAAGAAAGATAATTTCTGATTGCTAGTTCCATCTAGTTCCTCAAAGCCATGTGAAATTGATGCTAGTGGAGTACTGAAGATGTAGAAGTGAGGTGCAACTGGAGAGGGGCTACATGCTACTAAAAACAGTTGATAGTTTTCATAAATGTGGTATCTCAAACATTTTAAGGGACCTATGAAGATTAAATGAGCTTGAGCACATAAAACTTGAGGCAAGCTTCCTGGCATATAGGAAACATGAGGTAAATGATAATTGTTATTAAGAGAATTATTTTTCATAGAATCCTAGAATTTTTGGGCTAGAAAGGACCATAACTAAGGGGGACATGAATATCATTTTGTCTGACTTTATATAAAAATGAGGAGATGGTCTTAGAAGTTACATGATATTTCAGGATAGTAGGGATATTTTCAGGATAATTCAGCTAATGACTGAACAAGAATCTGGCTTAGAACTTAGAATCCTCCTCACTTAGAACTTCATTTAGTATCCCTTTTCTGATTCAAGCCTTTTTTAGGGAGAATGATTTTCTTTTTAATCCCCTAAATTTATGGAAGATCTCTTTCTATCAAATCAGACCCCTAACAGACACATAGATAGGTAAATAATGATAAAGTCAATACAGCAAAATAATAACGATTGTAGAATTTAGGTGATTCTAGGTATTCACAGTTCTATTAGTTTTTTCAAATGCTTGAAATGTTCATAATAAAATGTTGGAGGAGATTGAAAAAAATCTATAATGTCTTCTCACCCCAGATATGTTTCTGTTACTGATCTCTCTAAACACAGACAAACCAGCAGTACTTGGTACAGCCAAAGGAAATAAAACCACCGAAGGTCCAGAACCCTTGGAAATGCACATGCTAGGCCCTTTCCTGACATTTTCCAGGGATTGAGAACCACAGGGTTGTCCTGACTTTTCTTTTTCTTTCTTTTCTCTCTCCTTTTATCTTAAATTACAAATGATAGTTGTGCATTGCAGATTTGAAATTCCCTAACCCACCAGCAAAAAAGCTAATTAGCACAATTAGCACTGTAGATAGATCACTTTCCTATGAGCCAATGCTCTATTTCGAAAAAAAGAATTCCATTTTGCTTTTTATTTTTCCATAGTAAATTTTACTTTTTTCTCTTCCTATATTTAATGTATTTAATAAGCTTGAGTCTTTCTGTTCTCACATAGTCTTTCTCCCCAATATCACATTTTAGTTTTTCTACCTTACCTTTAAAGAAAAAAAAAAAAAGGCCACATATTCTTTTAGCTAGGGCCTTTCTACTCTTTCTCATCTATCCTTTCAGTTTCGTCAGATCCAGCCTCTTCTTGTCCTGTGATGGGGGAAGGAGATAAATTGAGTTTTAGGAGCCAGGTAGAGAAACCTCAGGAGATACTCTTTAAGGCCCTCCAGACTCAGAATTAGCTGTGCATTGCAAAACAGATGGTGTGCCCTAAGGAAATAGCTGCCCTGAGCGATTGGGTGCTTGGATCTAATTTAGCTTAGAGATCTTGGGACTGGAAAAAAAGTCCCATGGAGCAAATGGGTATAATTACTTATGAACTATTCTAAACCATAGCTAGGGCCTAGTAGTTACTGACTTGTGTACAGAGGTCATAATTCCATGCTGAATATACTTTTGCTGCATAATTCTATATGGAATAATTCTGTGCTGTATCTTCAGTTCTTCGAAGCATAAGTAATATCAAGCCTTGGCAGACCCTTATCTTTTAATAACCAACTCCTTACTAGAGGCCTTCTTCAGTAACCATATGCCAGCATCAATGCTACCAGCAATTCGAAACCTATATTCCTAATGTTAAATCTCTAGATATCTGTATTTTGAGGTCTGAAAATTTTATTAGGTTGTTTATAATGCATCCCAAGCCCCAGTTTTTATATACATAGTTTAGTCTTAAAGGGTAAGTATTCCTTGAAAGCAGTTCAGACAAGGCTAGATGCTTGATTTCTCATGCTCCCAAGGGAGGCCATGGATTCAATGGTTAGAAATTTTGTAAAATGTTTTTAAAACACTATGAAAATATATTATAAAATATTATAAAAGCCCCTCTGTTTTGACTGGGCTTTTCTGCCCTTGCTTGGTTTAATTCAGCTATGTTCTTCTAGATAGATGGCTGCAACTAGAATCGAACTGCTTGTTTTGACGTTTTGTTTGACAAGGAAAATGAACATTTCAGACTAGGGGAGGCAAGAAAATTAAAGCTTGTATAACAATATGTGTGTTTCATCAGGTCTCTGAGATTTCTAACAGTGTCTATCATCCATCTTATGGCTAAATGTAGTAATTTTTTCTTCGTTCTAAAAAGGGGTGAGAGTGCATAAAGCTAAATACCAGGTGACTCAACCAAAAGTAGAAGGTGTGACTGCTTCTGTGGAGCAGGAAATAGGAGGTGTTGAGTGTTGAGTGTCAGGGAGCTGCTACTTTTGTGTGTCTGTGTGCATATGTGTGTAAGTGTAACAGTCTTGTAGATCTATTTGACACCTTAAACTCTGTTCATACATAACTTTGATAAAAATAAAATCTAAGTTAAAAAATGGTAAAAACGTGGCAGTTGTAAGTTCATGAATGCTTGGTAAATATGAAAGGTTGAATTCCCTGTTGACAGATTCTTACATTGGGTTAATACACACAGGCCTGCAAATCTAGCTGTTTTTTTTTTTAAGAGACTTAAATTAACATTAAAAAGTTGAAAATATGGAATAGAAAAAGGCAAATCTGATGAAAACAAAAAGATAGCTATGATAAGATTAATACCTGACAAAATAAAATTTAAGCTACAAAAGCATGAAAGGGAAGAAGCAGGTGTATTTTATATTGATAAAAGAGGTACCATTTCTCAACATGTGCCATGAATCTTTATGCAACTAATAAATGTCAAAATATATAAAGCCAAATTGTTAAAAATACAAAAATAAATTGATAAATTCACTGTTTATAGATTAAGAAAGCAATATTTGAATAAACTTAACTTAAACTTGCCATGTAAGTTTTAGAATTTGCTTTTTAATTTACACACACACTCACACACACACAAATCAGTAGGATTTTTTATTTGATTTTGTTGAAACTACAGATAACTGCAGAATTTTGACATCTTTACAGTATTGAATCTTCTAGTGTGGAAGCTGACATGTTCCTCCATTTTTAAATAAGTAAATTTTTTTTATATCCTTTAGAATGTCTATCAAATAAGTAAGGCTTTGAAATTTTTTCTATGGAGGTCTTACATGCCTTTGTTGAATTTATTCCTAGGTCTTTGATTTTTTTTATGCTTCTATAAGTGATATACTTTTAAATCGTTGTTTTCTGTTGTTGGTTTAAGAAAAGCTGATGACTTTTTTGTATAGTGACTTTTTTTGTGTTATGAGTAGGTGTTTAATTTTATCAAATATTTTGTTTACATCAAGATGATTATATGTGCCGCGTGTCCTCTTTCTACCCTACTGCGTGACAAGGTCCGGAGATGGAGCTGTACAGATGCTTCAAGGAATGCATCGTCAAGAACGAGGACGTGGCATGTGTTTAGGGATAATTGGTTTCTTAGGAACGATCCTATTAATAGGGGGAATTTGGGTAGCACAAATTCTAGTAAGTGTGAATGCTGTACAAGTGGATTTCAAAATTGGCTCTGAGGAAAACATAGTAAATTCCCCACATATGGAATCAGCTCCAATCACCTTGACTGACCAAAATGTGTAAACCCTTTATTTGAACAATTATTAAGAGAAATTCCTTTTGACGCGCCTCTTAAAGATGTTATGAATAAATTACAACAAGCTGAATTACTAAAACCAGCTTATGCTCCTATTCCCACGCAGTTAGTAGAAAAATTATTAAAAGATAAGAAATTTACTCATAAGCCTGTGCCTACTATGGAAAGGCCTCCTTTTATGGCCTACTGGATAAATAAAAAACTAGTTGTTTAAGTTTTCTAGAAAGGCTGGCTTGGTCAGGGTCTCTTTGGTGTTTAAAAACAAAGGAATAAAAACTTAGCTTACAAAAGCAGCTTTATAAAACTGATTTTTATAAATGTTTTCCTCAATACTGCACCAAGGAAACTGTTAAACAGCTATGAGAAAGTTTCAGCTTAAAGTTTAGATAATAGCATAAATAAAGTAGCAATTGAAAGATTTATTCACGCAGAAAGAAGAACAATGTCTGTCCACGAGCCAATATTTGCTGTTCTGAATACATCTATCTATCACCTTTACTTAAATCAAACTGTATCTTACGAAATAGATATATGAATTAAAAGTTTAGATTGTTCCATCAGGTAGTCCTGTTCTAATAATTGAAAAAAGAATGTACTAATTAATCATGAATAATAATATACTCTATAAGATTTTCTGCTTCGCTAACCACAGAAATTTTACTCTCTGCTCTCTTAACCACAAAGTATAATCAAATGCCAAAATAGAAAGTATAAAAATTGTACTCAAATCACAAAAAAACAGAACAGTGTCACACCGCCTCTGAGTTGTGTAGTCGACTGTCTCCCACACCGACGCCTTGCCCACCTTTGGGGTCCCCTGGATCCTTTTGTGGCTGGACCGCGGCGATGTGATTTATTTGCATTTTCCTAAACTACCTTTCTTATTCCTGACTCCATGTACAGTGTCTTTGTTTGTTATCTTCCTGGAATGACCTTCCTTAAACATTAGTTTAGTGTTAATTTTTGAAAGAAATCTCTTTTTTCTGTGTTCTCCCTGCACTTTGTGTACATTACCCTTTATCAGTGGCATGTTTGTTTTCTGCATTACGTCATGAATTTCTTGAGACTAGGAATCTGGTCCTAATCATCTCTGTCCTCTTAAAGGTGTATTCTTTCTTCCTTCACAGGATACATACACTGTTCTGGATAAAAGTGTTCAGGCCTTGCTCTCTGCTTCTAAAATTAACTGCTCGGCACTGTCAGCTCATTTCTTCAACTATGGCTCCAGTAGTTCTTTTGCTGTTACTGGCCCAGGTGTAACTATCCTTAATTCAAAGGCAGCTGGTGAATGGTGACTACTTCTTTGCCTTACCACAGTTCTGTTTCATTTTTCTAGGCCAGGTTGATCTTCCACTTTCATTTAGCTATATCACTAGACCTCAGTATCTCTGCAACCAAGTCATATGTCCTATAGCCACTCTTGCTTTCCCAAAGAGAAAGGACTGAGTCTTGTCTTATTTGAGGAAGGTCACCATGGTTATTTAGTAATCCTTTTTTTTCCCTTTCTTTCTGGCTTTTAGAATAAATCTAAATTATGTTTGTGTTATTCTTAAGGCCTTTCTGTTTCTTTGTCTGTAAAATTAAGGGGTTAGGATCAGGTAACTATTAGGTTCCTTACAGCATGAACATTTTATGGTTAATGAGCTATGATTCTTTATTAGTTAGGGGTATTACATATAAATGTATATACTGGATGTGCTCCAACACTTTGTTAATTTGCGTTGGAACTGAAAATATACTTCTCTTTCGGTACTTCTCATGCTACTGCAGTGAAGTTCTTGGTCTAACCCTGTTCAAACAGTTATGTGGCTGAAAAACTCTGTAAGGGTATCTATGGATGAAGAGAGAAAAATAGCCACCATGAATGTTCACTGCTTTATGTGCACACTGTTTACATTATATTCTGTATCAGTGTTGCCTCTTAGAACTGTATAAAGGTTTGCTCTGATTCTCTGTCCAGCTCTAGAACAGGGACTGGCACATAGTAGGTGCCAAATTAATGCTTATTGAATGAGTACATGAGTGACTATCTTAGTGTTTTATTAAGTGTCAGGCATCATGCTAAGTATTCTATATATATTACCTCATTTAACCCTCAAACATTCTGTGATTGCTATTATTATAAATTTAAGAAACAGGCTAAAAAACGTTAAGCAACTTCCTCAGGATTACATAAAGGCTGACTGGCAGAGAGATAGAATTAAAACTTAAGTCTTTTTGTCTCTGAATTCCATGAGATTAACTACCATACTCTTGTAATATCCATTAGTCAGAATAAAACTCTGTTGAGAAACTGTGTAAAAGTTTGTTTAGATTGGGGAGAATTAAGAAATTCAGTTATTGTTTTAATATCATCAGAAATAAAAGTTTCTCCATTTATAATCAGAGGCAATGGTAAGTCAGAGTGTACACATCTGTACTGTGTACACATCTGTTCTGTTTATTAGCATATCCCCTCAACTCATTAAAGTGGAACAAAAACAAGATCACTTGATAGGAATGGAATCGTAATCACATTGTATATAGCCTGAATAGTATGACCATTTTTCTGTTTTTGAGCAGGCTGCTAAAGTATCAGCTTCCGTGGCTATGTAGTATTTCATTTATGATTGTATCATGATTTATTTTGTCATTGCTCTATTGCCATCTACACAGGTTGTTTCCAACATAAAATACTGTAATGAACATCTGTGTGCTTTTGTCTTTGCTCTCATATTCTCTTGTTAACTAAGACAAAACTCTAAGAAGTAGAATTAATAGATTAAAAGATACAGACTTTTTGAAGGCTTTGATCTTGGCAAATTATTTTCCAGAAAGAACTTGAAAGTTTTGAAACTGGCATGAAGTGGCCGTATTTCTTAGGGTAGATATCCTGAGTTGGAGTTTCGAAGACAGTATAGGGAAAAGAGATGGAGCATAAAGAGGCATTTTATTTTTTAAATAACTTTGAATAGATATAATACACTGATATCTTTCAAAATTCACAGACTACAAATGGATGTATAGACTTCTCCTACACCTAACTTCTGGTTACCCAGTTCCCTTCCTTGGAAACCAGTGTAACCTGTTTCTTCTGTATCCTTCCAGGAGATACTTTGTAATATGTACAAGCTAATATGGGTATGCATTTTCCTTCTCCACCCCCAACTCCCTTTCTTTTTTCCTTTTTTAGCACAAATACTACTGTTATCAAATACATGTTCTGCACTGTGTAGATTTTCATTTAATACATCTCAGGAGAGTCAGTCTACATTTGTACATAGAAAATATCACGTTTTTTGGTAGCAATGTGGTCTAACATTTTATACTATCATGTTATTACATCAGTTTTATTGATTAGATGCATAGGAAAGATTAGAAACTATCTTGTATAAACTATTAGGAAATTATTAGCCATGTATGTAAGCCACTTTATAGATATACAAGTATAGGCTACATTGCATTCCTTCTGGGGCAGAGGATAATGTTCATTTGTAATTTTGAAAGTGTCGGATTGCCCCTCCATTTATCTGGAGAGAGGTGATTCTAAACAATGAGATATTTTACATCAGATAGGCTTGAAGGAGGTACCCAAGTGAGAATTTTGGAAAGTTGAAAGAAGAACACTGAGAGACAGGAAAAGAACTTTAAAAATGAAGGTAGTAAAGGGTAAAAGAAACTGTGTTTGCTTGGTTATTTTATTGAGAACTCAGTGGTAGCAACTACCCATATGCTAAAGAGCTATTTCTTGGATCTTTAGTCAAGAAACACAAACTGGATCTCCTGTGTGCCAGGGCCTAGAGATGCAGAAATGCATAAAGCACTAACCCAGTTCCTGAGCAGAGGATGTTCACAGCTTAATGAAGAAAATAGATAAATAATTAGAAAATGAGGTGCTATGCTGTAATTGTTTGTACTTTGAAGATGTTAAATTGAATTTGTCAAAAATGAAAACTTGGATGTTTAGTGTTTGATGTAACTTATAAAATAACAGAATATTACTATTTAAAGGCGTGTAGGTTTCTTTTTTTTTCAAATTTCTTTTCCATTTATTGAAAATCTTCCCAAAATGTACTTGAATTATATTTTGAATAAAAATCATGTTTTGAAGACAAAATAAGTTTTGAAATTATGTCATGCTTAATTTTTTTATCTTTGCTTCTCAGTTTTTTAAAATTAAGTTTATTAAGGTAACATTGGTTAATACAATTATATACTTTTCAGGTGTACATTATAATTCGACATCTGTATATTCTATTGTGTGTTTACCACCAAAAGCCCAGTTTCCTTCAGCTACCATATATTTGATCCCCTTTACCCACTTCACCCTCCCCCTACCTCACTATATTTGACCCTCTTTATCCCATCTACCTCCCCCCTCCTCCCCCACCCCCTACCCTCTGGTAACCACTAGTCTATAGTCCATGTCCATGAGTATCTGTCTTGTTCCTTTGTTGCTTTTAGATTTATATCCCATATATAAGTGATATCATGTGATTTTCAGCTTTTTCAGTCTGGCTTATTTCGCTTAGCGTGATTATCTCGAGTTCCATCCATGTTGTCACAAATGGCTATATTTCATCTCTTCTTATGGCTGAGTAATATTCCATTGTATGTCTGTCATAAGACACTTTGGTTGCTTCCATGTCATGGCCACTGTGAATAATGCTGTTATGAACATTGATGTGCAAATATCTTTATGAATATGATTTTTAAGTCTTTGGGGTAAATACCCAGTAGAGGGATTGCTGGATCATACAGTGGATCAATTCTTAGTTTTTTGAGTCCCACCAGCAGCGTATGAGGGCTCCTTTTCCTCCACATCCTCTCCAGCATTTATTACTGTCCAGTTGATTCTAGCCATTCTAACAGGTGTGAGATGGTATCTTGTGGTTTTGATTTGCATTTCTCTAGGAGCTAGCGATGTTGAACATCTTTTCATTTGTTTGTTGACCATTGTATATCCTCTGGGGAGAAGTGTCTGTTCAGATCCTCTGCCCATTTTTTTGATTGGATAGTTTGTTTTAGGAGTGGAGGGTCTTAGACCAATCTTTTATTTAGTGCAAGAGATCCCTACTTTATAAACTCTTTGTCATTAAGCTTCTGCTTAAATATCTGTAATGACAAAGTCATAACATTCTAAGACAGCCAGTTCCATTGTAAGGAGGGTCTGTAGTCAGGAAATGATTTCTTACGAAACAAAATTAAAACATCCTGACTTTAGGATATGATTTAGTATAAGGGTAAGATAAGTTGACTCAGTTGCAGCATCTATAAAAATGAGGTGATTGTCTCCACAGCTAAGGTACCTTTCAGATCAAACTTTGATTTAGTTCTTTGAATCTCTGACTCATATTTACATGGCAGATTGATAGTCAAGTAACACTTACTGATTACTTATTATATTGAACATTTGTGGGATTTTATGCCCAATTATCCCTCTCTTTCTCCCATCACCATAGCTACAATTAACAGTAAACGCTGTTGACTCTTGTTAAATCTGTTGTCAAACAGATTCCCCAAATCTGCTAAGCAAATCTTTATCCTAGGCTTGTGTGATTTATTTAATTTTGAATCTAAATGAAGGTCTGTGTATTAATTGCCCTTATTGAATCTCATCTTGCCATTTAAATAGCCTATTCTTAGTGTGCTTTGCTCTGATAGCAGTTAACATTATATCAGCTAATTCTTTGAAGCTGAGAAAATGGAGATATTGTAGAAAAACAAGTGAATGAGAACTTAGGAATGCCCCCATTCTTCCAAGATGGAGGTATATGTTAAATTATAAATGATGCTTTTTAAAATACTTTAAAAGTGGCAGAAGTAAGTGAAATTTATCTGGAGAAATGTCTGGATAAATCATGGTATTTTGACAAGCTCCCTTTGACGTTGCTGTTTCAGGCTGATAACCCAAGGAGGTGAAATTAAGAACCAATGAGTCCTCAGAGGAACAAAACCATGGCTGGAGGGAGTCAGTGGTCAGGGTGTTAGCCTTGTTCAAAGCTATGCAACATATTTTTTAAAAAAGAAGAAGAGAACTTTTTTTTCCCCAGAGATAGAAAAAGTATGAAAGAGAGGACAGGCCTCCTTGAGATGGGGCATAGCATTGGGAGTGAAGAGAAGAGAGGAAAGCAGATTTCTCAGAAGAACTGGAGTGAAGGAATAGACTAGATGGTAATAAGGATTGACATTAGTACCTGAAAAGATTTGTTGTAACTTCTAACTTTTGCCTTCACCTTTGTCAGCAGTGGTGTGATCTGTCTTTAACTATGACTAAGCAGACTGAATAAAGGGCATTATGCAGGTTAGGCTCAAAACCTGCCTGATGGTGCATATTTGTAATATTTGGAATTTCACTGTGTAATAAAGTATAATTGTGCTATAGGCAGGGTAAAGATAAGAAGAGTCATCACCAGCAAAGTCAGAGTGGTGAAAAGATTGGAATTCCATCTCTGGTAAGAGAAATCTTCATTCTCTTACTTTTTAAGTGCTGAGCTGTCTCATTAAGAAGGAACCTAGGAGTTCTTTCAGGGACTTTTTTTTTTTTTTTTTTAATGACAGATATCACCAATAAAGGAATAATGCTGTATTGGTTTTGAAAATTTTGACTTTGCACTAGAAGGCAAGCCAAGCAGAATGTTTCCTGAAAGGCAATTAAAATATGAGTTTGTAGCACAAGTGCAAGGCCAGGAAGTTGAGATGTAGATCTGAGATATAGCAAAGGAACTGAATGGTGCAAGTAAGTTGAGGAAGTATAGTATCATATAAACTAATAAGGAAAGATGTGTCTCATGTTATAAAAAATTTTTAAAAAGAACATTGAATTCAACAGAATTTCAGTCAGATGTTTCAATCAAGTTCTTGATGGGAGTTAGATGGGTGACAGAAGACCAACTAACAGGGTTGAAAAAGGAGAGTACTGAAGTGTATGCGTAAAAAGAGGGACGAGTTATATAAACATTGTCACTCTAGGCTTGGGAAAACAAGATTTCTGGTACTAATTTTTATTTCATCAACAAGGCTTGTAGAAATGTCTGTTCCATATACTGTTCACAGGCTGTCTACCTTTCTATTTCTCTAGCCAGGTAGGTACATAGGCTTGTGACTCAACCCTTCATAACCCTGGCATTAGATAGAAGTAATAGTGTTTTGATTTGTGACCTCCAGATATACTGGAATAAGGCAATGATGGAAATTTTCTTTATAGTTGGGACCAAGAGCCAGAATCTCAACTTTGGACTTTTCACTCAGACTATAATACAGTGAAGATGATAACCCCAAAGGTCTTGCTGTCTGTCTTTACTATTATCACTTCTTTGACAGCTAGTTTGGTGTCTGATAGTCCTTTATATCACACCAACATCTTCAAACTTTGAAAATTTTGTGATTTATTTCACAATCTTTGGAAATTTCTACTAGTAATTGTATTTCCTAGCATGAGACTGACAGTTTTCTGTGAACACGGTAGCTTTTCATTGCAGTGCTAAATCATAATGAAATCTTTGTGAAGACATTTTAATAAGAGATCAAGCGTAAGTTAAATTTTAGTTGCAGAAGAGGTACCAATGCAAATAATTAAAGTGATGATGAAATGAATAATACCTTTTTTGCATAGCCAAGTTGGCATATGCATAGGTTTCAACAATGACGTCATGTCTTAACCTTTCTGTCATGAAGCTGGAGTTTTCTCTTAACCTTGATTGTGAAGTATATGCAGATTTCAGATGTTAAAGTGTGGAGAAATGTGCATCTCAGAAGTGAAAAAGCTGTGGCTAATGATAGAGATTAGCCACAGAAGCAAAAGGTGGCCAAGGTAGGAGAAAGATAGTACTAAACAGAGTTTGGTTCTTACCTTTTTGCTATCAAGCAGAAAAGTCCAGGGATCTAAACTTATGCTTTTGAACCACCTGGAAGTCTTGAAAGGCTCCTGTTAGTTAACATGGATACCAGTCCAGAGAAGAGCCACATATATCTTATTTGTATTTATTTAAATCTGATGGTCTTACTAACACTTAAGATCTTAGCCTCCAAGGATGAAATCCTGCTACTGAGCAAAAACTCCTGTGAGAATAGCTTTCTCGTCTTCATCTGTCTAGCAGATTTACGTATTCTGACTTGAATGGACTGTGAAGCTTTTCTTGCTATCTCTTCTACCGCAGTAGAGATGTAGTGCTTTGATCAGTTTCCTCAGGACTCGATCTTAATGATCTGTTTAGTGCCTTACTCTTCCATTCTAGTGAACTGCTTAAGTCCAGATACCTTGTTTTATGCAGTCCTCAACCCCATAGTCCTGATAGTATCTGGCATATAGAGGTGCTCGATGAAAAATTGCAGAATTAAATGAAAGTGTCAGATTAATGGGTGTGCATTAAAGTGCTGCAGAGTAGGGAAAGATACACGAACTCTGGAGTGGGAAGAAGACATCATTGTATACCTTTTTTAGATAGAAATTTTACCCTGTACATGCATTAAAACAACAACAACTCCTCTAGTTTAATGAGAGAGAGGTAGCTAGTAGTCTGATCTATTATTAATTATTATTATTAATAAAATAAATGATTTTTTAAATGGGAAGTAAAGCTCATGAATTCATTGATAATTTTTTAATTCCTGTTTTATTTTTTCCCTACACTATATTTCTATACCATATACATCTAACAGCAATCTTGATTTAATCAAAGTGCTGTTTTAGAATGCTGATATAGACTTCAAATTCCCTCAAATCCTTACTTGGTTAAGCTTTGCATTATAGGTGTTTATATTTGTCTAGAGACCTGTTCTTACTGAAACAGTTGTTAAGAGAAACCCTTTAGGATTGACTTTCTGAAATTTACCATATTATAATGACCCTTTGAAAGGTTGTATTTATCAAAATGTTACTTAAATTGTAGAGGCATGAAACTAGAACCTTTGTGTTTTTGGCTCATGTGTAACTGTAAACCAAGTCTGCAAATTAACTACAAAGACAACTACAAAACTAACAAAATTCAAATTAATACAATTATTCATTCTGACAGATGATGTTTTGGAAAAAATAGCCTTAGTTCTGATTTCATTTTACATCTGTTTTTGTATTTTAACTTCAGTGATACTAAAAGCTGCAAGTGCCCATTCTCTTATGTTGTATAAGGTGGTATCAATGACTTCAAGGCTTTGTAAGTTTAGGATAATCAGACCTCATACCTAAGCAAAACATTTGCCAGAAAGCATTCCTCAAATACCAATTTAATGAGATGTCTGCTGTCATGTTCACTTGAGATAAGGTTAACATTGTGACATTACTGAAATCTTTATTAAATAGTTCTCTAAACCAATTAATGCTGGAGTGGGAATGGAAAAATGTCATTGCATACTTACATCCACATTTGCTGCTAATGAACTTTTGCAAATTATACTACAAAGATAGAACCCATGTAATATTTGTAGTGTGTGTGTGTGTGTGTGTGTGTGTGTGTGTATGTATATATGGCATTGGCTGTTAGCTGTTGGCTTTTGCTTGTATCATGCTTGTATTGCCATAGGCTCTGATAATTCAAGTTTCCTGTATTTTTTCTTTCTTCCAGTTATAATTACTTTGAAACCTTTGCTCATACAGTGCGCTATGAGGATATTTGGCCTGAGGGGATCTTAACACTGCTAAAGAAGCAGCAGTGAAACCCTACTTACAGTACTTGTTTAGGCGGTGGTTGCTCATGATCCAGAATGTTTATTATTCATTTTAGATTATCTTTTAAATGAAAATATTTTTTAGAATATCTACACAATTCTTAGACTACCCTCCTTCTCCTGACACATTTGTGACCTCCTGCTTTAGCAAATATTTTTTCTGATCACTATCTCAGAGGCTAGGATTCAAAGATGGGGGAAAAAAACAAAAACCTTGTCCCTTCTTAATGTAATGAGAGACTTTAATAGCAAACTATAGATTGATTTGTGCTATCCTAAAGGTATGCTGTGGGAACATATTGAAAGGAGCTGCTGACCAGTTATCTTACGAGTAGAGGTGATGTTTAGAGCACATCATGGAAAAGATATTATTTGAATAGAGCTCTAAAGGATGGGAGTGGGAGCTTTAAACAAGGTAATAAAAGACATGATTATCATAATGGTGAGATGTGTGTGGCCCTAGATGGCATTTGTAACGTAAGTGGTAAATTGGAACCCAAAAGTAAAAGTTTCATTAGATCAGGTGTTTATTACTTTATATACTCTAAAGAGGCCATGAAAATCTTGGAACTGAGAAAGCAGTCACGGCAGTATTTTTATATATATCTATATATCTATATATCTATCTATCTATCTATCTATATATATATATAGCTATTTTATATATATATAAATATATATATTTTATATATATGTATATATATAAAATATATATATTTTATATTTAGCTATTACCACATCATATTGTACTGTTCTCCTTCACTAGTCTTTGGAATGCTTCAAGGGCCATGAGTTACTAATCTTTGTATACTAAGCTTTTGGGAGAGTAACCGATAAAGCTAATGCATGGAAAACATTAATTGAATGAGTTAAGAGGATTCGGGAGGGAATGATGACATTCTCTTATTGTAGTGGTTTTAATCTTCTGTGGATGACAGTCCCCTTTGTGGTTCTCTCTAAAGCTATAAACTTTCTTCTTGAAAATGCAAATATACACAACATTTGGCCTACAGTTTTATGGGATTCATGTCCCTTTGAAGTCAGTTCAAACAACCATGAAGAAAGAATAAATGTTTTTATAAT
Source organism: Macroglossus sobrinus (assembly GCA_004027375.1). Classification (NCBI taxonomy): domain Eukaryota; kingdom Metazoa; phylum Chordata; class Mammalia; order Chiroptera; family Pteropodidae; genus Macroglossus; species Macroglossus sobrinus. The sequence goes on along the minus strand of PVKZ01000055.1, from coordinate 1,215,965 downwards.
GATTTAGGTAAAATTTTTCTGGTTTGTGAAGATAAGTAGACAAGTGTGCTAAGAAGCAGCTGTTGAGGAGATACTGACATTCCTGGGTTTGAGTTTAGCAAGTGAGTTGGGGTCCCCAAGACCACTCAATTTCAGGCTGTGATCTGCTAGCAGAACTTGAAGAACTCAGAAAATCTGCTGTACTCATAGGTTATGGTTTATTATAGTGGAAGGATGCATATTAAAATCATCAAAAGAAAAAAGCACATTGGGAAAGTCCAGGAGAAACCAGGTGCTAGCTTCCAGGTGTTCTGTGTAGTAGCATAGGTGCACACCACAGCTCAGTGATATGACAGCACTTGCTAAGTGATACCGACTAGAAGCTCACTGAATGAAGTCTTGATGTACAGGTTTTTTATTAGGGCTCAGTCACACAGACTTGCAGCATTTTAATCAGAGAATATTCCAAGGGTTCAGAGCTCATCCCCTAGGAACTGACCAAGGGTCAGTCCTGAAGACAAGCTGTTCTTGGAAATGTGTAGGATTTGAACAACTCAGACCTGCTGAGTTAACCCTTTCTTGTACAGCAGGTTGACTCTTCAGAGACTTAGCTTTCTTCTGGCCTGCTTGTCTGCTTTTTTTCTAGATACGTAATTTCTTTTGTCTAATCATAGGTGGCCTTCCCACATATCTAGACCCCACCCCACCTTTTTTTTTTTTTTTTTTTTTTTTTTTTTGCCAACCAGTAATTGGAAAGTTTGGACTTAAATGTACCAGTTTCACGAGATCATAATGAAATGCAAGTGCCTATTTTGTCATTCATTCAATGAATATTTTTTGAATGCTGCTGTATAACTAGACTTAGTGCTAAATGAAGATTTACAAAAATGATTAATATGAAGCTTAGAGTTTCGTAGGGAGAGAAAAACAAAAATAGCAGTTTTGGTAAACAGTGTGTACTTTGGGGAGCAGTTACCTTCTTGGAGAGCATGGGGGAGGTTTGTTTGTTGTATGTATAGAAAGATGTTGTTGATAATTAGAGTAAGACTTCCGTAAAGGGGTTGGTCATAGTTGAGCCATAAAGATCAAATAGACCCAAGTGGGCATGGAGGTGGTGTTTCTCCAGTCATTTCTGTAGCTAGCTTGCCTGTGTGGTTGGAGCGTATATATATTGTTGCTGATGCAGTCTCCTTGGCTTACTGAGAAGGTAACCTAATCCTAATTAGATAAATGTCTTTCTCAGGGTTTGTACAAGAGAAAGAATGGCTCAATACAAATCTATTTCTATTACTGTATTACCATAAGTACATTCAAATGACATTTCTAACTTACAGCGAAGGTAGTAGTATTTTCTCACATTGTTCCCCAGTGGGGTTGTAAAAGTATAGTTCTGGGCTAATAAGTATAACCATTAAAAATTTAAATGTACTTTGTTTCAACTTGGAGGGCAAATGCTTGCCTTACCTAGATGAAATTGGACATTACTTGAAAGCAAAGAAGTTTTAGCAAAAACCCTGAGTCTAAATTTTATATTGCCTTCTAGATATATGTGTGCTTCTCAACAAGATTTGGAACTTCTCAGAGTAACAAAAAGTTTTGTTATAGTGCAAAAAATTATTATAATAGATTCAAGAATGTATTATGGTGAATATGAGATAATTTCTAATTGTTAACCCTGAGAACTTTTTCTAATAAAATCTTGTTCTCTTTTTCCAGCATTACAGTGTTTCTGCCACCTTTGCACAAAAGACAATTTTACTTGTGTCACAGATGGGCTCTGCTTTGTCTCTGTCACAGAGACCACAGGTAAAATTATACACAATAGCATGTGTATAGCTGAAATCGACCTAATTCCTCGAGACAGGCCATTTATATGTGCACCGTCTTCAAAAACTGGATCTGGTACTACAACGTACTGCTGCAGTCAGGACCACTGCAATAAAATAGAACTCCCAACTGTTGGTAAGTTATGTAATTTTCTTCTTGATACTACAAGGAAAGCTCTTAGACTATGATTTTAGAATTTGAAGGGATCTTAGAAATTGTTTACCCCAGCTTGTACAGTTTAGAGGCAAGAAGGAACTTATTCATAGTTGTAGATAAGACTCCTGGGTGTTTTGTTGTTTGAGAAGATGATTCCATGAAGCTACCTGAAAGGGTAGCTTCTTAAAAGTGAATTGGACAAAGCCCACTGCAGCAGTATGTCCTCAGAGTGTTACTATGTTGTCCTCAGAGTGAATTTCTTCTTCCTTGTATAATGCTGCAGTCTTTTAAAGCAATCAGTAATGGGTGGGAATTGAGAGTAGCACCAAACAGTTCCAAAGCCTTCATTTTGTAATTTCGCCATGCCTTATAATCTTTACATTTGAATTATTATATGATTTCTAGATTTTTGATCTTTTATCATATTTTATATTTTAACATGTCCTGGCAGAGCCAGGAATTTCAAGGATAATTTTAAGATTAGAATAATTTTAAGGTTCTAGTTTAAGATGTCAGTCTGAACACATGTACCTAGCTCTTCTTTCACTTTCTCAAATTCCACATTCCTGCTGTAATAATCAAAGGAAACAAAAATGGGGGAACCTGTGTTAATGCTTGCAGAGTCAATGGAAGAGTGCTGCCCCCATGCCTATGGTTGTGAGGAGCTTCTACAATTTATAGTGCAGATGGCCTCAGACTACTGAGGAGTTGACTACCCATATGAAGAGTTGACTAACCATCTGAAGTCAGTGAAAGGACCTCTTACAAATCCCACCGATCCCTTAGCTGAGGAGCTGGGGTAAGGCAACAGGAGCAAACTCTCAATTCTCCTTTAGGAAGCACCTGGTTTCAGTACTCAGAGACGCAGACCATAGTGCTCACTTTCTACTCAGAGATGGTCCAGGCATCATGTTAATTATGTAGGAAGCACTGTTGTAGCTTAGAGGAAAAGGGCCAGTCCTACCATTTACAGGCAGGCCTCCACCTAGTGCAAGTGATAACAGCAAAGTAAAAATGAGTCTGTAGTATGACAGGGCAGCTCCCTGAGATCAGACTCTGTCACTTTTAATTTTTCTGACTTTTATGTAAGCATTCACAATTTTAATAAGACAATATGATAATTCCAGAATTTCCCATTTTCGTTGTTGGGGCTTGAAATATCTGAATGGAAACTCACAAAACCTTTGAAGGACTCACTTCATTTTTAATGCTAAACATACATAAATCTCTCATTCCCATGTCCTTGATACATAAACATTAAAAAAAAAAATGACCAAATGAAAAGATTTAGTGGTTCAAAAGTAGTAAATGGAACTGGATAAATTAGAGTAGATGTCATCTTTTGAAATAGACTTACCATATGAAGGACTTTCAGACAGTCCAAGGTCTATTTTCAGTTCACTATGAAATGAGAACATTTCACAGTTGGTAAAGATTGCTTCAGAAAAAAGCTCCATTGATGAATTATTTTTTAAAATGCAGTATTGAAAGTGAACAGCAGACTGGATACGTAATTTTATAGTCAAGTGTGAGACAAGCTTAAGGCAAGATAAGCTTGAGAAATTGTTGCAATTCAGAGAAAAAGACTGTGAGCAAATTAAACTATATAGAGGACATATCTAGGTGATCCAATATGCTTAGTATAAAAATTCCAGAAAAAGACATGAAGAGCAGACAAAAGAGAGTAGAATACTATGCAAAATTAATGAAAAAAATACCCAAAACATATAATGAAAAAGATACCACTTTCAAGAATATAGAAAAAACAATTGTATATGTATTCAGCACAAGTGAACACTGATTCACTATAAAAGAGGAAAAAAGTTCAGACTTTCTGCTTTTTTAAATACCAGAAAAGCAAAGGAACATTCAAAATTCTTTTAAGCCAAGATTTTTCATATGTAAAGGCAGCAGGCATTTTTAGATAAGTAGTTTGTATATAAAGGATATACATACTCCTCCTGAAAGAAATTATTAGAATTAAGATTCTATATAAGAAATCAGTCCAAATAAAGATCTCAAGAATGGGGAAGATATGATATGAAAGAAATAAGTGGTGATGAGCAGTGAACTAGCAAGGCTCAGGATGAATGCCAAAATAATTATAATTAGTGTGTTCTGAAACAGTGAAAAATGGTAATTATTAAAAGATCATAAGAAAATAAACAATTTTTGAATTAAAAATCAAGAGTGGTTAAAATAAACTAGAAAGTATACACATGCAAACTCTATTAGAAAAACAAAGGATATATTTTGCCTGAGCAAAATTTGTGGAGAGATGTGTGTATACATACATATACTAAAATGTGAGCTGTTTTGGGATGGTGAGGCTATATAGATTTTCTTTTTCTTTTTTTTTTTTTTACTTTTACTCATTTGTATTTATGGGTCCCCCCACCTACCCACACTTCCTGCCCTGACCATATACTGGCCTTGGAATAAGAACACAAGCAAAAACTACTTGGAAAAAAAAGGGAAGAAGACTTAAGATGTTAATGGGAATTGTTCCAGATTATTGATTCTTTTATTAGTGACCTGAGAGTGATAAATAGGGTGGTTCTAGAATGTTGTTGGTAGCTGGCCTTGTTATTTTAGACAATGACTGAAGAATACAGGAAGAAAAAGTGGATGTTGACCCAACTGGTGATCATAAAAGGAGGGCCAATGAGAGAAGTCTGAATGATTCACTTGTTCTGAGTTTGAACCCTATGAGCTACTATAATGAGGCTCTATGACTAATAGTGGTAGTGGCTGACTACAGGAAATGCGGAGGATTAGGAAATTGTGAATGCCATCTACAGTGTTTTTGTTGTTGTCGATGTTTATTTCACTTGAGGTCCTTTTTCAGGAAAGCCATCACCTGGCCTTGGTCCTGTTGAACTGGCAGCTGTCATTGCTGGACCAGTCTGCTTTGTTTGCATCTCACTCATGTTGATGGTGTATATCTGCCATAACCGCACTGTCATTCACCATCGTGTGCCAAATGAAGAAGATCCTTCATTAGATCGCCCTTTTATTTCAGAGGGTACTACATTAAAAGATTTAATTTATGATATGACAACATCAGGTTCTGGATCAGGTAATGTAATTGTTATTCCTTTTTCTTAAAAAATCTTTTTAATTAACTGTATTATATTAGTTGGCTAAACTACTTGACTTAGTTTGTTAAAACTTGGGATAGTGTGAATGCTGTTTCAGCTTTAAGCCTAAAAGGTCCTTAAGTTTGGTCTATATCTGACTGTGGCTAGTTTAGTATAGACAGATTAGAAAGAACTTTTACTGTTGAAATAAGTCAGTACGTCAGCTTCAGGGTGGTATAAATTTCAAAGCATTCTCACCTCATGATTCTGTGAGATAGTAAGTTTAAGGATAATTATTCTTATTTAGGTGAGGATGAAGTTCAAAGATATTTAAATGATCTGTACCTAACCATTCTATTCAGGATTGTTTAACAGCTTTATTTTTATATTTGAAAACATTCACGACAGAAAATGTGTTTGGAATTGTGTATGTTATTTGCTTTTTTAACATAGGAAATTGTTGTCTTTTGCCTAGGCCTAGTTTTTTATTAAAATAATGAATTTTTTTTCATTTTTTTCACTTTAGAAAAACATCTAACCTCCTTGTTATTTAATATAGCTTTATAGATCCATGAGCCCTGTGATATTTGCTTTTCCTAGTTCTGTTTGTTGATTTTTGTGGAATCAAATAGGTGGCTAATGCCAGAATTATCCCCTAAAGTAGATTTTGGCATAACAATGCTTTATGTTTAAACCGAACAGTGTTTATTTTTTTACTTCTTGCTTTGGAAGAATACTACAAGAGGAAGAGACCCCTGTCCTCTACAATATTATAATTTCATACTCAGCTAGGAATCTAGATGTCTAGATTCCAGTGCAAGCTTAAAGTGGCTTGTTAGGACGTTTAAATGAAATTATCTGTCTAGCCTTTGTAAAATATAAATTAAGTTCAAATAAGGCCTACTAAAATAAAGATTTAAAAATAAATGTAATGAAAATTTTACTAATTTTATAATCCAGTAACTAAAGGAACATTAAAGCAGAAATTATCACCGGGGAGAAGAATATGACTCTTCAGCACAAAGTCACATGTGATAAATCAGAAAGTTTACATAATGACCAGTGACTGTTTATTTTAAGGAAATGAATATGTATATCTGTTCATTGATTTAAGTATGAAAAAATGGATTTCATGACCTGAAGTCTTCTGTGGAATTTGGTCAAATAGATTCAGTAAGTGCGTTCTGATGTGACTGCTAGGACACACGTAGGCAGTCTTTACAGACCCCTGAGGCCATTGTGAGGAGGGAGGAAACGAAATTGGAATGAGATGGAGCAGCCTTAGTACTGAAGATGTGACAGTCTTTAGGCAGGAGGAGTGGAGAGAGATTGTTTTAGGGCTTCCCTGGGATTTCCCATTGATTCTGACTTAGTCCAGAGATTTCCTAAAGAAGGTCTGCTTCATTCTAGAAGTTATCCTGTACCAAAAAATTATGATAAGCAAGGACCAGATAGTCACAGAAAATTAAGGTGGCTACAGATCATTTGGAATTAACTCCTTGGACGTGTTCTTTTATCGCCAAACTTACACTTAGGAATATTAGAGCAGTTCATACCACTTGGCACAGTGATATATATCAGGCCTCAGTGAGAACAAGTCTACGTAACACATCAAAAGAAATTGCTGTCTGGATGGCAGTTGATTACCAAATAAGAATACATTTATTTACTTTTTAAGATATAGACAAAGTAAAGAGTGGAATTATTATTTTTTCCATTTTATCTTATTTCTAGATCCATGAGGGATTATGGCTCTATTGTCTGAAATATTTCATCTTTAAAATAAAAATAATGAACCCTCTCCCTGTGCATATATTTGGATTATTGTGAGGTTCAAATGAGATAAGATGTTTGTGTGAAAGCACATGGTAAATTGTAAAGGTATTTCAAAATGACAGGTATTCCTCATATTGAAAAGATTTTTGGAAGAAAAATCTGACATACAGTATCAGTTTGCTGCATTGTACAGAAAAGCTTAGTTTAAGTTCTCATTTCCCTGTTATGGTCATTGTGTTCTGAATGGCCTCCAAATATATTCAGACAGAAGCTATCTTCTATTGAATAATAACAGGACTCATGTCTGTGAGTAAGTAAAATATCTATACATAATTTCCTTTTGAGTTCTTTCACTCATTGAGGAAAAGATAAAACTAAACATTTCATATTATGAATTCACATGCTTATTTCTCAGTACTATGATCATAATTGAGGGCAGGCCCTAACACTCTCTCCCAAAGACTGTGCTTTTAACTTGGGAACTGTGGGGAAGACATTGGAGAGCTGAGTTCTGGCAGTTCTAACCTTAAAGCTAACCTAATCCCTGTTGCATTAACTTGAATCACAGGTTGTGCATGGTCCCATATTTAAGTTGTCATTAGATCGTAAAGTGTGTGTGAGCATGCATGTTTGTGCCAGATTTTGAAAGAAAGTGAGTCTCTTAGGCCAGTGTTCCTTATGTCTTATTCATGCTTATGATCTCTTGTAATATATGCATGCTATTCAGGTCTTATTTCTATTTCCTGATTTGAAGCTGTTTCCCTGTTGAAGTTTGTCACAAGCAGTTCTAAAGGTAAAAAAGAATAAAACAATATATAGAGATCTAAATTAGGCCTGTTTTTGTCTTTAGAAGAATAGTATTACTTTTTTTTTAATGTTTAGGTATTCATGTAGATTATAGTAACCAAATATAGATAATATGATGAATCTAGATTTGGTTTTTAATTTTAGGTTTGCATCTAGAGTCCAGTGGTGATGGGGAAGACAAAAAATTTTCTTAGCCCATTAGCCTTTCTTGACCATACCATTTATGTGAGTCCCAAATGTGTCAGTCATTTTCAGACTTTCCATTTGCCATTCCCCTTCTTTATTCCTCGCCTTTCTAACTTCCAGAATAGCCTCCTGAAATTAACTCTTAAGTACACTTTAAATCTTTAAGTGCGTGGTGTGGCCCCATTCAAAGGCTTTAAGAAAATTTAGTAAATTAGTATTTACAGTAAACAGCATAATTAGCAGGTTTTTTTGTTTTTTGTTTTTTTTTTATAGTACAGAAGATTGCTCCCTGGTTTAAATAAGGATTTTTCACGGATCTGTTTAACAGTATCCTTATAAACAAAAAAAAATTATTTATAATTAGACTGCTAACTGTTTTTCAGGAGATGGGGAGGATAGTTAGAGTAAGGGGAGGAAAGGAACCATTTGAGAAACTTAAAGATGAAAAGAGAAAAACTTCTAATTACTTTAGATTTATAAGCATTTGACATCAGGGAACCAAAGAGAGCAGATGATTCATTTACTATTATTGGGTTAAGTTAATCTAGTAGGTAGCTCTCAATATAAATTATAAATGACACAAATTTATGTGTAATAGATGGTATAAATAAAATACTAGTGTAGAACATGATATACATTGATATTTTAATTGTCAGTGTCAATATTAATTTAGAATGACAATTCTTTGGTCCTTGGGGGCATGGTTTTAAGTGAATTGGATTTCCCCAAATATAGTGTCACTTAAATTTTGTAGGTAGTTAGTAAATCGTTTCCTCTAAATGAAATGTATAGCAATATTTATTTAAAAATACATATCTTAGGGTAAGGCATGTTAATTGGTGAAAAAATGCCAGTGTCCCATTACCAAGGTAAGTTAAAGATACTAGTGTTGCCTAGGTAGCCAGTTTCTAGCAAGTAAATTGCCTGCCTTGAAATGGTTTCTGTGATCATTTTTACTGATTTATTAAAAATTAGGCCAGAATTTACTTTTGTGTATCTTGTGTTCACATACTTTTCTCCTATCAGTAAAACCGTTACCATATTCACCTTTTTAAAATAAGATTTTTGAATTATTTTTCCCCATTTCATGGCTTCTTTTCAGAAATCTCTAATAGTTCCTCTTTTACACCCAACTCTCATTGGTCATCTTGAGCCTGGCATTAAGTACTTTTCATGCTCTGGTGACAGCTCACCTTCTCTTCCACTGCTTTACCATGCATATCCCCTTTCTGTGTATGTAAGCTGGTTCCCTAAACATGTATCATTCATTTCCTTCTACCTTTGCTTCCATATTCCTCCTGCCTGAACACCTTAGCTCCTTCTCTCCTCCTTTAGTTTTATCCCTCTATAAAGGACAATCTAAATTCAACTTACCTTACAAAGATTACCTTGAACTCTCAGACAGGAGTTTCTACATTCTTTAATTGTATTTACAATTTTATTTTTCTCATGGATTATATTTTTACAAATGTGGTCATTGTCTCCTCACTGAGATTGCTAAATTCCTTAATAGGAGAGCTTAAAAGAGTGATTCCTTTCTGGGTCACTCTTTAAGGCACCTATGGTGGTGTTAGAAACCCATTCTGTTGTTGACTATACTGAATACTAATATTTTTTATCTTTAGGTTTACCGTTGCTTGTTCAGAGGACAATTGCTAGAACTATTGTGTTACAAGAAAGTATTGGCAAAGGTCGATTTGGAGAAGTTTGGCGAGGAAAGTGGAGAGGAGAAGAAGTTGCTGTTAAAATATTCTCCTCTAGAGAAGAACGCTCATGGTTCCGTGAGGCAGAGATTTATCAAACTGTAATGTTACGTCATGAAAACATCTTGGGATTTATTGCAGCAGACAATAAAGGTCAGTAATGTTTGCTTTTCCTTTGAGTATAACAAAATCTATTTAAGTCTTTTTACAGTTATGGCTATTAAACATTGTGAAATTTGATGAGAAAAACAAATGTGTGTCATGCCAGTTAGATCCATTAGGTCAAAAAAAAAATATGTTAGAGCTTTAGAACTGGGAACTTAAAGATTTTCTTGACTCTTGACAGCTTGTTTCTAAATCTTGTATTGTTTTACAAAATATAAAGAACTATAAAAAAAAAGCCATGTGCTTTGTTATTTTGCTTCTGGGCAATTAGTTATTGGGTACAGTCATAATACAGAAAAAATTGTGAACTCTGCTTAAAATTTTGAGGTAGGATAGGGCCCAGCTATCTGTTTCCTTTTAATCTCTTCCTGATCATTAGGGCATTCTGATGTATATATTCTGATAAAAATGACCTTATTTATAGGGAGAATGAAAATAACTTAGTGTAGTTTATGTTTTAAATTGCCTGAAGATAAGTAGATTAATCTTCTAAGTAAACTCAATTTAATAAAGACATGATTTTTCCGAAACCACCTTGCCATTGGTAACTTCATGGACACTTTCTTGCTTAAGGCCCAGCGGGTACTTAAGGCCTGGGATTAGAGCAGATGCTGAGGAAGCAAGGAAGCCATGTCAGCAGAGTCCCATTGAGTGGTGACTACAAGCAGTTGACTTCAGACTGTACTACTTTCTTGGCTTCAGTTACTACCTTTGTGCCCACACTTGCTTTTATAGCTTCTGTCAGAAAGTTGTGTTACATCTCTACTCTCATCATCCCAACTCTGAATCAAATGTATTTTCCTGCTTTCCTGATTTAAAAAAAATGCTCTCATTATATTTTTTTGGATTGTCCAGAACCATAGTCTCATTTTTTCCTTCTTCCTTCCTGTTTATTGTTTCAAAATATTAACAGTGTTTAATCTCATTGGTGATTATGGGTGATTTTATTATTTTTCTTTTTGCTTCTCTATCTTCATATTTATTTACAACAAGCATTTATTATTTTTCTAACATTTATTTAGAGAAAATTTCCAATATATAGGAAAGTAAAAATTAGTATGGTGAACCTATATCAAAATTATTAGCTTACTACCAGTCATATTAGATCTCTTTCTGTAATTATTAGCTGAGCCTTTCAGTAATTATTTCAGTGAGTCTTTCAGTAATTATTAGCTTACTGCCAGTCATATTACATCTCTAATTTCACCTATACTGTCCCTAACTAAATTATTTGAAGTCAATCCCAGATAACATACCTTCATCAATACCTTTCAGTTTGTATCTTTAGATTATTAAGAAACTTTTTTCTGAAACAAAACCACACTATCTTTGTACTTTTAATGTCATAAAATATGTAGTTGCTTTCAAATTTCTGTAGTTGTCTGCTATTTTTTTTAACAATTATTTATTCATTTTATGACCCAAAATCTACAGATTGCATTTGGTTGATATTTATCTTAAATCCCTTTAAATCTCTAGGCTCTTTTATTTTTTATTTTTTTGTCTTCTTGCAGTTTATTTGTTGAAGAAACAGGATTGTTTTGTCCTATAGGGCTTATCACATTCTGTATTTTGCTAACTGAATTCCCATAGTGTCTCTGAACTTGCTCCTTGTATTAATTTGAAAACTGGTAGTCAAAATTAGACATTGAATCTGATTAAGTTTTATTGGTTTCCTGAAAATATTGTATACTTTCTATATATTGTATCTTTTCTATCATAGGTCAAGAGGCACATATAATGTTTGATTATCTCTTTTGTGACTTAAGGGCAGCAATTATAAATGGCTACTACCAATTCAATATCACTTAATTTAAAACAAAACAAATAAAAGCAGTGATCATAGTCAGACAGAGTCCTTGGTTTTCATTTTCTTTTGTCTTCAACACTATTTAAATTCTTCCCCAGTTCTTAAAATTTTATTATGTTCTGTGACAATAGACTATTTATATTTTAACAGTTGTCTTTGTTTTCTGAAACTCTTCTTACTGACTTCTATGAAGGGTCTAATTCTACAAATGGTAAATGCTCTCTTAAAGAACTTGCCCATATTTGTGGCTTCAAACTCCACTGTGGTGGTGACTTTCAAATCTGCATTTCGAGGCCCAAACCTCACTCAGGCCCAGCATGTCTTAGGCATGTTCCAACTCACAAACACACTGGTGTAAAATGCCCCTGTTGCTGTGCCCTGAGCTTTCTCTTCACATTTGCTTAAGCGGGTGCTGTCATCTGGTGGTCACCATGGGAACTAGCTGACCTTGCTGGCTCTCTCCTACCGGCTCCTTTCTTCTTTGTCAGATTAATGGACTTTGCCCAGAACTAGCCCCTCCACCCCAATTCACTTTTCTTTTATCTTCCTCCTCTTGAGTTAATTATACCCAGGCAGCCCTTTATATGTGCACAACCTCTTATATATTCTTCTTCTGCCTTTGTTAGTTACCTCAAGAAAAATCTCCCTTTCTTCTATCTTCCTGTGTTCCTATTTATTTCTTGTATTTGTGAGCCTTTCAGAATTCAGTCATGGCTAATAAAAATGCAGATAAAACTAGCAATGCATCTGTATCAAGAAAAAGAAAAAGTGCAAGTTTAAACAGAAGCAGTTTATAAAATTTATGAAGAACAGGTTTATAAAGAACTAGTGTCATGAATCTCTAAATCCTTTCAAAAGTACCCAGAAATTCCCTCCAGAATCTTCTGAAAACATCTTCTTAATCTCTTCTAATCAGTGTTGGCTTTCCTTCAAGTAATAGAATTTGTTTTGTCAGTTGGATTTTTTCTTATTACAACCAATTTGGAAGGAAACAGTACATTTTAAGTTCTAATGTACCATACATTGTACTAAATGCTTTAAAACTGTTCTCCATTTTAAATCTTCTTAATGGTCTTGCAAAGTAAATTTTCTTGTATAAAAGAAAGAATAGAGGCTCATTCGTTAAAAACTTGTCTAAGGTCATGTAGTTAATAGCCAGGCCCTGGATTCCAACCTACTCAGATTCAAGGTGTGTATCTTACTGAATTATGTTGCCTCCTCGTATTACCATAATGCTTCTTTTTTTTTTCTCATGATTTCGTGAAATATGTGGGGTTTTAATATATTTCCAGGTACTTCTAGGTTAAATAGGCTTTTGTGGACCTGCCTAACCAGAACATTTACCTTGATTCCCGTGGGAAAACACATTTCAAATTCATGTATCAGCTTACAAATGAAGTTGTGGAACACACATTTCTAGTTGTCAATGTTCAAAATCACCTTGTGTAAAACTGGGTTTAGTCCTAACTTTTTCTCCTCGTGACATTTCAGTTCCTGTCTCAGCTTCCCCATGTGTCAGTGCTATGACTATTTTTGTTTTTCTAAGCTGAAAACCTTGGAATCATAATCATCTTGTCTGGCTTCTTTGTGAGCTATATACAGAGTTTGTTTTTAAAGCTTGCTTTTTTTTTAAATTTAAGCTCACTTTGAGTTTTGTCCCATACTACTCAGTGTCCACTGTGGCCACACTAGGCACCAGATACTTAATCTTCCTGCCTCCTTCTTTCCAGAAACCATTGAGCACCTAACCTAGCATTTTTTCTAGGCACTAAAGAATTCCCAGCTCTGCTGCTATCTGTGTAGACTCAAGATGACCATCTTTGAACTCTGATTCCTTATCTCTTAAAAGAGATTAGTTATCTTATTCTTATCTGAAGATCTAAAGGACATGAGTGTAAAAGTGTAAGACAAACTGAAAATACAAGAAAATAAGAAGAAAATATATAGAAACTTAAGATACCGTCATATTATAGTTGTGGAATTCAGGATTGAGAGTAAATTGATAACTTTCGAACAAATAAATTATAAACATTTTACAGCCCATCTGAAACATTGCTTTTGTACTTTGCAGACAATGGTACGTGGACTCAGCTCTGGTTGGTGTCAGATTATCATGAGCATGGATCCCTTTTTGATTATTTGAATAGATACACAGTAACTGTGGAAGGAATGATAAAACTCGCTCTGTCCACAGCAAGTGGACTTGCCCATCTTCACATGGAGATTGTTGGTACCCAAGGTAACTTGAAGGAATCCACTTATTTAAGCTTTAAATTCCCATGAATCTAATGTGAAAATTTTTTCAAGAAGTCAGCCTAGGTGGAGTTATCTTTTCTGTTGAAAATCTCATATGAAGTTAGGAATTTGGGCATTTGTTTAGAGAATCTCTAGTAATTGTATCAACACTGATGTTTTTGTGAGTGTTTGAAAATAGCATTCAGTCTTACTTCTGATTTTTGAGGATCTTGGTTTTAGAATTTAATTCTAAGAGGATGTACTTTTACATAGAATATCAAATAAAATGTGAAAATGCTTTGTAAACATCATACTCTGTAAATGCTATCTGGCCATCTAACAAAATTATATTTGACTTTGAGATGAGACTGCATGAAATTTTTTTACAGTTGAAAAATTAAACACTAAGTTTTAGTTATAAAATTTTTATGTTGTAATTTTTCTCTGTGCTTCACTTGCTATCTGATTCACTTAAGTAATGGCTCAGATATTACAGGTGATGTGGGCTAAATGCTTTGATACTGGGATAAAAGAAGAGACTTGAATTTGAAGGTAAGAATTATGATTGATATTATTGTTTAAGCAATCAAGTTTAATTTTTTTCTTCCTTAGGAAAACCAGCAATTGCTCATAGAGATTTGAAATCAAAGAATATCTTGGTAAAGAAGAATGGAACTTGCTGTATTGCAGACTTGGGACTGGCAGTAAGACATGATTCAGCCACAGATACAATTGATATTGCTCCAAACCACAGAGTGGGAACAAAAAGGTACCCTTATAAATAAATAATATTTAATATGTTCCAAAAGCAATTTCTTTTCCTTCTCATTTGTATATACATTTCTTTTCTGAAACTCAGACTTGTACTTTATTAGATTGCCCACAGGTAGAAGATCACATGACCGTGCCTGCTCTGAAGCCAAGGTTACCTGACTTAAAAAGATACCTGCTGATGAAAGGTGGCCTTTCCAAAAATGTTAGCATTAGTTACATTAATTATAATAGCAATAGTTGCTATTGTTTATAGGGTACCTACTATGTGCCAGTCATTTTAATGGGTTTTTATATAGTTTAATGCCCTCCTCAAATACTGTAGCTAGCCCACTATTTTCATGTTTTCAATTCCTGAAAACATGCCTCCTTTTTTTTCTCCTTATAGACCTTTTACATATACTGTATCCTAGATCATACTTTCCCCTATTGTTTTCTCTTAACTTGTACTCACCCTTTCTTTCTCATGGGATGCCTCTTGTGGACTATTAGGTGTTATTGCCAAGAGCTCTCATTATACACTGAACTTGGACCACTGAGGCACTTACCTACATTATGTTGTAACTGTCCGTTTTTTGTGTATATATTCTATTGGATTGTAAGCTTTTTCAGTATCATCACAGTGCCTAATACATAGTAGATCCTCAGTAAATATTTGTTGAATCCACAAGCTCTCAAAAGAATCTAACTAGGTAGGTGTCATTACCCTCAATTCACAGATGAGAAACCACCTCACAGAGGTTAAGTAATGTGGCCAACCTCATTATAAGCTGAAGAGCTGAGACTTGAACCTGTGAACACAGTCCTTGCTTTGTGTATCACAGCATGTTGCCACAACATATCTTCAGACTACCACCTTGGCCTTGGATAGAGCCCAGCATTTTTCTTTCTAAGCTATCTTTATGATTTCTGGATTAACAAGGACTCTCAGAACTCTTAACTCTAGGTTCCAGGACAGTGGTTACTGCAGGACTTTGAGGATCCTATTCTATAGCCTTAGTGTGGTTTTTAGAACTTCAGAACCCTACAATGTGGCACCAATAGGAATACTGGGCATTCTTTTTTAATCTTTTATTTTCTTCTCTAGAATATGTCTCTGTCCTTCTTTTCATCCTATTTTAGTAAGAAAACTTCTAGATAAAATATACGGTCCCTGCAAAGTACATGACAGAGAAGTTAGGATATGTATATATAATATGTTAAATATATATAAAATATTTTTCTTGAATCTAATATGACCTCGGTTATGTAATATTTTATGTTTATGACTAGAGAAGTCCAAAAGGATATTCACCAAAATATTTAGTGCTTTGGAAGTAGTGGATTGATTTTTTGCTTTGTACTTTGTGAACTTTGGGAAAATTTATATAAGAAATATGAATCATTTTTAAAAACAGCAGAACCATGCTGAAAGGGAGGAAAATCTTAAAGTTAATATTGATTTTTTAAAAAAATCTCAATAGTAAAAGA